>OX104114.1:46159425-47359425 GCA_944474755.1 Limnoperna fortunei | reverse complement strand
TGATGGTAAAATAATTCGACCTTATTTCAGATGTTATTCTAAAAGAGAACATTTAATAAAATATTTAAATTTTCAAGAAGTTTTAATGGGTGTTTTATCACTGAAATAATTTCCAATAATATTC
The DNA here is from genome assembly GCA_944474755.1 of Limnoperna fortunei. Lineage (NCBI taxonomy): Eukaryota > Metazoa > Mollusca > Bivalvia > Mytilida > Modiolidae > Limnoperna > Limnoperna fortunei. The sequence continues at coordinate 47,359,301 of OX104114.1, read as the reverse complement.
TTACCCAGATATTCTGGACAAATTGTCTTGGTGTTCCCCTCTTCATCTGTAATCTTCTTTCACCACATCTATAAAAGTAACCAAAATAAATAAATGGATGCAAAAAATCTATATATAGCAAATTTCATGTCCTTTTATATATGTTTAGATTGTTTGTTTCAATTTTTGATACTAGCTAACATGTGTAGTGATGGTAAAATAATTCGACCTTATTTCAGATGTTATTCTAAAAGAGAACATTTAATAAAATATTTAAATTTTCAAGAAGTTTTAATTCCTGTTTTATCACTGAAATAATTTCCAACAATATTCTTACCCAGATATTCTGGACATATTTGTCTTGGAGTTCTGCTCTTCATCTGTAATCTTCTTTCTTCACATCTATAAAAGTAACCAAAATAAATAAATGGATGGAAAAAATCTATATATAGCCAATTTCATTTCCTTTTATATATGTTAAGAATGTTTGTTTCAATTTTTGATACTAGCTAACATGTGTAGTGATGGTAAAATAATTTTACCTTATTTCAGATAATATTTTAAAAGAGAACATTTAATAAAATATTTAAATTTTCAAGAAGTTTTAATGCCTGCTTCATCAATGAAATAATTTCCAATAATATTCTTACACAGATATTCTGGACATATTTGTCTTGGAGTTCCCCTCTTCATCTGCAATCTTCTTTCTTCACATCTATAAAAGTAACCAAAATAAAAAAATGGATGGAAAAAATCTATATATAGCAAATTTCATGTCCTGTTATATGTGTTTAGAATGTGTTTAGAATGTTTGTTTCAATTTTTGATACTAGCTAACATGTGTAGTGATGGTAAAATAATTCGACCTTATTTCAGATGTTATTCTAAAAGAGAACATTTAATAAAATATTTAAATTTTCAAGAAGTTTTAATGGGTGTTTTACCACTGAAATAATTTCCAATAATATTCTTACCCAGATATTCTGGACAAATTGTCTTGGAGTTCCCCTCTTCATCTGTAATCTTCTTTCTCCACATCTATAAAAGTAACCAAAATAAATAAATGGATGCAAAAAATCTATATATAGCAAATTTCATGTCCTTTTATATATGTTTAGATTGTTTGTTTCAATTTTTGATACTAGCTAACTGTGTAGTGATGTTAAAATAATTGTACCTTATTTCAGAGGTTATTCTAAAAGAGTACATTTAATAAAATATTTAAATAGTTAAGAAGTTTTAATTCCTGTTTTATCACTGAAATAATTTCCAACAATATTCTTACCCAGATATTCTGGACATATTTGTCTTGGAGTTCTGCTCTTCATCTGTAATCTTCTTTCTTCACATCTATAAAAGTAACCAAAATAAATAAATGGATGGAAAAAATCTATATATAGCCAATTTCATGTCTTTTTATATATGTTAAGAATGTTTGTTTCAATTTTTGATACTAGCTAACATGTGTAGGGATGGTAAAATAATTTTACCTTATTTCAGATGTTATTTTAAAAGAGAACATTTAATAAAATATTTAAATTTTCAAGAAGTTTTAATGCCTGCTTCATCAATGAAATAATTTCCAATAATATTCTTACACAGATATTCTGGACATATTTGTCTTGGAGTTCCCCTCTTCATCTGTAATCTTCTTTCTTCACATCTATAAAAGTATCTTAAATACGTAAATGGATTTAAAAATTTATATATAGCAGATTTCATGTCCTTGCATATATGCTTAGAATGTTGCTTTTACTTTTTGACACTAGCTAACATGGGTATTGATGGAAAAATAATTGTTATTTCAGATGTTATTCTAAAAGAGTACGTTTTAAAAAATATTTAAATTATCAAGAAGTTTTAGTAGCTGTTTTATCACTGAAATAGTTTCCAATAATATTCTTACCCAGAAATTCTGAACATATTGTCTTGGAGTTCCCCTCTTCATCTGTAATCTTCTTTCTTCACATCTATAAAAGTAACCAAAATAAAAAAATGGATGGAAAAAATCTATATATAGCAAATTTCATGTCCTTTTATATGTGTTTAGAATATTTGTTTCAATTTTTGATACTAGCTAACATGTGTAGTGATGGTAAAATAATTTAACCTTATTTCAGATGTTATTTTAAAAGAGAACATTTAATAAAATATTTAAATTTTCAAGAAGTTTTAATGCCTGCTTCATCAATGAAATAATTTCCAATAATATTCTTACACAGATATTCTGGACATATTTGTCTTGGAGTTCCCCTCTTCATCTGTAATCTTCTTTCTTCACATCTATAAAAGTAACCAAAATAAAAAAATGGATGGAAAAAATCTATATATAGCAAATTTCATGTCCTTTTATATGTGTTTAGAATGTGTTTAGAATGTTTGTTTCAATTTTTGATACTAGCTAACATGTGTAGTGATGGTAAAATAATTTTACCTTATTTCAGATGTTATTTTAAAAGAGAACATTTAATGAAATATTTAAATTTTCAAGAAGTTTTAATGCCTGCTTCATCAATGAAATAATTTCCAATAATATTCTTACCCAGATATTCTGGAAAAATTGTCTTGGAGTTCCCCTCTTCATCTGTAACCTTCTTTCTTCACATCTATAAAAGTAACCAAAATAAATAAATTTAATGCAAAAAATCTATATATAGCAAATTTCATGTCCTTTTATATATGTTTAGAATGTACTGGTTTCAATTTTTGATTCTAGCCAACATGTGTAGTGATGGTAAAAACTGTACCTTATATGAGGTGTTAATCTAAAAAATGCCATTTAAAAAAATAAAATATTTAAAATATTATAAATTGTCATAAGTTTTTATGGCTTCTTGAACTCTGAAAAAATTCCAATAATATTCTTACCCAGATATTCTGGACAAATTGTCTTGGGAGTTCCCTCTTCATCTGTAATCTTCTTTCTTCACATCTATAAAAGTAACCAAAATAAATAAATGGATGGAAAAAATCTATATATAGCAAATTTCATGTCCTTTTATATATGTTTAGAATGTTTGTTTCAATTTTTGATACTAGCTAACATGTGTAGTGATGGTAAATAATCTCCAATAATATTCTTACCCAGAAATTCTGGACATATTGTCTTGGAGTTCCCCTCTTCATCTGTAAACTTTTTTCTTAACATCTATAAAAGTAACCAAAATAAATAAATGGATTGAAAAATCAATATATAGCTGATTGCATGTCCTTTCATATATGCTTAGAATGTTGGTTTTACTAACATGTGTAGTAATGGTAAAATAATTTTACCTTATTTCAGATGTTATTCTAAAAGAGAACATTTAAATTGTCAAGAAGTTTAAATGAGTGTTTTATCACTGAAATAATTTCCAATAATATTCTTACCCAGATATTCTGGACAAATTGTCTTGTAGTTCCCCTCTTCATCTGTAATCTTCTTTCTTCACACCCTATACAAGTAACCAAAATAAATAAATGGATTGAAAAAATCAATAAATAGCAAATTTCATGTCCTTTTATATATGTTTAGAATGCTGGTTTCAATTTTTGATTCTAGCTAACATGTGTAGTGATGGTAAAAAACTGTACCTTATATCAGGTGTTAATCTCAAAAATGCCATTTTAAAAAATAAAATATTTCAAATATTATAAATTTTCATAGGTTTTTTTTGGCTTCTTTAACTCTGAAAAAATTCCAATAATATTCTTACCCAGATATTCTGGACAAATTGTCTTGGAGTTCCCTCTTCATCTGTAATCTTCTTTCTTCACATCTATAAAAGTAACCAAAATAAATAAATGGATGGAAAAAATCTATATATAGCAAATTTCATGTCCTTTTATATATGTTTAGAATGTTTGTTTCAATTTTTGATACTAGCTAACATGTGTAGTGATGGTAAAAGAATGTACCTTATATCAGGTGTTAATCTCAAAAATGCCATTTTAAAAAATAATATATTTAAAATATTATAAATATTATATTATAAATTGTCATAAGTTCATAATTGTTATTTCAGATGTTATTCTTAAAGAGTACGTTTTAAAAAATATTTAAATTGTCAAGAAGTTTTAATAGCTGTTTTATCACTGAAAAAATTTCCAATAATATTCTTACCCAGAAATTCTGGACCTTATAACTTACCTTATATGAGGTGTTAATCTAAAAAATGCCATTTTAAAAAAGAAAATATTTAAAATATTATAAATTGTCATAAGTTTTTATGGCTTCTTTAACTCTGAAATAATTCCAATAATATTCTTACCCAGATATTCTGGACAAATTGTCTTGGAGTTCCCCTCTTCCTATGTAATCTTCTTTCTTCACATCTATAAAAGTAACCAAAATAAATAAATGGATGGAAAAAATCGATACATAGCAAATTTCATGTCCCTTTATATATGTTTAGAATGTTGCTTTTACTTTTTGACACTGGCTAACATGTGTATTGATGGAAAATAATCTAATCTTATTTCAGATGTTATTCTAAAAGAGTATATTTAAAAAAAATATTTTAAAAATAGTCAAGAAGTGTTAATTCCTGTTTCAGCACTGAAATAATTTCCAACAATATTCTTACCCAGATATTCTGGACAAATTGTCTTGGAGTTCCCCTCTTCCTATGTAATCTTCTTTCTTCACATCTATAAAAGTAACCAAAATAAATAAATGGATGGAAAAAATCTATACATAGCAAATTTCATGTCCCTTTATATATGTTTAGAATGTTGCTTTTACTTTTTGACACTGGCTAACATGTGTATTGATGGAAAATAATTTAATCTTATTTCAGATGTTATTCTAAAAGAGTATATTTAAAAAAAATATTTTAAAAATAGTCAAGAAGTGTTAATTCCTGTTTCAGCACTAAAATAATTTCCAACAATATTCTTACCCAGATATTCTGGACATTTTGTCTTGGAGTTCACCTCTTCATCTGTAATCTTCTGTCTTCACATCTATAAAAGAAACTAAAATACATAAATGGTTTAAAAAAAATTATATATAGCAGATTTCATGTCCTTTCATATATGCTTAGAATGTTGCTTTTACTTGTTGACACTAGCTAACATGTGTATTGATGAAAAATAATTTTTATTATTTTAGATGCGATTCTTAAAGAGTACATTTAAAAAAAAATATTTAAATAGTCAAGAAGTTTTAATTCCTGTTTCATCAATGAAATAATTTCCAATAATATTCTTACACAGATATTCTAGACATATTTGTCTTGGAGTTCCCCTCTTCATCTGTAATCTTCTTTCTTCACATCTATAAAAGTAATCAAAATAAATAAATGTATTGAAAGTCTATATATAGCACATTTCATGACCTTTTATATATGTTTAGAATGTCGGTTTCAATCTTTGATACTAGCTAACATGTTAAGTGATGGTAAAATAATTGTACCTTATTTCAGACGTTATTCTAAAAGAGTACATTTTAAAAAAATATTTAAATTGTCAAGAATCTTTAATGGCTGCTTTATCACAAATAATTTCCAATAATATTCTTACCCAGATATTCTGGACATATTGTCTTGGGAGTTTCCCTCTTCGTCTGTAATATTCTTTCTTCACATCTATAAAAGTATCCAAAATAAATAAATGAATTGAAAAAATCTATATATAGCAGATTTCTTGTCCTTTTATATATGCTTAGAATGTTGCTTTTACTTTTTGACACTAGCTAACATGTGTATTGATGGAAAAATAATTTTACCTTATTTCAGATGTTATTATAAAGAGTACATTTATAAAAAAATATTTAAAATTTCAAGAAGTTTTAATGGCTGCTTTATCAATGAAATAATTTCCAATAATTTTCTTACCCAGATATTCTGGACATATTGTCTTGGAGTTTCCCTCTTCATCTGTAATATTCTTTCTTCACATCTATAAAAGTAACCAAAATGAATGAATTGAAAAAATCTATATATAGCAGATTTCATGTCCTTTCATATATGGTCAGAATGTTGCAATTACTTTTTGACACTAGCTAACATGTGTATTGATAGAAAAATAATTGTACCTTATTTTAGATGTTATTCTAAAGAGTACATTTTACAAAATATTTAAATAGTCCAAGAAGTTTTAATGGCTGCTTTATCACTGAAAAAGTTTCCAACAATATTGTTACCCAGATATTCTGGACATATGGCTTGTCATATGGTGCTGAATGCTGGCTTCCTTAGGGTATGTCCAATTCAACTTCACTTAGTTGAATCTGACTGGTCACCAATTCTTGTTCCACACTCCCACAGATAATTACAAATCTTTTTTGCAGTCTATTGCCGATATGCCGTAGACAGTTGTGGAATAAAGTCAGGTTCTGCTATGCATTGTCTTTGTTGTCCTGAATGTTTAACATCTGTACGGGAAGACTTTTGGGGTTTTTTTTTAGTTTAATATTCACATGTATATGTTGAATATTCACAATTTTGTTTTGGTGCTAATCTGTTGGAAAACCTAGACACTTGTTTTTCTTGTCTCGTTAAATTTGGACACAACATCTGTTCCTTTAAGTTCACAACAGTTGACTCCCAAAAAATAGAAGTTTACTTTATATCAGCAGTTCTGAAAAAGTGACACACTTCATACACTCAAATAAACCTATTTTTGTTGGGACCTACTTTGGTGGATTGTTTTGGAAAACAACAAACCAACAATTTTTTTATCGATTGTGAAATGAATAAGCAAACATAATAGAATCATATTTGGATGTTGTAAGCATTGCTTAAGCATTTATTGAAGTTTATATAATTTCTGTAATATGTATTAACTAAAAATCATAAAATAAAAAAAATAAACAGATTATTCAAACCGTCTGTTACATTTTCATAGCAATAAGCAGAAAATATGCAATAACATTTAATTTTAATTCTTAAATTTAATTTTTTTTTTTGTTTTTTGAAAATAAAATAAAATAGGTCATTCAGAAAAAATCATTAATTCTAGCCAGGTGAGGTCAAAACAGTAACAATTTGTAAATGATAAAATATGGATAATTCTAGTCCTAGATTAAAGAAAATGTTTACCTGCATGTTTTTTTCGTATTCGAATGTGATTTTGTATTCTTGTATTCATTTATCTGCAAGTATTTGTCCATACTTCATCAGATCTTTTCTGTTCACAAGATTTCCAGCAAAAACTGTCCTTTGGGCTTATTCCATGTTTGCAAAATTAAATTAAACGATTGCCAAAAAAGTTTACCAAATTTGTTTAAACCAAGGTGTAGATGTCCTTAAACTAAACTACTGTAACTAACTAATAACTTAAACTTAATGAAGTAAACTTGAGTTCTGGTTAAACATAACTCAACTCTACTTACTCAACTAACTCCACTCCTCTCTCAACTCCACTCCACTCTACTCCACTATCAAATCCACTGTTATCTCCACTCTCAACTCCACTGTCATCTTAATATACAAAATAATTTTTGAAAGCCATGATCTATTGTATATTTTACTATGGGCAATGCATTGTATCTGTCAAATTTAACACTCAGAGATTGCAAGGTGTTAAAATTGCAGAAACAATGTTTGGTCGTAGTTAAATATACAAAAATCATGGCTTCCATAAATCATTTTGATACCAATATAGAAATTTGGTAGTTTGATTCATTCTACCTCTGCATTCCATATTGGGACTAAACTTAACTAAATTCTACACCTTTTATACTCAACAAGTATTAAAAAGTATTCTCAGTGAGTATGTAAAAAGTTTTTTTTTTTATAGATTTTGAAAGTTTTCATGTTAATATGGAATAAATAGGAACCGAGCCCTCTTTGGTCATCTGAAATATAAATGAAGAATAACTGAACAGAACCAAGTAATTTTGGACAGAAAAACATACATGTACATTTCAGATATTGCAAACACAAATGCATTCTATGCCAGTAGTTGAACAAGTGTTAAAATGTATGGTTTTGTTTGTAAAGCACCTTTGAACATATGTATATGTATAAAAGGGTGCTATATAAATGTGAATAATAATAATAATATAATAATAAAGTGTGAATGCATAAAAGTGTCTGGCCGGAATTCCATATCAGTAGTGATAAAAATTACTTCTTGAGCAACACCTAATCAAGACTCATCTTTTCATCAGCTGGGGCCATACTGGATGGGTTCCCGGTGCTCGACCCATTCTTTGTTAACTTGTTCCCGTCCTGAATATTGCTGAAATACTGCTCGCTGGACATATATAAAGCAGACATCCAATCAATCAATCAATCTTTTTATCAGCAACCTATATACCAAATATTGTTTACTGACTTAATCCAGCTAAAATTATTGTTTTTAAAATGTATGTGTAACAGTGTTTTCACCGTTATTATATGTTGGCTGGGTTTTCAAGTTTAGTTTCAGAAAAAATGTGCAAACCATAAAACATACTCGTGTAATATTGTTTGTACAGTTTTACAAATTCCCCCTCCCCCAAGGCCCCATACACATTAAAGATGTGACAAAATATGATTAGTAATTATATTCAGCATGAACAATAAATGCATGTTTTTTTCACCCAATAAATACCTTGCAAATTCTAGATCTGGACCTTAATTTATTGACATGATCATGTTTTTGTGTCTTTTATACCTGGAAAAAAATTAGAGTTATCTCCCATTTGATGTTTGTTAAAATAATTTATTAGTGTGAAGAGAAAAGTTAATGTACTGTATTGTACTTCACCAACTAGCTGGACTTGGAATTTCTTTGTCTTAATATATTTCAGTTTTTGTTCCTAAGAAAATGGGTATACATGTATTAAGTTAAAAACCCCACAGTTGACAAAGTCATGCATTGCCAATTGCGCAAGTGTGAGATGTATCTTGTGATAGTCTAATGCACTGTGTTTTTAATGGGGGGGGGGGGGGGGGTTCAATTGGAAGTCCTACCCAATGAATTATCTTCAAATTTTCTGTCAAGTTATTTTATATAAGTATAATTGGAATTTTTTAAAGATATAATTTTCTATGAAATTTCACATTATCTAATATATTGTATAAAGAGAACAACAATAAGATATGTATCATCAGGGCAATAAATTCAATTGGTAACAAAAAGAATCTAAAAAAACCCTATTCACTGCCTACATACAACTGTTGAACAAGTATACATTTTAGTGTAGGAAACAAAATTAGTGGTTTCACACTCATCAAAATTCTCAGGACCAATACAAAAAAGCTGTTGGAAATTAGATGTCCAACAGGAAAACAGCCGCCATCACACTTTGTAAAATAAAAATCACTTTATATGTATATAGAAAATCGTCTAAAGCACAACAGAATAGCTGTGTCCATTAGAAGTTCTGGATAATTTAGTCTTGTAATGACCCCCAGTCCCATTCCCCACCCCCCAAAAAACAGCTCCGCGTGGTGACAAATGAAAAGGATACAATTAGAAAATATGAAACAGCCACCCCACTTATTTTTATCAAGAAAAATCAAAAGAAAAATTAGGTGTCAGATAAGAAACCTACTTCCCCGTCTTCCGTTGAAAAAGATTTTGATCAAAAGAAACAGCGTTTGCAGTTTATCATTTGAAAGCTGCATGTACGTTCAATTCCTTGAAGTAATTTAAAAAGGTTAAGAATAAGCAAAATGTTAGACAAGCAAGAAGACGGATTTTCGATTTATGTTTTTACTCTCCAAAGCAGGCAAAACAAAATTTGACTGAAATAGTGCTATTCGAGCGCACCGCGACATTTTTAAGGAGTAAATTAAGTACTTGGTAAATTTCAGGGATACCATACAATTTTAAATTTATTTGTGTATCAGTAGAAACAAAATATTGATTTTCAATACATAATTTTTTAGTTCTAGAAAAAGAAAGGTTCAAAGCCAGAATTACTAAAATAATTCTTAAATTAATATTTTCAAGAGTCTGTCGTCAAAAAAACCCCTAAAACTTACATTCAACTGCTCCATTATCATAAAACATGTCTGCCTTTTTCAACACTTGCACGGGTAAATAGTGTTCACAATTTAAATTCAGCACGTGGTACGTTTGCATGTGCTGATGGGAAGGTTTTGTCCTATTGGTAGACAGAATGAGTTGTAATCGAACATGTTTATGAAAAATAAATAAGAAACCTTTTCGATTATTAACAGTAACTGATTATAATGAATATACATGTATGGCTTATAATGTATAACATGTATGATTTCTGTAAATAAAATTCGAATTCGCTTTAAAAGATTTCGTAGCTTTTACTTTAAGCTATTTTATTCACGCAAATAACGCAAAAGGATTAGACAAAGCCTTTTTAAAATTTGGTCAATCTTACAAACAAAATTGTTCTGGTTGTTTACTTATCACACAGACTACTTTATTACGTAGTTGACTGAAACATTATACTAACACACCGATGAGTAAATCAAGCGCCTGATCAGTAAATTCTTAGTAAATATTAATATATTTTTTGTAACTGTCGACACATTTTTTGATCACATTTTTAGATATGTTTTTATTAATATTCCGATACTAAAACTAATATGGCAAGGCAAAATTTGTTAAAATAATTCTAAATAAACATTTCAGAGCGTCTGTAATAACAAAAAAAACTTACAACATAAAACTTACTTTCAACTGCGCCATTATTAAAAAAATGACTTTTCAAAGCTTCAACGAGTAAATAGTGTTCACACAAATTGAACACGTGGTACGTTTGCTAGTGCTTATAGGAAGAGGGGGATTGGGGTGGGGGGGGGGGGGGGGCTAGAGGGGTCCATTAACAGGTTAACATTGTTTTATTTTTCACAAAAAGATAAAATTAAATGTAAAATAATGATAACATAAAAACATTTTTTTCATGAGAAAACAGAAAACAGTGAGTTCAAAAATCGAAAAAAACATAACAGCAGAATCTCATCGAATGGCAATACTATTAACAGCAAACAGGGTTTGTACTTTCAGTATAACAGTTAACAACAATGTCATATTTTAAGAAAACAGATAACAGATAATGGTTGAAAAACAGTTAACACACCTGTAAAAATGACCAAAACACATAAACAGAAAAGATCTTGCCCCCTCCCCCTTCTGGGAAGGGTTTCCGGTTGCCCTGTCACTCATTTATCAATATTAAATGATTAAAATGAACATGTTTATATGCTTGCATTTTCTTGATTTTAACAGGATGCGTTCGACTCCAAGCTTAATTGACAAGGGTTGTCAGTTTTCCTACCGCAGGTCGGGGTTTTTCCCGTGTACTCCGGCTTTCTTCCCAATAAAAAATGGACGCCTTGATATAGCTGAAAAATTGCTGAAAGTGGCATTAAACATCAGTCCATGATTTTGCAAAAAAAGAAATCATAAAAAAGTACAACCTGTTTTGAAATATAAAAACAATATAATAGAAAATGTTGCGGAGTTCAAATTTCTAGGTTCTAGCATTAAATCAATGAAAATCTCACTTCTAGTGTTATTGATTTGACCCAAAAAGCAAAATAATTTACTCTGTACTTTAGATTTGCATCAATATGAAATGTTCCAGTACTAGTGACATTAAATATGGTCGATGCATTTATTAAACCAATTTTAACATATAATGTTGATGGACCAACACCTTAGCAACAACAATAATTATGTTGACTATAACCTCCTTTTTCTGACAAATACCCTTCCGAAAAAGTTCATTTATCTCTTATGTAAATATATACTAAGAGTCAAAAGATCGACATCATTATATTAATTCTAATAAAATATTTCTATATAGACCATTCAAAACTTAAACGAAACTAGAGTTTTATCTTTCAATAATTTTAATTATGAAAACTTATAACAAAATTTAGTTTGTCTGATCATATCGTTGAAATTAAGAAAGGGAGATATAAAAGGGTACATCGGGAGCTCCGTGTGTGTTATTACTATAATCAAAATAAAATTGACGATGAAACTAATTTCTTTTTGCACTGTGATCATAATAAAAAGTATAGGGGTCCTTTATTAACACATTCCTGACTTTGAATGTTTAATAAAAATTCTAAATCCCACAAATTTTCGGCAGATTCATAGTCTTTCCTCCTTCATAACACAGTCATCGGAACTAAAGACGGAAGTCTCATACGCTTGTTATTTTGTCAATTTTTTGTTTTATTTGTGTATTACATGTACCTGTTTGCTGTCAAAAATCATTAAAATGCTGATTTAATGACAAAAAAGTATTATCAATTTGATTTCTGCGAATTAATTTAGAATTGAATGCATTCTTTTGAAGTTTCATTGACGTGTAAAAGCGTTGACCGAAGCACATTTAAAATTTCCAATAGAAATCCAGGATTTCGATGAAAGATATACGTAATGTTAATATTTGGAACTACACTCATACACTTTAAAGATTTCGTAGCTGACTTTACACACTTTTAATTGTCGTGAATATTATAATGCAAAAAGATGTTAAAACCATTTTGTAACTAAATAAATTTAGTCTATCTCTCACACAAATTCTACTATAGATCAGTGGTCTGTCAACACTGAGGTTGAGGGTTCGAGTCTCACTGCGTGCAGGGTGTTCTCGACTGTTGTCTAAATTGACAAGGATTACCAGTTTTCCGACCAAATGTTGGGTTTTTTTCCGGATACCCGACTTCCTCCCCAAATAAAAAAAATGTAGCCCATGATACAGCTGAAAAATTGCTGAAAGTGACGTTAAACAAAATTCTGGCAAACAAGCAATAAAACAAACATACAATATAAATACAAACTGTTTTAAAAGGAAAGTGGAATTGATTTGTGTATGTTTATCAATTTATGTGTATCATAAATTTTAAACGGAGAAACACGGAAATTTCCAAAAAAGACATTTTCACGAACAGGTCTACATCAACAGTATATTGGTGAATATAATGTATATAGGAACTAACCCCAATGCATTCTTTGTTAACATCAACTATCTTACCACGTATGATGCATCTAGATATTATTAGCACAGTGCATTCTTCAATTGCTGCCTCTGACCTATATTTTGCGGTTGCCTGATTTGGCTATCTAAACACGTGTCTAAACATTGTGTACTTATAATGCAGTGATGTAAATAATAACCATGCATATTGCCATTTAACATAAAAAACAGTACGTATTTTTGTCACAAAGAAAAATAAAGCTTAGAGACGGCTAGCTTTTTAGGAAAGCTAATACTTGTCATAAGCTATTGACAGCTGCCCATACAGATACATACCGTCTCACTTTATAGTTATTAACAACAAACAGTTGGTTGCTCCGTTCAGATTTGCACCGACCCATCCATCAGATAAATATTGCAGTCTAAAATTCAACAAGATTTCAACATGTTTTATGTTATGTTCGACTCCAGTTTTCCTGAAAGTATATATGAGTGTCATCGCCGAGGTCCGTGTTTGTCCCGACAAAAACAAATGCTGTCGGCTTTACTTAATTCTCTGCAATCGTCGTTTAAGCTAATAGGAGCATTGAAACGAAAGATGGCGTGTAGGTTAATGCAAGCAATTATAAAGTACAACATGAGCAAGCATGCAAATTCAATGAACGCCACATAAAACTGGCCTTAAAGTGTAGAGTAAAGAACAGATCTAGAAGCTAAAGAAGGTCGCAAAATCAAAAGTCCAACTACTATTCCTTCCCTAAAATGTATGTCAGTCACAAAAAAAAACAGATACACCAAAATATAAAAAGCCAACACCCACTGTGCCAACACCCAAAACGACTTTAAAGTCACTAGGCAGACAACCCCAATGAAAAAAAAGACCCAAAGAACAAATTAGGTTTAACTTAATGTCGACTGTAAACACCTACAAAAGCTCTTGTTTTCAAAAAGAGTCTATATTGTTGTGCCATAAATTTACAAATACAATATTTGACTTGATGTCCTTCTCTTCATTGCCCATTTTATGTTATTGTTTAGGCTCAGTTGACCCAAAGGATCATGTCAACTATTTTCATTACTGATCACGTTTCAGTCTTCTCCACTGTAAAGACCCTTTTTGTAGATTTTGTACAAAAGTATCCTCATTATAGCCCCACAAAAGGCTAAATTCTGCGCCCCTACACAATCTTCTCTCTATACGGAAAACATTCAACAAGTTGAAAATAACTTTCCTGCGCATGCCCTAAGCCACTACTTGTTGCTTTCTTTTTTTACTATATTATTTTATTTAGTTTTTTGCATTTTTTAGTATTAAATATATTTTTTTTACTGTTTTTTAAATTATAAGATAAAAACAAAGCATATAGATTAGATGCTGTAGGTGTTACAGAGGAACTCATTAGTGAGTTTCTCTTTGAACTGTTCAATATTACAGGATGATGCTATATGTTTATGCAGTAAATTCCAATCTTTAATGGTTCTGTTGAAGAAAGAATATTTAAGGCTATTTTTGTTGCACTTGAGTTGTCGGTAGGTATGTGAATGAGTTGCCCTGGTAGATGATTGGTTTGGTGTTAGGATGTCTGTATGAGGAATTGCGATGATGTTGTTTATTACTTTGTAAAACATGGTTAGTCTGGTTTTGAGTCGTCGATATTTTAACGTTGGCCATTTTAATTCTTGTAACATGTCAGATACACTGCTGGTGTTGTGATATCTGTTGCATGTGTATCTTGCAGCTCTCCTTTGAATTTTTTCGAGCTTGTTTTCATTTTCTTTTGTAAAGTGATCCCAAACTGAGCTGCAATATTCTAATTTTGGTCTGACTAGTGGTTGGTATGCACGGTCTTTGATACTTTTGGATATACTTTAATGTTACGTCTTACAACATCTTACTGCGGTCAGGTTGCGCTTCGACTCCAATCTTAATTGACAAAAATTGCTAGTTGTACCACCGAAGGTCGGGGGTTTACTCCGGCTTCCTCCACCAATAAAAACTGGAAGCCATGATATACCTGAAATATTGTTGAAAGTGGCGTTAAAACCAAACAAACAAACAATCTTCTTCTCCAAAACCTCGACATTGATTGTAACCAAATTTGGCAGGAATGTTTAATGAAGTTTTTGTAACAAAGTTTGATCTTTTTGTGCTGATCAAATATTTAACATGGCTTCCAATACAGTTGTGTTCGGATTGGCTAAAATTAGAATTTTCTACCGACAAAACACTTGGCAGATTGGTTTGTGATATTGTAGAAATGTACCGCAGATAGTTCTCTAAAAAGTTTAAATTTTTGTACCGGTACGAAATCACAGATGGCCGTCTCCATGGACATAGATTTACAAAAGAACCCATGGGAAGACGTACACACTGCTTCATCACACCAACCGTCATCAACATAATGCTAAAATGAAGCCATGGTTATTATCTTAAAACTTTTAGATTGTATTTGAAAAGATAATGAATTCATCACAAACTACTTTCCCAGAAAGATGACATTATCTTTCTTGTGTGTGTGTGTGTGTTCCATTGTTTCTATACTAAATTTAAATTAGAACATATACATTTTGATATGGCAACTCTGTCGCATGTTTATGTAAATAGGCATCCTGGCAAGTCAGGCGCCTCGTGAGAAGTTTTCATTGACAAAATTTGAATAAACCGTCGATGTGTTTCGAAAAATAAATTTTCTTCAATATCGTACTCTCTATCAAAATTTGGTTCTTCTAAACAAAACTGAGAGCACATATACCTAGTGTTATTTTAACTTCAAAATCCATTAACATTTTTAAGGGTTTTGTGCATTACTTTATTCATGACAGATGAGTTATATAAAAAATTGGACCTTTTAAAAAAATTACTTACAATACCACTTTGGTTTAATTTTAGTCTCCACCTGAAAGCTTACTGGTATAGTTAAGAGTCTTCTCAATTAATACAAATCTGTTACATTAATTAATACATGTTTGTTACTGCTTTGTATCATAAAGTGCAAATAAATTTCGTGGTGCCAATTTTAAAATGTTACTAAGCAAATACCAAACTGTTATAATTTGATTTTTTTCATTTGCATGATTTAATTTACAGTGGTGTATGGTTTTTTATCAATTCCCTTGCTTTAGTTGACGTCGGTTGTTACTACTATATGCATGGTCTGTTAAGATGTTTCCGTTAGCTGGCTTATTTTTAGTTCTGCTTGTCATGAGCATTACTACTAACGTGTTTATATATGGTACCAAATCCCAAAACATGTCACGTTTGACGTATGTGATACAACTTTTAAAAATAATACCTTCACAAGTAATAAGTAGACATTTCTTTTTTCCCATGTCATTTTGAGCCATTTTTCTTACTCTCTTTCACGTGTTGCTACAGATTCCGTCAGTTCTCATTATTTATCAATGTAAACATAACTTGATTTGTCATCTGCGCTTTCCGGTAGCCATGTGTAATGTTTTCCTTAGTGTAATCTTGTGATATTAAGATTTACCATTATGGGAAGTCGAGGGCCTATAGGGCGTTATTTTATAAAAGATCAAGAGAAAGAAGTTGTATCACAGTCCAAAAGGCTATCAACTTTTTTCAGTTTAAGAGGCTCTTAATGGTATTTGAGTGTCGTTAACCTCGTTGGTTTCATATATTTGTAATAAAATAACCTTTCACTATTTTTTTTAATTTTCTTTTTTTTTCAAGTTTTTCTTACAATGAAATACAGACAGTGGTATTCCACTCAAATAATTAATGCTCTGAAGTGTAAAATATACAGCTTTTTATTAAGTTTACTCTGATAACATTCAATGCAGATCTTTCTTACAGGTATTTTACTATATAAAGCTTCAAATTCTTGTTTCGTCATCACATCAGTTATCGAAAACACATTACGTTTTTTTCTTATTATACAAGATATACACTATGTTCAATCAAGTGTATATGATAACTATAGTGATCAATGAATACTTGGTGAAAAAAATGAACCAGGTTAATTATTGAATTCAGTATAAAAATATTTTGCTTGTTTATTTACCAGTTCACTGACAAAAAATTAAACTATCGAAAACACCTAAGACCACCAGACCGCTAAGGTGTTTAGCTTGATGCCTTTGACTAGTAATTAAAAACAGTCAAACCGTCGACATGTATGGCCTGGTTCGAGGCGAGGTGCCCACGCAAAAGAAAAGTACGAAAAACATAATATTTAAACAATATTTTAAATACAAATCCTTCTGTATAGTTGCACGACGACTAGAAATTTAAGGACACTTACTTGCTTTTTGTTGTCGTTTCTATTTGTTTGTTTGTTTTTTTTGTTTGGTTTGTTTTTTATTTTGTTTTTTTTTCAAAGTTTCGTGACGGTGTTGTATATATTTTACAGTGTAGATGTGTAATCGCCCATTGACTTTAGGCTTTTGTTTTGTGATCGGTTCCGTGCTATTTTTGTTATTCTAATTCACTGTTATGTACTGCTTTTGAAAAATCAAGGGTGTCTACACTTTATTTATATACTCTATGTTAGTTTTTTATTACTTTTTGTTGAATTTAATTTTTGCTTAGTTTGTGCTGTCAGTGTGTGTTTCTTATTGTTTCAACTTATGCAGATATACTTCGGTCGATGTGTTAGTTATCGTCACGACTGTTTAATCAAAGTTTTACAATCCCCACAGGAATTAGACCCCATATTTTGGTGTGTAATAATTCAAGGACCCCCCCCCCCCTTAAAAAAACAATTTTCTGGCCATATTTTGCCCCATATGAACGATATCAAATTCTCATGATTTAACTGATTTAACTTTACCAATACAAGGTTAAAAATAACAATGAAAGGGAGATAATCAAATTGATTGATCAATGTACATTTTTTCAAGGTAAGTAAAAAATTCAATTACGTATATGTATACAAATACTAGGAAGATCTTTTCTGGAAGCGAATCATGACATCACAAGCAGGTACACTGATTATGCAGCATTAGGTGTCGATGCCTAAATGCGACATTCAGCTGCATTACATTAGTTCTTCATTATAAGATTTTCTTATTACATTTCAATTGTCTCCCTTTAGCGAGTACGTGAGTTTTCGGGCACAGGCACTTGTTTCAGAAAAAAAATTACCACACAATATAATATGTAGGGTAATTTTTTTTCTGAAACAAGTGCCTGTGTTTTCGGGTTACGGAAGCATGACCAGCATACCGTTTTGAATGTTGGGTGCTCCTCGCTCGTTTTGTTGGGATTGTTGCCACAAAAGATAAAAATCTCTATCTACCAAAATCTCCGTTTAGTCTGTAGAAAATCAATCAGTTTTTAAAGTAGCTGTGGGGGAATGTTAAATTCTCTTACTACTGCAATCTAATAGTTGACATAGCTTCAATACGTTGACCTTATAATCATAATTTGTGCAACATCACTAGAGACTAAAATTCAATGATAAAGGAAGGACATCAATTGAAACCGATGTAATTATTTCATCAAGTGCCTGTGTTTTCGGGTTACGGAAGCATGACCAGCATACCGTTTTGAATGTTGGGTGCTCCTCGCTCGTTTTGTTGGGATTGTTGCCACAAAAGATAAAAATCTCTATCTACCAAAATCTCCGTTTAGTCTGTAGAAAATCAATCAGATTTTAAAGTAGCTGTGGGGGAATGTTAAATTCTCCTCTTACTGCAATCTAATAGTTGACATAGCTTCAATACGTTGACCTTAAAAATCATAATTTGTGCAACATCACTAGAGACTAAAATTCAATGATAAAGGAAGGACATCAATTGAAACCGATGTAATTATTTCATCAAGGCCTTAAATTCGAATCGAATCGTTTATTTATTGTTTTATAAATTAACATGCTAGGAAAAAACTTTCGTCTATAGATAACCATCCACCTCTACAAACATTTTTCCAGCGGAGGCC
The DNA here is from genome assembly GCA_944474755.1 of Limnoperna fortunei. Taxonomy (NCBI): domain Eukaryota; kingdom Metazoa; phylum Mollusca; class Bivalvia; order Mytilida; family Modiolidae; genus Limnoperna; species Limnoperna fortunei. The sequence continues at coordinate 47,340,591 of OX104114.1, read as the reverse complement.
TAATTTTTCTGACTTTAGGTAATTTAAAATTATTGTTTTACGTGTGCCCGCCCTGAATATTGGTGAAATACTGCTCGGAAAACTTCCAGCAACCCAGGCGCGTATCCAAGGAAAGGCGTACGCCCCCTCCCCTAAATAAATAAAAGAAGAGAGAGCGAGAGAACGAGAGGGTAAAACGAATATGATATTTCATTAAAGAAATTCATTATTTATGGTCATAGTTGAAAAATAAAGCCAGCTAAAAGAAGGGGCAAAAGTTAAAAAAAGGAGTTTAGAAAACTTTGTCTGGATGGCTACCAAATGCTTAGTTTCCCGGAGCTTCGCCCCCCTGGACCCCCTACCAGGGCGCTGCCTGGATCTGCTGAGCGGCCCCCAGACCCTACGCCTCCCCAACATAAATTCCTGGATCCGCCCCTGCAACCAATCCATCAAATCAATCAATCAATCTAAACATATTGTATTTCAGATGGTGACCTTTAACAGACATTACAATTGGTTTATGCTGTATGGAGTTAAATTTATGTCACTGCTCTGCTTCATCAGAACTATTGCTTCCGCAGAGTACTGCACTAAGGATTCTTGTCAGGACATTATTTACGACCATACTACTCATACAGTAACACTTCATCATGAAAAAAAGATTGCAGTAATATCACTACCAAGTATTCTGAAGACTACCCCTTTCGAATACATTCCATCGTCTGATTTCATAACGTCAATTAAATGGCCTCGATATGGATCCATGATAGTTACAAAAGAGGTGATTGGCAAAATCAGCTGCCATTTGGTAACGTGGAAGTCAGTAAGTAAAGACTTTGAACCGCAAGACTGCATTTCGTTAAGAGACGCCTATTGGTATGGTGGTTCTGAGCTGCACTTTCAGCGATGGCCTTTAGAAAACATTGAATTAAAAATGCAACCGTTTGTGTCTGATGATATTGTCGTAAAGAAGAGCTCATTTGGAAATGTGTTAGAGCCATTGTGGATTGGATCTAATGGCGTAGCTGTATATGTCGACGATACAGTCCCGCTCTACGTAAGCTTTAATTCTTCGGGATCACAACAATTATGTTTTCTTGCAAAGTTCGATGATATTTATAAACCTGAGAACTCCAATGATTTTCCACACTTAAAATATAGTGTGTGCAAAGGTAGCAATATCCTCGATGTATATCAATCTCTACGAACTACCGTAATGGACCTTCCTAAAAACATTCCAGATTTACGCATGATCAGAAGTCCTATTTGGTCAACATGGGCTAAATACAAGGCAAACATTGACCAAGGTAAAGTTTTAAGTTACGCAGACGACATCATTCGTTTTGGCTTTCCTAATAGTCAACTAGAAATAGACGACATGTTTTCAACAAAATATGGCGATTTTGATTTTGATCGCGAAAAATTTCCTGACCCAGCAGAAATGACTAGCAAATTACGACAGAAAGGTTTTCGAACAACTGTCTGGATAATACCATTTGCTAATTTAGATTCCAAATCATTCGTTGAAGGTTTGAAATTTGGTTATTGGCTAACAGATAAATCCAGAACAGTTCCAGCACTCGTAAAATGGTGGCAAGGTATAGGGGCCGTAATCGACCCAACAAATTCCAATGCCTCTTCTTGGTATAATCGGAGGTTAGAGACAATGAAGGTAGATTATGGCATTGATTCATTTAAGTTTGACGCAGGAGAAATAACATTTCTTCCTATTCCTTTAAACTCTTTTAAGCCTTTAACTAATCCAAATATCTATACCACAAAATATGTTGAAACCGTCAGTTACCACGGTGATATGATAGAAGTGCGTTGTGGATACAAATCACAGAGGCATCCTATTTTTGTACGTATGGGAGACAAAGAATCAAGATGGGGGTATGATAATGGTTTAAAGACAATCATACCGACAGCCTTGACGTTCGGCATTCTTGGTTACCCGTTTGTTCTACCTGACATGATTGGTGGAAACGGTTATGGGGAAGTTTTAAGTCGAGATGTTGTATTACCGCAACGTGAATTATATATAAGATGGCTACAACTGACTGCATACCTTCCAACAATGCAATTTTCTTTCGCGCCCTGGGATTACGACGCTGAAGTTATCCAGATGGCATTTGACATGGTAAAGATACACGAGACTGTTGTTACACCCCTTCTTGTCACTGCAGCGAAAGATACGGTAAAATATGGTAACTATTTTCATATGAAGTCATTATTAAGAATTCTTGTTGTAGAGCAGAATCGCTATTTCGCGCCGAATTCGCATATTACTTATAATTAAAACTTACAGTATTGTTTTTATCCTGAAGTCTTAATGGCAACAGGAAATGTCGATAGAAATTAATAACATTTAATTCTTGTATACAAACAATTATCTGTTAAGTTGTTTATTTCACTACATGTATAGTCAACCAAATATTTTCATTATACTCGCATACTCACGCATTGAAATTAAGTTTTTCAAATTCAGATGCTCACGAAGAGCAGATATCGGTACGTTGTATATAAAATAACTGTCAACAATTGTGTAATAGCAGGGACGGATCCAGAAAATCGGCCTAGTGGGACGAAATTCGGGCAAGACCGCATCGCCCTGGTGGGCGAAGCCAGAAGCTGGTGAGATTTAAGCAATTGAGACTACAATTTTAACATTTTTAACACACTCTAACACGCTCTTTCTTTTTATGCCCCCGCGACGACATGTCGGGGGTATTAAGTATTACTCATGTCCTTACGTCCGTCCATACGAATTTCCGTCAAGCTTTTATCAGAAACCGTACATGAGAACAATTTGAAATGTTGTAGGGTGGTTCAGTATCGCAAGTTGTACGTCCTAAGCAACTTTCAGACTGCCTGTCGGACAACTACTTCCTGTTTGGGACTTCATTTGTACGTACGTACGTACGTCAGCCGTACGAATTTACGCCAAGCTTTTATCAGAAACCGTACATGAGAACAAGTTGAAATTTTGCACGGTGGTTCAGTATCGCAACTTGTACGTCCTAAGCGACTTTCACACCTGTCGGACAACTACTTCCTGTTTGGGACTTCATTTAGCGGGAGGCATCTGTGTCTCTGTCTCTCTCTGTCTTTCCTCCTTTTTTCGCTCGCTTTCTCTTTTCCCCCTTTTAGTGGGGGGAACGTCTCTTCCGTCCCCTTGGATCCGCCACTGAATAGATACTCCCATAACGATAAACTTATCTATGATGACGACAATATACAAGTTATCAATCAAATCGATAATGTTAGGCCTCAAACTTCTGTCCACCACGGCAGCATCGTCCTCACTAGTCAGGTCAGACTTGCGGCAGCATCGTCCTCACTAGTCAGGTCAGACTTGCGGCAGAATATATTAAACATAAAACATGTGTAAGATACCGAAAAATGTGTTCCCTTTTATATATATTTGTTTAAGTAATGAATCGCTACGCATTCTTTCATTGAACTCTATATTGTCAACAGTTATTTCCATACTGTTTTGTAGTTCAAGATGACTACCACTAACTGTCTGCATACAGAACGTCTAGGGAAAATTATATGTATAAATGTTAATTGATATATCGGATTAATGACTATATGAAGTCCGCGGTACAACGTTTAGTAATAAAAATGAGAAGATCGATGATGTGTCCTACTATTTAACTGTAAGTGAAAACAGCCAACTGTTTTCCAGAAACCATTTCACTTGTTTCTGAATACGTGTACAACAAAGATGTTCATGATTTTCTGAAATCCATTATGTGCATTTATGAAACAGAAATGTTTAAACCATTTTTTTTAAACACAAACCATCAAGTCCGATCAGAGATTTTATATCATATATTCTCTATTTTAATTTTTTTAAAATAAAATGTTGTGTTTTTTGTCTTTTAGGATACCCAATAATACGTCCCATGTGGTGGGTTGATCCTGACGACAATGAAACCTACACGATTGATTCACAATTTATGATTGGTTCAAGTTTGTTGGTAGCACCTATTGTTGATTTTGGGGGTCGACACAGGGATATATATCTTCCAAAAGGAACCTGGAGAGATAATCTTAATAGACAGAACATTGATGGAGGTCGTTGGTTAAAGAAATACAGAATAGATTTGAATCAGATAGCAACATTTCAACTTTTATAAGCCGTTGTGTAACTAACGATGGACAACTATGTTTAGCTACGTTAACTATGTCTATTATGATAGATCTGAAGTACTCCATGTTTGCCAGAATCATCGGAGATCTATCGGAAAAAGAAGATACCTAAAGTGTGACAGTGTTTAAAAATATTGCACTGATTATACCTATGTCTTAATGAGGTTAGAAGATAATACTAGAAAAACAACAATAAGTTGGACAATGTTTTTGTTGTTGTTTAAATAGTGTTTAATGCCGTTTTCAGCAATTTTTCAGCTTTATCATGACGTTCAGTTTTTATTGGGGGTGGAAGCTATAGTACCCGGAGAAAACCCCCGACCGACGGTAGGAAAACTGGCAATCCTTGTCAATTAAGAGTGGATTCGAGTACGCCCTGCCTGCAGTGAGAATCGAACCCGCAATCTCAGTGTTGACAAACCACGTGATCAATAGTAGGCAAACTACCCTAAACACTCGCCCACCGAGGCCCCCGTTCTACACTGGTTCCACCACGTGGGTTCCACTTCCTTTCAATGTGATTTTTGTGCTGTGAAACACGAGTTGCAACAAAAACGTTGCAATAACAGAAAATTCTGCCATAATATACCTTTAAAAAGTCGAAATTAATTGTAAACCGAACAAGAATTTTAGTTAAGCATATATTTGATCCATCTCTATCTTGTCTGATACTTCTGAAACACCAAATAAAACTAAAAAATCAAATGATTACATGTAGCTGTCAGGGAACAACAAGCCGGACCTTCTTTCCACAACATTCTGAAGTAACTGGAAACGTGACTATCCCTGCATATTGAAAAAAAACCAAATGAAATTTGTACAGAACCATCGAATAAACTGTAATGTCAATTTAGTGTCAGTTTAAATTTTAGCTTAAAGAAAAAGACAGAAAATTCTTCAACGGGTTAAATGTAATTGATATCCGATCAAAACAATAAAAACAATGGGTCAGTGCGTGGAGAACTATTAAATTAACATTTCACTCAATGTTAGTTTCTATTGGTTCAAAGGTTTCTGATACGATTGAAACTCCCCAATTAATGATTGAAATGTAAATGTTCATAGACTCTGACGAAGCACGGAAGGCGACTCCGATGACACACGAAATTGATCGGATTAGTTGTGCTAAAATGGACTAAGTAGGCTGTGTAACTTACTAACGGGTGCAGGTCAAAACGCCCCATTGTCAAAACGCTCCCAACCAAAACGCCCCCATTTTCCAAAACGCCCCTACCAAAACGCCCCCATTTTCCAAACCGCCCCCACCAAAACGCCCTCGTTTTCCGCGAAGAAATATTCGATATATATAAATTTCTGAATATACACAATAGCAAATATCAGATTCCGAGATGAATGAAGCATCTTCTTAATGTAATTTTAACAAGCATTCAAGCTTGCGTTGTGTAACATCAAAGTTGCATTGTTTGTATTACTGTTCTGTGTTTCCTTACGAAGAACACTGATTGCTCATCAACAAAACAAAAAGTTACTTAATCTTACTCCAGCCATACTGGAATAAAAATAAGATAATATCAGAGTAGATTCTTAAAACAAAAGAAATGCTTTTAAAGCTTGGGAGGTTGGGATTATCTGTAAAACATTTGTTGATAAGTTAAATTAAAGTATTCCAATTGAAATTAATAATTATTAACTAAAACTTATATAAGACAGTCCGTTTTCACTTTTATATCCAAAATCATGGATTTTTCGTGTACTCTGCAGAGAAAGCTGGTTTCGGAAGATAAACTGACACGATACCAGCGTACAGCTTTAAGAACTTCCCAGTCAGAAATATTTTCTTTGTGGGAAAAGTACAGAACTCACCAACTGTCCACAAGTATAGACTTTTAACCATATTGCATAAATAAATTCCTCTGCAGACAATTAAAACATTTAGTTATTTTCATATTGATGTATATATTTGTATTCTGCTATGTGTAAATATTTTCTTATGATCTTTTCTTACTATCATGAATGTAATATATTTTGTCGTCTGCTATATGTGAATTTTTTTCCTACTATTCATGTATATATTTGTATTCTGCTATATGTGAACATTTTCTTACTATCATAAAAATATATATATATTGTATTCTGCTATATGTGAATGTTTTCCTACTATGTATGTATATATTTTGTATTATGCTATATCTTAATATTCTCTTACTGTCATAAATGTATATATTTTGTATGCTATACATGTATATTCTCCTACTGACTATTAACACATTCGGTAATGCTTGCACATAATAATTTGAACTGTACATTCTTTGTAAGTTTATATTCTTATCGTCAATAAAATTATTCAATTTAACTTAGTGTTTTTTCTTTTTAATTTGCATTTTTTTAATATAGAGCGTTTTGGAAATTGGGGGCGTTTTGGTGGTAGCGTTTTGGAAAATGGGGCGTTTTGGTAGGGGGCGTTTTGACAATGGGGCGTTTTGACTTGAATTCCTTACTAACTCTCAATGTTGAGAATAAAAAGTATCGTAACACGTTTTGTTTAGTCAGAAATAGCATGCATCGAACCATTTTGACCCTTCGGCATTTTACTCTGTATAACAGCGATGTTTTATAAAGTCTTTCAGATCGTAAAAATTTACAAAATTTAGAATCTAAATATACGGGTATTTAAAGTATGGAAATATAAATTTGCCTACTATCTAAAGCTGTTTGAGAGTAGACGAAATATCCTTTAATCTATAAATTAGATAGAATTGTCGAAATTCAATCGAGAAAAATAAGCAGATAAATTCTTCTGCACTGTTTATTGTAGAAACAGCGTAATGTATCAGTAAATTAATTCTTAAATAATTGATTTTATAAACTATTAACAAATATATCAAAGAAATATATTGAATGTCATTATACCGTCTGGTCACGTGGTGCTTTGTGACAACCTGTGTGCCAGCATAAAATAAAATCGGTTACATACTCTGGTAGAAAATTGTAAATTCTAGCCAGTACCTGCAAAGACAATAAAATTCATGAATTTATATATGTCATATACAAGGGATGGCTTTCTTCATTATGTAAGGTTCCATCGTTTTATCGTTCAGTTGTCACGTGGCAGACTGAAGTATGGCACTCAAATCTTTAATGCTCTAACTTAAAGTCACTGTAAATCAGAATTGTTCACATAAATATTAAAATTAATTGAAGTTGGGAGCAATCTTTTCAATTGTTAAATTCAACCTTTTCTTACTTATTCCTTTACGGTTTTATCATCATCATGTTTTATTGTATGTTTACTTTTGTATAAAACGCCTTGTGGTCTGACCTTCATATGTTTCTACTGTGCGTCTTCTTCTTTTTTAAATTTTTTTTTTTTCTGCTTTATTCATGTATTTGTATTGACTGTTCGTCTTGTGTTTGGAAATAATGGTCTGTTCTTTTGGTCTGTTTAATGCAGGTGTAGTGTTTGTTTTAAGGAACATTTCTGCCTGCCTTTGTTGTTATGGTATTAGAATATAGAGTGGGTAGGTTTGGAAACCGTTTACACGGTTAAACCCTGCCTATTTATGCGACTGTGTTAAGTCATTAGAGTATATCATTGTTTTATTCTTTCTTTTATAACTCATTAATTTGTTATTTAATGTTCTGTCATTTGGTGATTAATGTACTATGTGTGATTGGTTATTTCCTCTTTACGTAGAATCATTAAATTAGGTCTTTTACAATGTGCAGCCATTTCATGCTAACTCATAAAAATGTTAGTTCTTCACAATACATATATTTTTAATTATGTTCATTTCGGTGTGTATGTACTTTTCAAAATGGCCAATTAAAAATCTGTGGTTTAGTTTTTTACCTAAATAGTGACCGAATGTGCACCTTAAAAATTCGTTATTACGGAGATATTGTTCTTTTTTAATGTTCAGCTATTTGTGTTGTATTTATTACATTTTGTTCCTTTAATTTTCTTACGGCATATTTATCAAAGAATCCACTGCTACCGTCCACCAAGTATCTTGGTTTGGGGCGAACATGTATCAAAGCATCTATAATGGCATCTAAGACAGGTTTAGCTGATGTGGCTGCCCCAACCTCTCCGTATTTCTTCATTTTCTCATATGGTAGATAGAAATAATCTTTTCCATAGACAGCTTTTACTTCTTCGGAGGCTTTATCCCACATTGTGTCACAGTGAGCTTTTAATACTTTACACTGTCATGAAGAAAAAAACAAATTGCATACACACATATTCAAGTTATGCGTGTGATCAAAAAGAAGGAACTTAACAGGGTCCAACATGAAAGTTAAATTTCGCTATCTGACAGTGATTTTGTAAAAAAAAATATTTTGCTATGCATTTTATACAAAGGTGCTGAAACTGTTATCTAATGTTGATTACTGAGAAACATTTGACTAATTTTAATACGATTCAAAGATATACAAACTAATTTTATGTTAAGATATCCTGATCTATATTCATCTTTTAGTTACAGGGGTGTGGCTAAGGTTTTCTAGTCTAGTTGGACTACAGTTTAGAAAAAAAATGCATGAAAAACACTCTTTTATTTTTCATTCGAACTCTAAATTGTGAGCGAAAATATAAATGTAATTAATCGAGGATAGATAATTGTATGTATGCTGCTTTCTTGGTTTCATCAAACATACTTGATTTTTTCGGGCCAAAATAAGAAGCCGTGGACCTACTTCTATAACTGTATATACTAAGCCGTGGACCTACTCCTATAAATGTATATACTAAGCCGTGGACCTACTCCTATAAATGTATATACTAATCCGTGGACCTACTCCTATAAATGTATATACTAAGCCGTGGACCTACTCCTATAAATGTATATACTAATCCGTGGACATACTCCTATAAATGTATATACTAAGCCGTGGACCTACTCCTATAAATGTATATACTAATCCGTGGACCTACTCCTATAAATGTATATACTAAGCCGTGGACCTACTCCTATAAATGTATATACTAAGCCGTGGACCTACACCTATAAATGTATATACTAAGCCGTGGACCTACTCCTATAACTGTATATACTAAGCTGTGGACCTACACCTATAAATGTATATACTAAGCCGTGGACCTACTCCTATAAATGTATATACTAAGCCGTGGACCTTCTCCTATAAATGTATATACTTAGCTGTGGACCTACTCCTATAACTGTATATACTAAGCCGTGGACCTACTCCTATAAATGTATATACTTAGCAGTGGACCTACTCCTATAAATGTAAATACTAAGCCGTGGACCTACTCCTATAAATGTAAATACTAAGCCGTGGACCTACTCCTATAAATGTATATACTAAGCCGTGGACCTACTCCTATAAATGTATATACTAAGCCGTGGACCTACTCCTATAAATGTATATACTAATCCGTGGACCTACTCCTATAAATGTATATACTAAGCCGTGGACCTACTCCTATCAATGTAAATACTAAGCCGTGGACCTACTCCTATAAATGTATATACTAAGCCGTGGACCTACTCCTATAAATGTATATACTAAGCCGTGGACCTACTCCTATAAATGTATATACTTAGCCGTGGACCTACTCCTATAAATGTATATACTAAGCCGTGGACCTACTCCAAAAATGTATATACTAATCCGTGGACCTACTCCTATAAATGTATATACTAAGCCGTGGACCTACTCCTATAAATGTATATACTAAGCCGTGGACCTACTCCTATAAATGTATATACTAAGCCGTGGACCTACTCCTATAAATGTATATACTAAGCCGTGGACCTACTCCTATAAATGTATATACTAATCCGTGGACATACTCCTATAAATGTATATACTAATCCGTGGACCTACTCCTATAAATGTAAATACTAAGCCGTGGACCTACTCCTATAAATGTAAATACTAAGCCGTGGACCTACTCCTATAAATGTATATACTAAGCCGTGGACCTACTCCTATAAATGTATATACTAAGCCGTGGACCTACTCCTATAAATGTATATACTAATCCGTGGACCTACTCCTATTAATGTATATATACTAAGCCGTGGACCTACTCCTATAAATGTATATACTAATCCGTGGACCTACTCCTATAAATGTATATACTAAGCCGTGGACCTACTCCTATAAATGTATATACTTAGCCGTGGACCTACTCCTATAAATGTATATACTAAGCCGTGGACCTACTCCTATAAATGTATATACTTAGCCGTGGACCTACTCCTATAAATGTATAGACTAAGCCGACCTACTCCTATAACTGTATATACTAAGCCGTGGACCTACTCCTATAAATTTATATACTAAGCTGTGGACCTACACCTATAAATGTATATACTAAGCCGTGGACCTACTCCTATAAATGTATATACTAAGCCGTGGACCTACTCCTATAAATGTATATACTAAGCCGTGGACCTACTCCTATAAATGTATATACTAAGCCGTGGACCTACTTCTATAAATAATAAATGTATATACTGAGCCGTGGACCTACTCCTATAAATGTCTATACCAAGCCGTGGACCTACTCCTAGAAATGTATATACTAAGCCGTGGACCTACTCCTATAACTGTATATACTAAGCTGTGGACCTACACCTATAAATGTATATACTAAGCCGTGGACCTACTCCTATAAATGTATATACTTAGCCGTGGACCTACTCCTATAAATGTATATACTAAGCCGTGGACCTACTCCTATAAATGTATATACTAAGCCGTGGACCTACTCCTATAAATGTATAGACTAAGCCGTGGACCTACTCCTATAACTGTATATACTAAGCCTTGGACCTACTCCTATAAATGTATATACTTAGCAGTGGACCTACTCCTATAACTGTATATACTAAGCCGTGGACCTACTCCTATAAATGTATATACTAAGCCGTGGACCTACTCCTATAAATGTATATACTTAGCAGTGGACCTACTCCTATAACTGTATATACTAAGCCGTGGACCTACTCCTATAACTGTATATACTAAGCCGTGGACCTACTCCTATAACTGTATATACTAAGCCTTGGACCTACTCCTATAAATGTATATACTTAGCAGTGGACCTACTCCTATAACTGTATATACTAAGCCGTGGACCTACTCCTATAAATGTATATACTAAGCCGTGGACCTACTCCTATAAATGTATATACTTAGCAGTGGACCTACTCCTATAACTGTATATACTAAGCCGTGGACCTACTCCTATAACTGTATATACTAAGCCGTGGACCTACTCCTATAAATGTAAATACTAAGCCGTGGACCTACTCCTATAAATGTATATACTAAGCCGTGGACCTACTCCTATAATGTATATACTAAGCCGTGGACCTACTCCTATAACTGTATATACTTAGTAAATTTTACTATCGTCAGAGATCTTTGGTAATGTAATATCAACACATTTTAAAATTTCTGCATCTGCGATAAGTTTAAAAGATTATAAATAATGCGTCATAAAAAGTTATCCCTCTATTGCAGAAAGTTGTTTTGTTTGTTTGATTGGTGTTTAACACCACAATAAGCAATCATGGCGTCCAGTTTGTTAGTTGGGAGAGGAAGCCGGGGTACCCTGAGAAAACCCCAATCTAATGAGAAAACCCCCGACCTGCGGTAGGAAAACTGGCAATGCTTGTCAATTAAGATTGGAGTCGGGTACACCCTGTCTGCAGTGAGAATCGAACCCACTAACTCAGTGTTGACAGACCACGTGATCAATAGTAGACGAACTTCCTTAACCACTCGGCTACCGAGACTCCCTATTGCAGAAAACCTCTTAGTGGTCCAACACTTAAAATCCTTGCAGAAAAAGTCTAGCCAAATTAATTAAGGATACAAAGGTTGTAAAATGTATTACGCCTGCGGCGATTTTCCTTTAAGTAACGCTCGTCGGTCGCGCTCAAATAAAAATGTTGGAAGGACGAATGACCACGATGTTAGAAAGTTTTTATAACTAAGTCTTGTTACCCTGAGAAATAAAGGGGTCTTTTTTAAATCTCGTAAAAGTCAATCAGCAAAATTATTACATTACCATATCTTGACTACTACACGACGTTGCACCGTCAAACCACCCAGGTTCTACGATAGAAACCCCCACGTTAAACTTGACCATTTCTAATCGTAACGAGTCGCTCATGGTTTCCACTGCATGCTTCGACATATTATAACTGGCACACGTTGGCATAGCGTATCTGCCATGTACACTTGATATATTCACTATCCGTCCTGCAATTTAGAACGTTTAGAAGATGTTAATACCAGAAATTATACGAATAATGTCTGATATCAGAATTTATAAACATAGATACTACTTCTATGTTCATTTGTCTGATGTAATGTCGAATTTTGATAAATATATATGGACTCAAAGTTTGTCTTACAAAATAATGCGATATTTCCTAAAGAGAAAATTTTGAAACATTTGTTAATTCGTGTGAGTTAAGTCTGGGGTCAATTCAGATGATAAAACTTGAACTCACAACTTGTGTGCTAGCACGCTACCTACACTACTTAGCCAGCAAAGCACCTCGTTTGAGTTACAAATTTATATCGTAGTTTCCATCCAGTATTATTGTCTTCATTCTACACAACCTGGCCGTCTTATGTGTTATCGCAAAATATAGCTATTATATAATAAAACAAAATCAAATAGATTTGTGGCAGGTCAAAATTAGTTAAACACAAATGCATACATTTACTACAGAGCTATCTTACGAAAGTAAGCATTCCGTACCTTTTGATTTTCTTATCTGTGGTAGAAAGGCCTTGGTGACGCTTATCATTCCGTACAGGTTGACATCCATAACTGATTTGCACTGTTCTAGGGAAAACAACTCTATGTCAGATCTGATGTTAAAACCAGCATTGTTAACAATACCCCATAACCCTGAAATAAATATGTTCATTGTTGTTAAAAACGAAACAAACGTACTAAGTAGCTATTCTTCATCGCTATACACACTACAGCAAATGTCTATATGAAAGCTTGATAACGATGTAAACACAACGGAGGGTTGCGGGGTAAAAAAACACATCAGTTATAATTAAAGGTAAACGTTTGATTACAGATGCATTATAAACTTAATTAAATAATATATTCACTGAGCTTTATTAAATGTTCTGTTATTGGTAATTGGTACTCGACAGAGCATGTTTCATTATTAAAAGTTCAAGATTTTAAACTGATCCCGAGATCGCTTTCGTATATATGATATGATAACTGTTTTCCAAAGTTCATACATGATATTTTGTAATAGATAGAACCATTTTGATCTATTGGTTCTTATTTGAGTTCTTATTTGACATTGAAAACAGTATTGTGGGCAATCGTAAGCTACATTGTAGCTAGGGAATGGTATGACTAAAGCTGTTTAAGATTTTTGTTGAATATTGGTTGATTTATAATATTTATATTTTTTATATTATTTTTATATTATGTTGCAAAGCTTAAAACACGACTCATTATTTTTTCTGTAGAATCAGAGTTAAGCAAGATAAAATTGTTTACCAGAACTATTTCATAGATATCCAATGCTTTCCGAGTAGGAAAAACACTAAAACTCTGGGATACAATATGACGAGTATTGCGGTGAAATACTCGATGCTTAATTACAGTCCACATATGTTTTTTTTGGTTTAATCAGGTCCTATGTCACATTGATCTATTATTGTGAATATATTAAATCTATGTTCCATTAGTGTTTCGTGTACTTGTGGCAATTTCAACAAACTATACTATAGGTGTCATTATTTTGGATAAACCGGAGTTTAACTGATTTATTATGTATCTGCAGGCTTGGTTTACTAATTCATATTTACGACACAATGTCTCCGGGCCCCAGCCGTTAACTGACATTGATACTACTTGCCTTTGTTCTTTGTTTTATTGTTAACAGTAATTACAGCAGCCTTGATATCCTCAGCGCTCGTTACATCTAACTGCAGCACTTGTAGGTTGAATAATTTACGTCGTCGAAGATTGTCAGCACCGGGACTATTTATTTTCCATACAGTAGCAAACACGTTAAACCCTTCGTCAGCCAAACGGTTTGCAAGATGATGACCAAAACCTCGATAAATAAAAGAGAATACCAGTTAAAGTGCCGAATTAAATAACAATTAGTTTTTCTAAAAATAATGTAACTATACGTGCCACAAGTTAAGTTCTTAATTATAGTGGCTTGATCTATAAGGTCTGTGAGTGGCGACAACAGGGTTCTCGTCTGCAAGTACATTAAGTGCAAAGCACTAATACGAAAGTCTCTAATATCAACATTTCTTTTATTTAAGGATGTTAGCTGGTCAGTGTCAAACATTTTAAATGTGTGCTGAGGTTTGAAAGGAATTTGATACAATAACGAAGTAGACACAAAATTGTTATTTGTCAAGTAGCTATTTACTTTTTAGATAAAACAGATTTGGTTAACTCAGCAGGTTTCTCTTGATTTTTCATACGTGTTTTATTAATACAAGTAATGTCTCTCAAACGCGATGCATGGACTTACATAGGCAAACAATATTTTGTAATCATATTTTTAAAATGGATAAAACGCGATATGCAAGCAAAATTTTTTTTATAAAATTTTTCAATAACATGACCAGCAAACGTGCTTTAGTGAAAATGTGACGTCATTTAGGTGGTAATTGTACAGTGTTTAAGGATTAATCGTTTCTACGCCTCATACTATAATATAATTATTACTATTTTCCAAGTCAGTAAACTAATATTAAACAGATCTCATAACTCGAGGGGCCTCGGTGGCCGAGTGGTTAAGATAGTTCGTCTACTATTGATCACGTGGTCTGTCAACACTGAGATTGAGGGTTCGATTCTCACTGCAGGCAGGATGTACTCGACTCCAATCTTAATGATAGCTAGTTTTCCTACCGCAGGTCGGGGGTTCTCTCCAGGTACTCCGGCTTCCTCCCCCAATAAAAACTGGACGCCACGATATAGCTGAACAATTGCTGAAAGTGGCGGTAAAACACCATTCAAACAAACATACTATATAGTAACTTGAATTACCTGTGTCGCATCCGGTAATTAAGATATTTCTCTTGTTAACGGGCAACAACACCCTATAGTTCTTTTCCAGAAAATTAAATGTTAGTTTTAGTATCAGAAGTAAATTAATATAAACATAATAGTCCATGCATATTGTAGCAATAAGCCAGAGAACTACGCCGAAACTACACACCCTATACAAGATGTCGACATCCATGATGACAGAACGTACTGATAAGAACTTTTAACACTATTGACCTGGTTTAAAGACAAAACAGAAAGTAACTAGTAAAATATTCTATTCCATTCGGGAAAGATTATTCAATGTTAGGATCAGATATAGTGGTATCACAATCCATGACGGCACACCTCTTTTTTCGATTGGCTTTCGATTAACATGAATTTCTGTTTTCGTATTCATAATACCCATGTAAAAAAATCTGTTTATTAAGAATATATACTAGTTTGTTTTGCTTATCACCACGAAAATCGTATGAGAAGTCGAAGTTATCCTTGCAATTTTTAAAAAGGGGAAACATTAGTGGTCTTTGTAACTTAACTACATAATTGTTTCTTGACATCTTTTACCATAGATTTTCTCAAACGTAAAATACACAACGTAAACAACAATACTTGTTTGCGTCACTCTCAGCAATTTTCAACTGTATCAAAGCGTCCAGTTTAAATTGCAGGAGGAAGACCGTGATACCTGATATTAACCTTTGGCTGCATGGACAAGTGGAAATCCTTGTCAAATAATTCACACCATATGAAAAGTCAGGCTCGAACTCGTACTTGTGATAACACGCCTGTCATTAATAATAACTGATGAACTACCCTAACTAATCGGCAACGCAGTGCCCAAAGTGTTGGAAGTGTTACATCTGTGATTTTATGCCATTATTATTAATATATGATATATATGAAGTTAATTATTAACTGGAACAAAATAAACGTAAATCAGGAAGGATGAACATGCGACCAGAATGAAACAAAAGGAAATAAACAAAGAAAACTCAACTGAAACAAGAACTTGGAACTCGTTTTTTAAGGCAAAGAAACAGCAGAGTTCGCTATAACACTGCTATCAGTGGCCGTTTATGTCACAATTGTGATGTTTTCATTGACTTGCATGTTTCTATCGCGATACTTGTTAAATGCATCGCGATGGAAAAAAACTGTATGAATAGTGTAACACGTATCGGCCTACTTTTAAAATGCGTCGGCTATATTTTTAATTATCTGACCTATCTTGTCACAATTGTGATGTTTTTATCGTCTTGCCTTTTTCTATCGCGATACTTGTTAAAAGCATCGCGAACTTTGAAAAATAATCAGATGAAAAACATCCTGCATGAAAAGCATCGTGTTACTTGTAAAAAGTATTGCGATGCTAATAACAAGTAATGCGATGCTGTTTAATTTTATGCATGATGTATTTTCATCGGCTTATTTTTCAAAATTATCGCGATGCTTTTAACAGGTAACGCGATGCAGATAAACAATGCTATGTTTATTACTTACTCTTTACTTGCGTGACATGCTGGTCTCCCATCACACTATTTTGCCTTATAAGTAGCACGACGGATGGCAAAAGCAATTATAAGCCAAAATTATTGCCTCTTTGTTCTCACGGGTGTGTGTTACTTATTTCTTTCTTGTACGTTTCGCCTGCTTGATTTTGTGTATATGTTTTAACCATGATTTGGTAGTTCCTTTTTTGATTTTGTTTTCTTAATTAGGCCCAGATATAATCTGATATATACTTTATTACATTACAAGTGCAATGTGCAGTAGAATTTTTAATAAATAATTTGTAATAAAATATACAAAAGAAATTACCCGTTGACTTAAATAATAGCCACAAGTGCAGTGTGATGTGAATAAAATTATGGTGTCACGTGATGTCAGAAATTAAATTCTTATGTTTTGCAACTTTGTTCGACATTATTTACGAACACAATAGTTTGGTTTTGGATCAAATTTTGTGGAATATTTAATCAGAAATAACGACATAATCAGTTTGGTTTATTACCTCATTGTTTTTGGACACAAATAAAAGACATCGTCTTAACTTATAAACAAATATAAATAATCGCTGTAAAATTACCTAAACAATTGCCGGTTTTTTTTCTCGTTAGTTTTAGGAATTTCAAGAGAAAATTATGATAACTATCATATTTTAAGAGTGAAAAAATGTATGATGACAAAACCCTTTTAACATTGTTTAAAGTTTGAGTTTATAGTAAATTAAGTTGATATAAGCAGGGACAGTCTATACTATAGTATAGACTGTCCCTGGTATAAGCAAAGTCACGAGAGCCTGAATGTGATAGTATTGAATGAATTCAAATATGTAATTTATACTGCGACAGTTTAAAGCGGAAATTTATCGCTCAATTCATGCCCATCGCTGGCGATCGGAAGGTTGTGGACGCGATTTTAATCAAACCACCAGGAAATTGTTGTAACAAAATATCGAGTGTAATTCAATGGTTTATCTTAATTGCTCATATCAATAGGATAATTTAATCGATTATTTTAGATGGCAATATTCCATAATCACTTGAAGTTCAGTATCCTCTTCATGTATATATATATACAAGTACAATTCAGAGAACTGAATCGGGTTTTTACTTTCGCTTTACGTCAATTCTAGTTACAAGTTCAGTTCTGATTTCACGTGAAGCAGGACAGATAACATAGCGAGTCCTAGTTAGGACAAACCATAGGCTTTGCACATCTAGTTACGAAAATGTAAGTTTTTTAGTATTTCTTGTTTCAGTATGGCGCTTTACAGATAAACTAGGAATCGATGTAGGTTTGTAAATAATAAGAATTTAAAAATTTAAGTCCCTACGTAAATTATGAACATATATTTTTAAAATTTCTAAATGCAACATTTGTAATAAGGAAATATGACCTTACTTAATATATATATAATTAATCTGTTAGATATGTCAATGTGCTGTATCAAAAGTTGTTTTTTTTAAATATCAACCAAACTTGTAGATATATCAGTAAATAAGGAAATGTTGTTATTTTGTATGACCTAAATATAAAAAACGTCCGAATAATGACTTTCAGTAACTTTCAAACGCATGATGTATTATTATGTGGTGTTGTCTTGTTAATTTATAGTTTTCATATTTTTCACTTGTTCAGTAATGTAATAAAAAAAAACAATAAACACCGGTGTGTCGAATACTATTGCTAACCCATGCAACAATGTATTCAAGAGATTAAAAACTATCTTAAATGAGTTTTGTAAAGTAAAAGAATTTATACTAATTTGTTGTGAATTCCTTTCGGACATGAGGCTTGTCCTTTTTCTTATCATTGTTTACTTATATATGTTCTTTTTCCTGTGTTTAATTATATGTCTCTGATTGTATTATTCGAATATTTGTTTTAATTTATTCAATACATCACAACCCAGTTGAAATCAACGAGCGTAATCCAAAAAAGGAAGACATATAATATATGTAGAGAAAAATCTAATACAGGGATACAGTTATATATTGAAAAAAATCATCCATAATTTTGTTATTCCAGTTATTTCAAGCGCATTACCTTGTGTTTAGATTATATAATAAAACGTACTAGTTTCCGTGCATGCAGTATTTTTGTATATAAGTTCTATTGACCGGAGTTATAACTAAACTATCGTTTTTATATAGACACGCATTTCCAGTTGATACATATCATTAGTTTTATAAATTCGACAGTTATGTTAACCTGAGACTACACTATAGTTGGTTCCTGTGTTAACTAAGCTAAAATTTTCTAAATGTTATTTCACCCCTGGAATTCTCGAATTTAATCAAATGAGTTTTTGTGTCACTTTTTAACTTTATTTCTTTATTGCATATTTCTTAAATGAACCGGTCATAAATGAGGGTTTAGCAATACACGTAATAGGTAATTTGTAACACTGCAAACATCGCTTTCTGAAAACGAAATGACCTACTTTTTCAAGGGGATTTCCGCACAGTAGGGTAAATACAGCAATTTCATTGGATAGTTTTGTACCTTGATCTAAAAATAGTTTCGATGTTTACGGAAAGTATAATGTACAGCGTAATCTTTTGATTGTAAAAATCTGGAAATTATGTTGATGGTTTCAATTTGACATCAACTTGAAATACATTACAGTACGTATACAGACAAAGTGAAACAAGGGTTGTTTGAACCTGTAAGTTTTAAATCATATAGCTATAAAGCTGTCCTATTGTAGAAAAATATGCACTGGCACTGTCACGCTTGATTATTTAGACACGATTTAGGGTAGATTAAGGGATCAGCATCTAGCAGGCGACGGCGCAAGTGGGAACCCGGTGCAAATGAGAACCTGGCCTGATGAGAACCCAAAAGTATGACATAATACCGAAAAGATAACAAACACGTACTAAGTGTTGTTAATTGTTAATTATTACACCAAAATAACTGGATTTAAATGAATAATACTTTAATGCATTGTAAAAATGCATTTAGCTTTTGATCAAAAGTACTGACCAAGCGCATTAAGCTGTCATCCTGTCACGCATTGAACGTTTATTACTCTCTAGTTCATAATGTTCTATATTAGATACCTAGGTTTTATTGTGTTTATTTTAATATGAGATAAAGGCTTAAATATTTAAATTAATTTTATTTATTTATTTATTTATTTATTTATTTATTTATTTATTTATTTATTTATTTATTTATTTATTTATTTATTTATTTATTTATTTATTTATTTATTTATTTATTTATTTATTTATTTATTTATTTATTTATTTATTTATTTATTTATTGCAGTGGAATACAAATGAATAGCACATAAGATTCTGGATTATTTCCTTGAATTTATCAAATTTGTATATTTTTTTTCCTGTTGGAATGCTTATTTAACAATAACTATATATGCTACTTATACAAATACTGGATAATTTGATCCTAGATTTTAAACGCGGGTTTTCATCGTAATAATACTACATGTAACTGGATATACTGTATTATGTTTTCCGGTATTTATTTTTATGTTTGTCAGAAAATTCATCCGGTCATTACTATTGACAATGACGTGATAAAACACTGAGGTTGATTATTATAGCGTCACTGTTTACAAGGTGTGCTCAACTCCTCCCCCATAAAAAAAAATAAAACTGGACTACTTGTTATAACTCAAAACATGCTACGAATGACGAAACACACAAACAAACTATATATGACACAATTTGTAACCGTGAAAATGACGATAAACTAAAAACAAATGTTATTACTTCGGTAAGTTTAAATTGTAAATTTAGTTCAATCCGGATGAAGGGGTTGAATTGAAAGAACCATAAAAGGAGTAATCAGTTCGTTTTAATTTTTTAAGAAAAGTTTTTGCAGTTTCAATCTACAAATTTCAATCCATCAATTCACCATAATGTAGGTAAACTTTTATACTAGTGCATTCTCGGTTTTAAAACAATACAAAAAACTAGAAAAACTTACCGTTAATAATTGATACCTCCGCTTCCCAATGGCAAGAAAGTCCATGTTTTGCTATTGGAAAATCTTAAATACCAATCAAATCAAAATGTCAAATGTTACATGGCACTATGTGACAAAGGTTCCGTAAAAGTTGCATTAAATTTACATACAGTATCGTAGGTGGAGTTGAGAATAAAGGACCGGTTAATTTCCTCAACGTCCTTTTAAAGACTAAAAGATATCAGAAGCTAGGTCCTCTGCCTTTACGATACTTTGATGAACGACTTTCTTTTAATAAACAACCATATATTTCCCGTAAATCATTCAAATTTGGAAATGAAAAGAAACCCCAGAAACAACATCATTTTAGACTTATTCATCAAATATGACGCAAATGATCATCTATAAAAATCACACACATGTAGTACAGACGAGATTTTTTTAATTTTAAAATTATAGATTGTCCTCACTTGTCCAGCAATATTCCAGCCTCTCCTGCATACTGTGTATATATTTTTCAATAGAGCATACAGTAAGTACATAATCTAAAAGCCAAAAATTGCAATTGCAGAACGTTTTCCCATTTTTTAATTCATTGCATTGTAGTTGTGCTGCGATGATTATAAGATATCACAATTACTGACTAGTGGTGTACACTGACAGTTTTAAAAGCTGGATGGTTTGGCATACCCCGAAACCTGGTTTAACCCTTCATTTTATTTGAATGCTTGTTCCAAGTCAGGGCCATCGCTTTATTTTTTTTTATTAGTTGGCCAGTTTCTTGGACGTTTTTTGTATGGATTGTTTTTTTTGACAGATTCCTTTGTTCGGTATTTTGTAATCTTATACTTAAGAACGGAACACCACAGTGTATTATGATATCTAGCTTGCCCGGCTTGCGGATACAAGCCTCCAAAATTGTTGTATGCATTTTTCGCGATATAATACCACAAACGAGCGCTTTAAATTCACACTACAGCATACTCGTTAAGAGAAGTATTGGGAGTTAAATTTGGCGTTTTTCCCCGTTTTCCAAATTTACCCAATCATGAATTTGGGCTAAAACAATTGATTGATTATTGACTTGTTATCGTGTTGAATATAGCAGAAATATTGCCCGTTAAAGTTTCAGTTGTAAAAATTTTCGTAAGACAGCGTAAATATGTTCCGTTAAACTAAATATGAAACATTAACTGGAGTCATTTCATATAATATATTTTATTAGTTGCACTGTCTTGTTAAAGATATAACAAATTTAAAAGTAAAAGTGAATACGTGTTTAAATATATAATCTACAACATGGCAGAATAACTTACATGCAAGAACATTATGCAAAATTAAGTATTTTGCAGAACAAGAACGGAAGATTACCAAACAAGGCACCTATCATATAATGACAGTTATCACATATTTATATGTAAAAGGTGTAATTATGCATATGTAGTAAACGTAGAAGTGACTGATACATATCTCTGCCCGGGGCAGATAACCAATATTTGCCCTGCTTTGACGTCATACGTTAACAGATAAGGCCATAGCGAGGTTTAGTATATAAAATGTTTTTTGGGTTTGAACGCCACTAAAGAGTTTTAATTGGACGGAACGTTCGTCTGGCGTAGTAAATTTTATAACCTTGGTATCTTTGATTACATTTTATTTGCAATTCACGACTGGGCAAATGCCTCTGTTGATGGACTGTTAGTCATCGAGGGTATCACCAGCCCAAAAATTACACGCTTCAGTGCTGATTATCATTTATTTTTTCAGTGATTTAGTCATAGCATACATTTATTGTCATTAAATTTTTGAAAATGGTTTCAATTTTAATGTTTTTCTAGTTGCAAAGTTTAGATGACCTAAACCGGATTCGGTATTTCTGTAATTATTATTATAAAAGGTCTATACAACATCTTAATTATTTGGATTTTATATGGTTTTAGTTTGAGCTCCACTGATGAGTCTTTATAAGATGAAACGTGCTACTGGCGTATTCAGTTTTATAACGTTCTTATTTTTTGATTAAATTTTTATCTAACGACAACCAAAAAGTTCCCTTTCATTGACCCCATAATGTTTACACCAAATGGAAAACTGAATAAAATATTGGCAAAATCAAGCGATGGCTTGCTATCATATGCGAACTCTATATTTTAGAAGACATTGACATTTCTGACATGAAAAAAATCTGCTGCTATGCGAAAAGAAATGAAAGAGAAAGGCAACAAAAAGACAAGCGCAGAACTCATATATAAATCTTAATATTATTAAAAATGAATCAAATAATATTATTGTACGTTCTTTAAAATCACATCTAAATATGTCATAAATATATTATTACACGTCGAATTCCATATTCGCCCTGATATCTTGATTCTTCCGTTGGGGCAGATATAGGAGTGTCGGGAAGATATCAGGGCAGATATGGAATTCTACATGTAATAATCTATACGTGTTAAACACGTTACAGACATTTTATTACAAAAAGTAATGACCTTTATTGCATGAATATTTTTTTGTTCGTGCTTTTGATTGGTCTAAAATCAACTTTCGGGTCACGATAAATAGCAGTAGTATTAAAATTACATAAAAAATATGGAAATGTTTGTCTACTGCTCGATTCCGCTGCACAGTAGTCAAGCAGAATCCAATATTGACATGGTTTGGACCAGTTCAAGCCTGTTTTCATAACTGTCCCACCATAACTATAAAATTCAATTTTAGTAATCATTCAATCATCTGTAATTATAAAATATACTATTAAAGATGTCATGATAAAATCATTTATCTATTTATACTCTTTTCAATATTTGTAATGTGATGAAACTTGAAATAGGATTATCAGCTAACCAATATCAAAATGCAGTATTAACAGAAAATATTAAGTGTAACCAGCATTACAACAATTACAAAATGTAAGCATCCTCTGTTTTTCTGATGAAGGAAGATAGTGATGTTATTCATGTAATAAAACAATTCCTGACTTTGATATACGGTCGCTATCAGGATTTCTCAGTCCTCAAAAATGTATATTCACCTCGCCTAACAGCTCGGTGAATAATACATTTTTGTGGCTAATAAATCCTGATAGCGACCTATATCAAAGTCATTAATTGTATAATAGGATATGGTAATACGTGTGAATATCAGTAAGTGAATAAATTCCCTTGCGTTAGAGAAGTACATGTAAGTTCAATGTTTAAGCATGTCTACATGTATACAATGTCATTTGCACTCTAGAAGCACTAGACTTTTCACACAATTTTATAATACTGGTCACAAATTTTGGCAGACATATAAGATCTTCAACATTCATTGATATAATTAATGTAATTTTGTCTCGAAAAAATTAGTCAATTCACTCCAATAGACTTTTTGTTTGAGATTTATGTTTAATAAATTTTTTAACTCTATCGTGGAAACCATTTTTTATTGGGCAGATAAAACCCACAACCTTCAGTAGAACAAATAGTAATAATTGTTTTTTTAGACGAGTACAGTACAACATGCCGGCAGTGAGTATTATTTCCTTAACCTCACTTTTAACCGGCACGTGATCCATACTAAACTATGAACTACCATAACCACTCGTGCACCTAGACCCCCTTTCTTCTATATAAGCTGTTTAATTCTGTCCGATAGAAGTAAATATAAATGTACGTGTTGTTTATTTTACCTTAAAATATAAAACCTTAAAACTATGATTACAGGACCGACCGGCGAGTGAAAATAGAATTTAAGGAAAAAAAGATACTTCTTAATTTTATTTTATACATTAAATAATTGGCCCTGCCATTTAGGTCAGATATAACTGGCATTCACCTAGATGTTTGTAATTATTCACACATTTAGACTATTACTGAAAATTTGGTATGAAAAGGGGGCGGTATGCAGGTGGTCTAGGCACATTTTTGAGGATCGTGTGGCCTTATATGCTGATTTGTTATGGGGTGTCTTTACCCGCTTGGTCCGCCTCTAAATACTGGGGTCTTGGTAATTCGATACAATTTTAACTTTAAATTTATCTGATCTGGGTGTCTCTGGTCGAAAAGGTGAAATTGCCATTTCGTGTATAATAAAAGGTCATTTCTCTGAGGTGGCTTAAGTGATTTGGCTGGTTTTCGAACTCGGCCGAGATATATTTCCATAAACATTTTCTCCAAGTTTCATGAAGATCGGACAATAACTTTTCTAGTTAGAGAGCGGACAAGGTGAATTTGCCCTTTTTGTATTAATGAATGGTCATTACTCTGAAGTGGTTGAATTGATTTGGCTGGTTTTCGAAATTGTCAGAGATATTATGCCCATAAACACTTTCCCCAAGTTTCATGAAGATCGGAAAACAACTGTTTGAGTTAGAGAGCGGACATCGCTGTGGAGGCCTCTCGCCCGCCTCCCGCCATGGGTGTTCCTATAATACGACCAGTCTTCGACCGGCGTATAAGAAAGTGCCTGGTCATTATTACATGGACACAGGTAACATCTATCCTTTTCATTATGTGCTAATAGGTGAGCTAAATAATTAAGCATGTGCCGTTTTCTTAACTTGTAATGAATACCCAACAAGTATATGGTCGCTTTATGAATACTAATCAACCAATTTCGTTTCAACGCGGAAATACTTTTCACAGCATATCTGATTACTTTATGTTTGTTGTTTTACACCTGCAGCTTAGTTATTCCGGGTAAATTTCTGTAGATTTGTTATCCAATGCTATTAACAGACAGTTAGAGACAACAAATTTTATAATTATTTATTGGTTAAACCACAGTTTATCATAGCTGTTAACAGTGGATAGTTTTTATGGAATGTTTTCATCTTTCTGACATAGAATCACATTTATTATTTTAAGCAATTTCGCTATAACCTAATGAAATAAACATGGGCATGTTTAAATAGCAAGGATCGTAGTATTGGGTCGGAGGGCTGTCCCGCAACTCCCCCCCCCCCCACAAAAAAAAATACTGTACACATATAAAAGATCTTATCTGTTGGTTATAAATATTCTAAAATTACATAAATATGAACAAAATAAAGAAATCATCCCATTTATGACTTACTAAAGTTCATGCTTCCATAAACAATGTAACATATAATACCATAACTATCAATTATTACAACCGACATCAAAAGATAAATTATATAAACACCATTAAAGATTACAAATATGCATAGTCAAAGAAATAT
This sequence comes from Limnoperna fortunei, assembly GCA_944474755.1. Classification (NCBI taxonomy): domain Eukaryota; kingdom Metazoa; phylum Mollusca; class Bivalvia; order Mytilida; family Modiolidae; genus Limnoperna; species Limnoperna fortunei. The sequence goes on along the minus strand of OX104114.1, from coordinate 47,314,822 downwards.
ACATAATTAAAGATTAAATTTAAATATATTACACAATGAAGATGCTCTACATTTTTCTTGTTTTAACAAGGCTGTCCATATGTTCTTCTGATTCTGACAATGCATTGTCAGCTGCCACATAAGGACATCCTTTGTATCTGCATAGAATCCAAATCAATGACTCCTTGAGGCAAACACTTATTACGTATATACTTGCCAGGCTGAAACAAAGATGCATATGTAGCACTTTCACTAAAAGTAATTCACTTTTCTAATTTACAAAACCGCATATGGACATCGCACAAATGAACAATTTACAAAAGGCGTATTTTATGTATTTGACACATATCATTGTTCGACGTCTGAAAAGGCAAGTGTACTCTTACTACATTTTAAATACTAAGGTCGCTACATTTTATGAAATACAAATTTAGTAAGTAGGTACACTTTCATATAATAACGCCATTATTCTGTATATATTTAAGATTTATGCTGGTTTTAATAAATATAATTAACGGAAATTAAACAATGATAGCAAAATTCTTATTTTGACATAGATCCCAATATTACCATCGCAAGTGACACCTTTGGAATGATATATGAACAATGGTTGTTTACATGTGTATACGAAAGCAAAACAGGCCCACAAATACAAAATATCTTGCAATTTCAAGATAACATTCCCTTTCATTATTTCTCAAAACTTATATTTGTAGTCCATAGATATAGAATAAGAAGTTGAAGCATTACTAGGTACTAACAAATTTTGGCTAAATGTTTTGCAGGAAGAAATTATGACAACTTAAATTGTCAAAAATGGTCATATTTCAATTTTAGAGGAGAGAAGAAATGTTTATTCTTTGAAAGGATGGAACATTTAACCTTAAATTAAAATCTACTATAGCCGCCACTAAAGTTTAATATGCCAGTTATGCATAGGGCGGCTTAAAAATTTGTACAGGTTATTTTAATCTATCACTACCTTATTATCATAAATAAAAATGACTTGCATTCATAATTTAAAACTTCTATAAAATAATATCCTTTTACAAACCAAAACTAAATAAACTTTAAAACGATTAACCTATCAATAGCTATCTCATGATAAGGTTTCATTAACTAGAATCATCTCTTGATAACAAAACAATAAATTTGTTAACACATTCAATTTATTATTACTATTCGAAATGTTATATCATAATTGCTGGAATTTTTAAACTGTGTAACAAAGATTAAAAATCAACCGCATCAACAGAACACAACCTTGAAACCCAAAACTATTTAATACTTACAATTTGGGGTTATCAAACACTTTCTGCAACTTACAATCTGCCAAGTTTCGTATTTTTAATACTATTCCAACCGTATATGGGCGCCTAATATAAGAATAAGAAATATGAACATGTATGGAAACATTACAACAGAATGAAAAAACTATACACCAAACCATGATCAGTGAACAGACGGGTAACAAGGTTTCCCATATTTGACATCACATGCCTCATACAACTCATAACATTCTCGAGGTACTATTTCTCTCATTTTCTCTGTACTCTTTGGTTTTGTCTGCCACCAGGTATATTTACATTTATACTTGACATTTCGTACTTACAGAAAATCATGCACATTAGTAATTTTAATAATTAATCAGATAAAGAAATAAAATTCTAAATTTGTTAAAAGAATAACCATACCATTTCAATTGTTTATGGAGAAATGCATTAATTCTTGCTCTTCCACTGCGCAGATAATTTGCTTCGCCACTAGTTAACCCATAATAATTGTGACAAGAACATATTTGATGTGTATAGAATTAAGGGTGGCATTCAAGGATGTTTTTATGCACCTAACGTCATATTTCATAAACGGAACAAATGTTTTTATACAAATGTCAACACAAACCTTGGATTTCTATAAGAATAAATTAATTCTTTCATTAGAGTTTCAATTATCTCTTCATAAATCTGAAAATACATGTAAATAAATCTTTTAGCATAAATCCCATTTGTGAATAAAATACTTAGTGTGCGACTTATAGATTTTAAATATATTATACTGTAGATTTTTCTTATTATGAATTCCAAGGAAGTATTTCCTGTATTTTTTTTACCCCATTCTGTATGCACGTGGAAGTTGGATTTACCTCTCTCGTTTATACCTTAATAACAAAATAATATGAACTATCATTTTCGACTAAGGTAAATTACAACTTTTTATTACTATAATTGTACTTGTTTGCTTGCTTGTCTATGTCAAATGTTCTTTCTATATAAATCAATTATATTTCGACAAATATCCGTACCTTTTTTGAGAACCTAGCAGATCCAAAACAGTGTGTTCTTCGTTCCCGATTGTATACTATCAAAGGCGAACGCAGGAACTCGTGGTGTCGCCAGTGTTCTTCTAAATCACTACAATCATATAATTATAAACATTTAATTTAGTGTCTGATTTAATTGGTTGTTGAATCTTTGGTAGTAAGTATGTCTTTCTGCGCATGTAAAGTCTATAATATTATATAAATATTACATGTCTGACAGGGTGACAGTAAAATTGTCAACTTTCGAAAATACTGTCAACTTCGGCTTTCGCCTCGGTTGACAGTATTTCCTCAAGTTATAATTTATTTTATTTTATTATACAGTATTTTCGAAAGTTGACAATTTTACTGTCACCCTGTCAGACATGTAACATTTATTTTATTATACCGAAAATCCTTGATTTAATGATTACTCACTTACCAAATCAAGTTATGAGAACAGAAATAATCCCTGGTATCTCAGACCATGATATTGTGTATTTGTGGAAATGAATATAACTCCAACCAAACTAAAACAAAAGCCAAGACAGGTACCTATTTATAAAAAAGCTAACTGGGAAACCATAAAACTTGAGCTAAACAATCTTTACCTCAAACTAGCTGAAAATTCAAATAAACTGTCAACTGAAAATCTATGGACTGACTTCAAATTTAAAGTCTAACCAAACAACATATTCCAACAAAGAGGTTAAGCACCAAAGTAAACACACCATGGGTAAACTATGACACCAAAAAAACTCATACAGAAACGAGATAAAATGTACAAAAAAATGAAAAAATCCGGTAGTAAATATGATCGAGAAAAATACAAACAAATGAAGCATCAGATACAAAAACAATTACGCCAATCTTACTGGAAATACATAGAAAATATTGTAGCACCTAGCGAAGAAGAAGATAGCTTCAAAAATATGAAAAAATTCTGGTCCTACATCAAAAGCAAGAAAACAGACTACAACAGTATAATATCACTAAAAAAAGATAGCAAATTAATTACAGAAACTAAACAGAAAGCCACGCTACTTAACCAACAATTTCAATCAGTATTCTCCGATTCAAGCAATGTAACATCTAAAGAATTCATAGATCAAAAATACATGGACTCGCCATTAAAACACCCAATCATGCCTGATATTACCATCACAAATCAAGGCATTGAAAAACTACTCTCAAACCTTAACCCATCTAAAGCCGCAGGACCTGATGAAATTAAACCAAAAATCTTCAAAGAACTTTCCAAAAACATATCACCTATACTATGTCTTATTTATAACTCATCCTTAGAATCTGGTTTTGTACCTAATGAATGGCGCACAGCACATGTTTCTCCTATTTACAAGTCGTGATAAAAGTACTGTCCAGTAAACTACAGGCCCATATCCCTTACTTGCATAAGCTGTAATATTCTAGAACATGTTGTTGTTAGCACCATCATGTCACATGCAGACAAAAACAATATTTTGTATCCCCTTCAACATGGCTTCCGAAAAAACCGTTCATGTGATTCACAATTATTGGAATTTATCGACGATGTAACAAAAAATATGGACAAATCAGTACAAACAGACGTCTTGATTATGGACTTTTCAAAAGCATTTGATAAAGTCAGTCACAACCTTTTGGCTCATAAACTTCACTATTACGGTATACAAGGTAAAACTAATAGATGGATCAATAGCTTTCTAACCAATCGAACACAAGCAGTTTTATTAGAGGGGGAGGTATCTGAATACATACCAGTAAAATCCGGTGTGCCCCAAGGCTCCGTACTGGGGCCAAGTTTATTTCTTTTCTACATAAACGATATCCAAAATGGACTAACATCTACCTTACGCTTATTCGCAGATGACACTATTGCTTACCTCACTATCAAATCTAATGCAGACTGTAATATACTACAAAAAGATCTCAATAAACTAGGCGACTGGGAACAAAAATGGAAAATGGCCTTTCACCCTGACAAATGCAATGTGCTTTCAATAACAAGAAATAAAACACCAATAAAATATAACTATACATTGCATGGACACAAACTAGAACATGTCGACAAAGTAAAATATCTAGGGGTTACTATCCAATCTAACATCAAATGGGATAATCATATAAATAACAGCACCAACAAAGCAAATAAGACACTTGGCTTCTTACGTAGAAACATCAACGTAAATTCCATTACAGTAAAAGAACAAGCATACAAGTCTCTAGTTAGACCATCACTAGAATATGCTTGTTCTGTATGGGACCCCTACATAAAAGAAGATATCAACAAAATTGAACAAGTTCAGCGAAGAGCTGCTAGGTATGTTACAAGTCGCTATCACAACACCTCTAGCGTTAGTAACATGATGCAACACCTTAAATGGCGTAGCCTAGCAGACCGCAGAACCGATACCAGACTTAACAGCATGTATAAAATTGTAAATGAATTAGTAGCCATCCCAAAAACAGACAGACTAATACCACCATTAAGAAAATCCCGGAACATGCATTCAGTCTCCTTTCAAATACCACAAACACGCCTTGTATTACGCCAGCAGTCATTCTTTCCCCGCACTATACGAGATTGGAACAATCTTCCACTGAACATAACCTGGTCCCCTGGTGCAATATTTTTCATTTACGCCAGCTTCACTTTCAAATATAACTGGTGACCTGACTGTATATTCGAACCGGAAGTCCGCTTACGGTATTGAGAATATTTAGTCAGGATCCCAGACTACCACTGAACACTGTTATGAGTGACTCTGTTGAGACATTCAAAACAGCTGTTTCAGCCATCATCTACTAAATCACACATTATCTGTATATAGTTTTATTTTCGCTGTGTCTTAGCAGGATTTCATAGACGTTTCTAATGAATAAAATTCAAGATTTAACTGTTGGTTCTGAATTGAGCCGTCGTTGTAGACGACATTGGTTCTGAGCGGGCACCTTGTTTGTGTACGTTACAGGAAAGCGGGTCTGTTCTCATGCACGCTGGATATGACCAAGGCCGTTTTCGTGGTCATTTCTTATGAATAAAATTCAAGATTTAACTGTTGGGTCTGATTTGAGCCGTCGTTGTAGACATTGGTTCTGAGCCGGCACCTTGCTTGTGTACGCTGCTGGTAAGCGGGATTGTTCTTTTGCACGCTGTGTCTTAGCAGGATTTCATAGACGTTTCTAATGAATAAAATTCAAGATTTAACTGTTGGTTCTGAATTGAGCCGTCGTTGTAGACGACATTGGTTCTGAGCGGGCACCTTGTTTGTGTACGTTACAGGAAAGCGGGTCTGTTCTCATGCACGCTGGATATGACCAAGGCCGTTTTCATGGACATTTCTTATGAATAAAGTTTAAGATTTAACTGTTGGTTCTGAATTGAGCCGTCGTTGTAGACATTGGTTCTGAGCGGGCACCTTGCTTGTGTACGTTCTGGAAAGCGGGTCTGTTCTGATGTACGCTGGTTATGACCAAGGACGTTTTTATGGACATTTCTTATGAATAAAGCTTAAGATTTAACTGTTGGTTCTGAATTGAGCCGTCGTTGTAGACGACATTGGTTCTGAGCGGGCACCTTGCTTGTGTACGTTACAGGAAAGCGGGTCTCTTCTCATGCACGCTGGATATGACCAAGGCCGTTTTCATGGACATTTCTTATGAATCAAGTTTAAGATTTAACTGTTGGTTCTGAATTGAGCCGTCGTTGTAGGCAATGGTTCTGAGCCGGCACCTTGCTTTTATACGTTGCTTGTGAGCGGGATTGTTCTCATGCACGCTGGTTCTGACCAAGACCGTTTTCGTGGTCATTTCTTATGAATAAAATTCAAGATTTAACTGTTGGGTCTGATTTGAGCCGTCGTTGTAGACATTGGTTCTGAGCCGGCACCTTGCTTGTGTACGCTGCTGGTAAGCGGGATTGTTCTTTTGCACGCTGTGTCTTAGCAGGATTTCATAGACGTTTCTAATGAATAAAATTCAAGATTTAACTGTTGGTTCTGAATTGAGCCGTCGTTGTAGACGACATTGGTTTTGAGCGGGCACCTTGCTTGTGTACGTTACAGGAAAGCGGGTCTGTTCTCATGCACGCTGGATATGACCAAGGCCGTTTTCGTGGTCATTTCTTATGAATAAAATTCAAGATTTAACTGTTGGTTCTGAATTGAGCCGTGGTTGTAGACGACATTGTTTCTGAGCCGGCACCTTGCTTGTGTACGTTGCTTGTGAGCGGGACTGTTCTCATGCACATTGGTTCTGACCAAGGCCGTTTTCGTAGACGTTTGTTATGAATGAAACCTATGCTTTAACTGTTGGTTCTGAATTTAGCCGTCGTTGTAGACATTGGTTCTGAGCCGGCACCTTGCTTGTGTACGTTGCTGGTGAGCGGGATTGTTCTTTTGCACGCTGGGTCTAAGCAGGATCGTTTTCATAGACGTTTCTAATGAATAAAATTCAAGATTTAACTGTTGGTTCTGAATTGAGCCGTCGTTGTAGACGACATTGGTTCTGAGCGGCCACCTTGCTTGTGTACGTTACAGGAAAGCGGGTCTGTTCTCATTCACGCTGGATATGCACAAGGCCGTTTTCATAGACGTTTTTTTATGAATAAAGTTTAAGATTTAACTGTTGGTCCTGAATTGAGCCGTCGTTGTAGACAATGGTTCTGAGCCGGCACCTTGCTTTTTATACGTTGCTTGTGAGTGGGATTGTTCTCATGCACGCTGGTTCTGACCAAGGACGTTTTCATGGACATTTCTTATGAATAAAGTTTAATATTTAACTGTTGGTTCTGAATTGAGCCGTCGTTGTAGACGACATTGGTTCTGAGCGGGCACCTTGCTTGTGTACGTTACAGGAAAGCGGGTCTCTTCTCATGCACGCTGGATATGACCAAGGCCGTTTTCATGGACATTTCTTATGAATAAAGTTTAAGATTTAACTGTTGGTTCTGAATTGAGCCGTCGTTGTAGACAATGGTTCTGAGCCGGCACCTTGCTTTTATACGTTGCTTGTGAGCGGGATTGTTCTCATGCACGCTGGTTCTGACCAAGGCCGTTTTCGTGGTCATTTCTTATGAATAAAATTCAAGATTTAACTGTTGGGTCTGATTTGAGCCGTCGTTGTAGACATTGGTTCTGAGCCGGCACCTTGCTTGTGTACGCTGCTGGTAAGCGGGATTGTTCTTTTGCACGCTGTGTCTTAGCAGGATTTCATAGACGTTTCTAATGAATAAAATTCAAGATTTAACTGTTGGTTCTGAATTGAGCCGTCGTTGTAGACGACATTGGTTATGAGCGGGCACCTTGCTTGCATGCACGCTGGATATGACCAAGGCCGTTTTCATGGACATTTCTTATGAATAAAGTTTAAGATTTAACTGTTGGTTCTGAATTGAGCCGTCGTTGTAGACATTGGTTCTGAGCCGGCACCTTGCTTGTGTACGTTGCTTGTGAGCGGGACTGTTCTCATGCACATTGGTTCTGACCAAGGCCGTTTTCGTAGACGTTTGTTATGAATGAAACCTATGCTTTAACTGTTGGTTCTGAATTTAGCCGTCGTTGTAGACATTGGTTCTGAGCCGGCACCTTGCTTGTGTACGTTGCTGGTGAGCGGGATTGTTCTTTTGCACGCTGGGTCTAAGCAGGATCGTTTTCATAGACGTTTCTAATGAATAAAATTCAAGATTTAACTGTTGGTTCTGAATTGAGCCGTCGTTGTAGACGACATTGGTTCTGAGCGGCCACCTTGCTTGTGTACGTTACATGAAAGCGGGTCTGTTCTCATTCACGCTGGATATGCACAAGGCCGTTTTCATAGACGTTTTTTATGAATAAAGTTTAAGATTTAACTGTTGGTCCTGAATTGAGCCGTCGTTGTAGACAATGGTTCTGAGCCGGCACCTTGCTTTTTATACGTTGCTTGTGAGTGGGATTGTTCTCATGCACGCTGGTTCTGACCAAGGACGTTTTCATGGACATTTCTTATGAATAAAGTTTAATATTTAACTGTTGGTTCTGAATTGAGCCGTCGTTGTAGACGACATTGGTTCTGAGCGGGCACCTTGCTTGTGTACGTTACAGGAAAGCGGGTCTCTTCTCATGCACGCTGGATATGACCAAGGCCGTTTTCATGGACATTTCTTATGAATAAAGTTTAAGATTTAACTGTTGGTTCTGAATTGAGCCGTCGTTGTAGACAATGGTTCTGAGCCGGCACCTTGCTTTTATACGTTGCTTGTGAGCGGGATTGTTCTCATGCACGCTGGTTCTGACCAAGGCCGTTTTCGTGGTCATTTCTTATGAATAAAATTCAAGATTTAACTGTTGGGTCTGATTTGAGCCGTCGTTGTAGACATTGGTTCTGAGCCGGCACCTTGCTTGTGTACGCTGCTGGTAAGCGGGATTGTTCTTTTGCACGCTGTGTCTTAGCAGGATTTCATAGACGTTTCTAATGAATAAAATTCAAGATTTAACTGTTGGTTCTGAATTGAGCCGTCGTTGTAGACGACATTGGTTATGAGCGGGCACCTTGCTTGCATGCACGCTGGATATGACCAAGGCCGTTTTCATGGACATTTCTTATGAATAAAGTTTAAGATTTAACTGTTGGTTCTGAATTGAGCCGTCGTTGTAGACATTGGTTCTGAGCCGGCACCTTGCTTGTGTACGTTCTGGAAAGCGGGACTGTTCTCATGCACATTGGTTCTGACCAAGGCCGTTTTCGTAGACGTTTGTTATGAATGAAACCTATGCTTTAACTGTTGGTTCTGAATTTAGCCGTCGTTGTAGACATTGGTTCTGAGCCGGCACCTTGCTTGTGTACGTTGCTGGTGAGCGGGATTGTTCTTTTGCACGCTGGGTCTAAGCAGGATCGTTTTCATAGACGTTTCTAATGAATAAAATTCAAGATTTAACTGTTGGTTCTGAATTGAGCCGTCGTTGTAGACGACATTGGTTCTGAGCGGCCACCTTGCTTGTGTACGTTACATGAAAGCGGGTCTGTTCTCATTCACGCTGGATATGCACAAGGCCGTTTTCATAGACGTTTTTTATGAATAAAGTTTAAGATTTAACTGTTGGTCCTGAATTGAGCCGTCGTTGTAGACAATGGTTCTGAGCCGGCACCTTGCTTTTTATACGTTGCTTGTGAGTGGGATTGTTCTCATGCACGCTGGTTCTGACCAAGGACGTTTTCATGGACATTTCTTATGAATAAAGTTTAATATTTAACTGTTGGTTCTGAATTGAGCCGTCGTTGTAGACGACATTGGTTCTGAGCGGGCACCTTGCTTGTGTACGTTACAGGAAAGCGGGTCTCTTCTCATGCACGCTGGATATGACCAAGGCCGTTTTCATGGACATTTCTTATGAATAAAGTTTAAGATTTAACTGTTGGTTCTGAATTGAGCCGTCGTTGTAGACATTGGTTCTGAGCCGGCACCTTGCTAGTGTACGTTCTGGAAAGCGGGTCTGTTCTCATGTACGCTGGTTATGACCAAGGCCGTTTTCATGGACATTTCTTATGAATAAAGTTTAAGATTTAACTGTTGGTTCTGAATTGAGCCGTGGTTGTAGACGACATTGGTTCTGAGCCGGCACCTTGCTTGTGTACGTTGCTTGTGAGCGGGACTGTTCTCATGCACATTGGTTCTGACCAAGGCCGTTTTCGTAGACGTTTGTTATGAATGAAACCTATGCTTTAACTGTTGGTTCTGAATTTAGCCGTCGTTGTAGACATTGGTTCTGAGCCGGCACCTTGCTTGTGTACGTTGCTGGTGAGCGGGATTGTTCTTTTGCACGCTGGGTCTAAGCAGGATCGTTTTCATAGACGTTTCTAATGAATAAAATTCAAGATTTAACTGTTGGTTCTGAATTGAGCCGTCGTTGTAGACGACATTGGTTCTGAGCGGCCACCTTGCTTGTGTACGTTACAGGAAAGCGGGTCTGTTCTCATTCACGCTGGATATGCACAAGGCCGTTTTCATAGACGTTTTTTATGAATAAAGTTTAAGATTTAACTGTTGGTCCTGAATTGAGCCGTCGTTGTAGACAATGGTTCTGAGCCGGCACCTTGCTTTTTATACGTTGCTTGTGAGTGGGATTGTTCTCATGCACGCTGGTTCTGACCAAGGACGTTTTCATGGACATTTCTTATGAAATAAAGTTTAATATTTAACTGTTGGTTCTGAATTGAGCCGTCGTTGTAGACGACATTGGTTCTGAGCGGGCACCTTGCTTGTGTACGTTACAGGAAAGCGGGTCTCTTCTCATGCACGCTGGATATGACCAAGGCCGTTTTCATGGACATTTCTTATGAATAAAGTTTAAGATTTAACTGTTGGTTCTGAATTGAGCCGTCGTTGTAGACAATGGTTCTGAGCCGGCACCTTGCTTTTATACGTTGCTTGTGAGCGGGATTGTTCTCATGCACGCTGGTTCTGACCAAGGCCGTTTTCGTGGTCATTTCTTATGAATAAAATTCAAGATTTAACTGTTGGGTCTGATTTGAGCCGTCGTTGTAGACATTGGTTCTGAGCTGGCACCTTGCTTGTGTACGCTGCTGGTAAGCGGGATTGTTCTTTTGCACGCTGTGTCTTAGCAGGATTTCATAGACGTTTCTAATGAATAAAATTCAAGATTTAACTGATGGTTCTGAATTGAGCCGTCGTTGTAGACGACATTGGTTATGAGCGGGCACCTTGCTTGCATGCACGCTGGATATGACCAAGGCCGTTTTCATGGACATTTCTTATGAATAAAGTTTAAGATTTAACTGTTGGTTCTGAATTGAGCCGTCGTTGTAGACATTGGTTCTGAGCCGGCACCTTGCTTGTGTACGTTCTGGAAAGCGGGACTGTTCTCATGCACATTGGTTCTGACCAAGGCCGTTTTCGTAGACGTTTGTTATGAATAAAACCTATGCTTTAACTGTTGGTTCTGAATTTAGCCGTCGTTGTAGACATTGGTTCTGAGCCGGCACCTTGCTTGTGTACGTTGCTGGTGAGCGGGATTGTTCTTTTGCACGCTGGGTCTAAGCAGGATAGTTTTCATAGACGTTTCTAATGAATAAAATTCAAGATTTAACTGTTGGTTCTGAATTGAGCCGTCGTTGTAGACGACATTGGTTCTGAGCGGCCACCTTGCTTGTGTACGTTACATGAAAGCGGGTCTGTTCTCATTCACGCTGGATATGCACAAGGCCGTTTTCATAGACGTTTTTTATGAATAAAGTTTAAGATTTAACTGTTGGTCCGGAATTGAGCCGTCGTTGTAGACAATGGTTCTGAGCCGGCACCTTGCTTTTTATACGTTGCTTGTGAGTGGGATTGTTCTCATGCACGCTGGTTCTGACCAAGGACGTTTTCATGGACATTTCTTATGAATAAAGTTTAATATTTAACTGTTGGTTCTGAATTGAGCCGTTGTTGTAGACGACATTGGTTCTGAGCGGGCACCTTGCTTGTGTACGTTACAGGAAAGCGGGTCTCTTCTCATGCACGCTGGATATGACCAAGGCCGTTTTCATGGACATTTCTTATGAATCAAGTTTAAGATTTAACTGTTGGTTCTGAATTGAGCCGTCGTTGTAGACAATGGTTCTGAGCCGGCACCTTGCTTTTATACGTTGCTTGTGAGCGGGATTGTTCTCATGCACGCTGGTTCTGACCAAGGCCGTTTTCGTGGTCATTTCTTATGAATAAAATTCAAGATTTAACTGTTGGGTCTGATTTGAGCCGTCGTTGTAGACATTGGTTCTGAGCCGGCACCTTGCTTGTGTACGCTGCTGGTAAGCGGGATTGTTCTTTTGCACGCTGTGTCTTAGCAGGATTTCATAGACGTTTCTAATGAATAAAATTCAAGATTTAACTGTTGGTTCTGAGCCGTCGTTGTAGACGACATTGGTTCTGAGCGGGCACCTTGCTTGCATGCACGCTGGATATGACCAAGGCCGTTTTCATGGACATTTCTTATGAATAAAGTTTAAGATTTAATTGTTGGTTCTGAATTGAGCCGTCGTTGTAGACATTGGTTCTGAGCCGGCACCTTGCTTGTGTACGTTCTGGAAAGCGGGACTGTTCTCATGCACATTGGTTCTGACCAAGGCCGTTTTCGTAGACGTTTGTTATGAATGAAACCTATGCTTTAACTGTTGGTTCTGAATTTAGCCGTCGTTGTAGACATTGGTTCTGAGCCGGCACCTTGCTTGTGTACGTTGCTGGTGAGCGGGATTGTTCTTTTGCACGCTGGGTCTAAGCAGGATCGTTTTCATAGACGTTTCTAATGAATAAAATTCAAGATTTAACTGTTGGTTCTGAATTGAGCCGTCGTTGTAGACGACATTGGTTCTGAGCGGCCACCTTGCTTGTGTACGTTACATGAAAGCGGGTCTGTTCTCATTCACGCTGGATATGCACAAGGCCGTTTTCATAGACGTTTTTTATGAATAAAGTTTAAGATTTAACTGTTGGTCCTGAATTGAGCCGTCGTTGTAGACAATGGTTCTGAGCCGGCACCTTGCTTTTTATACGTTGCTTGTGAGTGGGATTGTTCTCATGCACGCTGGTTCTGACCAAGGCCGTTTTCGTGGCCATTTCTTATGAATAAAATTCAAGATTTAACTGTTGGTTCTGATTTGAGCCGTCGTTGTAGACATTGGTTCTGAGCCGGCACCTTGCTTGTGTACGTTCTGGAAAGCGGGTCTGTTCTGATGTACGCTGGTTATGACCAAGGCCGTTTTCATGGACATTTCTTATGAATAAAGTTTAAGATTTAACTGTTGGTTCTGAATTGAGCCGTCGTTGCAGACATTGGTTCTGAGCGTGCACCTTGCTTGTGTACGTTGCTTGTGAGCGGGACTGTTCTCATGCACATTGGTTCTGACCAAGGCCGTTTTCGTAGACGTTTGTTATGAATGAAACCTATGCTTTAACTGTTGGTTCTGAATTTAGCCGTCGTTGTAGACATTGGTTCTGAGCCGGCACCTTGCTTGTGTACGTTGCTGGTGAGTGGGATTGTTCTTTTGCACATTGGGTCTAAGCAGGTTCGTTTTCATAGACATTTCTTATGAATAGAATTTAAGATTTAACTGTTGGTTCTGAATTGAGCCGTCGTTGTAGACAATGATTCTGAGCCGGCACCTTGCTTTTATACGTTGCTTGTGAGCGGGGTTGTTCTCATGTACGCTGGTTCTGACCAAGGCCGTTTTCGTGGTCATTTCTTATGAATAAAATTCAAGATTTAACTGTTGGGTCTGATTTGAGCCGTTATTGTAGACATTGGTTCTGAGCCGGCACCTTGCTTTTATACGTTGCTTGTGAGCGGGATTGTTCTCATGCACGCTGGTTCTGACCAAGACCGTTTTCGTGGTCATTCTTATGAATAAAATTTAAGATTCAACTCTTGGTTCTGAATTGAGCCGTCGTTGTAGACATTGGTTCTGAGTCGGCACCTTGCTTGTGTACGTTACTGGAAAGCGGGTCTGTTCTCATGCACGCTGGTTATGACCAAGGCCGTTTTCATGGACATTTCTTATGAATAAAGTTTAAGATTTAACTGTTGGTTCTGAATAGAGTCGTCGTTGTAGACATTGGTTCTGTGCCGGCACCTTGTTTGTGTACGTTGCTGGTGAGCGGGACTGTTCTCATGCACGCTGGTTCTGACCAAGGCCGTTTTCGTAGACGTTTGTTATGAATGAAACCTATGCTTTAACTGTTGGTTCTGAATTTAGCCGTCGTTGTAGACATTAGTTCTGAGCAGACACCTTGCTTGTTGTTTTTGACGCTGGTTCTTAATAGAGCCGTCGAATAGGATGGTGATTATTTGCTAAGTTGGATCTTTCTTTCTTTTCATTGTTACCGTTCCAAACAGAGCCGCTGATAGAGCTGTTGGATATTAGCAGGATCGTTTCATTTGTACGTTGATTTTGAATATAGGCATTAGTTGGTTCTGTTCAGTGTATTTTTATGGAAGTATGGTGTTAATATAGCCGACTTATAAGATGTCAGTTGTAAACTACGTCGTTCTTTTGCATGATAGTTCTGAGGATGTTTGTTGTGTGCCGCTGATTCTTTGCGTGACCTTTTTTATTTGTTGGTTCTAAAGGTAGCCGCTAATCTTGATGTTAATTTGAGCAGTAACGTTCTCTTGTATCAGTCCACTCACCTGTTTATTCAGAATTGTGCAGTTCATTTCAATGCTGCGTTTAAGCGTTATTTTTATTATTGATTGTGACTTTAGACTCCGATTTAAATTCGGACAGTGGTCTTTGTCATGTTGGTTCTAACTGGAGGCGTTGTATGGCGGTCCGTTCTTTTGAATTTTGGTTTTTTGTGCTGTCGTTTTTTTTTGTTTTGTTTTTAATGCTAGGTCTTATTTTAATTTTAAGCACAAACGTTCTTTTACACGCTCGGTCTGAAAAGAACCGCTGGTTAGGATGTTGGTTCGTGTTTCGATTGTAGATAATGACTGTGCAATAACTAAATGGACTAACTTATTGTATATAACTTACTTCAGTTGAATCCTTGATATGGTTGAAGTATTTGACTATCATTTACCTCTCAGTATTCTGCAAATAAATAAAACAATAAGTCACTAGGTGTTTGAGACACATTCTCAACAGCTTCAAGAGCAAGATATTGTCTCACAAAAATAAGATCTGTCGTATATACAATTATTTAATTTTTGTCGGGGTTCGCTTTCAACTGTTTTCCTTGTTTTGTGCTACTATATTCTCGTATAGAAGCGCAGTTTATATCAAACGAGAAGTTACTTCTGTTAGCGAGCACACATAGAACCGATACCCTAAAAACGGATCTAGTTCGAAACATCAAACATATCGACTCTACTTGGGACCACTATTCAACTATATTACAAGTCTCTGTGTTTTGGTGAAGGGTTTTTGCGTGACAAATAATAACTTTTTACCGCGTATGGTCCACCTTGTGCTCCCTTTGTAGGTAGGGTATGTTTTGAAATGAACAATTATTTCATGGAGATATTCAGAGTATTGACAGATCTTGAAATGCGTATACGGTGATTTTCTATAGTAAAATTTGACCTAAATTAGAACGGAAGTGTAAATTAGGTGCATTTAATTGTTTTTTTCGATACCTTTCAGGCATTGTGGTTTTCGGTTGACTCGGGAAACGTTTAAAGTTTTCTCCGAATACCATTGTATGTCACGAAAGCAGACGATCGTTTGTAAAAAATATTCAGTCCCTTTAGGAAAAAAACATGTCTGACATAATGTAAAATTCCCGTAGCTAAAGTCAAGGTAGATTTGTGACATGTAATCAACAGAGGCATAGTATAAAACATGGACAGGTTATGGGAGACTAAATTTTTTCTACGGAATTTTAGTAATAAAAATTTAAAATATGGAATGATAAAAAAATGCAAGACAAAAATTTGCATTTCACGTGGGTGTGACTTATAGTTTAAATGAACCCGATTGAAACCTATATCTTACAACTTCTTTGATGTGCATGTTATTATTTAGTGTCGCAAGCATGTTTTGATGCGTTTGTTTTTGTTGTTGTTGTTAAGTACGACATAGCACTATTGTTTTGGGGGTATTTTACTTACAACCGTAATCGTTCTCTACATGATGGTAATCTGTTCTGAAAATATACGAAACAATTTCTTTAACTTATCATTGATCTCTTAATTAATACTGTCAATATGTCAATTCACTATATCCACTGAAACTGTGGAAAAGTTTTAAAATTGAAATATATTTGTTTACAAATTGTAGTTTGTTTTAATCTGCTTAAAGCTTTGTATTAAATGGTTTAAGTGAGTTTTGATTACACGCAACGAACGTCTGATATAGTAATTTTTAATAACCATGGTATCTTTTGGACACTTTTGCAACCATTAGGTGGATGTGTTTTGCTGGTGGACTATTACCCAGGGTATCAGAAGCCCATTTGATATACTAGGTCGTTGAACACTTTTTAGCGGTTTTTGTGCAAATAACATAGTGAAACCAACCCATGTAGGGATTTTGTAAACGAATCCATTGAACAAATGCTTAATCCCATCCGAAATCCAAAAGAAAGCTTCTGCTGCTCAGAACAACAATAAAATATATCAGCTACACTAAAGAAGAACCTACAACGGCCCAAATCGAATCTAAAATCGAAAATACCTATACTTTGTGCAATGAATTTAATATGATAATTTCGGCGGTAACATTCTGTACGAGCTTCGTATATGGCCATGTCCAATACCAATTCAAAGAAAAAACCGCTCAGAATAAACATCCACAACTTAGAGTTCTACTATAAGACATCGTACAGAAGACTGATAGAAACTACACCTAAAATGATAAACGCTACCCAAACTAAAACTGTGCGTACTCTGTGGATGGTCTGTCAACAAGAATTTAAACCAGAGAGTAGTGACTAAATCTGTTTGGAGACGAAGACACTCGACATATAAAAAGACTATAATAATACAATAAAAAAAGTAATGAGTGCAATTAAGGTTACAAAATTTTTTAACTTGTACTGTAATTTACATGAGTAGAATCCGGTAAACGGTGACAGTCTTGTATAATCTGTACGTAAAGGTTTTCTGCAAATAA
Organism: Limnoperna fortunei; assembly: GCA_944474755.1. Taxonomy (NCBI): domain Eukaryota; kingdom Metazoa; phylum Mollusca; class Bivalvia; order Mytilida; family Modiolidae; genus Limnoperna; species Limnoperna fortunei. The sequence goes on along the minus strand of OX104114.1, from coordinate 47,297,958 downwards.
ACCGAAACAATGTTCTTACCTTAATTGAAACGTATGCTATAGACGTCCTTTCTGAACCGTTAGAATGTACGATAATATATATATATAATTAATTTTGGGTTTGATTTGGAGGCAGCGTAATTTGTCTCTTTAGTTTTGTTTTGATATTTATTATTTACAAGATAAAATTGAAACTTTATTAAACATTAATTAAATTACATTAACCATAATAAAATTATTGATTTTTACCTAACGACTTACTCCGCTCGACTGTTACTGTGTTCTCTTATACTGTAAAATGGAATGCCTATACTGTAAGAGGACTTTATAGCCCCGGTATATGACGCAGAGATTGCATCCTTTTTTTCTACCTTACTGAAACCATCGTAAGACATCTAAATTGCCGCCTTTAGCGAATGCAAGACATAATCTTCACTTTTTTTAAAATTTCAAAATAAATATCACATTAATGGCTAATATTAATAATAATTTCTTTCAATAAAAACTCCGTATTACCTTACAATTAAAAATAATAACTACCCATACAACACCAGATTTTATACTATAGTTAAACTCCATATTAATTAAGGGGTAATTAAGCTGATATTACATAGTTTAGATACCCTCGCTATCTGAGGTTTCGCTTTAAATTAAATTCTTGTATATCAATGAATTGGAAATAAAATAATCTCTAAGAATTTGAAAAATACTTCTGTGCTTTTTAAGTTGTTTTTTATTTGAGCTAACGTGTTGTGAAAAATCTTACGAACCAATGCTTTGATAAGTTTAATTATATTTATCTTTCCTTATACATATTATACTTTTTATCAATGAATTTGCTTTAAAAGTTCCTAGAGGAATATGTTGAGCGCAGTTTTGCATTCTTTTACATATTGAGTCCAAAGCTGAAATGTCACGGTACGTAATACTCCAACGGACCACCCTTCCGTCAACATTTTTTCCAGTAATTAAGCTGACATAGTTTAGATACTCTCGCGATCTGAGGTTTCAGAAAACTTGTCCCAGGTTTCCCTTTAAATTAATAAGTTGGATATCAGTGTATTGGTAATAATATATTCTCTATAAATAAGAAAAATACTTCTGCTCTTTAAAAAGTATTATTTTTACTAATATTGATCGGAGTTTGGCATGCTTTTACAAATTGAGTCCAAAGTTGAAATTTCACTGTACGTAATACTCAAACGGACCACTCTTCCGGTCAACTTTTGACAACTGTCCATTTTATGAATAAATTTAATTTATATATCAATGGATTTGCTATAAATATTACTAAAGGAATATATTAACGAATTTTGACCGGAGTTTTGTACATTTTTACAAATTGAGTTCAAAGTTAAATTTTAATGTGCATAAAACATCAATGAGCCACCATTCCGGTCAACTTTTGCAATTCTTCCATTTATAAATAAAATTGAGTTACATATCACTAAATTTGCTATTAAATTTACTAGAGGAATATGTTTACTACTTTTGACTGAGTTTAATAAGTTAAATACAATTTAGTACCAAAGTTGAAAAATCGTGTTCAATTTTGGTAGAGAAAAAACCTTCTGGTCAAGTTTTAAATAATGTTAATCAAGAAGATTTAAAATCATTTAGTATTCATTACGTAGAAATTGTTATTATCTTTCAGAATGAGTTAAAATAACATCGATATGTTTATCCGTTCAAAATAATGAATGTATAATTTAAGATTTTTATTCTAGGGTAAGTTACGAAATAAAATAATTTTTAAAAATTTATTGCCGCATACAATTCCGTTTAAAACCTAACTGAAAAATTAGAACGGTTCCACTTCAAAAGAATTTTTTTTTACTTCAAATAATATGTGGATTGAAATGTAACGTGTATGCCGGCATACAAGTTTCTGTCTTTGAAAGATATTTTTAATATAATCATAGCTTTACTTAGGTCAATATTTAGAATGAATTATAAAACTATTATAATATCATTAAAAATTGTACATATCTTTTTCTCAAATAATGACTTTCATTTTTAAATATTTACTAGGATGGTCCTAAGATAATCCCTGGAAGAACAATCCTAAGATAGCACTGCACAGTAATATAGCTTTGTTGAAAGCCTTATGTCAGTCCTAAAATTGTCCTTATTATTATCAAAAGTGGTGGCCCCAGGATTAACCTTTATGTCGCAATTTTATACAAAGTCTTCAGTTTTCAAAATAGTTTTGGAATTAAGAAATAGTACATATCTAAATACATAATCACTGACATTTTTAAGATAAGGCACCAAACAATTTAAAAGATTTATAGCAGCCTGACAGAAAAGTTTATGTGTAATGTCATTCTCATCTGTTGCAGTAATTAAATCGTTGATAAAGTCAATTTTGTCGACACTAAATCAGTACTGGAGATCTCTGGAAGGTTTAATTTTTATATTCTTTTACAAGACTACTAAAACATTTCCCACAAGTTTTTTTCTTGCATTGTCTATAGTGCCAAATTACAGTTATGGTTTTAAGATATCATTGTTATATAACCTTTGTATGATATATTATATTTTTGTTACAATTAACGACATGTTTTATTTTTAAAATCATATTATTTTTAAATTTAATGAGTTAAGCTAAATTTTCAGATAGAATAAGATACAACCAGTTAAGAGTAAATACAAAAAAATACAATTAAAAAAAAATATTTATAGAAAGTGATGTTATATACACGCGTTTTAATATTAAGAGATTTAGAGATACATTTTTACGTTATTTAATAAAGACTGCCAATCGTCTCCTTAACCCCTATACAAAACGAGAGAACTAAAAATATTTGTTATTAATATTTAAACGAAGATTATACACTAAGCGATTTCAATCTTTAAAAAATATAATTATTCAAAAATACCTTTCATCGTAACGTGTAGCAAAAATACCAGTTATTGTAAATTTTCATACTTTAAAGAAAAATTATATGTAGTCACAATTTATTATTTCATTATAATTATTGAATACATAAAAGTATACTTTTATGTTGATAATTGTACTATGTTTGTGACGTATTGGATTACGCATTATTGTAAACTCTGTGATGTATTTGACTATGCTTTATCCAGTAAGAGAATTTAAATTAATATACATATAGTAATTAAATGTAGACGCAATCGACAATTTTTTTGTGTTGCGTTTTCGTTGATGTATACATATTTAAAAGAAGAAATAAAAGAAAAAATGTTTACTTACCAGTAAAGTTTGCACCCCCTGCCAAAGGCTTCTAAACAGAATAATGATTGCGATATCAAATGGTTTCTACTTTATGGGACATGAGAGAGGTTAATCAAATCCAATTATTGTGGACATTGTTTACATTTACTTTTATGAGCTGTGAACGTTTTGAAGTGGTGATACATAGCTAATTAGCTTAAAATAAAAAAAATTATTGCACTGGCGGTGATGAAACTTGGCCAGGTCTATTCCTGATTGTTGAACTTTTGCAAATTAGAGTTCTCATTGTCTGACATAATTTATAGTGTTAAAAATTCAGTGAGAAGGCCATATATATTATAATTTTAGTATTATATTATGTAATAGCTGTGTTCTTTGCAATATTAAAGTTTAGTTCTAATATGCCGTCCTTTATACGCTTTGAGAACTCAGAAAGTTAAAGTAAAGTATTATTATGGTTTAAATTAAGGTTGCAGAATACATAATTTTAATTATTTAAAAAAGTAATTAATAAATCAAAATAGAAAAATGGAAAAGCTACTTGTACTTTGTGAACAAAATCAAAACAAAAACACAGCCCTTTCAGCATATACTGTATAGCCCGTTCCGATTAGGTCGGCCGGTGGGAAATTCGATTAATTGATTGATTGATTGATTGATTGAACAACAGACATACCTAGAGGATCACAATTTTAATAATGTTAATAAAATGGTATAAATGAACATGTTAACCTTTATTGTATGATTATTTTATTTTACTTGTAATTAGACAAATTAGATAACTGTGACCTGTTTAATGATACTATCAAAGGACACAACCCTATCTTAGCTAGTCTTAAGATAAATCGTTGTCTTAAGTAGGTTCATCGCACACCTCTGTTGTAAGGATGTGTCCCAATTTTCATCATAACCTTAGGACAACAAATTTGATGACCTATGACCATCATAAGACAGGGGAGTAACTAGAATAGTTTCATTGTATATTCACAAAATAACTAGGGGGGTCCTGGGGATGTTACATTCTGAGGCCCTGTCATAGAAGATGTCTTAGGAATAAGAAATATTCCAATACCATCTTAGGACAAATTTCGTCATAATTCGTGTATCTAGTGTCGCAATTTATGACATGTACATGTCATAATTTTCATCCTAACTTTAGTACAATGAAATAGGTTTCCTAAGATGGTCTTAGGATTGTTATAGTTTAAATTAAAAAGTTTTAATTTTTAAATTTACATTGGAAGGATTGCAAAATAGCACCGACTTATCAATTACAAACTGGCTACATATAAGTGACATTTTACGTTTTGATTTGTACTAATTTATTTTACATATAAATGTATATCTGTTTGTATGTGCTTATAAAACGTCGATTTACTTTTCTTACTACAGTTCACATTTAGATTCTGATAACTTTATATTAATTTCTAATAAATACTGTACCTCTTGGAAGAACACTTAAGGAAATAGTTATGACATATTTGCTATGATGGTCTTAGGAAACCTTCGTTGTGAGGTCTAAGACGTACTTTTCCAGTGGCAGTCAAAATTTTGTTCCGTGTCCACTCCCACCCCTTTTTTAATTGAATATAGCTGAAAAACTGCTCGCTGGACGTAAATAAATAAATAAATAAATAAATAAATAAATAAATAAATAAATAAATAAATAAATAAATAAATAAATAAATAAATAAATAAATAAATAAATAAATAAATAAATAAATAAATAAATAAATAAATAAATAAATAAATAAATAAATAAATAAATAAATAAATAAATAAATAAATAAATAAATAAATAAATAAATAAATAAATAAATAAATAAATAAATAAATAAATAAATAAATAAATAAATCAATCAATCAATCAATCAATCAATCAATCAATCAATCAATCAATCAATCAATCAATTATTTATTTATTGTAGTACCATTAAACCAAAACCATAAACAAATCAAACCTATCTTAATAATCTATTTAATGACTTAAAGTATTAAGTAGGAATCGGTCTTCTCTCAACTATTGGTGTCGTGTGTGTGTGTTAGATATAATTTCATTGCATTGATACATGTTCCTCTCAAATTTTGTTACATTTAGTTTTTATTTTAAGAGGATAAATTATAAAATGGAATGTTTCCAATTCTTTTGATGTTGAGTCAAAATCAGTTGTATTTAACTGGATTTTTGTTAATAATTACTTCTTGATTATATTTCAAAAAATTAAGTAGCCTCCGAAACAGGTTTAAATTTGCTCATTTTATAGGCTTATCATTTAAATAAAGCCATATTAGAACTTGTGTTTGCAATTTTGGTTATGATTTAAATGTTACGCTGATCTTAATGCCCTGGAAATAACAATTCGAAAACCAAGTTTACTAATCCCACAAGTTATCATCGTATAAAATATGATACATTGCGTTAATGCCTTTGTTTCTATTGAACTTTCAATAAGATAATAAAGATTAAGAAACAATTACATCGTCTGAAAAGACGTAGAGAACATTGATTGCTTATGCCACGTAACGAGCTCTTAAAGATAAGCATTATAAGACCCCTGAAGGTTAATTATTTCTAATTACTACTACGGGATATCTTTGAATCAAAAACTTAGGTTGTTAAAATAAACTATTAGCTATATTGTATCTATAACATAATTCTTTTTCAAAGCACGTATTCATGTAAACTTTTAGACTTGCCACACGTACCTTTTTTTGCTAATAGTGAGATACGTCTTTATCAACATTTCCTATACTATCCAATTGTGTACACACATGGTTAGTATAGGAAATGCTAATAAAGATGTAGTTCTCTTTTAGCAAAAAAATCAAGTCTAGTAAACTTTCCATGAGATTTTAAGGCCGAAAAAAATATTATACATGTATACATTACCATTGATATGAGGGCTGGATTTTTTTTTCCTGCCGACGAAATTAATGACCCTCCGTGTCCTCTCCAACGTTGACTACTATCTTTTGAATTCAGTCAGGGTGAATAAAGGTATGTTTACAGTTCTGCGAGAAAATATTCTTCACTCGACAGAAAAGATAAAGCCTCTATTAACCGACTACTTAACAAGTTTTTTGTAGATGGATAAATAAAACGAAATCTGCAAATATATTACAATATTAAGTCAAATGTTGGAAGTGAATATTTATATCTCGTGTATCTTATTCATTACTCTGAGGTACGTTTGTGTTAAATCAGCAGAGATTGCTGTCTTAAAGGTAAAACATGGACACATCTTTGTTAAAACAAAACCGAAACTACCATGTATGATTTATTTTTAACTATTTTATGGGATTTGGGAACATGACAGTTTTCTTACGTTACACCTTCTAAACGGCGTGCAAACACTTTGGTATTCAAATCCAGCCCGACTAGAAAAAATGTCCCATACAACCAAAATGCATGGTAAAAACATATATTGTAGATTTGTGTTTGTTTTCATTGAATGGAATTTAATGATAAGTTCAGCAATTTCACAGCTTTATCATGACACAGGTTTTTTGCGAGAGAATAGCAGAGTATCCGATGAAACCCCAAGCTTCGACAAGAAAACTGGCAATCTTTGTCAAATATGGTTGCAGTTTACCACACCCAACTCAACTAGCAATAAGACTCGCACTCGAAACCTTAGTGCAGACACGCCAGTGATTAATAACATTACCCGCTCTTCCTACCATCCTATATTGTATATAATTAATGATTTGAACGTTAAAAACTGAACAAAATGGTGAAAACACGACAACTTGGTATTCACCGGCATACTTTATAAAACAAAAAAAAGCAAATACAAAGCTTATGATTTAAAAAAAGGGGAAAATCCCCAAAACATACAGCAAGCCGATATGCAGCAGGAACAAACTTTATGAACAAAGTGGTGATATAGGGTTAGCAGGAAGGCTAAGCTATTCATGTGACACGCTTCTTATTACTTACGGTTAAAATCGGCGTGAAGTAACAAACGAGATTTCCTACTTTGCATTTTTGAAGCTTCAGAAATCAACTGGACAGACATCCTCACAAGTCAGGGTTTCTGTGTCCACATGTGTGGACGCATGAGGACCCAGAAACCCTGACTTGTGAGGATGCTGGACAGATATACTCGTTGTTTTGTTTCAATCGTAATAGACGCCAGTGTCAGTGTCGAGCTGTTAGTTGAAAGTTAAACAGATTTGCAAATAGACATTTCGCAATGAATTCTATCATCACCATTGTCATATATCAAAAGGGATTTTTCCCTGTTTATAAACTTTTATCATCAATATTTATATAAATATTGATTAACACTGGAAAGGCGGTCTTGCTGGTCAAGTAGTTACGGTTATTTAGTCGTCCACTATTGATAACGTGACCTTTCAAAACAGTTGTTGCGGCTTCGAGCTTTACTGCAGGGTTAACAACGTCTACCATTTTTTACTCGATGTTCCGGGCAAATAATGAACTGGACGCCATGATATAATTGAACAAAATGCCGTAAGTGGCATTTTTCCCTACTCAAACATAAAAACCAACATAATAGTATAGATGTTTTGAATTAGAACTTTGAAAGATGCGGATATGTCGGAAACTTGTTAATATTTCAAATAATTTCGGGAGGGCCCTTTAAACAGTAGTAAAGAAAAAAGGATGGTATACTGGGACATAAGTAAAGCCACCGATTGATTTTTGCATAAAGGCTTGCTCTTTAAATTGCAAAATTATGGAATTTCAGGAAATTTCCTGAACGAGTTCACAAAGTGCTAGATATCAACGTGTAGTGTCAATGGAAGTTTTTCTGCATGGACTCCAAATAAGGTAGGGGTTCCGCAAGGATCTATACTAGGTCCTCTTTTGTTTCTTTTATTTATAAACGAAAGTCACTGAGATCGGTGCCAGCATCAGACTATTTGTTGACGATACAAGTTTAATATTTAATAGTTGATACCCCTTTAAATACTGCAAGATTACTAAACAGTGATCTTGAAAAAATACACTTAAGGTCAAATAAGTGGCTAGTCAAATTTAATCCACAGAAGACAAAAAACGTACCGCTCTCTCTGCTTATGAATAATAATGACATACAAGAGGTACATAGTAAAAAGGCTTGACACTAGAATATTCTTCGCAAATTTCGACTTAATCTTGATCGGTTCGTTTTAGATAAAGACCTTTATTGGAATATGGACATGTAATATGACACAACACTAACAAAAAGTTCAGTCAATAAAATAGGGAATGTTCAAATAGAAATTAAGGGTATGTAACGTGAGGTACTAAATTAACTTCTATTGAAAAATTTTATGAAGAAACGGGATGGGAATATCTTAGACAAGCGAGAGACCCTCAAACTTATATAATTTTAAAAACTGATTTTACTTTAAAACTCCAGATTATTTGCGGAAATTGGTACCTTCGTCAATGGACAATACGCATACACATTACACCCGCCAATCACAAAATATTTTTGAGGTCGCCGGTACAAGAACAAATTTTTACTCAAAGTATTTTCTGTCGTCATAACATTATGGAAAAAAATAACCTTGCATACTCGATATTGTACGTCGATAAATATTTCCAAACAACGAAGAAGTAAAGCCTCCTTACTACGTAGGAACCCGATTGGGGCAGGTATTACACACCAGATTGCGACTAGGGAGTAACTCGCTAAATGAGCACTTCTACGTACGAAATTGGCGACTCTCTTAACTGCACATGGGGACAGGTTGAAACCTCATTTCCTCTTAAACTGTACAAAATATGACACCATTTGGGAAGAACTAATATTTTCAATCACATATTCAATTCGGAATGATTCCCACATTTTGCTGTACACCTTAGAGCATTAACTATTTGAGAAGGAGACCATTTCCTGTATTACAAAGTTTATAATGAGGCTGAAAAACATCGAAAAAAACACTAAGACAATTCGAAGGGTAAATTACACAAAATACCGTTAAGTGTTTCTTAATTGAGATAAGTTCTCTTCTAATTTTTATACGCCCGTCGAAGATATATATATTGATGATTTCGAAATCCCAAAATCTCGCGCACGAGATTCGCCGAGAACGAGGCGTGGGGGGTAAGATTTCTGAGATGTAATTGTATATTAAATGTGCATTGTTTAATCGTTAATTGCTTATTAATTACATGACGCTTAACTTTGATGAAAGGTAAAAATGAAATACCAATTAAAGACCGACATAATAAGCCTCGAAAATGTAAATTTAGATAATGATTTTTATACAAAAAAAAAGATTTTAAAAACAGGTAATAATAAAACTATTTAAAAAAGAACTTAAATTTGAGAATTTCCTAGAATCATTACACGATAATGATAAATTTTTGTTATGTAAGTTTAGAACCAGTAACCATAAATTAATTATAGAAGTTGGAAGATGGAGGACAATAAACAGGGAAGATAGACTTTGTCCTTTATGCTCGCGAAGGGAAATAGGGGACGAATTTCATTATCTGTTTGAATGCTCCAGTTCCGCTAATGAAAGGAAGTTGTATATTGCATCAAAATACAGAAACCATCCTAATGTCTTGAAATACAATGATCTGTTGTCATCAGAATCTGCTCCGGTGTTAAGTAGACTTTGTAAATTTATTAGAATTGTAATGAAGAGGGAGTGTCCTCCAGGTTAATCCAATAATTTCCATATCATATTGTTTAAAAATATGTTGTATTTTTTTCTACATGTACATTGTTTTTGATATACTGTAAATTTATTTTTGTTTGTTTTTCTATACCTCTGTAATTATATATTTCTGGCGTAATGAATTTGTCACCTTGATAACTTTTAATCTTGTTGGAATATTTGAGCAAAGCCAAGTAACTGCACGGCATGTCCGCTATTAGCGGACTCAGAAGCAACTATAAAAAAGTTTTGGGTTCAGTTGAAATGAGAAAGTTTAAGATCAATATGTTATGATTGTTTACGTTATTTATTTATATTGACACTCAATGACTAAGGCCATTCGTTGGTCAGTCTGTGTCTAAATTTTTGACAAGAAAAACCGTCATTTGTATCGTTGCATAATCTCCTAGACTTGTATATTATTATTTTTTGTTTATGCTGTATCGTCATGTTTGTCGATCCGATACCAAGTGTACTGGTTTAGCAGCTTTCTTTTAGACTCTTTATATATATATGTCTACAAATTAAGCTCAAAACTGTTAGAATTAGATTTTTAACAATGTCAAATTTTTGCTTACCGTCAGCGGGATTCGAACTCACACCGTTGTGACACTGTGGCACCAATTCGCCTGCACTATGTCCAGTGGTCTAGACCCCTCGGCCAAATCCGCTATAAAAAATATAGCTGCATTAACCGGGGTGAATCGTAGACATAGACACAATACATGTGTTCTAGCGTGTGACGATGGAATTTTCGTAACCAATACGTATTAATTTGACAGTAATCTAATTCAGCATTTTTTTGTATATATTATATAGGATGACAAAGTTACTTGTCATACAGTCACAGTAAGTAATTTATATACAAACGTCTAAGTATTGTGACAACCATATCATATATTTATCCAGCGGATTTCTGAAAAATTAGAAATACAGGGTTAATATCAAATATTTATATATACGTCTACAAATTAAGCCCAACACTGTTAGAATTATATTTTTAACACTGTCAAATTTTTGCTTACCCTCAGCGGGATTCGAACTCACACAGTCGTGACACTGTGCAATATGTCCAGCGTATATTGCAAATCTATTTAACGATTTGGATCTGTTATATATATATATAATCGTTAAAATCAGTGGTAAAATGCAATAGCAAATAGAAGGAAATGAAATTTCTTATAATAAAATAAAGTCATAAAAGATATTGATTTTTATTTATTTTAAGATATACAAATGTTGATGTACAGCTATTAAATAAATGTTAATTTATATTTAGATACTCATAGAACGAAATGAAACATTCCTTGGTATATGAAGTCCTGAAAACTAACACAAATAAAAAACGTAAATGAAAATTTAAAAGATGTAGTACTAATTAAAAAAAAATTAATAGTTTATTTAGTTTTTAAAAAATCACAAAAGTTAATTATTTCATATCGGTTGTTTTGCAAAAATACGTCTCTTCTAACATTTTTGTTGTTCTTGTTTATTTTAAATTCTGAAAATATTATTAAGTTCTTAACAATGTTTATGCACACGATTTTAGTTTTCCGTTTGGAATACGTGTAATTGCAAATCTTTTGAAACAATTATAACTACTGTAAAAACAATTCTATGGAAATTGTAATGTGTTGGTATTATTTCTTTGATCTTCCAAAGATGCTCGACGGAAAGACAAGATAACTGTCGATCTTAACCACCCCCCACCCCCCAACAGAACCACGTGACTATGGGATTTCGAAAACGTCAATATATATATATACCGATAATAATAAATTTTAATATAGGACCGGTTAAGTATAATTACTCGTTCGGGTCCGCCTAGACCCAAAATGTTTACATTTTGGGTCCGCTTTCTATCGCTTTTTGTATGTAATTATAGGTCCGGGTGTAACGTAATAATATGGAGTAGGCATTGCCAAAATGCGAGCGCAGACAATATAGTCCTTTATTAATAGATCATTATTTTTTGCACACAATTCCTTGTTTTCCTTTGTTCATTAATTTTACCTTACCTTACACTATTGCATGTTTATATACATATCATCACATATAGTTAGTAGCGTCAACAAGAAGTAACTAAGTCAAATAAGATCAACAATTTATGAATGAAAAAAGTAATGTCAACAATTTATCTAATCTATCTCTTAAGTTATACAAAAATTTTCGTCAGATGCATATGCTGTATGTCATACTGAACCTATTTCATTTTGAGCAGCCTTGAGAAAAGTCATCATAGCAGACCTGAACAGCTAAAGGACAAATAAATAAAATTGAAAACATCAAATTACTTTTACTATAGATATGATAGTAATTTCGGACCCCGAAAGCTACGAATCGGCGCAGCTAGTAATTCTTTTTCGATTTTCGTGCCCGCAGGCAATGTGTTAAAATGAAAGGCGCTTGTGCGATAAATATTGATGTAAATCAGAGACATATAATTACAATTAATTATATGTCTCTGTGTAAATATAGTGGAAAATTTAGTTTTTCGCTAGCTTTATGCACATAAGTTGTTTATCTGTAAGTCATTCTTTTATAAAATTGAATAATTCATGATCTTACCAAATTTGTAGTTAAATTAGCAGGAAGAAATTAATGTAAAGAATGACGAATTTTCTTAAATTATGATAAACATATGGTCGACAAATTATTTTGTACAAATTTCTACAGTAAACAACATCGTCCTGCATTGAAATGTGTGCAAATTCCTCACAAGTAAAATTGGGACGTGATTCTTTGGGGTAGTTGGCTCGGCTAATACAGCTGTCCTCGACCCAGTACAACTTCCCTTGGACAAAATACAGGTCAAATATGAAAACACCAATTTAATAACAATATAATATAAGTCATTGTGCAGAATGTACGTTCTTAGTATTTGATTGTTATTTTGTATCTTCACAAGTTAAATTTAAAATAAGACCGGATAAGTAAATTGGTCGGACCTTAAATTATAGAGTCCCGGACACAGAATGTTGATTTACGTTTGTATCCTGCATATGTAATTTGGGAGGACCCGTTATGCGAACCTGTTGTTGCCTTTTCTATGGAACATTTTATTCTGCGTTTGATATTTTGATATGAATTTTGTTCATTTTTAATTTTCTTGTAAGCAATTATTATACAGGCATTTTGGTCATGGTATTAATAAAGGAATCTATAAATCCGTGTGTAAATCCAATACGAGTGATACGATTCCCCGTATATTGTGTTAAATATGTTCTACACATGTCTATCAAATAAAGAGGAGTAACTCTATTCGAGATAACATAACTTTATAACATTTCTGCACATGCGTAGAATTATGGTTCTCACTTGCGTCGAGGTTCTAGTTTGAACCTTGGTTCTGAGCGGAGCAGTAGGCTGATATATACTGATGGATTAAGGGCTTTAAGCTAAGCTTACCTCGTCTGTAAGCCATTAAAACCACTTAAACTTTCCAGCCACAAAAGAATTTGTTCATGAAACTGAGTTATTTGTTTTCTTTATTTATTGTTCAGAATCAGATTGTCTGTGTTTGACATTGGCTTTTCTGTGTTGTTAGTGTATTACAAACAATATTAGGGATCCCTGTAACCAGATCAACCCGACCACTAGTGTGTTACAATAAAGTTAAGGATCCCTGTAACCCGTTCAATCAGAATATATAACGACTCGCCCCCTCTCGAGTCGCCCCATCACGAGTCGCCCCACATGTTATAACGAGTCTCAATAACGACTCGCCCCAGATATGTAAAAATATATAATTTATAATAGAAATTTATATATTTAACACTTTATAATATAAATAAATACATTGATAGTATAATTTTTTTAATTTGGGTACTAGTATATTGTACTGCTCGGTTTTTTAATTAATCGAAATAGTACTCTAAATGTAAAACTATTAAATGCTGCCTGTAAATTTAAGTGTAGAATACTGTTAATCTTACATACTATTGAAAACAGTTTTCTAAAAGTTTAAAAAGGTTGTCTTATTGTTAAAAAATTTCTAACGTGCTTGCTTATTCAAACTACACCGAGACAGTTAACAAGAGACCATAAAAACGATTGTAGTTTATATGTAATTAGGGGACAGACATATACGCTTTAGGAAAAAACCTTACTGCTAGAATGGATGCAAAATATCTTTTTACTGGAATTTTATGTAAATAATTTTAGTCTTTTTAAAATTAAATCAATGAATTTTATTTTTTCCTTTCTTCCTCACCCTTTCTCCTTTTTCCCTCCCCGTTGCTCCTTTCTCCCTCCCCTTTGCTCCTTTCTCCCTCCCCTTCTCTCCCTGTCTCCCACTACCCTGTCCTCCCTCTCATACAAGACTTCTACAAGACTACGTTTTTGTTATTGTTAAAAACTTTATTATGGTAACATTCTCATAATAAATATTAGGTTTTACACCGTTTTGAAAGTGAATGTACATGCTACGAATAATCTTGTTCAAAAACCAATATATATCTGTAGCATATGCCAATCTCAGACAATTTTGACATTAAAGACAATTAATTTCTTCATTATAATATTAACTACATTGGTTAACTTTTCATCCTTTACAACTGCTAATCCCATCAAAGTCAACCGCGATTGAAAACAAGCAAACATTCAATTATAATTATCACAATTAATTAAAGAAGTGAACACGAGTTCACTTTAATCTCAAGAGATACACCGCCAATTAAAACACCTAGGAATAAAATATATGCAAATTAAAAAATTTATACTATAAATTTAATTAAATATATTTTAAAATATTAAAGTTGTAAACTTATATTATATATTTTACATATGTGGGGCGACTCGTTATTAATATGGGGCGACTCGTGATGGGGCGACTCGAGAGTGGGGCGAGTCTTTACGATGCTGTTCAACCCGACCACAAGTGTGTTACAATAAAGTTAAGGATCACTGTAACCAGATCAACCCGACCACTAGTGTGTTACAATAAAGTTAAGGATCCCTGTAACCCGTTCAACCCGACCACTAGTGTGTTACAATAAAGTTAAGGATCCCTGTAACCCTTTCAACCCGACCATTAGTGTTTTACAATAAAGTTAAGGATCCCTGTAACCTGTTCAACCCGACCACTAGTGTGTTACAATAAAGTTAAGGATCCCTGCAACCCGTTCAACCCGACCACTAGTGTGTTACAATAAAGTTAAGGATCCCTGCAACCCGTTCAACCCGACCACTAGTGTGTTACAATAAAGTTAAGGATCCCTGTAACCCGTAAAACCCGACCACTAGTCTGTTACAATAAAGTTAAGGATCCCTGTAACCAGTTTAACCCGATCACAAGTGTGTTACAATAAAAGTTAAGGATCCCTGTAACCAGTTTAACCCGATCACAAGTGTGTTACAATAAAAGTTAAGGATCCCTGTAAACCCAACCACTAGTGTGTTAAAATAAAGTTAAGGATCCCTGTAATCAGTTCAACCTGACCACTAGTGTGTTACAATAAACTCTTATGTGATGGTTCCCGACCACTAGTGTGTTACAATAAAGTTAAGGATCCCTGCAACGTACCGTTCAACCTGACCACTAGTGTGTTACAATAAAGTTAAGGATCCCTGTAACCCGTTCAACCCGACCACTAGTCTGTTACAATAAAGTTAAGGATCCCTGTAACCAGTTTAACCCGATCACAAGTGTGTTACAATAAAAGTTAAGGATCCCTGTAAACCCGACCACTAGTGTGTTACAATAAAGTTAAGGATCCCTGTAATCAGTTCAACCCGACCACTAGTGTGTTACGATAAACTCTTATGTGATGGTTCCAGGCCAGTAGTTTTTGACTATATATCCATTTAGTTTTCTTTTTTATTTTTATTCATAATTTGTTCTGTTTTAAGTGATAAACTGAATTGTGATGTTTGTGTACAGTACTTTGGTAAATCTCATTGTTATATTTTTCCATTAAATGTACTGTATTCATGTTTTTTTAGCATGGGGAAAATTTAGGGTTTTTGTTACAAAACTGAATTTATTTTGACGAAATGTCATTTTCGCAGTCCTTAATAAGAATGAATAACTCTATCATTTTATCTAATAATTTGCTCGTCTATATTTTCGCATTGAAACTTTTTCTGCGAATAAAGCGAAAAAACAAATCACTTCGAAAAAAACCCCACTTATATACAGTATATTGTTCCATATATACAAAACAATGGGATCTCCTTGTTGTCATAGGTGACCAATAAAAAATCTTGTCTATGTTTTTAGCTTTTGGATCAGAATTAGTTTTTATATAAAAGAGTATAAAACATGACATGTTTGTATTGCAGGAGTACCATGACTAGTCCGAGTCGGTTAGAGGAAGTTTGGAAGTTATGTCAGGAGAACAAAGACTTCCGTCAACAGTGGGAAGGGCTTTATGATAAAACAATGAAATATGTCAGAATTCATTGTGTAGAGTTGCTTTGTGATAATGTTTGGTAAGTTAATAAATGAAGAAAAGTTTGGTAAGTTACAAAGTGACAATACTTGGTAATTGTTTTGGTGGCAATGTTTGGTACATTACTGAATGACAGTACTAGTACATGTAACTGTGAAGAAACATGTAAGAAATCCTAAAAAATATTTCTATAAATGAATGCGAAGTTGACAATTAAGAAGTTGAAGTCATGTAGAGTTTATCTTGTAGTTGTTGTCTTGAGTCTATTTCTGGAAGAAGGTATCAGCAGGAGGACAAATTAATTGTATTGGTAGTGTCCGTAATCTGAGACATTAAATACCAAGTTTCTGAGGAAAGTTACCAAGTGACAATATTCGTTAAGTTACTAAATGACAGTAATTGGTAAATTACAGAGTAATATTTGTTAAATTACTGTTTTTGTGCCTGTATCTTCTTGTAGTGAGTTGTTTTAATTTCCAAGATGGAGAAGCTAATTTCTATTTCTATATAGCATGGAAATTCCTTGACATAATTGATCGTTGAAATTTAGTTTATATACAGAAGTAATATATGATGAAACAATTGACTAATTTTAAAATTAAACATACATTATCAATAACAATGAAAGGCCACATTTAGATTTATATGTATTAACAATTTATTTGAGCTTCATTTCTTTTGTGTTAGCACTCATCTGTCTAATTGAATATCTGAAATATTGTAAAATTTGTTCGTGATAAAAAAAAATAGTAAGTCATGCAAAGTTTCTCTATAACAGCTGTTTTTTATTCTTAGAACTAATTAAAGTATCTGCAGCTGCTATAAATTTATTTCAGGAAAGATGTTGTTAAGTGCCAAAGTGATGGGCAGATAGAAATTGTCCAAAAGTATGCCCAAGGTCTTTTGTCTGATGTGGTTAAACATTTTGATGATAAGATTGAAAGGTGTGAAAATAGCCTTGTCTCAGACAAAATGGCGCATGTGGTGACCAGGGACGATCTCAAGGTATTACATGTTCATTTAGATAAGACTGATTCTCTAGAAGTTAGGTGCCAGGTCAATGTACATGTTTAGTAATCGGGAATAACTCTGAAACTTAATGAGGATGACTCTGTCTGTAACCTATATTACATTTTCAGAAATTCATAAATGAAAGATTAACAAAATACTAAAAACCATGGTAATTGTCAACAGACATAA
The DNA here is from genome assembly GCA_944474755.1 of Limnoperna fortunei. Taxonomy (NCBI): domain Eukaryota; kingdom Metazoa; phylum Mollusca; class Bivalvia; order Mytilida; family Modiolidae; genus Limnoperna; species Limnoperna fortunei. The sequence goes on along the minus strand of OX104114.1, from coordinate 47,280,564 downwards.
TCCACAAATCAAAGTACAAGAAACAGTCAAACTCAAGAACCATAACATAAGTAGTATTCCATGTAAAAAATGATCCTCTCTATTCCTTCTGGTTAAACAAAAACTCCTACATTGTCTTCACCAGCCAGTTGGTACATTTACCAATTAGTTGGCAGGGTCATTTAGGTAGGAGAGAAAAATTGAGACGTTAAAAACAATCTCAACTGTGTTGTACTTTACATCAGTACATAAATGGCTGATCCAATTTCTGTTATTTGAGAAGTGATTGAAATACAAAAAGAAATGCAAAATATAAAATGATCAATTTAACAGAAATATGCGAGTCTTTGACGGTTGTAATACATGCATATTATGTTTTGCATACATTTTTAATATATGTTCATTGTCGGAAAATATAAATTTATTTGTACGAGCCTTAGAAACAGGCAGAAATACGAGGCTCTGCCGAGCAGTTCCGGCCTGTTTTGTGGCAAGTGCCAATAAACTTTATATTTTCTGACAATGTAAGAATATTGTCTTCTTTCAACCATAAAATACATTTAGACCAATGAAAAACATGAAAAAAGTGTACTTCTGGCTTGAAATTTTCAGTGCTTATTCTAGTGATAGCCAGACATCATAAACAAATATTGTATTCTAAAAACACATCGCAAACCAGAAACGGAATACTAAATATTGTATGAAGTAGTGACAAGGGTACCACGAGATTTAATTCGGTACTGTCAAATAAAGCACAAATTTATTCTGCTACCTTTATTGTACATGTACAGCAATGTAATGATTGCAGGATAAAAGTATTTAGATGAACATTAAGTTTTGATATATTTATTACAGAAATCTTATGAAAATGATCCATACAGATTTATTGAAACTTTGGTTAGATGTCTGAAAGAAGAAGAGCTATTAATTCATAGTTTTACCAAGGTAAAAGAATATTTTTGTACTGATCATTGGGAGGAGCCAGTAAAAAATGGCAAAAGTCTGAAATGGCCAGGTTGCAAAGCAAGTGCCTTAATAAACGTGAAATGGTTTACAATTTGTTGGAAGAAGGTTTTGGGTCTAGGTAAAAAATGTAGGAGTTGATTACACATAAACAGAATCTTCATGTATAAAATGTGATCAATATCACTAAGTTCTCATGTCTAAAAAATGGGAAAACATTTCTTCAACAATTTAATGAGACCAGGTGCACAACTTCAGTCTTTCTATAATTATATAAAGTTTCAAGGATATGGGTTGAAAGCTGTAGGAATAGTATATTACACAAAATAGGTACCTTCTTTTGCAAATATTTTCCAAAAACTTCCCAAGTCTGGAAAATGTAACAAAAATTCCTCAAACAATTCCAGAATACCCAGTGCACAACTTCAATTTGTTTGCAAGCTTCTGTGAAGTTTCAGAGATCTGGGTTGAAAGCTAGAGTTGATTACATACCCACTTTGGTAAAATTTGTAGACAAATGACCTAGTTCACAGGTCTGGACAAAATCCTTGAACAATTCCATCATATCAGGTGCACAACTGCAATACATGTGCAACAAACTTTCTGTGAATCTATGAAAATGTGTTCTGATTCTGGTTAACAGTAAGCAATGACATAATATTGTTAACAAGCTAAATATCATGGGCCCAGATATAAATAGATAAGTTGTTTGTTATAGCACCAAATAGTCTCTACTGGATCCATATAACCTCAATATGCACCCAATATTGTCAACATTGCATATTATTAGGTGTGTGAACATATTACTTATTTTCAAGACTTTAAAGATGAAAGATTATGAAGAATATTATCAAAATCAAAGCCAAACAAAACAACATAAAATTCACAAGTGTTGAGAAGTTGTATTATTTAGTTATTAAATGTATTGAGGTAAATGTATATATTTTCTGGATAAAATAAGTTAATAAATCCGGGTTATAGTATGGTATTGTCGTGCGGGCGGGGAAAAAATTTCTCTTAAAATTTGGTATGCAGCATCAGCATGGCCTCCCATAACGTGGGATTTGATTTCAGGTCTGTCGCTCACCTACTTCCTGTTAAACGAAATCTGGCCATTTCTGTCTTTGATAGATTTTTCATTATTATCTTTCCCAAAATGTTTAAGCTGAGGTAATTTTCCCAATGTATGCACAGATCTCTTTCGTATTATTACTCTGGGAACTATTCGGTCCCTGAGGGGAAATTTCCATACCTATTTGATGATTAAAAAATATATGCTTATTACCCCAATTGTTAACAGTTATAAGCCAGAAATTTGGACTGCCACTGAAAATCAAGCAAGCCATTAATCATGAAAAAATGGATCAGTTTTATGATTATTTTTGTGTACAGACATTAGATGGCATTGGATACTTTTATTGAAACCAATTAGTCAGTGGATTTGCTGAAATATTTATTGTAAAAGGATGAAATTCGAGTCAATTATAATTTGAAAATCATAGTTATTCTGATGTTCCAGGTGATGCATTTGTTACACCTTCAGTGTTTCTAAGGATTAACTGGAATTTAAATTATCTCTTTTTTTACAGTTAAGGCAGTCTATGCTTGAATATCAATTTGAAGACAGCAATAAGATAGTTTTGGTTTACAGAACTTTTTTAAAGCCTTACCTGTTTTTCAGCCAAGTGAAGAAGAAGTGGAAAGAGAAAATATCACACAGTCAATGAAGTTTCTTAATGATGCCCAACAGCACGAGGAGGTAAAATGTCAGAGATGTTGGGGGATGGGGGGAGGGGGGATGTTTGTTGTAGCAAAGCTGTGTTGACATACTAGTTAAAATGGCACAAATTAGGGGTAGCTGTGTTGACATTCAAGTTCAGTCTTATAATGTTTATGTAGTAGTGTAGATGTCACATTGTCACAAATTAAAGATAAATAGTCTAAAATTGGATGATGACATGGTAAGGCAGGTAAAATTTGACATTTAGGGGTAGCTGTGTTGCAGGTGTCACATATAGGAAACTTACATTGATAAAAAAACATGTAATTCTTGTAATAATTTGTACAATTGTTTTATTACATACATTACAGACATTAAAAAGTCGAGTAAAAAATCTGTGCTCGCTAATAGATGAAGAGAAGAAGAAAAATGTAGAGCTCTCTAAGAAAGAGAGGGAAGTGTCAGGTAGGCAAAAAGATATGCACAATTTTTGTTTTACAAATACAGTTCAAAAGATATTTGTAAGATAATTACCCACAAATTTGAATTGGGTTACCTGCAAAGCATAATAGAAACAGAAATCAACATCTGTGGTATTACTTCTTATCTGTATCATCTTCACTCTTTTCTTAGTACAACTCCTCCCAAACTACTCTGAAAAATTCAACCAAACAACACATAGCCAACAGGGTGTTTTTTTTTAATTTTCTGTCATGCCATCACAAAAACTAAGTACTTACACAATGTTTCATCACGAAAATACATCGTGCCAGGCCTAAATGACAGTTAAAAGGAAAATTTTTCATATGGGGTGGAAAAGCATGAAACGATTAACATGGAGACAAACAGACGTGGAAGGAATTAAAGTTCGTGACAGACATCGTGAAAAAGATTATAAATTCATCTTTCTTATCAATTATTTCTTATAGCGTATTTCTGGTACATGTGTGTGTACAAAAAAACAAAATGCGGTCACTTGCAAACACCACACTGTATATTATGCGCCTATGGTAAAGTTTAAATAAAGATCTAAATTTATTTATTTTCAACAAAAGATGACAAAATGTACATAAACTCTATTTTCTGGTAAATTTATTCATTGTTCCAACTGTACATTTTTATTAAAAAAAATATTATGTTCAAAAGAGTGTAATAGTGAAAGAAAGTGAGTGTTGCCGGTTCTGTGCTACATCATATTATATCTACCGATCCATGGCGGTTCATGAAACCCAGTACCATGTTTGTATAATAATTAATGCCGATATATGTTTCTTCAAATATATAATCTACAACCAGGTTGTGTCGCGTGTTAAAATATCTGTCACTACTTTAAGATAGTTTTTAAATATGTAACCCGTGTCCTTATTTAGTAATTAAATGGAAAGAACATTAAAAATGATATTTTATCTATAAAATGAAAAAAAATTATTAATTTGTTAATCGGAAGAATTGTTACCTAATGTTAAAAAAATTCCCCGTGCCAAAAGTTGTGGCGTGTTGTTTACTTTATTGTATTTCTGTATTAATTGTATACTTTGGGTGAATGGTAACTCCTACAAATTTATTACACTCAATGTACATGTATTATTTTTAAAATAATTCACAAAGTTTTATGTTTAGTCATGTATTGCCGTTACTGCATAGAAAAAAAAGGATTAACTCTAGAAATTTGCCGCTACCCTCACGCAAATGGAAAATTTAAATTCCACGCTGCTTGCTGTGTAGATGTAACTTCATAACAAAGCATTGATGTTTATCTGCTATTTAGTTGTTGAATATAGATCTGTTTGATTAATTTATCTCAAACAAATGGACTTTTAAAACTACAGTTTATACCCACATTAGTGGGTTAGGTATTAACTTTTTATTACTCTCTCAATAAATAACCAACAAGATTAATAAATTAATGCTTTTTATTCAGGTGTCTTAATGTAACATCTAAAGGGAAGGGGGTATTTAGAACAAGTGAAAGGCTGGTCCTTCAGTCTACCTCTTGCCAATGTATATGATATTTTTGCTGGTTAATTGAACTATTTACAATTATTATTCCTATCTTCTTTAAAACAGAAATCCAACAAATGACAGAATCAACAAGAAAAAAGAATGGAGTTAGCCCCTTGACATTGTACGAGAAACTTCAAGGGGAAATATGCACCATTAAAGAAAGATTGCGTCAAATAGATGATCAGATAGAGAAAGTCAAACTTGTAAGTAGGCACTGAAATGTTAATAAGTAAAAACAGTTTTTTTCAGGTTGTTCATTGTAAAAAAAATTTTGAAAACAATGCCTGATATATGTGTATGGTGACTCTGTACAGTGATGATCTTAGACTTTTTTAATGGGTCCCCCACCACACAAATTGAGAAATTAAACATCATTTTGCATTATTAAATGTTAAACTTGAGGTAATCCTTGTTTTTCACTTATTTTATACCACTATTATTTACAACTACTTGGCTGTGTTGTGAAGATCATCATGGATGTATAATCTGACAAAAGAACAACTTAACCATAATATTACTTAATAACTTACTGGAACAATAAGTCTAATAGGCAAAGAAGGAGTTATTCCTTGAAAATTTTTAATTTCCAATTCAACTGAACAACTTTCAGACATAATAAATCAAAACAAAAAATCAAATTGACAATACATATAAATTTTATTTCTAAATCACTCAACTTTATTAAGAAAACAAACGATATGTAATAGTTTTCAAATCACAATGCACAAAACTTGACATCATCAGACGAAGAAGACAATTTTTCAACTTTGACTCCAATAAACAATGGGGTGCAAAAGTGGAAGTATAATTTTTGGTAAAAAATTTGGAAAAAGTTACCCGGAAAAATCTGGAATTTATGTAAACGATTTCTGCAATTAGGATTTTAACTGTTGGAGGAATGCGGCTGCCAGGTGCCAGGCAGCCCCAAATATTATAGTACCTTTATCACTGCTATAATAATACAAATTAATTACTCATACATACACAACTGTGATTTTAAGGTGTTGAACATTATTCAATATGAAAAAACAGGCATGAATCATCAAAAATCAGAATTTGGACTGGATAAAAAACTAATATCTGTAAAATTAACTTAACCTTCCATACTAAAGTCAAACGAGTTATAGGATAATTAATTGGGCGGAGTGAATATCCAAAATATGATCACAAGTGCCGCATAACGCATCTGATTAAACGAGTGCACGGAACTTGTTCCATGCACGAGTTTAATCTGATGCTTTATGTTGCACCAGTGATCATATTTTGGATATTCACAATGCCAAATTGATTATCCTATTTATTATATAGATCAAAATTGTTTTCGTAAAATTTTAATGCTTAATCCTAAATTGTATGAACGGCGGATGAATATCTGTATCATACAAAACCAACTGCAACTTTGGCGGTTAAAAACCAGAGAGTGAAAATAAACGATAATTTTCACATGTGATTTACCATGATTTCTGTCACTCAGAAAATTCAATATTTCATCTCTATCTATATAATAAGTTAGATTTCATACATTCAGAATGTAGTTATTACTTAATACTAAATGATTATTTTGATTATTTTCATTATAAATTGTAATATAAGAAACAAAAATATTGGGTTTCACTTTTTTGCATGATTGTTCATTTATTAAAAATTACGGTCATTCACAGTAAAGATAATAAATGTATTTTTGTACATAAACTGAAAGTCAGTGGATTACTTAAGTTAACTAGTAAGTATCACTCAGGTAAATATGGTGTTTTCCATTGAAATAAATCATAGGGTTGTTGTGGGAAATGCTTGGATGTTCAGTACAAGAATCTTTGTCTTTAAACCAAAATATCAAGTAAAATTTCAATATTTACAAAAACTTGACTGCAGTCTCAAAGTAAAAATAATATTTTAGGAACATTTAAATATATTTAATTTTTATATAAAATATTGAATAATTAATGGGAAAAATCTGTCTTTTTCCCCTTGAACCAAAATTTAAGTTGTCATGGTAGGGAAGCAAGGGGGTATCAAATGGGAAAATGTTTAATTCTACTAAGTTGTTTTAAATATTGCATAATAGAGAAAAGGTTGAATAATTTAATTGTAATCATTAATCCTAATTATTTGTTTGGTTCATTTGAAATAACTCATTGGTATTGTATATATTTATGTGTAACCTGCTTTGTGGGTAGCTGGATAGTTGAGAAGTACTGACGTCTGTATTCAGGTGCCAAAGGCCTTTAAATTCCCTTGGTCTCTTTCTGTGCATTAAAGAACAATTATGCATTCATTGACTTCATACTAGTATGTGAGCCTTTTTTGTAGAGTATTAGAGATGCACTGAGAAAGTTTTTGGGCAGTGGACAAGAGCTTCAGAAAAGATTCAGTGAAGTCATAAAAAAATGGAAGCACAACTCCAAATTGAAATATGTCTTCTTAGCAGATTCTGAATATCCACTACAAGGAATGGATGATAGGTATAAATGTAGATACAAACTGTATAATGTTCATTTATAATTATTTTCATGAACTTTGTTGGGTCAGAAAAAGAGTGAATGTCAGTACACAATAACAGTACATGTATCTGTTTGGTCTAATAGGAAAACGTGATAAAACTACAATTACATCAACTTTTGTCAAATAGATAATGAAGGACATTATCACATCGGAGTGATGCCCTCTCCAGTAACAAGCACGACAAATGTTTGTTTGTTTGATGTTTAACGCCACTTTCAGCAATTTTTCAGCTATTTCATGGCGTCCAGTTTTTATTGGGGGAGGAAGCCAGAGTACATGACAAATGATTTATTATTTACTTGTATCAACTAATTTGTACATGTACAACAAAAGAAGGAAAAATGTGATATACAGTTTAGAAAATGACCAATATCACGGCCTGAAAAATATCCAAGAATGATATTTTATAAGGCCAGCATTCCAATAAAAAACAAATAAAATGATACAGACTAAAACACATTGTTTCTTAATTCTTCAGTGGAATAAACATAATGGTTGCTTATGCAGTGTGAATTGTTGCATAATTATTTTATAAAAGTCTTAAAGTTCAGAATATTTTCCATTCAGTGTTCTTGTTCATGTTCTTTATTCATGTTGTAAATATACTTTATTAAGCATAATAAAACACATATTTGGCTGTTTCTACTTTCTACATAGTTTACATAGTTTGGTTATCTAAGTACAGCCTTCAAAAATTGAGGAGAATTATCCCTCTTGTGGTATGGTTCACTTTTCTTTAAACATTTTTTTTTAATGTGTATTGAGTTTGTGTCCTGTAACAAGTAACATGAATTTACAGCTCAGAGAGATGAAAGTTTACTTAAATCTACAATATTGACATTAACATCTAGATACATGGTTACATGGCCACCCATTCCTAAAGAGACAAGTTGACCATTGAGACTGTACTTTAATTATTCATAGTTTCTGTGAAAGTCTATAATTCAGTAGTTTGTCATTACAGTTAGGTGTTTGCATATTTTTTTAGGGTTGGGTTACAGATTACCATATTTTCCAGATGATAAGTAAACACTTTTTTTCTTGGGAGTCCTATCCTCGACCTATCGTCCGAATCGACTTATCTAAAGTTTTTTTTCTTGTACTGAAAATTTCAGGTTGCAGGAAGTATATTGTGCTTTATAAATAAGGGAAACGAAACAGGAGAAACTATGTTCCGGATGTCGTTAAAATTTATAAATTGAATTAATTGGTTAATAAAGCGTTCTGATTTTAGTTTAAAAACAAAAATTTGATAATCAGAGAAACTTTCCAACAAACAAGAAGGAATAAAACCTAACGAGAACAATTTAAGTTTCCCGATTGTCATGAATTTTAGTTCTCCTATGAAGGTAGTTATAATACAAGCAAATAAACATCAGGAACATGGGCATTGGTTTATATTTCTTTAAAAATGACGGGACATATTACGGCTTGGTTTTCGTGTTTATATATGGGTCTTCGTTTCTAATCAGTGTCAAATTGGGCAATTAAAGGTACAAACGTTGAGTATTATATGGACTTGTTGATTGAAGCCAGGTTTTAATGTGAATATAAGATAATTAGCTAGGGACGCTCTGTTGGTTAGGGCTGTTTGGATCAATCACCTGTTCAGGTGACAGGTGTTCAGCCAGGTATGCATAATACTTTTAATTAATATTATATTTGAAATAACGAAATGATTGTTTTAAGGAGATGATAACCCACATGACATGAATCAACCTGCTGCACTTTTCTCCTTTACATACAGACACTGGCATTTTAAAGCTATGTTTCGTACACACTTCATAATGATCTACCCTTCAACAAAATTTATTAAACAATTTTATTCTAAATATTAACTACTTGCCAATATATGGTTGTTGACATAGAATCTTTCTAGAGCTTAAATACTTACCAAAGTTAATGGTCACTGATGCCTCGAATTGTGGACCGAATTCGACTTATCTGTGTTTTTTTACCTGAATTTTACCAAAAATCGTCTATTCAGCTTATCGTCCACCTCGACTAAATCTAGTCAGTACAGATCAGGGCAGCCCTCAAATGACCACTGTACTTTGATGGCAATTTCTTGTAAAATAGAGGACTTGGTGGCTAAGTGATTAAGGTAGTTCATCTACTAATGGTCACGTGGTCTGTCAACCATGATATTGTGGGTTTAAGTCTCACTGCTTACATGGTGCACTCAACTCAAATATTAATTGACAAGTATTGCCAGTTTTCCTACCACAGGTCGGGGTTTTCTCCTGGTACTCCAGCTTCCTCCCCCAATAAAAACTGGATGTCAGACTCACGTGGTCTGTCAACCATGATATTGTGGGTTTAAGTCTCACTGCTTACATGGTGCACTCAACTCAAATATTAATTGACAAGTATTGCCAGTTTTCCTACCACAGGTCGGGGTTTTCTCCTGGTACTCCAGCTTCCTCCCCCAATAAAAACTGGATGTCATGATATAGCTGAAAAATTGCTGAATGTGGTGTTAAACAACACTCAAACAAAAAATTCCTGTAAATTAGTAGTCTTAAGTGATTATCAGCTTTATTTCAATGGTTTATACTTGCATGGATGGATGTCTTGTAATAACACAAAAAAGTGCAGGTTGAGAGTAGACAAACCAGGAGTTTTTTCCACCTTGTGTCCACATTGAAAAGGTGAAAAAGCATGATCCGCATAAGCTTAGAGTATATATAAAGCATTCTATAATATAATTTAAGGAAGTATCAAAAGTTGAATATAAACATTATTTCCAAATTTCTTTGTTCGATTCATTTTGGTTCACATTCAGTTTGGTTTTTTTTAATTGACCAGTTGTGACCAGGATGCCTTATTTATGTTAAGAAATAGATTATTGCAAGCAGTCTGTATGCAAATAAGAGCATGGTCAGACATTAAATATGTCACAGACTTGTCAATATTTTAAACCAAAAGATATCAAGGTATAAAATGGAGACAAATGTAAGGTTTCTCCATGTTTTTATTAGCATTGAGCCCAATTGCAATAATCTATGTCAATTCTATTATGACTAACAAATATTCCAAAACAGCATGTAAAGCAAATAAAAATTACATGAAAATATTTAATTCATTTGATTGAATATATGTTCCTCTTCAGCATGCAAATAAATCTTTACAAAACTGTGTTGTTCCAGTTTGAAATTTCTTCAGTTGAGCATTTAATGATGTTTAAGATGTCTGCTCCCACATTATAAATGTGTTATCCCACAGGAAAAGAATGTGATTTATGTCTTAAATAACACAAGAAACCTATCTAACCAGCCAAAGCGATATTGAAAACAAGATCTTTTATCCAGCAATTGGTACAGGAATTCAACAAAACCCGTTATTTATTTTTGTTATGTTATTTGTTAAAGTAATAAAAAAATAGTGGAAGGTTGTATTCCACTTATTTGTAAGAGTTTTATAAAGTATGGAAAGTTGTATTCTAGTTATTTGTGACAGTTGTTTTAGTATGGAAAGCTGTATTTTAGTTATTTTTTACAGGTGTAAAAAGTATGGAAAGCTGTTGTACTCAACCCTGCACTTTATACAGGATGATCTCCTTGTCATGTCCAGTGTAAAATGGGATATGGACAGAGATGTAGAACTACAGAGTTCTATAAATAGTTTATATCAACTGTTTGAGGAGATATGCCAGAGGTTAGTCAGAGTACTAAAAATACTGGTAGCTTATATCAACTGTTCGAGGTATGCCAGAAGTTGGGCAGTTGATAGGTTATAGGTCTTTTATAGCTTTATCAGCTTTTGAAATTGTTGAAATTCTCTTAAAATTTATTAGACTACTGAATCTTGGAAGGATTGCTTATATATCAAGTCTTGTATTAATATAGCTTTTTCACTTAACCAGATTTTGTATACAAGCTGTATAATTATATCCACACTATCTTGGTCAAGCATCGACACCAGAATTTCTTGTTCAGAACTTTAGGAGTTGTGTTCTTTGAAGTTTTAGAATAAATGAAACTACTCATGTTATGGATGATGATAAATTAAAATAAACTGGCATTATTCTTTAAAATTGACAATATCGTATTCAAGTTAAAAAACATACCGTATAAGTGGTTTTCTTCGCTGTGATTTAATTTTCGCTATATTCACGGTAAAATGTTTACCGCGAAAATATAAACGCGTGAAGTATTAGAAACAACCATTAAGCTATTTATTCTGGTTACTTACCGCGAAAATTACTTTACGCTAAAATAAACTCACACAGTTTTTCAACAAAAACGCAAAATTTTCCCCACGCGAAAAAAACCACTTATACGGTATTATTGAAGCAAGGCCCTGGAAATTTTCCTTAGTCATGTCGGACATTTTACCGGTCACCATATAAAAAATATTGTGTTTGCTTAAGCTGGGATGTGTATGTGCTTTTCCTTAAAGTCCAGAATAAAGGTGTTTTAAATTTTTTTCAAGACCGTGGTAGATATTAGTTGTTTTGTATGGGTTCCTATAATATGCACCGTGCAAGAAAGGAAATGTACGTAGGAAAACATTCTGCTTCCTGAAATTTCTTTATTATAAGATGATATGTTGTCTATTCAACAAAGTAATAGCAAACAACGTTTTTTATGAACATTCGTGAGGGACATTTTCATTACCGGAAGTAGGAAGTTGTTTCAAAATTACAACAAGTTCGGAACAGAATTGAATTTTATACGATACTCTCCGATGGACCACGTTTTTTACAAGTTATTATTTATTGAATAAAATATTTATTTTTGTTTTCATCATTTCAATAGAATTTAATTTGAATTGATTTTCCTAAGATTTATGTACGTCGGGTACATTGGCGCATGCATGATGTACAATTTTGACCGCACATGTTTTTCCATCAAGTCGTATTTCATACAACCACTTCGTTCCTATTGTTTCAAAATACTGTACATGTTGCCATAACATATTCTACGTAATGGATGAAACAGATCTGTACTCATAATTAGGTTATCGCCTGTTGTGTTAACCATTACGTAATTAACACTTGACTGGAGTGAATGGTTACTCAATAAACACATGTGTCAGTGACGGGAAATAGCCTTAGTGTTGATTTTTGAATAAAATATTTATATTGTAACGAGGTTGGGTAGTCGGGATTGTTTGTATGGCCAAGATTTATAGAAAAACAAATAAGTAAAACAAAATATTTTACTTAAAGAACAAAACAAAAATATGAACAAAATATACAATCAAAACATAAGAAAAGTACAAACAAAATATAACTAAAGTCCAAAATGAGATCACAACATAAAGAAAACTAAATCTTGAAAAATGTTCAAAAAACAAAACATAAAAGTTCAAACTAAATACAAATCAGGAACAAAACTTCAAATCATCAAAAGTAAGTTCTGAACAGAAGAAACAAAACAGTAATATAACTGAATAAACACAAATAACAAAATATTTGAAAAAACTGAATTGACTTTCCACACATCAGCGGCCAAGATCCAGTAACGTGACTTGTTGAAATTTGAAATGTCCCGAGTGAATGTCGATCGAACTTCACAACATAGAAAACGGACAACAATTTGGTTGTCCAACTGGAAATGAACTATACAAGACAATTTTGCTTTATAACGGTCCAACGGACTTCTGACATAGGAATAAACGAATCTGATGAAGAATCTCTCGGTAAACGAATACACAGACTTCATAAATTTAGAAAATTTCATTTATAGAACAGACATCTTGAATTTCCGCTATCCTAAATAATAGACTGTAATCCAACGGACTGTGTTCCGACAGAAATACTCCCAACATTAAAAGCCGAAATCTTCCGGATTTAAAATAAATTAAACGGATATAAAATATAATGAAAATATCTGTACATCTGTCGTATAGTGACTGGAAACTAACAGACAGGAAAAATGGTTTTCCGTAAATTTCATCTAAGTGCCAAATCTCATCTCTGGCTAATAAATGAGACTAAAAACCCCTGAAATGAACAAAAGTATCCCAAATTTACCAAATTGAACTACTAACACGGTTTCTAATGACTTAAACCCGAATGAGACTGAACGCGACAATATCTCAATGAGCGAACCAATTTTCATGCAGAAAATTGCAAAAAATAAATAAAACCACTTACCTGGGTTATAATACATCAATTCACATCATTGGAAAGAAACCCCATGTCCTGTACTGACAATCCCGAGTACTTATCCATGTGAACTAAATGTATACCTCCAACATGTTCGCCATCTAAACGTCCACTGCTGATTACAGGTAAACTCACCTTATATATCATCTGAGCTCGTGCAGGTAAACTCGACTTGTATATCACCTGAGCTCGTGCAGATAATTCCGTGCAAAATATTTTACTAGTCCATTTAACACTTACCTTAAAGTGATTAATTTAATTAAATACCAATCAAGTATAACTCTGAGGGATGAATGAAGTCAAAACCATATAAAAATAGTAAAAACAAAAAATAACTACATAATACATAAATGAAGATCGTTACATATATCTAGCGGAAATTAAAGGTATTGAAACCAACTAAAAGATATTTATATTATTGTCCAAGTTAAATATCACTTTTTTGGATGTCCGATTGGACTAAACCTTAGTGGGACATTTTAATGTAAATGTCGGACATGTCCTGCAAATATGACTGTTTCCAGACCCTTGTATTGAAGAATTAATTTCAGATCAGTAATTAAATTTTACAGATTACAACACAACTGGGTCTATCCTTAACAAATATTTTATTTTCTATTTATTTCCCAACAGATTAAGAAAAGGGTTGATGCTATCAATTTTTTAAAATAATTTTTTTTAACCCATGTATAGTAATGGGACATTATGAAAACAAAATAACATGTTTTATGAATGGCAGGGATGAAATAATTTGATTGTAGTTTAATGCCATTCTGTAATATTGTATCTTTTACAGTGTTCAGTCTGGGTAGAGAACCAGTGTACATAGTGACAACCCCCAGCCATTAGTCCCTGTAAGTAATGTGACTTGTAGTTTAAACTGTAAGCATTTGTATAACAAGGACTATTTGTTTATTTCAGCACCTTCATTGTTACTGATCAAGTCCGCCATCTTGTCAAAGTTGAGCTAGGATCAAAGAAACGAACGAAGGATGCAGCAGACGATGATGAGACTAAACCAGGACAGAACTTTAAATGTCCCAAGTTTAATGCAGTTGTCAGGTACTGTTTTCAAAACTACATGTTCATAACTCAGATTGAACCAAACATTACTGTGACAATACTGATGGGGTTCTCTTTCAGGATTGTTTTCATTTATTTAGTCTGTAATCTATAATTAAAAAAAAATCTTCTCCTCTGGAACTAGTTAACCAATGGAAACAAAACATACTAGCAATATTGTTTGGATGGTTTTCTTTAAAATTTATTGAAAATTACAGGACCTAGTTTAACATCAGGGAAATGCCATCTTAGCTGGCTGTTAAATCAGTGATACAGGCTCTTCAGACCACCTGGTTGGTATAAGAGTATTCAGCCATTTTAATATTAAATTTTAGTTCATTCAGTTAAGATTATAAATATGTGGTTCATTTTGATTATGACTTGATTTTTTTTATGTTGTTAGTATGTGTTTATATCAATTTTGTAGGCTAATAGCGACAGAACTAATTGTTGGACGCCTAAAGGTTAAAGCATATTTTTGTCACCAACAAACACTTAATGATCTGCATAAAAAAAATAAGTGGGAAGATTTAGAAAGGGAAAGTTTTCCAATGCAAGAAAAGAACAATGCTCGCTGTATTGGATTTAGTCAGCAAGGATTTGCTGCCTTTAGAAACCTGGAATTGACTAATTTTAAAAGGGATCCTGACAAACATGTCTGTGAAGAAAAGTATAGGCTTGTCTTCACTACTGAACAGGAGGTGGCTGGAAGAAAAATTAAACTAAGAGTATGTCTGCTTAAAATTGTTATTCTTTCTAAAGACTTTCTATAATAGAAATAATTTCTAAAATGTCATTCAAATACAATAAATACTTTTATTTTATTTAAATGACATTTTAACATGCCATAAATCCTGAGATCAATATGAAATCCTCATAAGTATCAGTGAGGTCACACTTGATTCTTGACTAGTGATGTGGTGGGTTCCACAATGGGCTTATAAGGAATGTAAATTGGTTGAACATAAGTAGATATATAATTACAAAATCCAGATATCTTTACATACTTGAAGCCAAGGCACATAGCTATAGAATTTTATGCACAAACAAGCAAAAGAAAAAAATTTCATTACCATTTTTATTTGAAAAATGATGCATAGTTACATGAAATTTATAATATCTTAATGTGATATGATTAATACATGAATCTCAGACATTCTGGAAATACTTTTTTGGCAAAAATGTGAAATTTGTTCACAAACATTTGCTTGTGGTATGGGTATTCATTGAGCCATCCGTTTCTATTAGAAATGCCCCATGTAATCTCATTGGTTGAAGCATACAGATATCAAATAGTCTATAATACAGTCATAACCTTGTTTACACTGAAAGTACATTTCTGTACCTATAATTAAATTACCAGTAGTTGTGATGTTTTGTCTTCAAATAATTAAACTTTTAAGCTCTTGTACATATTGCCTTTAAATGTTTTGTTTGTTTCAGACCCTGTCATTGCCTATTATTATAACAACTGGTGCAAGTCAAGGATCTAATGCTCATGGATCTCTCCTTTGGCAGTGTTTCAGTATAAACGATGTGGTATGTAAATGAATATTTATTTTTGATTATTTTGACCAATCCTAAAGAGGAATCAGTTTTTTATTAGAATTATTTTTGGTACTACATAGGGTTCAAGGGCTCAACCAACAATACTGCTGATCATGTCCTTAGTGGCATAAAAAATTGTATGCCCTGTCATTAGAATGATGTCATGTTATATAATTCAGAATAAAATACTCGTGGGTTATAAGGAGCCCTGTTGTAGATACAGAACAATAGTTAGTGCACTGTAGCCTTTATAGAAGACTCTATAAACTTCATACTGTTCCAGTGGCAAACAAAATTTCATGCCAATTGGCCCATCCGATTTCTTAAATTGATGGGATGTTTATTTGCATGTTCATGTCCTGAACAAATCAGAAATAATACTTGATGAACGTTAGTGAGGATTCTGTCATCCATTCAATTTTTACATGGTTCATTTTAACAATTTTCATTTCTGTGTTAACAATATAACATGTATTCTATGTCTTTGAGTAATCAAAATATTAAGTTCAATGGTCAGATTTTGACAAACCAACAAAAAATGGCAAACTGAGTATTGGATCCATGCATATCCAATGTACAGTGCTATGCAATATCCTTTGTCAGCGTGCTGAAGATAGATCTTTAGTGCTCCGCATGTAGAACTCTTGGTATCTGGTACATGTACATGTTTGAATACTGTTTGCTTTGTCTTGACTGTCTGCTGTGTTGCTGTGAGTACCATGGATCTTTAGTGCTCCGCATATAGAACTCTTGATATCTGGTACATGTACATGTTTGAATACTGTTTGCTTTGTCTTGACTGTCTGCTGTGTTGCTGTGAGGACGATGGATCTTTAGTGCTCCGCATGTAGAACTCTTGGTATCTGGTACATGTACATGTTTGAACACTGTTTGCTTTGTCTTGACTGTCTGCTGTGTTGCTGTGAGGACGATGGATCTTTAGTGCTCCGCATGTAGAACTCTCGATATCTGGTACATGTACATGTTTGAATACTGTTTGCTTTGTCTTGACTGTCTGCTGTGTTGCTGTGAGGACGATGGATCTTTAGTGCTCCACATGTAGAACTATTTGATATCTGGTACATGTACATGTTTGAATACTGTTTGCTTTGTCTTGACTGTCTGCTGTGTTGCTGTGAGGACGATTGATCTTTTGTGCTCCGCATGTAGAACTCTTGATATCTGGTAGATGTACATGTTTGAATACTGTTTGCTTTGTCTTGACTGTCTGCTGTGTTGCTGTGAGGATGATAGACCTTTAGTGCTCCGCATGTAGAACCCTTGGTATCTGGTACATGTACATGTTTGAATACTGTTTGCTTTGTCTTGACTGTCTGCTGTGTTGCTGTGAGGACGATGGATCTATAGTGCTCCACATGTAGAACTCTTGATATCTGGTACACATACATGTTTGAATACTGTTTGCTTTGTCTTGACTGTCTGCTGTGTTCCTGTGAGGATGATGGATCTTTAGTGCTCCGCATGTAGAACTCTTGATATCTGGTACATGTACATGTTTGAATACTGTTTGCTTTGTCTTGACTGTCTGCTGTGTTGCTGTGAGGACGATGGATCTTTAGTGCTCTGCATGTAGAACTCTTGATATCTGGTACATGTACATGTTTGAATACTGTTTGCTTTGTCTTGACTGTCTGCTGTGTTGCTGTGAGGACGATGGATCTATAGTGCTCCACATGTAGAACTCTTGATATCTGGTACACATACATGTTTGAATACTGTTTGCTTTGTCTTGACTGTCTGCTGTGTTCCTGTGAGGATGATGGATCTTTAGTGCTCCGCATGTAGAACTCTTGATATCTGGTACATGTACATGTTTGAATACTGTTTGCTTTGTCTTGACTGTCTGCTGTGTTGCTGTGAGGACGATGGATCTTTAGTGCTCTGCATGTAGAACTCTTGATATCTGGTACATGTACATGTTTGAATACTGTTTGCTTTGTCTTGACTGTCTGCTGTGTTGCTGTGAGGACGATGGATCTATAGTGCTCCACATGTAGAACTCTTGATATCTGGTACACATACATGTTTGAATACGGTTTGCTTTGTCTTGACTGTCTGCTGTGTTGCTGTGAGGACGATGGATCTATAGTGCTCCACATGTAGAACTCTTGATATCTGGTACACATACATGTTTGAATACTGTTTGCTTTGTCTTGACTGTCTGCTGTGTTCCTGTGAGGATGATGGATCTTTAGTGCTCCGCATGTAGAACTCTTGATATCTGGTACATGTACATGTTTGAATACTGTTTGCTTTGTCTTGACTGTCTGCTGTGTTGCTGTGAGGACGATGGATCTATAGTGCTCCACATGTAGAACTCTTGATATCTGGTACATGTACATGTTTGAAGACTGTTTGCTTTGTCTTGACTGTCTGCTGTGTTGCTGTGAGGATGATGGATCTTTAGTGCTCCGCATGTAGAACTCTTGATATCTGGTACATGTACATGTTTGAATACTGTTTGCTTTTTCTTGACTGTTTGCTGTGTTGCTGTGAGGACGATGTTGATCCCTGAGATTGGTGACTTGTATTGCTATAATTTTTTGAATGGCCTTTTATAAAATCACAGTATAATTTGTCAAACATGGTACATAATATGAAATGCTCAATTATTGAAATGCTATAGAGTGTTCTGTAAGCCATTGGAGTTGTAGAACATACATAAAAACATACCTCTCTTGAATATTTTAGGTGGAATGTTGAATAGACATGAATATCAACATGTTTCTGTGTACATTTACTCACTGTGCATGCAGTTTGTTATACCCCCCGCTTGAAAAGCGGGGGGTATATAGTGTTCATGGTGTCCGTCCGTCCATCCGTCCTTCCGTCCGTCCATCCGTCCGTTACACTTTCTATTATTTGCAACTCCTCCTACACCACTGAAAGGAATTTGATGAAACTTACACAGAATCTTTGTCTCATAGTGCCATTGTGCAGGAGATATTTAACATTTTGATCGGAATGATATTTGGGGTTTCCCATAGAAAAACATGGACTTTGTCATTGACCTAAGGGGGTCCCTATCTCTTATGTGCAACTCCTCCTACACCACTGAATGGAATTTAATGAAACTTACAAAGAATGCTTGTCACATAGTGTCATTGTGCAGGAGATATTAAACATTTTGATCGGATCAATATTTGGGGTTTCCCATAGAAAAACATGGACATTGTCATTGACCTAAGGGGGGCCTCATCTCTTATGTGCAACTCCTCCTACACCACTGAATGGAATTTAAAGAAACTTACACAGCATCCTTGTCACATAGTGCCATTGTGCAGGAGATATTAAACATTTTGATCGGATCGATATTTGGGGTTTCCCATAGAAAAACATGGACATTGTCATTGACCTAAGGGGGTCCTCATGTCTTATGTGCAACTCCTCCTACACCACTAAATGGAATTTGTTGAAACTTACACAGAATCCTTGTCACATAGTGCCATTGTGCAGGAGATATTTATTATTTTGATCGGAATGATATTTGGGGTTTCCCATAGAACAACATGGACTGTCATTGACAAAAGGGGATACCCATTTCTTATGTGCGACTCCTCCTACACCACTAAATGGAATTTGATGAAACTTACACAGAATGTTGTCACATATTGCCACTGTGCAATAGATATATAACATTTCGATTGGAATGATATTTGGGGTTTCCCATAGAAAAACATGGACTTTGTCATGGACATAAGGGATACCCATCTCTTATGTGCAACTCATTCCTACACCACTGAATGGAATTTGTTGAAACTTACACAGAATCCATGTCACATAGTGCCATTGTGCAGGAGATATTTAACATTTTGATCGGAATGATATTTGGGGTTTCCCATAGAAAAACATGGAGTTTGTAATGGACATAATGGGATACCCATCTTTTATTTACAATTCCTCCTACACCACTGAATGGAATTTGTTGAAACTTATACAGAATCTTGGTCACATATTGCCATTGTGCATTGGATATTAAACATTTTTATCAGAATATTATTGGAGGTTTGCCATAGAAAAACATGGACTTTGTCATTGACATAGGGGATGCCATTCTTTGGGGGATTAGGGAGGGTTACATGTATTATCTGCAATTTCGCCTTCACGTTTAACTAGATAAAGTTTCAATTTCATAATTAAGAACACCTGAATTTTCAAAGTAATTGTGAAGCGGGGGGTATCAATGGTGAGCATTGCTCACAGGTGTTTTTACTCTAGTTTTTGATTGCTTACAATATTATTTTCATTTGGCAGATGGAATTTCCACTTGATAGTCCATCTGTACTTCCATGGTCAACTGTATCAGCTATGTTAAATTGTAAGTTTAAAACTTTGGGAGGTAGAGATCTGAGGGCTGATGAACTCCAACACCTTGCCTGTAGAGTGTCAGGTAATTTTTCTTTTACAATTGTGAATTTATTTTAAAATTTTGCTTTTATTTGTACTGCCTGCTCAAGAAGTTTGATAGATATATAGGAATCTGCTAGTTCTTTGTGGTTTTTTATGCCCCCGCGACGACATGTCGGGGGGGCATTAAGTTTTCCTTTGTCCGTCCGTCCGTCCGTCTGTACGAATTTCCGTCAAGCTTTTCTCAGAAACCTGTCGGACAACTACTTCCTGTTTGCGACTGGGCAAATATGAAAATGTGTTAACATGAGTATGAAAATTTCCGTCAAGCTTTTCTCAGAAACCGTACATCAGAACAATTTGAAATTTGGCAGGGTGGTTCAGTATCACAAGTTGTACGTCCTAAGCGACTTTCAGACCTGTCGGACAACTACTTCCTGTTTGCGACTGGGCCGATATGAAAATGTGTTAACATGAGTATGAAAATTTCCGTCAAGCTTTACTCAGAAACCGTACATTAGAACAATTTGAAATTTGGCAGGGTGGTTAAGTATCACAAGTTGTACGTCCTAAGCGACTTTCAGACCTGTTGGACAACTACTTCCTGTTTGGGACTTACTTTAGCGGGGGCATCCGTGTCCCATGGACACATTCTTCAATTTTTGTCAATCTCTTTGAACTAACTTCTAAAGAATTGTCCAATTTCAACCAAACTTTGTACAGTTTTTATATTATGTTAAGTTTCCAGAAGGAATTTTCTCTTTATGTATATTTTGGAATTATTCTTCTGAACTAGATAAAAATTTGCTCTAGAAAGTATGGACTTGGTGGATACAACTTTATCAGATGTTTCTGAAACTTGATGTTATAAAATCCTAACATGATGAAATCTGCTTGCTGGATATTAAGCAGCTGTCAATCAGACAACCTATTAACCAGTGCATATTAGAAGGCTTCATAGTCTATTTTGCAAACCCAGATTTATGTCCTCTTGAACTTACACCACTCTCAGCAATTTTTCAGCTGTATCTTGGCATCAAGTGCGTATTGAGTGCGAAAACTGGACCTGGTTAAAACACCAACCTTCAAAAGGAAAACTTATAGGTCCCTTGTCCATTTGTCCATCTGTAAAATAAGAATTTCCGTTGCAGTTTTCTAAGCAACTATAGCATGCAGAAGTGGACACCTGATATTTTGCATATTGCTTTATCCTATAGTACCATGTGGTGTACATGTAGAGCAATGTCATGCTCCTTGCTCATCTACTTCTGTTTACAGAATATTTTTTGGCAGGGGTATCACTAGTGAGCAGCTCACAGATACTTTGGCGGGGGTATCACTAGTGAGCAGCTCACAGATACTTTGGCAGGGGGTATCACTAGTGAGCAGCTCACAGATACTTTGGCGGGGGTATCACTAGTGAGCAGCTCACAGATACTTTGGCGGGGGTATCACTAGTGAGCAGCTCACAGATACTTTGGCAGGGGGTATCACTAGTGAGCAGCTCACAGATACTTTGGCAGGGGTATCAATAGTGAGCAGCTCACAGATACTTTGGCGGGGGTATCACTAGTGAGCAGCTCACACACTTGTTTATAATTCTATATCTGATAAAGACAGAAACAGGGTCAAAAATAACTGATGAATAGATTATAGTAAACATCTGAGTTAACATGTGTATCGTTTTGGCGTAACAAGTTTGGAGAAAATCTGCAGAATAAAAAGAAATAAAATCTTTCTACCCTTTTTTGGTGGTAACAGTTGGGAGAATCTAGAAATTAACTTGTTGTCACCTAAAAACTAGACGATATTTATATTTAAGTTAATATAAAACTTGTTTTGATATAAATGAAGCATGCACAACACTGCACACCATAATGTCCATGTATATTGAGATAAACAAAAATACATAGAAGTTTTGTTGTAGCAGTTTCACTTTGATCAATTAAATTTTACTGATTGTGTTGTTGTATAATAAATGTGCTTGTGTAAATTATAATGTTACAGGAATACCAGCTTCTAATCTGACCAAAGATACAGAAATACAGTTCAGAAAGTTCTGTCTAGACAAGATGATGGATGTAAAAGAATCAAAAGATGCCAAAAATAAGTCTGCTACATTCTGGATGTGGATCTTGTCTGTCTTTAATCTGACAAAGTTTCATCTTCGGGAATATTGGAATGAGAGGTATGTACTGTTGATCAATGTTTGATGTTCAATATTTTAGATATGTGTATAAAGGTTGAGGACAAGTTGACAAAGAATAATTTCAGACCATAAATATACAATATCTGTTACAGCGGACCACATGAAACCTTTCCTGAGTATAAGTTGGTGTTGGTCTGGGTATTTAAATTTTTAGAAGATGAACTGTCCCATTGTTTGAATACTATACCTATTGTTCTCAGTGGAGTTTATTCAATGGGAGCTTTAAATCTGACAGGGAAAAGTCAATCATTCATTGATTAATTTTAATGTGGAAAAAATTGAACACCCTTATAAAATTGTATATGCCTATACTTACTGGTGACACTCATAGTAAGAGCAAGTAGTTATTGCAACAATTAATGTAAATGACTTTTGAAGACAAATTTCTATTATATTAGATTTACTGTATATGACTTGGTTTTTTGCCCTATTTCTTTCTTACTAATACCATATCTTGATGGCAGTCATTAAAAAAAATAAATGGGTTTTTCATTTACAACACTTTTCAAATGAATTTTACTGGATACTAAACAGTGCACATGGCCTTACTTACCCCTCCATGTTGCCTAGTGCATCCCCCAATCAAGGTAGGTTACATGGATTTTCATCAGGAAGAGTTTTGTTTTTAGAATAGGAAAATTAATCAATGGACGATTGATTTCTCCTAGAGAAAATTTAAATCTCCCACTGAATAAACTGCAGAGAGAACAATAGCTATTGTATTTAAACAATTGGATAGTTCATCTTCAAAAAATTTAAACACCAACTGATTCTCAGGAAAGGTTTCATGTGGTCCGCTATAAATACCCTGACCAACGCCAACTGATTCTCAGGAAAGGTTGCATTTGGCCTACTGTAATTGTGAGATAATTTGGCCCACTGTAATTGTGAGATCACTTGGCCCACTGTAATTGTGAGATCATTTGGCCCACTGTAATTGTGAGATCATTTGGCCCACTGTAATTGTGAGATAATTTATGTGTGCAGAAATTTATTATTTCCTGCAAAGAAAAAAAGCATTTCTAGTGTATTTGAAAATGTCTGCATACAATCCAGTTAAAACTTCAACAACATCCAGTGAATCGGATCAAAATACTTAATATTGTTTGAAGGTGATACCAGAAGGTGATATGCTAGTAATATTACATTGCAAAGGGACACCCTATAATTGGCTTGTTTAATATGTGGGTCAGTGGATCTAGTATAGAAGATAATGACAGTACAGTAACAAGTGGTCATATATAGGGGGGGTCATATATAATTTAAGGAAATATATCATTTATCTTCATTGTGCTTTATGAAAAATCAGACTATATGTCTGTTTTAGCTGATCAAAATTTGAGAATTTTTATGTTGTCATAGTAGTTGAGAAAACACTCAACTTTATACCTTTAATTGGACTTCAAGTTTGTTTGAGAAATCTCGGCCCCAGAGCCATAAAACATTTTTGAGTAAAAATGTTTTGCTCAGCATGAGAATTTCTCAATTATCATTACAACAAAGAAAATAAAAAGTTATTATAATTTGGCGGAAATTGAGAAAAAAGAAATCTAAGCAAAGAATTTGTTTATTACACCCAGGCCAGACCTGGCAATATTAACTCAATCTGTGAAATATGTAATTCAGCATTAAGATTTCGCAAAAATTGTGAACTTTCATTTTAATAACTTGCTGATGTTATTGTTCTTACTTAAAATGTTTATCATTTCATCATCATTTTGTTTTTTTTAATGACAATTGGGTTACAATGTGATACTTTTTTTCAGCCTTATTGATGGATTTTCTGCCAAAGAAGAATCTGATAGGAAATTAAAGTGCATCCATCCGTTTAAACCCTACACATTTCTACTAAGATTCTCTGATACAATTATTACTGATGTTCAGGGTCAAAATATGTGTGGAGCAGTTTCTGCGGCTTTTGTATTCAAGACTGAAGATGGTAGGTATCACATTGTTAATTGCAGATTTTACAAGTCAAAGAGTTCTTTCATGTATATGACAATTTTATCAAAGATAGCTAGTTCTTTCAAATCCTGTTTGGGAATAAAATGTTTGGCCATACAAATAAAACCATTATGGTTAGCATATCACACATTACATATAATGAATGCTATCAAAAAAAAGGTTTATTTATTCAAATTAGTTTTACTTTTAAAAATTCTCAAATTGACTTGTCAAATTTTTTGGCTTACACGTCTTTGTTGACTGAGGACTTTGTTACGCTGCCTTAACAAATATCAACGAACACAAAAAAAAATAGCACTGACATGCATGGTTAGGATTTACCGTTCTTGCAAAATCTTTTAAAATTTTAAACAAGTTCAGAAATATTTTAAGACCAAATTTACCCTCAATAAATAAACTGTTACTCTTGGCAGTACCTGTATTTTATTTATTATGGACTCAGTGTAATTAGCCTGTAATTCATTTCAGAAGTTATCAAGGTAGGAAATGCAAGGCCATTTAAAGCAGAATCTTTCAAAAAGAAAAATCTGGCCCAGTTGATAAGATCCGTACATCTGAAAGAAAATGAGAAAGAGGAAGTGAGCTTGAAGTGGCTTTATCCTGGACATCACAGTAGAGATGAAGCTTTTCAGTCATTTTATCAGCCAAGTATGTATTGCATACCGAACTTTCTTACAGTTTTAATTTGTTAACATCTCAGTGTTTATCACAGGTCTGTATTGTTGGGTCTTGGTATTTATCACACATCTGTATTGTTGGGTCTTGGTATTTATCACACATCTGTATTGTTGGGTCTTGGTATTTATCACATGTCTGTATTGTTGGGTCTTGGTATTTATCACACATCTGTATTGTTGGGTCTTGGTATTTATCACATGTCTGTATTGTTGGGTCTTGGTATTTATCACATTTCTGTATTGTTGGGTCTTGGTATTTATCACACGTCTGTATTGTTGGGTCTTGGTATTTATCACATGTCTGTAGTGTTGGGTCTTGGTATTTATCACAGGTCTGTATTGTTGGGTCTTGGTATTTATCACATGTCTGTATTGTTGGGTCTTGGTATTTATCACACATCTGTATTGTTGGGTCTTGGTATTTATCACATGTCTGTAGTGTTGGGTCTTGGTATTTATCACATGTCTGTATTGTTGGGTCTTGGTATTTATTTATCACACATCTGTATTGTTGGGTCTTGGTATTTATCACATGTCTGTATTGTTGGGTCTTGGTATTTATCACACATCTGTATTGTTGGGTCTTGGTATTTATCACATGTCTGTATTGTTGGGTCTTGGTATTTATCACACGTCTGTATTGTTGGGTCTTGGTATTAATCACATGTCTGTATTGTTGGGTCTTGGTATTTATCACACATCTGTATTGTTGGGTCTTGGTATTTATCACATGTCTGTAGTGTTGGGTCTTGGTATTTATCACATGTCTGTAGTGTTGGGTCTTGGTATTTATCACATGTCTGTATTGTTGGGTCTTGGTATTTATCACATGTCTGTATTGTTGGGTCTTGGTATTTATCACACGTCTGTAGTGTTGGGTCTTGGTATTTATCACACGTCTGTAGTGTTGGGTCTTGGTATTTATCACATGTCTGTGGTGTTGGGTCTTGGTATTTATCACACGTCTGTATTGTTGGGTCTTGGTATTTATCACACGTCTGTATTGTTGGGTCTTGGTATTTATCACACGTCTGTATTGTTGGGTCTTGGTATTTATCACACGTCTGTAGTGTTGGGTCTTGGTATTTATCACACATCTGTAGTGTTGGGTCTTGGTATTTATCACACGTCTGTAGTGTTGGGTCTTGGTATTTATCACACGTCTGTAGTGTTGGGTCTTGGTATTTATCACACGTCTGTAGTGTTGGGTCTTGGTATTTATCACACGTCTGTAGTGTTGGGTCTTGGTATTTATCACACGTCTGTAGTGTTGGGTCTTGGTATTTATCACATGTCTGTAGTGTTGGGTCTTGGTATTTATCACATGTCTGTAGTGTTGGGTCTTGGTATTTATCACATGTCTGTAGTGTTTGGTCTTGGTATTTATCACATGTCTGTAGTGTTGGGAATCATTTGTCTGTACAATTTTTTCCTGGTCAAAAATATGTACATGTATATTATTAGTAATTATATCCCCACTTTAGCCAGGGGTATAAAGTAATGATGGTGTCTGTCCATTACACTTTCTCTTATGTGCAACTCCATCTACATTGCTGAATGGAATTTGATGAAAATTTCACAGAATCTCTGTCACATAGTGCGATTGTGCGCTTGATATTTATACCCCCCGCAAACTAGTTTGGGGGGGTATATAGGAATCACCCTGTCTGTCTGTCTGTCTGTCCGTCTGTCCATCTGTCCAAATCCCTTGTAAGCGCTTCTCCTCCTAAACCCCTTGACAGATTTCGACGAAACTTTACATGAAGGAAGTACATCATATGTAAATGTCCATGAAGAATTTTCGTCGCTGTCGGATATTATTCAGGGGAGATAATTTGACTTAGACTTTTAAAATATAGTATTCAGTGCGGGTCCTCGTAAGCGCAACTCCTCCTAAACCGTTTGACAGATTTTGATGAAACTTTACATGAAGGGAGTACATCATATGTAGATGTGCATGAAGAATTTTCGTCGCTGTCGGATATTATTCAGGGGAGATAATTGGACTTGAAGCGAAGCGGGGGTATCCCTTTGTGAGCATGCTCACAGTCCAAACTTGTTAACATTTTGATTGGACTGATATTTGGGGTTTTCCATAGAAAAACATGGACTTTGTAATTGACAAGGGAAGCGAGGGGTATCAATTAGTGAAGATTGCTCAGTTTTTCTAGTTTATTTCGTAAGAATTGAATTATCTCCAAAGCTGATAGTTCCATTCAAGCAATAAATTTCTGATAGATTTTTTATTGTTTTATTGCTAATTTATTCACTGTTGCTAAGGACCATTAGAATGAATGACAAGGTTTACCAAAGCATACAGTGTGGTGATAATGTCAGTAAAAAAATTCTTTTCACTTCAAAATGAAAGAAAAATTTCATAAATCAGAGATAAATAATGCTATTTGGCTATTTGTAGGGGGAGGCGGTGGCTTTTAGTGGCCAAATGAATTGCAAAGTTTGAGTTATACTGAATATTTATTCTGTTGTTTGTTACACAAGGTTTGTTAGTTTAAGTCTGACTTGAAACGAGGTGTGTTAGAATCATCTGCGATCCACACAAGTTTTCCTATGTTCTATAAAAATTGCACACAATAATATATTTTGTAACAAATGCTTACTGGCTCAAGCATCAAATAAACCAGCAATCATATGTTGTCAACAGGCCTTGAGTTTTGGTCTAGCACAAAGCAGATCACAAACCTGTCATTTGATCTGTGCTCCTTGAAAAAAAAGATCAAAAACAAAAACTGACATAAATTGTTAAATTCTAGAGATTTTTATGCAGTTGCAATATTTATCATTTAATCTGACAATGCATGTCATGAACATTGAGTTTGTCATAAAAACCTTGTCAATTTTTTTCCTTCTAGAATTGATGATGTTTCAACTGCAATGTGCTTTTTAAAATAACAAAAAATTGCTTACTTTTGGTATGAATGTACCTCACTTACTACCACGCCTTTAATGGTTAATAATACAAAACAAAAATTTCTATCAGGAAGTGTTTCTTTTCGGTGTTTTTTTTTAAATGGCAGCATAATCTGCTAGTTGTTATAAAAAAAAATCTTGTACCCAAACTGGTGTTGGAGATTTGTCAGTGGTCACATGTGATA
The DNA here is from genome assembly GCA_944474755.1 of Limnoperna fortunei. Taxonomy (NCBI): domain Eukaryota; kingdom Metazoa; phylum Mollusca; class Bivalvia; order Mytilida; family Modiolidae; genus Limnoperna; species Limnoperna fortunei. Next base: position 47,252,339 of record OX104114.1, on the reverse strand, counting down.
GGGGGTTGTCAGAGGTCGAATGTCTTGGAGGTTTGTCAGATGTCACATGTGATGGAGGGCTGTCTTAGTTCACATGTGATGGAGGGTTGTCATAGTTCACATGTGTTGGAGGGTCAGAGGTCACTTGTGTTGGAGGGTTTTCAGGGCTTATATGTAAGTAAGTAAGTAAGTAATTGTTTATTATAGTGACATGTGTAATAATTACAAGTAGAAATACAAAAAAAGGTATTATACAAATTGTATACACCGGCCCATTGGATCAAATTCAAACTCTTCCTTAAAGGTTACATAGGTAAGGAGTTAAGCAACTGTTCTTAGTGAGTCCTTCCATAAATCTGAATAATGGTTTCAGATAATCATTGTCAAAGTCTGTTAGTTTATCGCTGACTTCGTTTCAAAATAATTCGATAGACCAATCTGTTGGAAAATGTCCTTCATTTCACTACACCAGTTGTCCCTACATATGTTATAGTCCATGTTAAAAGCGATTTGAGTAATTCGATAATCGTCAAAACTTAAGATTCTGGTAGAGTCTAACGATATTAACCCATCGTCTTTACTGGCTGTGTTTGTTGTCAGATTTCACATGTGTTGGAGGGTTGTCAGAGGTCACATGTCATGGAGGGTTGTCATAGTTCACATGTGTTGGAGGGTTGTCATAGTTCACATGTGTTGGAGGGTTGTCAGAGGTCACATGTCATGGAGGGTTGTCATAGTTCACATGTCATGGAGGGTTGTCATAGTTCACATGTGTTGGAGGGTTGTCAGAGGTCACATGTGTTGGAGGGTTGTCAGAGGTCACATATGTTGGAGGGTTGTTAGAGGTCACAAATGTTGGAGGGATGTCAGAGGTCACAGGTGTTGGAGGGTTCTCAGAGTTCACATGTGATGTAGGGTTGTCATAGTTCATATGTGTTTGAGGGTTGTCAGAGGTCACATGTGTTAGAGGGTTGTCAGAGGTCACATGTGTTGGAGGGTTGTCAGCAGGTTATATGTGTTTGTTGTCAGAGGTCACATGTGTTGGTGGATTTTCAGATCTCTGATGTGTTGGGGTTAACAAGGATCACATGTGTTGAAGAGCTATTAGTATTGTTTATGATTAAAATTAATCTTTTTATTAGCTTTTTATATTTATATTTTACAGGCAGCAGAATGAAAGATTCTGATGAAAATTACCCTTTTGAATTTGAAGAAAGATTAGTCATGAGACTCAAGTATGTATTTTATTACATATCCAATGATTTTTCTACCTTTTTTAAATGGCACCTGGGCTCCTCTTAATTGGGAAAATTACAACGTAAACTCCACAACTTGGAAAAATGTCTGAAATCTTAATAAAGTAAAAACATTGCTTTTAACATCAAGGTTTTTAACGAAAAATGTTCCTTTTCTGTTAAGAAGTCAAAATGATTGACAAGATGGAAGGTATAAGCCTGACCCTAAAACTGACAAAATCAAAACAGTTTTCATAAAGAGTTTGTACAAAGTTTGCAAAATTTACATTTGTAGCCAACTCTGCTGACATCATAGTTATAGAGAAAAATTTTACTTGCTAAGATTTTACTTTCACGCCCATTCTTTTTTGCTTTGGAGTCTTTATAAATGACTGAATAAGAACTAAATCAGATATACTGAACTCTAAAAATGTACATTGATTTGGCTTTTAGTTAATCCTGATTCGTATGCTAATTTAATGTCAGTAATTATAAGTTGGCCAAAAGAGCTCATGTTATATGTTTGTTACTATGAATATATATCTGACTCAAAATGAAATGAACATACTTACTTAGGGTTTGTAATAAGGTTAGGCTGAAAGGGATAACAGAGGGGTCTAGGAGTGCAAGAAGACTCATGATTTTCTACTCATCAAGGTTTTGATCAATATTTAATTTCTTAAAAACTTAATTGCATAGTCTTTGATACAATGCAGCATTTTTCCCCTTCTGTAGTATTTTACGTTGTGTAATGCCATTTTTAACATTATTGCAGGGTTACGCGTCATTCCATATATATGTCTCTGCCTTATTCCTTTCTAGATAACACTATTTAAACTAAAAACCAGTCCATAATACTGGTAATAGACATCTTAAATATAAAGAAATGTTGTTAATTGCTATTTTTAATATTCTTGAACAAAATTCCCTGACTTCCAAAATCAAAGTTTTTTTTTATCGTACCAGAATACACATACTGGTACAAAACAAACAAGCTGCAATATAATACTGGTTGCTACTATGATTAAAATAAGATAACGGGAACAATAATTATAAACCAAAGTTTGCAATGGAATCAGCGTTTGACATCTATACTAAATGTTACACCCCCCATGCGCTCAGCGTTTTGCTTGCATTTTTTTATTATTCCATACTGTACCTTTTTAGTGCTAAAATCCGATTTGAAAAAAATCTACACGATAGCACGTCCATATTTTATATTATGCCTTTGCTGTTGAAATATCCGAAATTGTCCTAGACATTTGCTACGGGAATTTTACATAGGAAGTCAACCATTTGAGTTTCTAAAGGGACCTATCATTGTTTTCAAAAACATCGTCTGCTTTCGTAACGTTCAATGGTATTCGGACAAACCGAGAGTTTTTTCCCGCCTTAACTGCAGACGACATGACCCGAAGTATTTCGAATAGATAACAATTGACTGTTCCAAACATACACTTCCGTGGTAATTTTGGTCCAACTTTACTATAGAAAAGTGCTCTATCAAAGTGAAAAAATCTGCCGCATTTCAAACCGCCGACTATCACTTGGATATAATTGTTGTTGTCAGTTTACACATTCAGTAATCTACAAAAGGAGCATAAGCTGGACCAAACGCGGTAAGCAGTTTTTATTTGTCAGCCAAAAAACCGCTATATTGCCGCTTTGAAACTTACTATAGGTAATATTTCGGCTTTGCATGATTGAATAAATTTTTAGAATCGGATTACAAAACCTGCTGAAATGGGAATTTTCACTTACATAATTAAGAACAAAGAATTTTTCCATTGGAAATGGGACTGAATATGGGCCCAAAAATAAAAGCAGGAAAATCCTTGATATCGGACCAAATTATAAAGTTAACACATGAGACTTAAATTATATCTTAATTAGAAAGATTCCTCCGGCCAGATCTCTGTGCAGATTATTACTACAGTGTGTCAGCACTTAAAAAATATGCATGTTGGTGTAGGAACCCTTATATGTAATGTACAAGGTAATGGGTAGTAAGTTTTAATACAAAATGCCTTCCAGGTAGGTAGTAAACTTCAATACACAATGTGTTCTAAATGTGTATCAGATATATCAGTATATGAACTGTTAGTAAAAATGTAGGTAACTTTATTTTGCTTTAAATAACAGGTGAAAAATTTATAAAAATAAATGAAACCAGAAAAACAAATGATGAACAAAAACATAAAAATATAAATAAATTGCAAGTTAATTTTTAAATGAATTCTGTAATAATTTTGTTAAAGGTGCAAATTGAAATATGATAAAACAATAAATAAAACTTAAAATGTGGTTAGCCACAGAGAATGCTACATGCACTAATGTCTTTTCATTTTAAAGGGAAGATACACAAAGTAGGGAGGGAAGCACAAAATATTACTGCTGATACCAGATAGAGTCCAAGAAAATAAATGATAATCAGAATCACATTACATCATAAACACACAATTAGTAATGATGAAAACACCTGTATAAAAAAATCAAAGCACAGAAGAACTTTTAATAACAATATGCATAATTTGTTTTTTTGTTTGATGGTGGTTAACACCACTTTCAGCAATTTTTCAGCTATATCATGGCACCCAGTTTTTATTGGGGGAGGAAGCCGGAGTACCTGGAGAAAACCCCCGATCTGCGGTAGGAAAACTGGCAATCCTTGTCAGTTTAGATTGGAGTCGAGTACACCCTGCCTGCAGTGAGAATCAAACCAGCAATCTCAGTGTTGACGGACCACGTGATCAATAGTAGACGAACTACCTTGACCACTTGGCCATCGAGGCCCCTCAATATGCATAATCAGTTCAATACTAAAATTGTATGTCTATAATGATTTACAATAACTGTATGTGTTATGCAGTACAAACATAGAAGTTCGTGTGCACACCATGAAAAATTTTGAATTGTTATAAATAACATTCACATACTAGTTCAGAAGTATATTTATCTTATTTAGAAAGATACCTTTTACTGTAGAGTCTGGATGTTCTCAAGAGAGACCTTGTACTTCAATGGCCAGATTTAGCTATTAATTAACTACTATTATATTCACTTGGAAAAATGTCAAATGGTGAAAAAAATTCTATAGCAAAGTGGTGAAAAAATCAGGAACAATTGTTCAACAGATTAATTTGACAATATACCTGCTGACCTTATGAAGGTCTTCTGCCATTACTGTAATGTTGTTGTGGATTGGATAATTGAAGATGCCCACCAAAACTTTAAGTGAATTTAAATAAGGAAATGCTAACAAAATGTTACTTTTCCAGAACCATTAATTCATCTAAACATCCTCCTCTTATAACTTTGGGGAATCAAGGAGTTGTGAAGATTTTGATGACCAAGGGACATAGATAACATAGGACAAAATAGGTTAACATAGAAGACCATGAGTCAGTGATGGATCCCACAAGTAATATTGTACCCCATAAGTTAATGGTGACACCATTTCAATGTATGATACATAAAGTGATAGATTAAAATGTAATAACTTATCGGTCATATGATGGTCCTCTCCAAAGTTATAATAGTAATCTATTATGGAAATATAAGACTACTAACTATAAACTAAGTTGTAGATATTTTATAATCCAGAAACCTTGTAATAGTATGTATTATTTCTATTTTGCAGAGACTTTTCCATAAATGATACAACATGCACAAAAAAAGAACCTCCCAGTGATGTCCCAGTTGGCAAAAAAATCAAGCAGTGTAATGTTGAACAGCAAACTCCAAATTCTTATTCTGACCCACAGGCAGAGTTGTTGGCTAAGTGGGAAAATATCGATCAGTTCAGTCCTTCATCTACCATTTATGGAGGAGATCAGAGAAACAACAGCGAGTCCACTCCAATGTCACAAGTACAAAGTCCAGCATCATCCTACATGATGTCACCAGAAAACTCAATGTCTAATGGAATGACTTTTTCTATGACAAGTCCACAAAGTTCCATAGATGAAAATCAGGTATTGTCCCCAGAACAGGAGGCTTCCATTCCTGTAACTGTCCTTGATGAGATTGGTCAACCCAGTTTAAATGGCAACATGAGGCAATATAATTCTGCAGTAATTGGTAGCCATGGTTATAGTCCTCAAGACTTTCAGAGATCATTCAGTCTACCTGAACAGCATCCCACTTTGACAAATCTTCTGAAAACAACAAATTCAAGAGAAGAACTGAGGGCTAAACTGTTAGCCAAAAATTTAGATGGAAGCAGATCTGCTGGGCAACTCCCACCATTCAGCTCAAATATCCAGCAGCAGTCAACAGGGTTAATAGAAAGGCATGGATTTCTTGACTTGAATTCCCTTCAAAGAGAGTACAGTTCTGAAATGTCTCAAATGGACATGCTGCAGTTGGCCTCAGTGAATAACCAATATCAAGGTGAAAGTAATGAACAAGTTGTATTTGAGGAAGTAGAAAATCCATTACAGAATTTTGAAATGGAGGGAAATTTTGAGATAAATCTAAATCCAGAGCTGATACAGGAACAAATTAATACTCTTTCTAACATGAATTCTATTAGCCATGAGCAACTACAGCAAATGGCCAACATGGACCCTACCAGACAATTTGGAGCTTTGATGTCACTTATAAGTGGACTGATTCCTCAAAATGACAATCACTGAATAAAGGGTTTTCTCAACTTTTCACAAACAGCTTAACTTGTTATCATTATTGCAATGACTATTTTTGCTGGTAAAAATATTGTTTTTTAGAACAGGCACTGTTTTGTTGTCTGTTTGTGCATAGTTATTATTCTGTTGTCTGTTTGTGTATAGATATTATTCTGTTGTCTTTTTATAATACAGTCAATAATAAGTTGTCTTGTTATGAAACAGAGATTTGTTCACTCACTATTCTGTCCATTTGTTATAGCAAAGAGTTTGTTGTCTTGGTATTGTACAGACACTATTCTGGAGTTGTGTTCTCTTGTTATGGTATTGCCACTACATTATTGATATCTGTCAATAATGAAAATTGATAGTTTATCCATAAAGTGTGTTAGATTTTAATGTTTATACATGATATTTTGATAAAACAGTATTGTCTTGTGTGCTAATAAACCTTTTTTCTGTACTTTACAGTAAACTTGAGAATTACAATGGAATTATATGTCCAGTAGTTCAAGATGTAATGTGCATATCTCAACATGTTTTAAACATGTTTAAATGTCTCTTTAACTGTTGATTTATGCATACAGTAGCTTTATGCCACTGAACAATCTTTTAATACTTACCATTTGTGTTGAAAGGAATGTTTTCTTAAAGTAAAAATATTCCAGACATTTTTTCAAGCAGCTATTTATCATTTTATCATTTATAGATCATGTATATGTACATAGATTTTTTTAAAAGGTTATATCTTATACAAATATATCACTTACATAATTATTTTATGTGGGTAGTGTGTTTATATTTAAATAGACAGGACAATGTGCACATTATTCTTTTGACATTGATAGCTTTGGGCATTCGGTTGCTTTCAAATATTTTATTTTAAAAAAAATATAGCAAATTAAAAAAAATATTGAGACAGTATAACAAAACCTCTGATTTTGACAATAATAAGAAATTTTACAAATGACATGAGGTTGTTGGTAGATAGTTAAACTATGGTAGATCAAAAGTAGGGTGACTGGAACATCATTGATTACTTGAAGTGTGCTATTGTCCTATATACAATTAATCTTGGTTCATGTTTAAGGTATGTGTCACAAAGTTGATTGGTATTACACTCCAGCTGCAATAATTTTTGTCTCATGTCTATAGGTATCAATGTACTATTGCATAACGGTATGGGCGCGGCCATTTTATGAGCACAAAGTAAAGCGTGAAAAAACTGTCAGGTTAAACGCGATTGGTCAATAATGATTGTTAAAGTAAATATATTTTGGAAAGAAGTGCAATCTTTGGTATGAAAATACACAAAAAGGAGTTTTATACACATTTAGGAGGAAGAAATCAAATTTCGAATACGTAGGGGCACCTCGAGGAAATTTGAAAAAAATGCGACTCCCCCTTTTTGACCTTCATTTTTCAGCCAGAAAAGCAATGCGAACCTATATTTTTAATAACACCAAATAAACCCCCTATTCTTTAACATAAATAATCTCTCTTAATTTAACATTAAATTAACTTTGTCTTTCAACGAAATAATAATCGAAAAGGGGTACCCCATATGGAAAATAACATAGAAAGGCCATTGGTCCATTGTATTCTTAAAGGTTCTTGCCTGTAAATATGACTTTGAGACATTGCTTATGATGCAGAATTAACTTGTCCTGATGAAACAGTTTCACGCCTTGTTTTAAGTGATTTTTTTTTATACACCGGTCTATGATAAACATATGGTATTTAATGTAGATAACAGTAAACATAAAGTCCATTGAATTATTTGTTCAGTAGTTATATATAAAATCCTAACATGGTTTATTTTCTCATCATTTAAAACGGTCAATTTAGTATACATTCTTTCTGTAATTAAAAGCATTTTTTAGCTCTAGCCATTCACAGAAATGTTTTGTTATACAAAAATGTTATAAAAAAAATTTTTTCCTGAGTTATTTATCATTTATAGGTCATGTATATATGTACATAGATTAAAAAAATTGATTTTTTAATATTAGTATGTATATATAACTCATAAGTGCCCTATAAATATATCTCTAATGTTTTAATTGTCGTGTTTGCATTACATGGGTATAGTGTTTATTTCACATTGATTACTCTAGGCATTAGAACATTCCCAATACCAGTAAAAAAATAAGACAATATAAAAAATATCATTTGATTGTTTATAAGGTGACTTGACAATTAAAAGATATTTTACGGTTGACATGAGCTTCTGAATTGATACATGGTAACTTTGGAGTCTATTATAAAACAAGGTTAACTGGAACATCATTTATTTCTTTACCTGTCATTTTATCCTTTACCCCTATATACAATGCACCCCTTTCCATGTATAATGTATGTGTCGCACAATTGACCACTACAAAACTTCAGCTGCAATAGTTTTGTCTTCATGTCTCTAAATGTACTTTACCCCAGATTCTGACCTAACTTGATGTGTGTGGCTTATGATGCAGAAATAACTTATCCTGCTGACGCACCAAAGGTTTCACTCCTAGATTCATTGTTAGTCTGTTTATGGGTTTATATATCCTTTGTGTTGTTGCATTAGTTAAGTGTTGTAATATATTAGTTCAATGCCTGTGAATTTCCAATCTGACTTAGCCTAGCAGGGTTGAAAGCTACAGAGAATTATTTGTGTTGACATTTTTAAGGACAGGTCCTGACTTTGTTAGAATTTGATATGACAAGAATAATTTGTAATTGTGAAACATGTATTAAACTTTTTATAAGGCTGCATAATAGAAATGTATATGTATGTAGCTTGGTTCTCATAGAAATATTTGTCGTTATTATTACAGAGGAGCAGATGGTTATTTAACAAATCTTGTGTTGGATGGATACAGAGCCATATAAATTTACAGTATTGTTGACAAGCTAGTTTTTCTATGTAGTATTTAGGAGGGTACTTTAATCTATTTTACTTGCATGTGATGTTTTTTAACTTTTGTGATCAGCTGTTAATCAATAATAAAGTAAAATATTGTTTCTTGATGTATGAAAATCTTGTAATCTACTGAGGATATGAATAACAGTTTCATAGTATTCAAGATATATGCTCTGATTTTATTTGGTGTGTTATGATTTAATTAGAAAAAATGAATGTATTACCAGTGTACCCTTATTTCTGGAGATTTAAGCTACAATCATGACTTTATTTTGTAAATATGTCTTTAATATTCTGTAATATCACTTGTCTTATTCTGTTGGATTATTAATTAACTTGGAATTTTGTAAGGTTTTGTCTCGCATCATTTAAATACATGTACATGTGTCACAACTATGTTATTTTACATTAAACACAAGGCTGAATTCAGCCATTTATGTTGTCAGCAATGTGACTATTGGCATATAAGTATTCTATTGTGGTCGTCAGTTTGAGCTTTACTGTAGGAAGGGTGTGCTCGACTACAGCCTTAATTGAATCGACAAGTATTGTCATTTTTTCTGCTGAAGTTCGGTGGGTTTTCTTTGGGTATTCCGGCTGCCTCCACCAATAAAAATGGACACCATAATTTAGCTGAAAAATTACTGGAAAGAACATTAAACACCACTCATTCATTATTTTTTTTAAGCCACTGGGAAGTTTTTGTAGTTTGTTGTAATATTGATATTTGAGTCTTATCAAAAGGAGTTTGATTAGGAAGCACCTTTTGTAGGGCACAGTTCCTCTGATATCAAAGAAGAGCATTGAATTGATCTGATAGAAATTTAGTTATATTCCATTCAAATTACAATTTTCATTTCCAACCTTATACTATATACAATGATACTGAAACAATATAAGATCAGCTCAAGTTTTATTGCTACTCTTGCACAATCTGTAATCTGGAAAGGGAGGACAATCTTCCACAAGGAAAATAACATAGGTCTCTTATATCTTTGAATGTTTAACAACAAAATTATATTTAACAAATAGTTCATGATACTAAGGGCCATATGGCAGTATATGGACCGGTTGGTGGCCCCAAAAATTTATATGGACTGAAGCGCAGCTGAGGTCCATATATTGTTTGGGGCCACCAACCGGTCCATATACTGCCATATGACCCGGTGTGTCATGAACTATATTATACTTGAACTTTTTGTAAGCTTCTATGCTCACTTATTTGCTCCATATGCACATCATGTACTGTCATGACTGATCATTTTAGGTTATTATTTTTCTGAATACTCATTTTGCATATCAGTTACTTGTCGTAAATAATCATCACTGTGATTACTAATCACATATTTGGTTATTTGTGTTTTTCGGACAGATGTGTAAATCCAATATACATTTTATCCACAGCCGGTCCATATACTCCGGCCGGTCTATATACGATTATATGGACCATCTTATGCTTACAAAGGAATCATTGAAATAAAATCTTCAAAGTATAATAGTATGATAAATCATTCAAATATATTTCTTATATTAATTATGTCAGAATAAGAGTAGAAATTATTGAGTTTTATCTGACTGTAAAAATAATGAAAGGAGGTGTTAATTGGAAGCATGCTTATTTGAACACGTTTTTGTATTTACAAAGATGTTACAATGAGGGAACGTCAAAATTCTAATGTTGGAGCAATTTATTGACATGTTAATACCTGCAAAAGAATCTTTTTTAAATTCAAAATAAAACAAAGTCGTGTATTTTCTCCACGAATTATAACTTTATACGGTCTGTATGATTTTTAGAAATGCTTAATTCATGACTGGGACCATAATGTGAGGGTTCACAGGGCTCCGTCCACAGCTGCATGTAGCGTGTCCCTAGGTGGCGCATAGAGGATGCCTCTCGTTTGGGGGTTGTCATAATACGGAAAGCCTGACCGCAGACCACAATGAGTGCGTGTTTGAGAGTACGACGCTACTTGCACGTTTAGGACCCCTTTGTAGATGTCGATAAGAGTAGGCTCTTTGTAGCCACTACAAAAGGCTACATTTGCCGTCCCTACCCATAGCCAATAATTTTCCAGTGGCATTTCAAATTTTTAGTATGTAGGGAAATAAAAACAAAACAAAATTAAGACACAATATGGTTCCTAAAAGCAGGGACAGTATATACTATATAGTATAGATAGTCCCTGCTAAAAGGTAGAAGTATAGGCAGTTGTTATTTCTTTTACTAGACCTCGTCATGTGCTTTTAATGAAGTTGTAATATCAAAATAATGGTGCATTTTATTTCGAAATTTGAAATTGCATAGTTTACACAAACAAGAGATAATTTTTTAAAAATACAATCAAAAATTGTCCTAAATGTCGGTACGAATCGGACATTTTGTATATTGTTTGAACCTAGGATGCCTATATATTTTAATTTACCATTAAGATTTAGGATACAAATAAACATATAAACATACGAGTTGCTGTTGTATTGCATGATAAATGAGTTGTCCTTCTTTGTTGGGTAATTTACGTTTTAATATTGATATCTTGCAAAATAATTTTACCAGTTTATTGAGTTATTGCTGTGTTAATTCTAGATTTATATCGTCTTTTATTAACTGTTCTTCGTTTGGTTTTTATAACAGGTGTTCACTTTTATAATTTTTTTTATTCCCAAGATTTGTATTTGCAACTGAACTTAAAAACGCCCCAGAACACGTAAAACTGTTGTTCTTAAATAGAAAATTAGTTTTAAGCTCTATTTAGCTACACTGTTCAAACAGAGGTGTAAACTTGTTGCGAATTGTGGAACACCTGGTTGTAATGCACAGAAATTATCGTAATGTCAATGTTTGTGCAAAAAACATGGCTAGACCACTTTGAAACCATCGGTAATATTAGTGTCCATGCAGAAAACCTGGCAGTAACGTACAGAAACCATCGGTAATTTCATTGTCCGTGTGAAAAAAACTACAAAATTTAAGAAGTGTTTCAAATTGCTATTGCTCGAAAACCCTTTCACGAGGGACCCAGTCAGTTATGGGCCGATTTTACACACAAAAATACCATCTGATAAACTTTTCAAACCTTACTTGTGATTTTTTTTAAATACAAAATAACACCACTGAGATTCTAAATGATTAATCTTTACGTCACGTAATGATGGTGAGAAAAACCCATTACATATGGCTACCGGGAATTGCAGTTCGTTTTAGAGTGGTTAATAATAGGAAATTTGTATCCAATCTTGGCTGAAAATGACATGATATAAAACAAGTTTATTAACGTTTTAAAATTAAGAAGGCATGATAATTTAAAGTTGTACCAGATGCGTCAGCGTGGAATGTTTTGGGTTTTGGTTATAAACGCGTAAGTAGTGATGCACCAGTTTAAGTTCAGTATAGATTTGAGAAAGTTCAAGATGTAACTGAATTGATTTGTTGACGTTTTGATTTGTTGTATTGATTTATATTGTCAAAAACATCGTCATTTGTAACGTTGTATAGTTCAAAATTTTATATGAAGAGTCTAAAGGAAGCTACCAATCAGTATCCTTACTAAGTATCTGATCGACAAACATGACGATGCAGCATAAACAAATAATAATATACAAGTCTGGGAGATTATGCATAGATACAAATGACGATTTTTTTGGTCAAAATTAAAAACACATTTCGACCAACTAATGGCCTTCTTCTTTATATATAAAGGGTCTAAAAGAATGCTGCTGAACCAGTACACTTATTTAGTATCGGATCGACAAACATGACGATACAGCATAAACAAAAAATAATAATATACAAGTCTAGAAGATTATGCAACGATACATATGACGGTGTTTCTTGTCATAAATTTAGACACAGACTGACCAACGAATGGCCTTAGTCATTGAGTGTCAATATAAATAAATAACGTAAACAATCATAACATATTCATCTTAAACTTTCTCATTTTAAATGAACCCAAAACTTTTTTAATAGTTGCTTCTCAGTCCGCTAACCGGGGACGTGCCGTGCTGTTACTTGGCTTTGCTCAAATATTCCAACAAGATGTAATCAAAATTATCAAGGTGACAAATTCATTACGCCAGACGCGCGTTTCGTCTACATAAGACTCATCAGTGGCGTTTAACTATAAATGTTTAAGATATTCTTCATTGGGAGATGGAATAATATTTTTTTCATTGGGAGATGGAATAATATAAGTCATATAAGACGTATATAAGGGGTATCTCTCATACAAATGCTGCTGGATATTGTTGGTTAACCTTCTAGTGTCTTTTCGTATGTGACCTCACATCGATTTTGACTTTAAGTAATATGACCGATGTCAATAATGAACCAGGATATGCTCACTTGATATCAATCCTTCATTGTTAATTTTGAGTGTTTGTTACTTTACTCTCGTAAGTTTTCTGTTTGCCATTGATTTTAATTTAGTATTTCGGTTATTTTCTCTTGATTTCATCTCGATATCTTCCGACTTGCTTAAATATTCAATCTAATATCTGAAATGGCTTAGACTGGAAGCAATTCAGTGCAAGATGAAATTAATAATCCAAAATATCATTGTTATTTCATGTTTACATGTTTCAAATTATCCATTAAACACAAAAACGCATAGTTCATTAGAATTTCACACACAAGCAAAGCTACGCTAGTAATTTTTAATGGCAAATGTATAAATTGTCTACTTGGCATTTAAATCGCACTAATATGGACTATAAGAAACACTGAGAGTGCTTTCAGAGAAGCAGGACATGCTTACATCCTATAATCCCTTCTTTAGAGATGTACATGTAAATAATTTCAAGTGTTTGTTGCTTGTTGTGTTCTTGTGTTGTCTGTTGGCAATGCTTTGTAATTGTGTTCTCTTGATTATATCATCTACTGTTTCATACGATATTAGGTCTGAGTATCTGAACTGGCTTGAGATGAAAGAGGTTCGGGGATTTAAGTAGGGTCCAGCTACTGAATGTGGACGCCCTAAGACCGTCCGTCAAAAAGTAACCATGTCCGGGCTATTACTTTTTCCCCTTTAGAGGTAGGCGTTTAATACTTGGCATGTGGGTAAATCATTTTAAGGCAATGTCTCGCATACAATGTTTAATGACCTTTGAACTCGAACTTTGACAGCAAGGTCACACAATTGCTTTCTGAATGATAAGTATGTGTCTCGGTTGTAACCTTGTTTTTCTCTTTTGAGGTAGGCATTTAATATTTGGCATGTATTTAGATCATTTCAAGTCGACGCGTCCCATACCATGCTTGTGACACTTGACCTTGAACTTTGTATTTAAGGTAACATTACTGCTTTTTGAATGACAATTCGTGTACGGGCATCTGTTCTGACAATTTTCTAATCACAACCTTTTGACAGAGGGGCCAAGAGATGGATACCATCTCACTGATATCAAGAGTGATGAAATATCAAATATACCTTATTAATTAACATGTTCATGTATGCAAATTTTATATCCAATTCAAGAAAACAACCAATGTGTTTTTACTTTCAATTATAATTTCAAAGGTACAGAAAGGTAGCTAGTATTTTCAACTTTACGTTATTTGCAATATGCAGTCATAAATATCTTCTGATGGCCATCGACGACTCTAGAGGCATTGGGGGAAAAATTAATGCATTCATGCAGAAGACTCAAAAGTAATAAGTTCGACTCCGTCTTGGTCTGTTAAAAACACTCTAAAATAAAAAAAAAAAAATAGTCGATGAAAACCCTTTTAGATTTTATGTAGTTGTACAACAGTGATTACATTTCTTTTTGGTAAATTTGAAACGTATATTCTGATTCAGTGAGAAAGTGTTCTCTGTGGCCAAAGTTTTCAGCTATATTTTACTGTTTTCAAACAACACTTTTAGTTTGTATTACACATAGTGTTAGCAAAAAAACGCATTAGTTTGTTAGTAGGTGGGTATATTGTGTTGTTTTATATATTTTATATATTATATAAAAAGAAACAAACACAATATATTTTGGGTATATATTGCAATAAAAATTAATAATAACATAATTCACTTGTCTGCCTTTTGAAGGCCTAACATTCTGAATATGTGTAATCCAGTTCCAACCTTTGGACTCCGTATTCTATTGGTTCGCGTTTCTTGCTAAGCGATGTGCACATTTGGTGACTTTGGGTTTCTAATATAACTACTTACTTATAACTGGCTTTTTACAGACATGTCCACACCCATTTGAACAACACATCATACCAGGTCCACAGCCACTTCCGCATAATTCAACACATATCCCAAAACCCATTGGTTGAGGACACGACTTAATACATCCTAATACAAAAATAAAGTGTTAATTAGAGCGATGTTTATCAACTGAATATTTGATATCGTACAATTCAGTGTAGTGCTGAATCAGAACCATCGTCAAGTGACGTCATCTGAACGTGATAGACTGTAATATGGTAAACTAAAACATTTAAATGTAGTAAGTTATTTTTTTTTTCGCATATTGCAAACGTGTTTTGGGGAGTATATTTTTTGCTAGATTCATATCAGAACACTGTATTATTGCATTTAAAATGAAATATTTCCGCCGTCCACAATAGGACGTTCTCAGATTTTAACTATACGCCTGTCAACATACTGTTCGATGCTTAAGTTATACTACAGCAGCCACTAAACCCCAAACCCTTATTGTTTAATATAACATAAAGTCGATTTTTATACAAATCCACCTCCTCATTTGTAATGGCATTTGGTGGCCTAAAAGTACAATACTGGTCAGAAAACATATAAAAAAATTGATCACGCCAATTGCTCCAAATTCAGCATCCTTACTGTCAGTAATGAAGTCAGATCAAAATACTCTGAAGACACGAAATAAACAAACAATAACCTCTCAATGTCTTAGTTTTTTCAGGCTCTTAGTTGATTGGAAATTATGTAATACTTACTAGCTTCTGCACTGCCTTGAAATAGAGCGCATGTTACTAAAAGGATGATCAAATACAGCTTCAGCATATCGGAATCAAATATTTAAAATTTATATCTCCGTTAAAAATCAAATATTACTTTAGGTCCTTCTACAAAAAGGCAACACAGTCAGCAATCTATCTGTCGTCTTATCCTCTTACTAAAAATAAATGTAATTTAATAGTATGTGAACTTTTCGCTTTCAGCTTTGAAATTCGACAAACGATTACTGACGAGTCGATATTTATAGTCAGGTGTTGCCAACCGGATGTTTGCTTTATAGTTGCGGTTTATTTGAATCACATGCCTCGTATTTTTTTGTAAAAAATTGTTGTATACTGCGTAAAATGATAAAATTGTACAACAACCGCATTCTTATGTTAAGTCATCATTTTCCCTAGACACGATGCGCACATGCAATAAAAAAACTTATATTAAGGATTTATATACCACGCACAAAAAGTATAATCAAATCTCGAACTGTACATGTTGACATCTTTATTGTATCTTTATTGCATAATATTGTTGTTTATATGTTGGATTTGTAAAGGGATAATATAAATAGATATAATTTAACTAGATCAACATGCAGAGACATAATATAACTTGATAATTGTTCATTTAATATTAAGAATAATTGTATGCACTATTGAAACTTTAATCAGCAATATACTTATTATTTTTAGCTTTAGAGAATAAACGCTCTCTTTGAAGAGTTTTTATTACAGAAAGCAATTTACATTTAATTGTTACAATTTGATCTTTTTATAATTATTCTGAACGTTATGCAACAGTGTCTGAACAACATCCTGTTTGGTGATGGATAAGTGTAATTTCAAATCAAATTAAAATAAGTTCCAACAGAGACATGTTAATAATAATATGCACTAGTAATAGCCACTATTGCAAATGATAGAGTGAAAAGAACCATCCCTCAAAACCTGGTGGCGACAACTTATGGGTTCGTAACATTTGTAAATGCTGTAAAGCTGCAAACGTTGATTTCACATTTCGAAGCACAATAACTAACGAAAGCTTCATAATATGATCTAATTGTTCGTGTAAATGCAGCATTGTATTTGCATATTGACCTGTGGAACTTGTAAGATCCAGTATGTTGGAGAACAGAGACAGTTTGCAATATGCGACTTAACAATCATCGCTCCATTTTCACAAAAACGAGAATTGTCAATTAACTTGTCGCCTTAAAACTAAGGCCACTTTGTTGATGCTGTAAAATTTCAAATTATCGAACAAAACCCAAAGTGAGATACATCAACCAAGACTTCGAGATACATTTTGGACACATCAATTTAAAAATGTAGAAGCTGATGGATTGAACTAACGTAATCCACAGGCACTAAAGTCCAAAATATTTATGGTCCTTAATAACAGTAATGTGAACAACAAAATTATTTAGGGTTATACAGCATCCCAAGTTACTAACTGGAAAGTAAACAACAAAAATGTGTATATATAGTCAAAGACTGACGAAGCTCTTTTGTAAACCGTAATATTGCGTTCCTTATGTTTTATTTGTATATAGTAGTGTTATTATAATTATTTTCATTAGACAACTATATTATTTTTATTTTGTAATTGTATCAGTCTGCATCTGACCTATCCAAAACTGTTATTGCTACTTATGAATTAACAGACCCAATCTTAAGACATATTACATTTAAGACAAATTAAAGAGATATTTATATTTAAGAATAGAATACAACTCTTGACTGTATCCAGCTTATAAATATTTGGGCCTATATGTTAGTTCATCTGAACTATTAGCTCTGCCCAAAGTGAATTATATAAGAAATCCGTTAAAGCCTTTTTAAAATACGTAATATTTTCTATAATAACATCCATCTATTAAAACTAGTATTTTTTTAAATCTTTTGATCATACTATAATACCTATATTGACATATGGGAGTGAAATATCTGGAATATTGAATTATTTAGCATTCAAATATAAAAAGGTAAAAATATCCCTACAAAATTTATATTCAGGTTTGTCATGTGAAAAGATACATTTAAAATTTTGAAAATCTATTATTGTGTGCACAAGAATACAGAATACATGTTGCTGTTCTGTCATTTTTAAATGAAGCATATACATGTTTCATTTAAAAAGAAAACATTAAATCAGGAAAACGAAAAATCATGGTAAGGTCCCTAAATGTTATATTAAAATTGCTTAGTGCTGAATATCTAAATGTGAAGACTACAACATGATGTGAATCTCTTCATTAATTTAAAAAGACTATAAATTCTTTGCTTCTTTCTTTATTCAATAAAGAATGGAAACAACAACAAATTGATAAATTCTGAAATAGCAAACTTAAAATCTTTAATCTGCAAAAACAAACTTAGGCTTAGAAAACTATTTAAATATCCATTACAACCTTGAGCATAGACAAAAAATAGATAAGAAAACCGACCGAACAACAAGGGAAAGATACAAATCCGGATATAGACAAACGCAACACAAAAACAAAAAACAGAAAGAGAGTAACCGGAACCCAATAAAAACTATTGTGCACTGAGGTGCTCCGGACGAGTAAGCAGTGCCTGTCTCTCATTGGACACCCGTCGAGTTACTCATTGTCATGTTTAGGGAAAAGTCAGATCCAGGAAACACTACCTTTGACTCAGCAAAAATGTCAGATCGTATTTGAGATACTGATTTTCCATAAGATTTTCCATTTTCACAAGATTTCTCATCTCCTCACATAGACTATGTACTATATGTAACAGAAATGTTGTTGAAAATGTGCTTAATTTTTTATTGTCCAAAATTTGAGGTAGACAGAAATATTGTTAACTAGTATCATAACTAGCAATAAACATTTTGATATATTAAGCAATGAAAATAAAATCTTGCTATTTAGTGTAGATAATTCAGAATTGCCTATTCTTTTCTGATCATTATACATTTATCTATAATTATTAATATTTTGCAAATTTGTAATAAAAATATACTCTTTCTTCCTTATTAAGTGTACACATATAATAATATGAATACTGTTTTGTATATCCTAATTTAGGCACCGTGGTGGCATTTGCATCAAAAGTACAAATAACTTTTCGATCTCCACGGGTAGGATAGCTAAACTTTATATATGAAAATAATAAAGAAAACCGACCGAACAACAAGAACCAAAAGCCAAGAGACAGTTACAAATCCGGATATAAACAAACACAACACAAAAACCAAAAACATAAAACGCAGAAAGAGAGTAACCCGAACCCAATAAAAACCATGGGTGCACTTAGGTGCTCCGGACGAGTAAGCAGTGCCTGCCTCTAATTAGACACCGGTCGAGTTACTCATTGTCTTGTCTCGGGAAAAGTCAAATCCAGGAATAGGAAACACTACCTATGACTCAGCGAAAATATCAGATCATATTTGAGGCACTGATTTCCCATATCCGTCAATTAAGTCGTGGTGCCGACCATAGAACTTCTGGAGAGATAACATCAACCTAGGTACAACAAACCCTTGTTTGAGTAGTTTAGCACTCAACAGCAGTGATCGGTCTAGAAAATCGGAATAACAATCGCAGGATCTAGAATAACGTATGTTGTAAAATGTACGCTGGAGCTGCTGGAATGTTGCTGTCGATGATATATATATATATATATATTATATAACAAATTCAGTCAAAGATGGAGTACCAGAAGCAATTTGAAGAGTAAATTATCAAACATCAACAATACAATCAAATAACAAAGGAAAACGTATTTGATTTACTCGGAAAGAAAGAACGGAACACAGTCATTAATCTATCTGTCGCCTTATCCTCTTACTACACATGAGAAACAAGTTCTTAGCAAGGGTCTAAATTTCTGTCCCTTCCATTCAAACATCAACCAGCTTGAACTTGAGACAGACCTGAACAAAATATATACCAAAAATAATCGAGAATACATAAGGCATTAAGCTGGCAAAATACATAGCAAATTAATGGAATAGAATTTTAGTTGATTGTTTTACAATCTGGACAAAACCCGATCATAGTTTGAAAACATTTAGTGAAATTCTAAATGATTTGCAATCCGCCATTAATTTTTACATCGAAAATAAGCAACCAACAAGTACCGCATCTGGATATCTTTGTGGAGAAAAATTTAAATAGAGAAATTATAACCGATATTTACTTCAAAGATTCGGACTCATCAATATTTAAATTTCAAATCCTGCCATCCATCACATACAAACGGAATATTCCATATTGTTTAGCACGAAAATATGCACAGTTATAGACAAACGGATTAAAGAAAAGTACGACTTGAAGAATGAAATACGTTCCTTTTCAACGAGGATACACATTAGCCGTTATGAACAATGCCTTTAAAAAATCGACACAGATACCAATAGCCGAATTTCGTGCTACAGAAAATGTCTAACTGACAGACAATAGCTTAATTAAGTCCTCGACCACAAGGAGTTTTTGCTCGCTTTCTTATTATCTTATCAGAGAGTTTGTACGACTCTTTTGTTTTTAGAAATAGTCGAGGGAACCTTATGAAACTTTGCACAAACATAGAATGTCATGTCTAGTTGTGCACATCGTTTTTAGATTTCAAAATGGCCGCCGTAGAAAATAAAAGTATTTCGCAGACCTCAGGGATGGCTGGAGCAATTTCAATGAAAATTCATACACTGATACAGTTGACTATCCCGAGCATTTAAAAAAAATGACGGGAACTCGTCGTTTCTTTAAAAGCAACCGTTTCACCACACTCCCCCTCTTTCTCCGATTACAACGAAATTAGATATGTAGGTAATTTCAATGCACAAAATAAGAATGCCTTGTGACTGACTTTGTTTGTAGACGGGATGGGACTTTTTGTGACCTGCTTGCAATCAAAAACAGCACTAGTTACTTGTGTGGTTACTCATAATCCTGCAGCAAAAATATATTCAATGTCCCAAAACGCAACATTCCAATAGTTGCACAGAGTAATAAGCTTAAAAACTTAATAAACGATAAAACTCCAGAGTAAAAAATAACCTAAAAACTTAAAACGTTCATCAACCAAAGTACAATTTAATTCTTATTCACGACAGACTTTTAAAGTACAAAAAAAATGTGGCAACACCAAAAGATATTCATACATTCATACGAGTAATGAAATAATTTTAGACAATTGACGAAAAATTTACTCCGAAAGAATAGTAACTGTAAAAGTGGAAATTGAATTTATAATATTAAGTGTACTAATCATACATTTTGTCAGACACGTAGTGCGCTAAAGCAACCCCTAATATCGAACAATACCACTTAGTCAACATTTAAATACGTGCAGTAGGGGTCTTTAAAAATACTTTCATTTTATAAAATTAAGACGTTAAGTGATGTTTTACGAGAAATAAAAGAAAAACAACTTTATAAAGAAATTTAAACCCATCCTTAATGGACGCTCATAACTATGTAACTGACAATTATTATTTTTAATATATTTTGTATGTATGTATTAACTGCCCTAATACTCATATAAACGTTACCGTTAGTAACGTTATAAACGTATGGGGCCTCGGTGGCCGAGTGGTCAAGGTAGTTCGTCTACTATTGATCACGTGGTCTGTCAATACTGAGATTGCGGGTTCGATTCTCACTGCAGGCAGGGTGTACCCGACTCCAATCTTAATTGACAAGGATTGCCAGTTTTCCTAACGCAGTTCGGGGTTTTTCTCTGGGTACTCCGGCTTCCTCCCCCAATAAAACTGGACGCCATGATATAGCTGAAAAATTGTTGAAAGTGGCGTTAAACACCATCAAACAAACAAACAAAAACAATATTAACATTATTAACGATATTTATTCAACTGCATTGTTTTTTTACAAAAAGTGACGTGCATTTCCCATTGATCTTCCTT
Organism: Limnoperna fortunei; assembly: GCA_944474755.1. Classification (NCBI taxonomy): domain Eukaryota; kingdom Metazoa; phylum Mollusca; class Bivalvia; order Mytilida; family Modiolidae; genus Limnoperna; species Limnoperna fortunei. Next base: position 47,230,777 of record OX104114.1, on the reverse strand, counting down.
GCCTTGCGATAGACTTTACACTTACGATTTTGTTGTGAAATCCACTGCTGAAGATTTTCGGAAGGCATAATACTAAGTATTAGTGAAAGTACTAGTGAATTAAGGAAAACAGAAATTCCAGTTAATATTGGACTTTTATTTGAACAATATATAGACTATATACACCATAACATATAATATGGTTCAAATATGACAACTTTTCTTTATATACACTTTGAAAGAAATATATCTAGAATTTTGGATATGATTATTTGAATCTAATATAGCTTTAATTAGAAATAATAACTATGCAAATTCAGTGTGACGGCATTAAATGCCGAGTATGCCGAGTTAAAACAAAAACATCAAATAAAGTTTTAACTTCTTAAATTGCAAAATATAAATATTGATGATAAAATAGTTTTAGTACATCAAACAGTCTGTGTTTTTCGATCGTAAATTTAGGCTTCTGTGCGAGAAACTTGGTGTACCTTTTGTTACTACTTCTAAGATTGTTTTTTTATCAGATTCATTTATAAATCTGAAGAAGTATCGACACAACAAAACATGCGTGAAACATAATATCTCCTCGGGATAACAAGATTTTTCGTAGTTGTGGGATATTTGCGTGAAATACACCTGAAAGCATACAAACACAAGTTCTCGACATACATTCTTTAACCAAATCAGCATGTACTCATTCACTGATGTAACTGTGCATTAGTAAAATTAGCTTGTCGGTTTATTATACGAATCAAGAAATTAAAGTTTTACATGTAATTTAGCTGTATAAAAATGAACAATGGACGAACAGCGGAACGTATATGTACACTCATCGAATGGGATTTTTCGCTTGAGGTTAGAAAACAAACTACACTGCGGATGGCATAATCATATGATATATATACATTATAAAACATAAAATGTCCTGAGTTATTGCGATAACACGAACATTTGAGAGTTTTTCGATGATAATAGAACGACATTGTCTAGTCGGTCAAAAAACAAGCTAACTTTAAATCAGGACAATTATTACCTGGTTTAATATAAGTTAAACAACGATAGCTGCCAGATGGCTTAGCTCACTGGCAAATTTAATATATATTAATAAATTCTTAATTTGTTGAAGCAAGGACGACAATGGCGAACGGAAAGAAAGCAAACTAACTCACATGGGTCATTTGTCTTCCTTATATAAAAGTGATAGCTTTCAATTTTCCGTCTGTTGTTTTAATTTTCAAGTTATTGCATATAAGATGGCAGACTATAAGATGTCAGTTCAGTGAAGACTATGAGTGCTTAGAGCTGTTCTTTCAAGCATCAGCTTCAAAGTTAATAAAGTTTGTCAGAACCGGAAAACAGAAACAGTTGTCCCATACTTAACATGAATATTTTAAAGTGGCTCAGTCAAGGTAAAGTAAGTATTTAAAAAATGACAATATTCCACTTGTATTGTAGAAATGCAACTTTCATAATAACAGCTACGTTTACATGTTTCTTAACGTCTTACTATATATACAGGTTAATTTACATATATTAGACAAATAAGTCGACACAGTTTAGGTTCTGCAATAGGTAACACATATATCAAATAGTAAATCAACATGGAGACAAACGCCATTATATTACAAGAAGCATAAACAATTTTCAACTTGTGGAAAAGCTTTACTTGATTCTGTTTTAGGAGAATTGAATAAATATACTTGCATGGTAGAATAAATAACATTTAGATAAATTATGTGACAGAATTCACATGACGCCATATGTCTGTTGCTTTGTTTCTAGTGATTCGTTTGTGTTCATTTCTTCTTGTCTCTGAGTATGTTTATTCGGGTTTACAATTTTCCATTTCTTCATCCATGGTCCAGGAATAGTGAGATCAAAGTCGTTCTCATTGATTGGATGGACCTGCATTAATGTATCTACAGTTATTCAAGGAATTGTAAAATTTATATGCTTACACACAGCAAATATTTAAACACAAAGAACCAACAAACTAGGTTCCAAACAGGGGTGGATACAGAAAATCAGGCTAGGGGGGTTGTGAACTTTGGGAAAGGGGTCTGTGGCCCGCAGCGCTATTACGAGGTGCGAAGTCTCCAGAAGCTGGTGAGATTTAAGCAATTGAGGGGATTTTAGGGACTACACATTTTAACATTTTTAACAAACTCTCGCTCGTTCTTTCTTTACTCTCTCTCTCTCTCTCTCTGTCTCTCCTCGTTTTTTTCGCTCACTTTCTTTTCTTTTCCCTTTTTTATCCTCCTCTGGATCCGTCACTATCAAACTTAAGCGCCATACCTGAATACTGTAGTCTAGTTTGCAACATTCGTAAGGATAATGAAAAAAGGCGACTTGTGAAAACATTAATTAAATTAGTAGCACACAAAACCGGGCATCACTATTTATTTTTTTTATTTAAGATATATCAAAACAGCATGTAAAGCAAACGAAATTCACGATAAATTATATGCTCGTCGTTTTATTGAATAAACATACCTTAGGTATAACAAATAATAAAATCTTAACAAAACTGTGTTGTTCTAGTTTTAAATTATTTTCAGTTGAGCTTTTAATGACGTCTGAGTTTTTATTGTGAGGTCACAGTGGGTTCTATGCTTGTGTTCTCAAGGAAGGAAGGACGTCATTTTAGAGTGATGAATAAATTAACACTTGAAGGGATATAAATATAAGCCAATATCCTCTCTGTACGCAAGATATCAAACAGTAACGGTACAATTAAGTCTTTTAGTCAAACGGAAATAACTTATATTATACTTATATGCCAAAATATACATCATAATTACTGAAATAGTAGACTCACTGAACCAACAGATGCTTTTCTTTGTTCCTCGTGTCTATCAATTTTGTTGAATGTTTCCCAGTCAATCTTAAGATTAGGATCCTTGGACGACCGCATCAGAACACCTTCTTTTAGGTTGTAAAACCCAACAGGCTCTGTTGATTTCTGCCATCTTAAGTCTAGGCTCCAACGGATATCATTCGACAGATTTGGAAGACTAGAAAACAAATCACAAAATAACAAACATGCATATAAACCAATGATGTCATTGTGTAACAAAAAAAACCACATCATTTACGAGATTGTTAAGAAATTAACGACATTAAGTAAAAAAAATAGCAAAGAAAAGACACCGAACAACAAAAGTCAAGGGACAGTCACAAATCCGGATATAGACAAACGCAACACAAAAACAGAAAGTAACCCAAACCCAACAAAAACCATGGGTGCACTCAGATGTTCCGGACGAGTAAGCAGTGTCTGCCTCTAATTAGACACCCGTCGAGTTACCAGAAATAGGAAACACTACATATGACTCAGCGAAAATGTCAAATCGTATATGAGACACTGCTTTTCCCATAACAATAATTAAGTCATGGTGAAGAAATAACATCATCCAAGAAACAACAAACCCTTGTTTGCGTAGTTTAGCAGTCAACAGCAGTGATCGGTCTAGAAAATCGGAATGTTGCTGTCGATGAACGGGAAGTTGGAAAATGGAAAGTAAATGCACTCTCTGTTAAATACAACAGCATATGCTCTAAAATAACAGTATCTGTAAAACTCATAAGTTACTCGAAAAAAATCTACATCATTAGGGGGTCGAACTTGCACACAATATAATACGGTTTTAAGGTATAGTAAATGTACCTTCGATGCGGGATAATATTGTTGAATAATATCATACCACCATATGGAACTGGACAGATCTTCAGGTCATTTTTTATATCTATTTCTAAATTAAAGAAAAAATCCTTGTATATTACAGCCAACTTGTTTTAATCGTTTCAATCAGTGAGTAAACAGATAATTTTGATGTAAAAGTTTTTTTATTTTTATGGTTTTTTTTTAACTTAGCATATGTTTTGCATAACAATAAATGGTCTCAACAATGCTTTCAGTACTGTCCCTACAATTTCAACAATTCGGAGAGGAGAAACTAGAAAAACTACGAGCAATACTCATCAATTAATACACCCGCTTCCCAATTTTCAAATCATTTAGGAGGAACACTGTACAAGGAGTTGATTACATGTATATAAAATAGGTATCATTTTCTGAAAAATTATGACCTTCCCAAGTCTGGAAAACTAGTTTATAATCCTAGAACAATTCGATAATAGCAGGTGATAACTTCAAAACATGCGCAATCTTTCTGTGAAGTTTCAGAGATCTGGGTTGAAAACTGTAGGAGTTGATTACAAAGTTCCCAAGTCTAGGAAGACAGAGAAATCAGTAGGGGTATAAATAGCAAGGAACTAGCCAAACAATGAGACCCTAAAGCAAACTGGCGATAACAAACATGAAAACATAAAAAAAGTAAATTGACTGCTTTATTGATTGAGCAAGCAGTTTTATCTTATTTCAAAATACCTGGCCGAATATTTGACTGCTATTCAAAACGTATGGAAAATTGGTAAGGGACAGAGAAGTTTGCCTTTTGATCGGTTGTAATTTGCCCACTCTTTTTCAACATTGACACAAGGGCTCTAGAACGTGCGTTACACACTACAACTAAAATTTAAAAGTTTGATACTTCAAAATATCAATAAGCACACATAGGTTTATTAATGTCTTAACAGCTTAAACAGTTACTAAAGGTTATTAGTTGCACATCATTATTTATAATAATTTGTTTAATCATTAGGTGAAGCTTAAGAAATAAATCGCTAAATATAACTACTATTTTTTTCTGATTATGCTGCTGAATACCAGTGATTAAAGTCATACAAGTGATATTAACAATAATCAACCACCGTGTTCGAATAATATATCTGCATAGTCTGATGGCATATTGACGGGAACTGATGCCAGACCCACGAATATACATTACACCATAATGTAATAGTGACAGAAAACGCAACCACCATAGGAAATTTTATTTTACATTATACATTTTACATTATAATTAAAACGAATTCTTCTAAATATTTACCTAGTTTATTTTTCATTTCCTCTTCATCAAGCATAACGTACCATGTGCCACCCCAACAGCATTCATGCCGTGCTATCCGACCAGTTTTGTGTCCCCTTGACGCAATCTAAAATTACGTAACATATACAGTACTATGTTAATAATAATACATGTAATAAAGATGCAGTCTAGTTGTATTAAACACCTGCCACCCGTTAACCGTGAATTCATAAAATAGTAGCTTAGACAAATTGTAAAAATGGTCGTGTGGAGTGACGGGCAGGTAACCTGTATAAATACCATGACAAACAAAAGATGTCTTAGTTTATAATGAGGATCTCTCAAAGTTAGTAGTTTGTTTGTTTTGCGTTTAAATCCACGTAAAAATGTCAATAATGATTATTAATTTTAAAACAATCATCAGTGTAAATTTCATTTATATACCGACACTTTTCGACCGGCTATTAATCTTTTCAGACAAAGGTTTCCTAACAATATAAACGCATTAAGCTTCAAAGCTGTTAAAGTTATTAAAAACAAACAACCTGTACATTTTTCAACACACTGAACAAAACTACAGTATAACCGTATTGCTTATAAAGCCTAGCCAATCCATTTGACAAGCACCTGGGGTTAAAATCCAGGGACTTGATGCAGGCAGATTCATGGAATATTATACATACTAATAAAGTACATCTGAATAATGCTAGTTTGGAGACCCGAATTTAAATCTAAACTTATGTCTAAACCTGTAAACAACCATTGACTTCATTAGCATCTATCAAAGGAATCCAAGCCGTTGGTTGAAAAACTTTGTATGAATCATTGTCAAGATACCCAACATCTAAAATCAAACATTAAACCATAATAAAATAAAACAGAATATTGGATTTACTTTTCAGTAATATATATACATATATATATATATATAACAGCAAATCTAATGTTTTGAGTAAGAAACCTAAAATTTATATTCTGTTGTGTTGTGCATCTGAAAACATTGTTAAAAAGCTCTAATAGTACTTTTAATAGTATTTTACCATCACATTTGGTAATATGTCCATGACCTTTTTAAATCCATTCATTACCGATACCCTTCAAAATATAGTCCTAGACTAAAATTAGTATATTAAATTTGATTTAGTGAACAAATTCACAAAACTCTGTGTTTTTCTTTGATATTTTCCTGGCCAAATGTTGTCAAGCTTTTCTTGATCGGTTCATATCGATTTAAGAGTTGATTAAATCTTTAAATAATTGTCTTACTTATTGTATTACTCACAAAAGAAAAATAAAGGTGTTCAAAATTAAAGTTTGTTTTTGCATACAAAACGATTTGTCCCCACGTTCCCAAGATTTGACCCAGAGGATGAAAATTTCGTTGTAATACGCACAACTAAATATGGTGTACTTGCTACTTTGTTTCGTAAAATTTAGTACAGTAATTTCAGAGGAGTAGAGCCGAAACCACGATTTATAAAGAATTTTTGGAAAATTCTAAGTTCAAAGGCCCATAACTCCCACAAAATTTTGAAGATAACAATTTCCTGGTAATATCCACAACCACTTATGGTGTACTTGCTATGTACCAAGTTTCGTAAAACTTGGTTCGGGTAGTTTCAGAGAAGTTGAGCGGAAACCATGATTTATGAGGAATTTTTGGAAAATTCTGAGTTCAAAGGGCCATAATGCCAACAAAAATTTTGAGGATGAGAATTTCCAGGTAATATGCACAACTACATATGGTGTTCTTGTTACATATCACGTTTCGTAAAATTTAGTTGAGTAGTTTCAGAGGAGTTGAGAGGAATAACTTTGTTACGGACGGACAGGACATAAACAATATGTCTCCCCACCAAGTGGGGGGAGACTTAATTAAAATAAAACGTTAATACTTTAATTATTACTGGTAACGTAATAATCAATGAGAAATATTGAAGAATATAAGTACCCTAAATGCTGCAAAAAGCGGGTTAATTACCACATAAACACTAAAATTGTATGTATCTATGATCTATTTATTTATTGTACTGTATTGCATTACCTTAAAATAAAAACAATTTAGTCTATAGAACGACGTAAATTTGATTTCGTCAATTTCGTCAATTTCATTTAATCATAAATTATAGAAAACCTTTCAAACAATTTAGTTTAAACGTTACAAGCAGCGACTATTTGACCTGCTGGTACGAAAAGATTATTAAAGGGCATTATAAGAAAATGACAATAATTGTTTCCATTATAGTAGCTGTACCTTGGTGCCATGGAACAGTAGTAGCTTCATTGTTAGGTATCTTCGACCTTAAGTTCCACACAGGATGGCCAATGATATCGGCGCCAATCAGCTGTTCTACTACGTTTAAGAGTCGTTCATTTGACCACAAGTCACAAATTCCCTAAATAGAATACTCGGTTATTGTTTTGTTAATAAATTATCAATTATATGAAAGCAACAAATATTAAAGTATAACATTATTGGCCTATTTACGATAATAATCTCATACTACAATCCTTTAGCTCAAACTATCAATATGTAAACATATAATGAAGAAAATCGAAAAAGTCTGAAATGGGAGAATTGCAAAGCATGTGCATTAATAAACGTGAATGGTTTGCGTGTAATAAAAGTAGAAGGGTTGATTACACAAAATATAATAGGTACAATAGGTTCCCAAGTCTGGAAAATAAGGAAAAAATTCCTCGGAAAATTCCATAATTGCAGGTACACGTGCAATCATTCTGTGACGTTTCATATATCTGGGTCTAAAACTGTAGGAGTAGTTGATTACAAAAAATGCCCTATTTTTTCCAGCCCCACCATGTCCAACTTCACCATACCATTACTCGGGTTTATGTACGCTAACTGTTCCGCGCTCATAGTTTTGTATGAGTTTGTGTTTCTTTTGTTATATATTTATCTGGTTTTACCCTTCGGATTGCGAGTGCTTATTAAGTCAGCGGATTACGCATGATTTATAAACGTAACAAACTACCAACATGTTTCTGGTATAAAACAAAGGTTATAAGTTCTTGAAAGCTCACAAGCTTTAAAAAAAGTCAGTCGCCATTTGCCAGCTAACGTTGGTTGGTTAAATATTTTAAGATTTCAAGATTTTCATGATATATTTTACAATTTAGCATAATTATTCTCAGCAGGATAAGTCAGTGGAGGTAAACGAAATTAACACGGAATGTGTTTATTTTTATATATATGGATTACACTATGAGTGAAATATGCAATAAATAAAACAAATAAATTGTTACTATATTAGTAGGAAATCCATTACTGTTTTTACCTTAGGCATGTACCCTTGTTTCAGCATGAGTATTGTAGCCCCTGGGAATTCTTCTTCCAGCTTCGTCAATCTCTTGTATAATCCCAAATCATCATGAAGGTCTGGTGAGAAAAAAACGTTAATCCACCTAAAATATTGTTTTTACTGGGAAAATATCAACAATGTGTAAGGACTAGTACAAATCTACGACAAATTTTAATTTATTTATTAATGTAACGTGTATAGTTTTTAGGAAGGCAAAGAAAAGGTCTAATAAGTAGCTTAGTATTATATTTCACAATTCCCATGAACAAATCATGATTAAATGATTACAGTTACTGCACTTCGTGGATCAACCAATATTTTTTAAAAGATGCACATCAAAGCCAAAACAGTTAGCAGATCGTGATCATTTAACAGGTTTCATAGGGTTAGTGGAGTGATTTTGCTCATCTTGTTCACGTTGATGTAAACAAATTTAACCAATGTTTCCCTTTTCATATTGACTTTCGATTTTTTTACCTCGTCTTTCAAAATTTGTTTGTTTACTTCAATGTGCAACAGAACAAATAATAAGAATAGTATATATTACTGCTCAAACCACAAATGTATTCTTCTTTTATTCATATACCCTGACGGGTATTTATATATAACATCCTTTATCACTGCAAACTATTTTACTACTTTAAAATCAAATAAGTTTTTACGTTAGACATATTATGAACTTATCGACTTATCTCCAATGAAGATATAATGCATTTCATTTGAAACAGGTCGAAAGGTATGTCTGCAATTCCGCATGATTTTAAAAAAAAGTACTCCCCTGAAATTTTGAGGATTATCCAATTAACACTAAAAAATATTTCACTAGAATGTGTAATACACAACAAGCTCGTTCGAGTAGAAAGCTGTTTATAAAGGACTGATTTCTCATCTTTAAAAAAAAAGATGTCTTAATTTATTTACACAGTTATCACCAATTCACTTCCATATCCGGCATCGACTATAGAGAACCGAAAAAAGACAATAATGATGTCTTATATACAGTATTATTCAAATTTCGCTGAAATGTTTTAAAGGACTGATTTGGTAAATCTGGCTAGAGAATTCTGACTAAACTTACTTTTAATTTTCTTTGCTTTATAAAGCTTTTGTGCCACGTCGTCAACGAGTTTTTCTATATCACGTTTGCATGGTTCCAGCTCTTCGTTTGTAAAGAATTTGTCTACCACGACATATCCCTTGGTAACAACACATAAAAATACACAAGATTTAAGAAATGAAATTAAATAATAACCCCTACGAATTTCTGGCCTACAATTTTAAAATCGGATTAAGCCTGGTGACATTAATCTCCAATTCTTCCGTTACTTATACCTTTTAGCAGCTGCATGCTTAAGAGTTTTAGATTCTAGGACGTTTGTCCTTGAAAGCCCCACTTCATTTTCATAGGTGTCGAAAAAAGACTAGGCACATGGTTCCCGCTAATAAAGGTACATTCTACGTCTTTGCCATAATCCAAACTTCAAGTATGTGTCTGCAGGGGTTTAGTCCGGAAGCTCGTTAGTGTCTGTGTGTTGTTTTATTTTTAACGTATGCGACACGTTATAAGAGACTTAGTTATTTTAGGCAGTGATTTTAAAAGGCACATGCATTACTATTATCTTAAGTAATTATTACTTTATTTGTCTTAGTGGCTACGTAAAATAGTGAATACAGGGTCCATAGAGAGGTCTTGGATACAAAGAAAAGTATATGTTCGTATTTGCAAAATAAAACTGCAAACGTGTGCTTTACAGTGCATAATTGACTAGGTGTAATGAACATGCCTGGTATGACGCGTTCCAGATTAAATATAACATTGCTGAACATATAAGAATGAAATAACAACCAATAATTCGATATTTTTTCTATAATTGAAATAGCACCAATAAAACTGTTACATTGTACGTTTTCATAATTCGTGTCATAATTATTGTGCATAGAACCACCCATTGTAGCAGTCACAGACGTTTTTAACAAACAGTCTTCTTAAATATCACTAAATTAGGCACAGAGAAAGCGGCTATATATTGATTAAACTTGACATGCGCAATGTGATGTTACACTATTTATAATAAAAAAACAGTATTGTTTTTACATGTATCCATAGCTTTAATAGAAAAATAGCAAAGGAAACCGACCGAACAACAAGTCAACAGTTAAAAGACAATTACAAATTCGGATATAGACAATACAAAAACAAAACACAAAACCAGAAAGTTAATCGTAGCTAGCGGAGTTCTTATTATTTTTTTAATATGCATGCATATAATTATGTCGTATATTTACATTAAAGGTTAATTTTGTAAATATATACCTTAGAATTATGTTAAATGAATTTAAGTTGTATTTATATTTAAACAATAAACAATACAGTTCTACAGTGGTGAGACCATTGGAAATCATTACGAAATGACAAACCTTCAGTGAAGTTCAAATTTGTGAGTATTGAAAAGACAGGTGGAAATTAAAGGTGGCAACAAATAAACAATTTCTTTTCGCCAAATTTTCTGACACAGCCTAGCACATGACAAAAGACATAAAATTTCAAGAATGGGTGTATTTTGTTGCTTTATATATTTTCGCGGCGTTATTTTTTTTTATCCGTCAACAAATGTTATTTTCTTTCGTATAAAAACTTATACTGCCGTCTGTAACCATAACTATACGATAAATTAGGTGTCTAAAATGACACTTGATTGCATGTATGGATCAACACTAATACGTCAGTTAGCAACGCATAGAACGCCAAATATTGATAAGTTCCGAACAGAATCGCAGAAACACATAAATGTTGATTATTGTGGAGTCTTGAATGGCACTGGTTAACTAATGTGCTGAATGAGTTTCGAAGTACTTGCCAAACTGGCACACTTACTCTATCGGACAAGACAATAAAAACGCCTGTGTTAGCTAGGTAATGGGACAAAGGGCCCAGGGTAGTCCTATTCACTATAAATTTACAAACGTGTAAGTATTGTGACAACCATATCATATTATACGGTCAAATTTTGTTCTTACGCTCAGCGGGATTCGAACTCGCACGGTTGTCACACTGTGCCACCTATTCGCCTGCACCATGTCCAGCTTAGACACCTCGGCCAAATCTGGTTTATAAAAATAAAGCTTCATTAACTGAGGCGAATCGTAAACATAGACATAGTACATGTGTACTAGCGTGTGAGGATGTACTTTTCGTAACCAATACGTATAAATCTGACAGTAATCTAATTCAGCATTTTTGAATAAATTATTTTGGATGACAAAGTTACTTGACTAAGTACTTTGCCAACTATATAATATATGAGCGGCGTCATTCATAAAGGGAAAAGGTTTCAAAATTGAGATTTTTGCAGAATTATGATCCTGATACATCGGAATAATAATAATAATAATAACTATATTGCAAAATTTCACCCAGAAGGGCCAAGGAAATATTAACATAAACACAACTTGAAAACATAATACATAATGAAATTGAGTAAACATATGACATATTGTAAAGATGATAAATATACATGTATCAAGTGGACCTAAGCTTTAACTGACATGGACCTGTTTCTCAACTCTAATGATTGTTTGATAAAGTCGCATAAATCTGTCAAAAATTCATTTTATGGGTTAAGCAGATACTCTAATTTGTCAACTGGTAGTGAGTTTAAAAATGGTTTATTATTACTAGTTTTAATTTGGTCAAAAAGAATAATTCTTAAGTTACGACTGACTGAACAATTAAGGGAAAAGTGATATTGATCTTCCAAGATATAACATTGTTTACAAAGTCTTTGTTGTCGGTATTTTCTGATAGCGTCCAGTTTCGATTAGAAAACGTTGGTCACTAATACGAAATTGTGTTGTAATCTGTTTGTTTATAATTTTTTCTCTTCTTTCAAATAATTTTTCATTTAAAATTCGGTCTTAAGTTGACTATTTAGATAAAGTTTTGAGTCATCTGATAAGTTATTAAGTTTTTCCAGAGACCGCTTAATATATATATATATATATATATATATATATATTTGACACCTTTTCAAATTGTCTTTTATTATGAGATTTAATTTTTGAATATTTAGAATTTATGGCAGTGAAATCTTCAGAATTCAAGTTAAGTTCTTTAAATATATTTTCAATAATAATCAAATCTAAAGTTTTATTTTATTCTCTAAAAGTTGAAATCAGTAAAGTATATGAAATCGGCACTCACTACTGCCTGACGATGATCAATTTTCCGGCGTTTTACCATAAACCAGGTAGACGTCGTTTAAAGGTATTACTGTTATTTGCAATATATTACCGTGTATTCCAGTTAATCAGTTCTTGCAGTAATCAAAGGACCTCAATGACTTAAATTTGCACCAGTTATCATTTATTTAACCAAAAATTATCATTAAAGTTTTACTCAATATTATCTGTATTATTCAATTCGTAAATGTTCGTTTGCAACTCATTGTACAATGTTATATGACTTAAATCTGTCATCAACAAATTCCGTCTAATTGTCCTATCTCGTATTTACCTATATTTCCAGAAAGTTTAGTGTTCGAATACTTTGTAAATAATTTATAATCATTAAATAAAAACAAATTGCTTCTATTATTATGAGGAATAATTTTACCGAACACCTAAATTGTATGTATATTAACTGAAATAAACAACTCTATTTAAAACATACTATAAATTTGTTTCCGTTTACTAGTTTTCAAAAGATTTACGACAGAGTTAGTATTCAGTTTGTTTGAATGAGGGTTAAGGCCAGTTTTTGTTATTTTTCAGCTATATCACGCCGTCTAGATCTGTATTGACCAAATAAAATATTTTGAAATCTACAAATCACTTTGTTCTTAAGATTTGCAAAAAAAACGTATCATATTGGAGATTTCTTGAAATTTTAATAAACAAATTTCAGCGAAATTCAAATGTGTACAACTTTAATATAAAACATAAAATTTGTAATCTGACATTACCAACTAGTAGTGGAAAACCCCATCCTTGTGGTTCCTTGTTAATGCAAACAAGATCCCATCAATAAATATCATTATCTGTAAAAATATTCAGGTATTTATATTTCACAGTTCATATTTATGTGTGATACGTTTGAAAAATTATATTGCATATGACGAAAGCTTTTAACGTTTGAGTGACAATTTTAAGTAGATCAGAAACATTTTATAACAAATTTCAAATTGCTGTCTGCTTTTTCATGTCTAATGATTTTAAAAGCTAATCTAGATCGTATTCGTAAATATTATTAGCTGAGAATATACACAGCAAATTATTCACAGTTTATAATTTATGTAAAAGTTTGAAAATGAACTGCATAAGATGCAAGCTTACTACATTTTAGTGACTTTTTAAATTAGATCATACATATTTTATTTATTTAATAATTACTCAACGACCGGACAACACATCAGAAAAAAATTACACGCAAAGAAGCAGACACCACTTTCTTTCTAATTACAAGTACATGTACATGTATTTTAATAGGTCACCAAGAATATATCAATATGGTTTGAAAGCGCATATAGACGGAAACATAATTTAGTATTGGCAAGCCTGATTAATAAAATATGCACGATTATTTTTCAAAAGTAAACTTTAATCCGCTGTCGTATTATTTTTAACTACCATGGAAATATAGCTCTCCAAAATGTTTTAGATATATGCACTGAATACTCCTGAAGAAGACGGTTTAAATTTAATGCTAAAAAGTCAGCTGTGATACAATTTTCTACTAAGTCGCGATAAAGGTAAGTTTTGAATGGACTGTTGATGGCAAAAATATTCCAATGAGTGATGATTACTTCCATGTTGGCATTGAATTAAATTCTAAGTTCAAGTCGGCAACACGAAATGAAAATATATGTCGAAAAGGGCTTTCTTCGCTTTAAATGCTATTAAATCTAAAGAAACTATTCGTGCGTTTTACTCCATTTAAATAAAACTATTGTGTTGCCTTCTGTTTTAATGGGTGTAAACAGTGGATAAATCTGAAAACTGCAGATTATACAGCCTGTAATAGGTTTTAACATTTTATAGTTAAACAAATTCTTGATCTTAAAACAACCACTAGATCAGACATGTGCCAAAGTTTACTTGGACTGTTTCTCATCACTCTACAATGGATAAGAAAAAATATGTTTCCTACTGTTCATTCGAAGAATCTCACTTGATGAAACAAATATTTCATGTCCGACTATTTTCGTATCTAACAAACATTAACTGTACACAATTTGGTTACATAAAGACTGTAATTCTTGATTTTGTTTGCACTATAATTTTGTAATTCATAATCTCTACATGAAGAAATAAAGTTATGAATGAATGAATGAATGAATGAATGAATGAATGAATGAATGAATGTCGTTAGGAACATTCCCAAATAAAACATCATAGAAAAATATAGTTAACGTTCCTGTGAACAAATTGCAAACACGAGAGTGGAAACGCCGAGTATGCGGACACTGATTTTTCTACCGTTTGAGGAATATTCAAAAAGCGGTTAAAGTATGGAACTATTAAAAATATGCAAAATCATCTAAAGCAACCAGAAATTGTTATTTTATTATTAAGCTTTTATAATGAGATTCCAATATAAATAGAGGGACATTGCCAACTGTGCAATACAGTTTATTCGGACATCTATGTTCATATTTTCTGTAACTGTACACCTTTGTCAGTTTGTGCCACGTCCACATTATTGAGTGCATTTCAAAATATAGTAGACAGTCTAGATTGTGTGCTGATGCACGGGATGGCATTTTGTCACCTTCATTTTGTTCTTCTTTCTTGTAATGTTGTATAATATATAATTTATAAATTTACTATTATCATTTTGTGTGTAAATATGCATAGATGTATGTGATTGTTGTATTACTTTTTGTAATTAATGTCTGTATTAAAGGAATTAAATAAATGATGATAATATCATATATCAGTGACCGATTACATGGTCACACCACTGTTGAACTGCGTTGTTTAAATAGAAATATATTGGATTCATTTAACATAATTTTAAAGTATACTTTTACACAATTAACCTTTAATGTAAAAAAACGAAATAATTATATGCATGCACATTAACAAAAAATAACAAGAACTCGCAAGCTACTTATTGCTTACGATTCACAACAATTATACTAACTGTACATCTATGAAAAACCACTGGTGTCTCGTATGTAAATGGCATATAGTGTGCATATACCGTATAAGTGGTTTTTTTTTCGCGTGGGGAAAATTTAGCGTTTTTGTTGAAAAACTGTGCGAGTTTATTTTAGCGTAAAGTAATTTTCGCGGTAAGTAATCAGACTAAATAGCTTAATGTTTGTTTCTAATACTTCGCGCGTTGATATTTTCGCGGTAAACATTTTACCGCGAATATAGCGAAAATGCATTAAATCACCGCGAAAAAACCACTTATACGGTACTTTGTTATTATATGAATATATTTCTTCACTGTGATACTTCAGCCATTGTGTTACTTTGTCGTTGCTTTTTATGTAAAAGGAATCGTGATTGATACTAAAAGCATTTAACAAACTAAACAATAAATATGTTTTTTAAACAACACAGCAATGGAGTGAGGCATGAATTTAAATCAAAACAGCACTCGTGGTAAGATCCCGATGGAATTACTTCAAATGACAGCTTTTAAACGTCTTGAGAATCTTAATTTCAGCTGGATCTGAATGACTAGAAAATTTTTCTCTTACTTTATGCTGACGACACAGTTTTATTATCAGAGAGTGTCGGAGGCATGCAAACAATGTTAGGTATTTTTCAAGAACAGTTGTAATACTTGGAAACTTCTATTTAATGTTGAAACAACAAAGGTTGTTGTTTTTAAAAAGAGGAGAGTTTATGAAATGTTGTCTTAAATTTTAACAATAATGTTTTTGACGTCTGTTATTCTTATAATTATTTAGGAATTGTTTCCATTTTAACAACAGTTTGTAAACACAAAGAAAAATTTAGTTTAAGCAAGCACAAAAAGCTTAAAATTCAGTGTATTATAAGATAAGAAACATAAATTTGCCAGTTGACCTCCAATGAAAAATTTGTGATACTCTTGTAAAACCCATACTGCTTTACTCATGTGAAGTCGCATGATCCGATAAAAATGATAACATTAAAAAAGTTCATCTCCAGTTTCTCAAGAGAATACTTAAGAGTCTGATCGACTTCACCAAACCACATGGTGTATCGAGAATTAGGTCGCTATCTATTGAATATTGATATTTAATGTCGTATGCTTACTTTTGTAATAGATCCATTTCATCCAGAACTTTAATTTTATCCAAAATTTGTTTACTCTTATTTATAAACATTAAATGAATAAAGAGAACGGTTTTAATTGGTTGCAGTGTATAAAATCCATTTTAGATTATATTGGGGTGAGTTTTCTGTTTACTGATAACCCGCATGTTAGTAACGAGTGGTTTAAGATACATGTAAGGCAGATTTTAAGAGATCAGTTTTTTTAAATGGAGGTCTGGTCTTTCTAACTCATCCAGAGGAACATTTTATCGCTATATTGAAGATGAGTTTAGGCTTGAGTCTTATATATATATATATATATATATATATATATATATATATATATATATATATATATATATATATATATATATATATATATATATATATATATATATATATATATATATATATATATATATATATATATATATATGATACTGGACGTTGGCATAATATGCCAAGAGACAGCGGAATATGCCACAAAAGTGAGCAATTGGAGATAATTTTCATTCTCTCTTTATTTGTAATAATAATGATTTTTGTCGTAATTCGGAATATTGATTGATTGATTGATTGGATGTTTGCTTTACGTCCAGCGAGCAGTATTTCAGCAATATTCATGACGGGAACAAGTTAACAAACAATACATCAATTTAAAAGGTGTAGGATGGGACACAGTGAACAATATTTTGACTGACTCTGGAAAAGTACGGAGTATTGCGTAGTGTCGGAGAATTTAGCCTTTTGTAGTGGCTACAATGAGCCTACTCTTCGAAATTTACAAAAGGGGTCTTTATCGTGCAAGGAGCGTGGCACTCTCCAAACACGTTACCCACTATGATCCGCGGCCAGGCTTTTCGTATTATGACCTGACAACCCCAAACGGAAGGTCTCCCCTATCCGCCACCCGGGGACGCGCTGGGCTGCTCTGTAGGTCGAGCACTGAGAACCGTCCTAGTATAGTCCCTGTCGAAATTCGGAATAAAAATGTTCCAAGGTATAAGACTATTTATCCAAGTATAAATAAAATGGTATTCGTTTTTATCCATATTTATTATGAAATTTTGTTCCTCTTTATAACCCACTTTTAAAATCTATTATAGTTGTACATAGTTGTATGCCCATGTTTTTCATTCATTTACACATGCATATGAACATGTCAGATTTGTCAACATTTAGGTGATGTATTGAGTTTGAATAATATAATCATAAAATAAAAACAAAATTTAAAAATTTTAAAAAAAACCACGCGACATTACCACATCGATCTACATCATAACAATACTGGCGTTATAATTTTAAAGTTGGCACAATATAAAATACCTCTTCAAAGAACTTTCGTATCACGGAGTCGGGTAACTGTCCCGGTTTTTTAATTGTTGTCTGGATAGGTATTGCTTCAGTGTTAAAAATTTCGGGATGCTCTTCATTGCTGTCTCCCGGATATTGTTCCATGTCTTTAAATCTAAATAGTATATTTGTAATATTACTTATGCAAATTCACCATAAACTTTCAGATTAGAATGAATTCCTTTTGTCTCGACAGTATATACGCCAGTATAAATAAACACGTCAACCATGTAAACTTTAAACCCGGAATTAAATAACACACCAGAATTACACAACACATGTTTATGGAACGCCGTAACTGCCTCATGTGTTCTTGCTTTTATATATGCACATACTTTTTCTCTATAGTATACTAATTTTTATATGAATATACTTATTCTCCATAGGCACATACTAATTTATATATGCACATTTTTTTCTATGTATGCACATGCTTTTTATCTACATGCACACATTTTTTCTTTATATGCACATACTTTGTCTATATACTTGAACTAAGCCGAATTTTACTGCCGTTATTATCCACTGTTAGTTTTGTGATTTGTCGGATTAGCTCGACAAAAAAAGCGAGGGTACGATTATTCGTTCTATATATGCACAACTTTGTCTACTGTATATACTTTTCCTACATAGTTTTTCTTTATATATCCACATACTTTTTTATATAATTACATCCGCATTAGTTTAAAGATAACTTAGACCGCTTAAGATTGATTGATTGATTGGATGTCTGCTTAACGTCCAGCGAGCAGTATTTCAGCTATATTTAGGAAGGGAACAAGTTAACAAACAATAAATCAACGGAAAATGGGGGTGGGATGGGTCACAGCGAATACAATTTTGACTGCCACTGGAAAAGTATGGAGTTTTGGGTAGAGGCGGAAAATTTAGCCTTTTGTAGCGGCTACATTGAGCCTACTCTTTTTCGAAATCTACAAAAGGGGTCTTTATCATGCAAGGAGCGTGGCACTCTCCAAACATGTTACTCACTACGGTCCGCGGTCAGGCTTTCCGTATTATAACCTGACAACCCCCCCAACGAGAGGCTCTCCCTTACCCGCCACCCGGGGACGCGCTGGGCTGCTCTGTCGGTCGAGCACTGGGAACCCTCCCAGTATGATCCCAGTAGACCGCTTAAGAAGACAACTCCGTTCGTATCAGACGACAACTCGGACCGATGTGAAGTCATCTCAGCCCTTAAATGAACGCTAATATCGACTAAAGAATTGACTATTGTTCTGTTAATAAATGTGATAAATACGTTAAATTGTTATTTTTCATTTTATCAATTATAAATAAAATATTTTAATCCCTCGATCCGGAACATATACACTTGTAATATACAATGTCCCTGCCTGCATCAAAAATAAGTAACAATGATTAATTATAGTCAAAATCGTAATTTAAAATATTTAAAGCCAAGTAGGTGAGCTGAGATAAAATTAAATATGATAACATTTAAACGAAACCTGTAATTTTCCATTCTTATATACCTGTTGCGGGAAGATGTAAAGGTCGCATGTGAAACTAGAAAATGAAAGAAACTGAAGATTTCAAAGATAGAAGACGAGAGATTAATATATAACTATAAAAATATCTTTCATTTGTTCATTTGATTGGCTTAACATTCCTTCAAAAGTAATGATTTAGCCGGAAAACAACCTGGAATGGGTTAAACAAGAACAAGATCTTGGGATAAGCGCTGGAATGTTATGTCACCTAAGAGTACACTAAAAATAGATTGCAGAATGCTGGCAGTGTCCTGATTTTACCCCGTAGGGGTGAGAATTTCCTAAAATAACTTCAAAGACTGTCGGGGTTGTCTTCTGATACGGCCAGAGTTGTCTTCTTATACGGTCTGAGTTGTCTTAATGCATATATAGAAAACATATAAAGACAAATGTGCATATATATAAAAACTATGTGCATATATAGAAAAAGTATATGGATAAAGTTTGCGCATATCACACATTCTCAGCAATAAGGTGCAATTCCAATTTATTTTAAACTAAAAAATAAAAGTGTTAGTTGATGATCCATAATTTCACTATGAAATCTGTCAGGCTTAAACTTTCAGACCTTACAAATCAACAAACCATTTGAATAGATCAAAAGATGCTGATATTTTAAATCACGTGCTATTTCTGTTATAAATTAGAGTTGATACCTACGTAACCTTCAATTTCATTCATTTCAACATAAATACACAAAGGTAACATATATATAGAATGAAAGACTCGTGTTGATTGCCTTATTCTTCCGTAAATGGCCGATTTCTGGTAAAGATGACCCAGTACAGATGAGCTCACGCGCACACATCTGTACTTGCTGCGTCATCCAATAAAAATGCCAGAAACAAGAACGTTACAACGTTCTTGTTTCCGGCGTTCCGATTGGATGTAAGAGACAATGGAGTCTAAAACAATAATAGGTTCTTTCATACGTTTTTGGGAAAGACCGGTTGATCTTTCACGAGTGATAGAAATTTTTATGTCTTTTCGCGAGTGGTGCAAAGCGGAACGAGCCAAAAGACAAAAATTTCTATCACTCGTTAAAGATCAACCGGTCTTTCCCCAAAACGTACGGAAGAACCTATTATTCTATCTCCAGGAAGAAAACATGGACTATATATAGTTTTGCAACAACGATAAAGATACTGTCAAGCGATTGTGTTTTTGATATAAAATTTTTATTTTAGAATAATTTTATATTTTTTCAATGCAGGTGGATTCTAGGATTCTAAATATTTGCTGTAATACAGAAAGTATTTCAATTAATTTTCTATTTATAATGTAATTTATGAATATTAACTCAGATCATTCATAAATCGATATTTCCTCTGAGCGAACTACTTTCGGTATCCAATGTAAACAAAGATGGCGTCCTCCTAGAGTATCGCAATGAAGAGGGAACAATGTTTATTCTGTCGCAATGATTTCTAATTAAATCGATTGAGATTTCAAATTAAATATAATAAACATAAAAATTAGGTTTCATCATTTTGTTGTGTTTTCTATTAATATTTACAGAACCTAGATTCCGTTTGTACTATGTTTTGTATGTTCCTTAGCTTTCCGGCTTTGATACATTTTTTATCAAGATGGTTTTCTGTAACTGGTTTTTTCTAGATTTAAAATTGCAATGACTATTTATGAGAATTATAAAGATTAAACACTGTGTTTTAGGAAATTGTAAATGTCTAAAGTCCTTCGACTCCCTCACAAACTTGGCATTAAGTCCTTCGGACTTGATTTAGTTTGTGATAAGTCGCCGGAGTTCACACATTGATAATTTCTAAAACCCGGTGTTTAATCCTATATTCATTTAAAGGAGCATATAAAATAAACTTAGTGGTGAAAAATAAATAATTTTGTCTTTAAATTTAAATTAACAAACCATGGTAACGTATGTATTAAACATGTTGTTTTCCACTTTTAAAGGCCAAACATCTAATGAACACTGAATTTATACTAATTTAATGCAAATTTAACAAAACTGGCACAATTGCTATTTTTCTATTAATTTTGAGAAACATACAAGTGTTCAAAACAGTCAAGTTTGACATGCGAAAAATCATAATTTGTGTACAAGTTTGAAAAAAATACGGACAGCATTTGAATAGATAAAGAATATATACTTAGTGTCAAATGAAATCACATAGATTTAACCACAGAATATTTAAAAAAAAAACTGTACATTTACCTGTGCAATGCAAAAGGCTAAGGTAACGTAGATACATAAATCTAGATGTATTCAAATTTGAATACAGACGAACGGTATTTAACCCATTGGTAACTTTAACAATCTGATTTACTCAATTTCCAGTGAAATGTCAGTTTAAACAACTAAAAATAATAAAACAGTAACTATTTAAAAGACTGTTTGCCTAGAATCATAACAGTAACGTAAGTATTCAAATCTAGCCGGGGTCTTATTGCCGAGGGAAAAGGTAGATAATGATCACCTGCCTGTCAATACTCAGGTTGTGGGTTACAATCTTTATGCAGGCAGAGTGTGCACGACTCCAATCATAATAAACTCTTGTTATTTCCGGTCAGTTAATAATGTAGGATACATACGTGACTCATGTGTAACGTTTGTATCAAATATTTGGCTTTGCCTTCTGTGTTTAAAAGATGCACTCATAACATATTAATATATTAGCTTACGATTTTAATATCCTTAAACTTAAGAAAAATACAAGTTCGAACACTTTATTGAAAACAATACATTTTTATTACATCAGATTTACACACCTTGGTTGATTAATTTAAATGTCAAATTTTGACAAAACAAAAATTAATCTTTACCCGAACTTGAAGCTAGTGTGGCCTCAGTGAGCTTACTGAAATCATGTGAAACAACAACAAAAATACCTCGTCATTGCCTCGGCGTAGTTTCTATGTAGTTGGTAATTTGTGTAGTGTTAACGTAGGTAACGTATGTAGTGGTAACATATTCATTTTTTCAGATAATAGTTCACAGTTTTTCTTTCACCAGATGTAAAGAATAGGTATTATATAGAGTATAAACTGTAGACGAACTTTTTCTTCTTCAGCTTTGGCCCTCTTACGACTTGCCACTGACTTACTAGACCTACTAACTTTGACAGCTCTACAACAATCTCCCTCTTCCATACCTTTATACTTTCTGTGAGTGACTTTTCTTACAGAACCTATGCACTCGTTGAAATGTTCATTGTGCTCTTGTAGTATAGTCAAGGCATCTTTCGTATTTTGTCTTTGAAGGTAACCTTTGTACTATTCAGACTTGACACAAAACTGCTTGAAGTTGTCACTAATGTTCTTTTCTAAATGTCTCAAATCTTCAAGGGTATGTTTATTGTTGAGGGTTATAATTAAATCTTCAATTTTATACCAAATTTTGTCACAATTGTCTTTAAGTTTTCTAGTTTCATCAAAATTCATCTTGGCCTTGGGTGTCAGTTTTCGTATACGTTCTCTGGATGACGGTACAAAAAGATAGCTAACCAACACAAAAAGTCAACATTATTTTAATTCAAAATAATCTAGTACATGGTCACACAGCATGGTGTATGCAATGACAACAATCTATCTAGTTGACTTGTACATAATATGGTGTGAGTTGTATAATAAAAAGCTAAAAAAGAAACAAAAAAGGAAAATATACTAAATTTGAGAAAACTAAACATTCAAAATAATACAAAACAAAGTTATATGGTTTTGATACCGAAATTTGCACTTTACCTGAAGATATTTTTGTCAGTGAACTCACATTTTTATAATGAATATGTTTTAGTTAATCTAACGAAGGTGAGATTGTCTTTGAACATTGTTTCTCGCCTTGAAAGTCATTAGTTGAAAAGTAAAAAGTCAATTGTAAGAAGTTGAAAGACAAAAATGTCCCTTAACGGCTTACGTAAAAAGTCAGAAGTCAAAAGTCAAAAGACAAAATTCAATAATCAAAAGGCTGAAAGTCAAAAGTTAAAAGTGAAAATGTCCCCAGTCGGCTTGTAAAATAAGTCAAGAGTCAAAACTCAAGACAAAAAAGTCAGAAGTAGTAAGTTCAAAGTTAAAAGTCAAAATGGCCCTCCAGGGCTTCCGTATCTGTTAATAAACAACTGTCTGTTCTCCAAAAATCCAATCTGTTGACTTTTAACACCGAGCACGTTAAACAAAAAGTAAAAATCAAAATGAAGTGTGTTACAGATATATGACGACTATTCAAATCTCATATTACGATTGGTTAATACACCTAGATGTTATACAATCGCTTAAAGAAGTAAATCATTTCGTTTTCGTTATATTCATGTATTTTTTTAATAATTGTGTCTTATATGGGTTTGATACAGACATTTGCACTTTTCCTAAACATAGTTTTGACAATTAAAGGGCAATAACTCCTATAAGGAGTCATCATACAACTTTGACCCAATGGAGTGTTTTGTAGAGCTTTAGATGCTGAAGAAGAAAGGTCCGTTTGGGTTTCCTGTATCTGTTATACTTTTTGAACAATAAGCAAAAAACTGTATTTTGACCCCCCTGTTCTATTTTTAGCCATGGCGGCCATGTTGGTTGGTCTGAGGCCATGATTTGGGCAAACTTGGTAGAGGACCTTTTACTGATGATGTGTGCAAAGTTTCAAAGCAATCGCTTCAGTGGTTTTGGAGGAGAAGATTTTTGAAGAAAAGTTAACGACGACGACGACGACGACGACGACGGACGACGACGGACGCCAAGTGATGGCAATAGCTCACATGACCCTTCGGGTCAGGTGAGCTAAAAAGTCAAGTGTAAGAAGTTGAAAGACAAAAATGTCCCTTTACAGCTTACGTAAAAAGTCAGAAGTCAAAAGTCAAAAGAGAAAAGTCAATAGTCAAAAGGTTGAAAGTCAAAAGTTAAAAGTGAAAATGTCCCCAGTCGGCTTGTATAACAAGTCAATAGTCAAAACTCAAAACAAAAAAGCCAGAAGTAGTAAGTTAAAAGTTAAAAGTCAAAATGGCCCTCCAAGGCTTCCGTAGAAAATAAACCATGAAAAAACTTAGCTTTTAACATGTATACAGAAAAGTATATAAAAATACAAAATTATTTACTTTTGTCAAAAAATAAATATATGAACACATAAATATAATCGTGAATAAAAAAGTTCAACTTACGTAGTGAGATGACACACAACAATGGTGAAAACAATTAACGATATGAAATGAGGTGCACATTCGATTCAAGATGACATCCATAAACAGGCTACAGGAAACAGAAAATCGATCAAAACGAAAGTGAAAGAGTAATAGAGTACACCCTAAGTCATTAATTAGAACATGTCTATCAATACACAATACTAAATATAGCTATTAAGTAATGCAATCACCAATACAAGGTCAAAAACGAGAAAGTACTTATGATACAACAAATAAAAAATAATGGAAATTACATATATAGTAATGTTTTACTAAATCATTGTAGGGGCCTCGGTGGCCGAGTGGTCAAGGTAGTTCGTCTTAATAAAGATAAAAAAAAGGTAGTTCCTTTACTTTTGATCACGTGGTCTGTCAACACTGAGATTGCGGGTTCGATTCTCACTTCAGACAGGGTGTACTCGACTCCAATCTTAATTGACAAGGATTTCCAGTTTTCCTACCGCAGGTCGGGGGTTTTCTCCGGGTACTCCGGCTTCCTTCCCCAATAAAAACTGGACGCCCTGATATAGCTGAAAAATTGCTGAAAGTGGCGTTAAACACCATCAAACAAACAAACTAAATCCAAGTATGAATAAAGTGTTATATTCATAATTATTTGAATTACGCATGCATCAACTTTTAGTTATAATAACTAATTCAACATATTTATATGTAATTGTAGTATCGTTAAAAATACAACCAGGAGATTTATAGTAAGGATGAATCGGCACTAGGAAACCTAATGTTGTATATGATTCTGAGAATATAAGAAGAGGTTTGTCCATTACAAAGTTCTTTTTTCATAACAAACAGAACATATATACTCCAAGGTATAAGTGAGGTAACGTATGCATCTGGACTACGGCGACATATGAATGTTGAGATATGAAACCAATATATTTATTTGGATGTGTAATATTAATGTTGTGTGGTTCTAAAATTCAATATTGCACTGTGGAGACAATCACGTATGTATTGTTTAAGTAAAATTAACACAATTTTTTGTGTACTTCCACATACATCATATCAATAAAAATTTGGCAACTTTTGGCAACATATACAAAGGTCTTTGTTGACGATATTAAACCACTTCAATTGTCTTTATCTTGCCCATTAATATACGACAACAGCAATTGCACCTTACTGCTGAGAATGGGTGATATAGAGAAAAAGTATGTACACATACAGAAAAACTATGTGCATATGTATGTGACTATAGGGAAAAAGTATGTGCATAAAAGCAAGTACACAAGGCAGTTACGGCGTTCCATAAACATGTTGTTTACCTGTTTGATTAAACTGTGAAAGATCTCGTTAACATCAACACATAATAAGGATAAGGACATTGTTTGACAGTAATGCACTTGAAAATATTACAGGAATTTAGTATATATAAAAAACATTAAATTTTAAATTGATTGATATGTACAATATGTGAACAGTAATCACTCAACATTGATTACGAGCTTCTATATTTAGAATTGGGATCATAAGTGAATAATTTAATTTGCTTTGTGAGCTAAAATCTGACTGGCCAATTCAAAGTAAGCAACAAAATTAAACGAAACAAGTTTAGCTTTTCCCATTTTATTGTTATTATTAAAGCATCCGTTGTAATTTATATGTAGGATAGGTAAACAATGTACCTTTTAATGGATAGACCACGGGGGGGGGGGGGGGGGGTAACTTGTATATATAGGGTAATACGGATGTGCGGCCGGAATAGGTCACTTTTTTAGCTCTCCAAAATATATGAATAGGTAGCTTTTTTCATTGAAAAATATATCATTGGGTAGTTGTAAATTATCTAAATATATTCCATGCCTCAATTCTCATCTTAAGCATGTTAAGCCTATGTAAACCAAAGTGATTTTACAAACAAAGTGTTCCATTAACATCAATTTATCAATTTGGTAGTAAACGTACTATTTTGTCAATGGGGATGTGCAGTAATAAATATATGAATAGGTCTGATTTAATCATTCAATATATGATTAGGTCCTGTTTTATAGTGTCCGAAAATATATGAATAGGGTGGGTTTTCAAATGTCCGTCCGCACACCTGTACCTAAAAGTATCCTTAGTGACCCCCCCGTGGGATAGACATTGTTAACGCTAAACCAATAAAAAAATATGTGTTGTTCTATTTACATCAATATCAGAGCGAAAATAAAAGATACAGAAAATATCAGTATTTTCCCAAACAGCTACAAAAGTAGGGAGATTTTGGTGCAATGTTTACCTTTTAATTGTTAACTTACCAATGTACTGAATGAAGTAGAAGTCAATATGTGGAACGTAACATTACAACATAAAAATACTGATTACAATCCCGATTCAACCTTAAGAATATATCGAAATTTTAGTACACATGCTAGTTCGATCCTGACGTAAAGCAATGATATGACAAGGATATTTATAGATTTGGTGAACCACCCAATCAGAGGTCATTATCCATTTGGATGGCTTGTGCAAAAGTAACCGAACAGGCGAGACATCAAATTTTTTTTATTAAAAAATCTTTCTTTCTTAAAATTTCATATATGGGGCATTACACATATAATGCTAAATTACAAAAAAGGAGAAAAAAGTATAAGTGTCCAAGGACTTTTTGCGGGAATTTTACCTCAACGTTTAAGAAAGGTTTTTCTACTTTCATTTCAAAGTTGAAGTCCCATTGTACCACATTACTATCAGTGGCGATTCATGTAAAAATTGAGATGGTTTCATCTAGATGGATTTCAAAATCATCTAGATGGTATTGTAAAGCATCTGCATGCGTGTTAAAGGCATCTAGATAAAATACCTTATCATCTAGATACTTTGTATTTTCATCTAGATGGGTTTCATCTAACTGCTTTTGAAATTCATCTAGATGGAAAACCATGTAGATGGTTTTGAAACGCATCTAGATGGTTTTCTGTAGAGTTTTATCTAGATGAAGATGAATACATTTACTTGGACATTAGATTCATCTAGATACTTTTAACATACATCTAGATGCTTTTAATACGCATCTAGAATCTTTACAAAACCATCTAGATGCTTTTGAAATTCATCTAGATAAAAAAACATCTAGATGAAACCATCTCAACATACTTTAGGAAGAAATCGACTGCAAAAAAATATATTCTTCTTCTACAGTAATGCCATACCTTTCAAAATATCAAAGCAATAGCAGTTATAAGCAAAAGCAGAAACAAAAGAGAAAATTAGGACTATTTTTTCATCCTGCCATGTTTTGACATGCACAGGAAATTCATTCCATGAATAGGATAATTACCCCTATCAAGTAACAGACAGCCATTTGCTCCGTATAATGTTCATCATTTGACTATGTGGAGACGGTAATTATAACTCGCGTTGGTCATAAGACTTATGGTTTTTACCCGACGGGGAGAGAGAGCGCGCCGGGTTAACGGTCACCGGCGAGAGCTGATTTGAAGCTCTCTACGCTTGTTGATTTGACGGTTGTGTCGTTCATCAGGTTCCACACTATTATAGTTCTAACAAAATGAATTCGAATTTGAATAATTTGAATACTGTTGTGTTTTGCTCGGCGGCACTATAAAACAATTTGAGTTGTTTCTGACTTGTTTGTCAACAATATTGTTTGTCATTTATTAAATCTATTTATGAACTTGTTCCTCCGGAATAGTTTTCCTGTAGTGATTTCTAAACAATTATAGTATCTGGGGCACTATTTATAACCAGAAATACTGGTTCCCCAACAGAATAGCAGCACACAGAATTAGGATTTATATTTGATTGCTTTTTTTTCGAAGCAAAACAACAGTGTTCACAGACGACATTTTTTCACTACTGCTCGAGTCAGAAATGTTGATAGGTTGCGTCACTTAATAATAAGCTGTGAAGGGCTCCTCGTAAACAATATGCCAAAATCTTTTACAAAATTACAATGCGTGTATTTTTATTAAGGTCATCCTACTCCTGGTCGTGAAAGAACGGAAGTTCTAAATAATGATTTTTTTCGCAAACTCGACTTGTGTCTTATAAGAGGCAGACAGCACTGCTTTCGTCCGGACCACCTGAGTGCACCCATGGTTTTTACTGGGTTCGTGTTACTCTCTTTCTGTGTTTTATGTTTTTGGTTTTTGTGTTGTGTTTATCTATATCCGCATTTGTAACTGTCCCTTGGCTTTTTGCTTTTGTTGTTCGGTAGGTTTTCTTTGCCATTTTCTTTCTACATACTAATAACATAAAATATTGCATGGAGGATTGATGAGTTTCAATTGGTGATGTTAGATGTATGTATATCGTATAAAACGTATTAAATTCAAGTTTTTTCAACGCATTAGCTAATTTTAATTGAACTGACGTTTCCTCTGCTTCTATTGTTGCAGACGGTTGCATTTTAACAAACATGTAAGGCATACAATCGGAAGGTGAATGCAAGTTTAACAGTTCCTAGTTTTAATATAAGAAAGCATGAACAAAGCGTGGTGATTATTTCAAGGAGACATATCATTCTATACATTTAAGCTAGACCTTATAACGACCAAACAACTGACTTATAAACGCTAATTTATCAATTTATATAATATATTACTGTATAGATAGAGATGAAAAATTTAATTTTCCGAGTGACAGAAATCACGGTAAATCACATGTGAAAATTATCGTTTATTTTCACTCTCGGGTTTTTTACCCCCAAAATTTGTCTTTTCGATGATCAAAACCCAAAAGCTAAAATAATTGTTCACTAACAGACCGGAACCTGCTAGAACAATATCCTATAACAGGTCATTTAGCGTGACAATATCCTTATTTGTTATTTCAGAACGAAATATTAGTTAGCTGGCGTCCTGATCCAGATTAGGGCGGCCATGTTGCAGTTGGTTTTGTACTATACAGATATTCATCCGCCGTTCATAAAATTTAGGATTAAGCATTCAAATTTTTCGAAAACAATTTTGATCTATATAATAAATAGGATAATCAATTGGACATCATGAATATCCAAAATATGATCAGTCACTCGTGCCGCATAAAGCATCAGATTAAACTCGTGCGCGGAACAAGTTCCGCGCACTCGTTTAATCATATGCGTTATGCGGCACGAGTGATCATATTTTGGAATTTCACTCCGCCTAATTAATTATCCTATAATTATTACATGAATAGAATTTTGCGTGTTTTTGATTGATCTAAAAGCAACTTTCGGGTCGTGATAAATCGCAACAGTACTAAAATTACATAAAATGTTTGTACGCTGCCCGATTCCGCTGCATAGTAGTCAAGCGGAATCCGATATCGACCTGGTGTTTTATGTTTTAGCCAAACAGAATAGCCGTCTTAATAAATTCATTCGTCCAATCAAATCGATTGTATTAATTGCCTAGTACACAATTCATTGACGTCTGCTACGTACATCGTGCGTGTCAACAACAAATGGGAGAAACGTCGACTCTGCAATATATTGATTCATTTATACTCTTCTCAATATTTGAAACTGGAATTTCTTCTTCTTCTTGAGGTATACAGTATACCATCAGCACTGATGATTACTTATTGTCGCATTATATTTTCCTAAAAATTTTAAGAAAATAATTGATCAAGAATATCAAAATTTGTGAAAAGAACACTAAACAAATTTGAAGACGTGATTAAAACTATTTACATGTAGCTAATTTTTTTTACTAGTGGAGTGTACAAAGAACAGCAGGAGTCAGCTGTTCTCTAGAGCTGTCAATGGACGAGTGTAGCAGGGGAGTTGGTTCCTCTGCGGTATTGTGTAGGGAAAAATGAATGCTGGTATGAAGTTTTTGTTGTATAGATATGCCTGTAAGTGAGTTGGTGGTTCTTCCTGGTTCTTGAGTCTGCCAAAATTAAGACTTCAGAAGAAATAGAAACAAGATGGTAGGTGATTTTGTACATCATTACCAATCTTGTGCGAAATCGGCTTTGAGAAAGTGGTGGAAGATTGAGAGTGGTGAGCATATCTGAGACGCTACTGGTGTTATGGTACCTATTACAAATATACTGGCGATCAGCTCTTCGTTGTATCATTTCAATTTAAGATGCATCTTCGCTAGCCAAGGGTTACGAAGCTTCTAATGTATGAGGGTCCCAAACTGAACAAGAATATTCAAGTTCGGGCCTGACGAAGGCTTGGTATGCCAGTATTTTGATATGTTGGTTTGATGTTTTGAGGTTTCGTTTTAAAAATCCTAGCGCTTTGTTTCCGTTTGATGTTACTTCATTGATGTGCTTGTCCCATATTAAGTTAGATTGTACTTTGATGCCTAAATATTTTGCAGAGGAGACTGATTCGAGAATATGATTTTGTAAACTGTAATTCTTTTTAAATGGTGGTTTCTTTTTTGTGACAGAGAGAACCGTACACTTGTCCGGATGGAAGGCCATCAGCCACTCTTCTTCTCATCTGGCCGCTGCATCTAAGTCCACTTGGAGTTTATCACAATCACTCTAAGACTTGATTGTTGGATGGATGATACTATCATCAGCGAACAGTCTGAGTTTACTTTATGTCAAGTAATCTGGCAAGTCATTTATATACACCAGAAACAAGACTGGACCCAGAACTGTTCCCTGAGGAACGCCAGATGTTACAGGAACAGTGGAGGAGGACTGGCCGTCTACTACGACAGTTTGTGTACGGTTTGAGAGAAATGCAGAAATCCAATTGAGTGTGTGTCCAGATATACCATAATATTGAAGTTTATAGAGTAGTCGGCGGTGAGGAACTTTGTCAAAAGCCTTTGCGAAATCCATTATTATTAAGTCAGTTTTAGTGTTTTTATTGTCAGATTCGGATAGTTCTTGGATAAATGAGAGCAGTTGTGTTTCGCATGAGCGTGAATGGCGGAAACCATGTTGGAGTTTATAGAGTAAATTGTTGTTTTCAAGGTGAGACAGTACATGTTTAGTAATAATATGCTCCATTAGTTTGCTGCTGATACAGGTTAATGGAATTGGTCTATAATTGATCGCATTATGTTTGTGCGAGAGCTACATTTGCATGTTTCCAATCCAGTGGTGCAATGTGGTCTTTGAGTTCTTTTAGTATGCGACCGTTTATATTGTCCGGACCAGAGGCTTTATGTGGGTTAATATTGTTCAATAATTTGGTAATGCCAGGTGTTATTATTGTTAAGTTTGGAATGATTGGACGTGGGCTTTGGCTTTTGTCTGGTACTTTGACATTTGGTTCTGATGTAAAAACTGACTGAAATTGTTCATTTAGTATGTTGGCTTTCTCATCTGTATCTGATGTAGGAATGCCATCTTTGTGTAATGCTGATATGACAGTTTTGTCTGTTCTTATATAGATTTTATATACTGGAAAAGTTTTTTTTAGGTTAGCTTGGTTGATAGTTTTTTGGTCTGGTTCATTTATTGGCAGGTCACATATCATGGTTTCAATGTACTTACAGTATGCTTCTCTTTGTTGTTATTGTACCTCGGATTTTAGTTTTTCGTATTTGGTGATGTTTTATGTCATGTCGTTTCTGGTACAATTTGTTTTTCCTATTTATAAGTTTTCGAAGAAAATTGTTTGTACATGGAAGTCCGTGTTTATAAGAGAGCATTTTTGATGGAATGTTATTTTTAACTGATGTCTAGAGTTTTGTTTTGAAGTGCTCCCATAGAGTGTTAATATTTGATTATTGATATATTGCGTGTAAATCTGAATGTATAGTTTCTAAGTCGGATTTGATATTTTCCCAGTTAGCATGTTTATATATCATGATCTTTTTTGGTGTTTCCCCAACCCTTCTTAGCCAGATGCCGGCTTCGGCAATATCGTGTTCGCTCTGACCAATTGGTGCAGACTTTGTTGATATTAGTTGGATTGTTTGTAAAGTTCTATCCTTCCTAGTTGGGATGTTGACAACTTGGTGTAGGTTTAAATCATAAGTGATATCAATTAACATTTGGTGTAAATGTTGGTCAGGCTTCATTGTTATTACACTTGTGGTTGACCAGTCAATGTGGCCAAGGTTGAAATCGCCACCAATGATGATTGTGGAATTCGACTGGATGTTTATACGGTTTAACGATAGTTTTAGCTGTTTAAGTGCAGTGCCATTGTCAGATGGTGGTCTATAGAATGATGCTATTTTAATGTTTCTTGAGCTTGCAATATTGATTTCGGCCCAGATGGTTTCACAGTTTGTTTGTAGAGTGTGTATTTCAGAGCTGAGTAATTCTTTGTGTATAGCTATGAGTACTGCACCATAGTTTTGGTTGTTTATATTAGGTTGTCTGTCGTTGTATAGATCTGAGGGGAAAATATTCATAGGATGATATAGATGGGTCAAGCCAGGTTTCAGTACCTATTAAAATATCTGGTTTTTCTGTGTTTAGTATTTCTTGCAGATATTGTTTTTTGTTTTGGATGGATTGGAAATTCAGGTTCAAGATTTTTAAAAGTTTCTTGTTTTTAGTTTGTTGTGCTCTTTTTCATTTTACACTGATCTTTATCAGGTTTCCCCTTTGGAACTGGTGATGATGTGGCAGTAGGGATTAATATGTTTTCTACAATTGAGGTCTGTTTTAGACTTTGATAACTGTTTTGATGTTTCTATAGAAGATGTATTTAAATAGCTAGAAGAGAAACTTGGCATTCCACATTGAATGCAATTCCAGCTTATGTTGTTATTATTCATTAGTACATACATATGTTTAGAAATACTTTGGCAGTCTATGTGGTACCACCTATCACACGAGTCACAACAGACTGCTTTCTGTGCCCAATGTAACTGCTTTTGAGCATGTTCCACATGGCCATGTAGGTGCTCTTGGTCCAGGATTAGGCTCTGTGTCATGTGACATTGCAATTAGCAGTAAAAACAAATATTTATGTACTGGGTTGGCTGGTTTTGATTTTCTGATGTTTAGAATTTGGATGCAGTGCAAATTTCTCTGCGGCTCATGTTGGTTTGACAGTACTTTAATTATGGGATAAGGATCGGATGGTAGTTTTAACAGAATGTTCTTGTTTGGCAGGGTGATTTTGCCTGGATATAAAGGGAAGGAAAGGTTATTACCAATGATGACAAGTAGTGGTTTTAGTCATGTAATTTCAGGTTTATCATCAAATTGATATCAAAAATCAGTATTAAACTAGAGTAAAAAAACTGTGAGCAATGCTCACCATTGATACCCCCCGCTTCATGATTTCTTCAAAAATGCACGTGTTCTTAATTATGAACTTGAAACTTAAGGTTACAATTGCGCAATTATTTGTTTACATGACAACGGGAAATTTTTTAACCCAAGATAGTATGCAGAAGAAAATACACGGAGGCATCGGATTGGATGTTGGAGTTCTGAAAATAGCAAAATTAAAAATTATAAACATTATTTATTGAAAATGTTCTATATTCGGACGGAAATTTTTAAGAGCCTTGAAAATTGAGCTTAAAACGTTCAAAGAGGGAGGTTAGAAATTGTGTCAGTGCCATTTAAATGTCATTATTTCAACCAATATTTTCGGTAATTTTTGCTGCATGACCTATACTTTTTTATTTGTTAATAATGAAGTTTTTCATTTCAATTTACACAAAAAACTGTTTTCCGGGGGGAAATTTTTGAGGTTTTTCGCACAAATGAACTTGATTGCCAGGGGTACCATATGGGAAATGCATTGTAAATAATTGCGCTTTTGTAACCTATATGGAACTGTGATTTCTTCCAGAATACTTGATTTATTGACCCATTTTTAATTCTAAAATTTGAATTCGTCACAGAATGTCAAGTTATGTATAAATTGTTTATTAATAACGATTTGTTAAAAAATTTATAGTCTGTTTCTAAAATATACATATTTTTTCATAGGAAATCTAGGGTGGGCTACTATGACGAGTTTGTGCGGTCTTATAGGTAAAAATTGTTGCTGACGTTTTTCGGGGAAATTGTTTAATACATTCAAATGCAGCGTTTGACATCAAAAACACATATTTTATGCTAGGCTTAAGTCTCTTAACCGACTTTTTTTGTTTTGACCTCTTTTCTGCCAAATTGAATTTTTGGGGTTTTAAGCATTTCAGCATGTTGTATCCATGAATGACATCGCCTTTGTTGAATTTGAATGCAGTTGGCTTTAATGGGACTGCTTCTGACATACGGACATAAAATAGGACTCACCAAGTATTATCATAGCTAGCTATAGTCTGTTTCAAAAATGTGGTTTTTCACAGATTCTACGAAAAATTCGTTTTCGGCCTTCAGATCTTTATTCGAGAAAAAATGTTGAAGAAGAAAGTTATCCCAGAATTGACTCGTGTACCAAATATACAAATAACGACCGAAAACAAGTACAATAACTCGAATATTACTAAGCAGCAACACATTATTGTCGGAAAACATGATGAAAAATGCGATTAATTTTGATAGAGGGTGGCCTCCAGAAAATTCAAACAAACAAACAACCCTTGAAGATAACTTTATTTTATTTTGGGAAACATTTGGATATTGCCTAAGGATGATACCATAACATTTTGGGCTCATTCTGACACTTTCAATGTTGCCTATATGGAACTGTGATTTCTTCCAGAATACTTGATTTATTGACCCATTTTTAATTCTAAAATTTGAATTCGTCACAGAATGTCAAGTTATGTATAAATTGTTTATTAATAACGATTTGTTAAAAAATTTATAGTCTGTTTCTAAAATATACATATTTTTTCATAGGAAATCTAGGGTGGGCTACTATGACGAGTTTGTGCGGTCTTTTAGGTAAAAATTGTTGCTGACGTTTTTCGGGGAAATTGTTTAATACATTCAAATGCAGCGTTTGACATCAAAAACACATATTTTATGCTAGGCTTAAGTCTCTTAACCGACTTTTTTTGTTTTGACCTCTTTTCTGCCAAATTGAATTTTTGGGGTTTTAAGCATTTCAGCATGTTGTATCCATGAATGACATCGCCTTTGTTGAATTTGAATGCAGTTGGCTTTAATGGGACTGCTTCTGACATACGGACATAAAATAGGACTCACCAAGTATTATCATAGCTAGCTATAGTCTGTTTCAAAAATGTGGTTTTTCACAGATTCTACGAAAAATTCGTTTTCGGCCTTCAGATCTTTATTCGAGAAAAAATGTTGAAGAAGAAAGTTATCCCAGAATTGACTCGTGTACCAAATATACAAATAACGACCGAAAACAAGTACAATAACTCGAATATTACTAAGCAGCAACACATTATTGTCGGAAAACATGATGAAAAATGCGATTAATTTTGATAGAGGGTGGCCTCCAGAAAATTCAAACAAACAAACAACCCTTGAAGATAACTTTATTTTATTTTGGGAAACATTTGGATATTGCCTAAGGATGATACCATAACATTTTGGGCTCATTCTGACACTTTCAATGTTGCCTATAGGTTACAATTGCGCAATTATTTGTTTACATGACAACGGGAAATTTTTTAACCCAAGATAGTATGCAGAAGAAAATACACGGAGGCATCGGATTGGATGTTGGAGTTCTGAAAATAGCAAAATTAAAAATTATAAACATTATTTATTGAAAATGTTCGATATTTGGACGGAAATTTTTAAGAGCCTTGAAAATTGAGCTTAAAACGTTCAAAGAGGGAGGTTAGAAATTGTGTCAGTGCCATTTAAATGTCATTATTTCAACCAATATTTTCGGTAATTTTTGCTGCATGACCTATACTTTTTTATTTGTTAATAATGAAGTTTTTCATTTCAATTTACACAAAAAACTGTTTTCCGGGGGGAAATTTTTGAGGTTTTTCGCACAAATGAACTTGATTGCCAGGGGTACCATATGGGAAATGCATTGTAAATAATTGCGCTTTTGTAACCTATATGGAACTGTGATTTCTTCCAGAATACTTGATTTATTGACCCATTTTTAATTCTAAAATTTGAATTCGTCACAGAATGTCAAGTTATGTATAAATTGTTTATTAATAACGATTTGTTAAAAAATTTATAGTCTGTTTCTAAAATATACATATTTTTTCATAGGAAATCTAGGGTGGGCTACTATGACGAGTTTGTGCGGTCTTATAGGTAAAAATTGTTGCTGACGTTTTTCGGGGAAATTGTTTAATACATTCAAATGCAGCGTTTGACATCAAAAACACATATTTTATGCTAGGCTTAAGTCTCTTAACCGACTTTTTTTGTTTTGACCTCTTTTCTGCCAAATTGAATTTTTGGGGTTTTAAGCATTTCAGCATGTTGTATCCATGAATGACATCGCCTTTGTTGAATTTGAATGCAGTTGGCTTTAATGGGACTGCTTCTGACATACGGACATAAAATAGGACTCACCAAGTATTATCATAGCTAGCTATAGTCTGTTTCAAAAATGTGGTTTTTCACAGATTCTACGAAAAATTCGTTTTCGGCCTTCAGATCTTTATTCGAGAAAAAATGTTGAAGAAGAAAGTTATCCCAGAATTGACTCGTGTACCAAATATACAAATAACGACCGAAAACAAGTACAATAACTCGAATATTACTAAGCAGCAACACATTATTGTCGGAAAACATGATGAAAAATGCGATTAATTTTGATAGAGGGTGGCCTCCAGAAAATTCAAACAAACAAACAACCCTTGAAGATAACTTTATTTTATTTTGGGAAACATTTGGATATTGCCTAAGGATGATACCATAACATTTTGGGCTCATTCTGACACTTTCAATGTTGCCTATATGGAACTGTGATTTCTTCCAGAATACTTGATTTATTGACCCATTTTTAATTCTAAAATTTGAATTCGTCACAGAATGTCAAGTTATGTATAAATTGTTTATTAATAACGATTTGTTAAAAAATTTATAGTCTGTTTCTAAAATATACATATTTTTTCATAGGAAATCTAGGGTGGGCTACTATGACGAGTTTGTGCGGTCTTTTAGGTAAAAATTGTTGCTGACGTTTTTCGGGGAAATTGTTTAATACATTCAAATGCAGCGTTTGACATCAAAAACACATATTTTATGCTAGGCTTAAGTCTCTTAACCGACTTTTTTTGTTTTGACCTCTTTTCTGCCAAATTGAATTTTTGGGGTTTTAAGCATTTCAGCATGTTGTATCCATGAATGACATCGCCTTTGTTGAATTTGAATGCAGTTGGCTTTAATGGGACTGCTTCTGACATACGGACATAAAATAGGACTCACCAAGTATTATCATAGCTAGCTATAGTCTGTTTCAAAAATGTGGTTTTTCACAGATTCTACGAAAAATTCGTTTTCGGCCTTCAGATCTTTATTCGAGAAAAAATGTTGAAGAAGAAAGTTATCCCAGAATTGACTCGTGTACCAAATATACAAATAACGACCGAAAACAAGTACAATAACTCGAATATTACTAAGCAGCAACACATTATTGTCGGAAAACATGATGAAAAATGCGATTAATTTTGATAGAGGGTGGCCTCCAGAAAATTCAAACAAACAAACAACCCTTGAAGATAACTTTATTTTATTTTGGGAAACATTTGGATATTGCCTAAGGATGATACCATAACATTTTGGGCTCATTCTGACACTTTCAATGTTGCCTATAGGTTACAATTGCGCAATTATTTGTTTACATGACAACGGGAAATTTTTTAACCCAAGATAGTATGCAGAAGAAAATACACGGAGGCATCGGATTGGATGTTGGAGTTCTGAAAATAGCAAAATTAAAAATTATAAACATTATTTATTGAAAATGTTCGATATTTGGACGGAAATTTTTAAGAGCCTTGAAAATTGAGCTTAAAACGTTCAAAGAGGGAGGTTAGAAATTGTGTCAGTGCCATTTAAATGTCATTATTTCAACCAATATTTTCGGTAATTTTTGCTGCATGACCTATACTTTTTTATTTGTTAATAATGAAGTTTTTCATTTCAATTTACACAAAAAACTGTTTTCCGGGGGGAAATTTTTGAGGTTTTTCGCACAAATGAACTTGATTGCCAGGGGTACCATATGGGAAATGCATTGTAAATAATTGCGCTTTTGTAACCTATATGGAACTGTGATTTCTTCCAGAATACTTGATTTATTGACCCATTTTTAATTCTAAAATTTGAATTCGTCACAGAATGTCAAGTTATGTATAAATTGTTTATTAATAACGATTTGTTAAAAAATTTATAGTCTGTTTCTAAAATATACATATTTTTTCATAGGAAATCTAGGGTGGGCTACTATGACGAGTTTGTGCGGTCTTTTAGGTAAAAATTGTTGCTGACGTTTTTCGGGGAAATTGTTTAATACATTCAAATGCAGCGTTTGACATCAAAAACACATATTTTATGCTAGGCTTAAGTCTCTTAACCGACTTTTTTTGTTTTGACCTCTTTTCTGCCAAATTGAATTTTTGGGGTTTTAAGCATTTCAGCATGTTGTATCCATGAATGACATCGCCTTTGTTGAATTTGAATGCAGTTGGCTTTAATGGGACTGCTTCTGACATACGGACATAAAATAGGACTCACCAAGTATTATCATAGCTAGCTATAGTCTGTTTCAAAAATGTGGTTTTTCACAGATTCTACGAAAAATTCGTTTTCGGCCTTCAGATCTTTATTCGAGAAAAAATGTTGAAGAAGAAAGTTATCCCAGAATTGACTCGTGTACCAAATATACAAATAACGACCGAAAACAAGTACAATAACTCGAATATTACTAAGCAGCAACACATTATTGTCGGAAAACATGATGAAAAATGCGATTAATTTTGATAGAGGGTGGCCTCCAGAAAATTCAAACAAACAAACAACCCTTGAAGATAACTTTATTTTATTTTGGGAAACATTTGGATATTGCCTAAGGATGATACCATAACATTTTGGGCTCATTCTGACACTTTCAATGTTGCCTATAGGTTACAATTGCGCAATTATTTGTTTACATGACAACGGGAAATTTTTTAACCCAAGATAGTATGCAGAAGAAAATACACGGAGGCATCGGATTGGATGTTGGAGTTCTGAAAATAGCAAAATTAAAAATTATAAACATTATTTATTGAAAATGTTCGATATTTGGACGGAAATTTTAAAGAGCCTTGAAAATTGAGCTTAAAACGTTCAAAGAGGGAGGTTAGAAATTGTGTCAGTGCCATTTAAATGTCATTATTTCAACCAAAATTTTCGGTAATTTTTGCTGCATGACCTATACTTTTTTATTTGTTAATAATGAAGTTTTTCATTTCAATTTACACAAAAAACTGTTTTCCGGGGGGAAATTTTTGAGGTTTTTCGCACAATGAACTTGATTGCCAGGGGTACCATATGGGAAATGCATTGTAAATAATTGCGCTTTTGTAACCTTAATCAAGTGTGGGAAGAGTTAAAACATGGGAACCCCCACCCCTCCCCCACCTCAAAGCATAGCAATGTCCATTTTTTTCTATGGGAAAACCCAAATATCATTCAAATCAAAATGTTAAATATCAGGTGCACAATGGTGCTATGTGACAAAGATTCTGTTTAAATTTCATCAAATTCCATTAAGTGAGGAAGAGTTGCACATAAGAGATGGGTATCCCCTTATGTCAACGACAATGTCCACATTATTCTATGGGAAATCCCAAATATCATACCGATCAAAATGTTAAATATCTCCTGCACAATGGCACTTTGTGATAAGGATTCTGTGTAAGTTACAACAAATTTCATTCAGTGGTGTAGGAGGAGTTGCACATAAGAGATAGGTATTTCCTTAGGTCAATGACAAAGTCCATGTTTTTCTATGGGAAACCCCAAATATTATTCCGATTAAAATGCTAATATCTCCTGCACAATGGCACTATGTGACAAGGATTCTGTGTAAGTTTTTTGTCAAATTCCATTCAGTGGTGTAGGAGGAGTTGCACATAAGTTATCGGTATTTCCTTAAGTCAACGACAAAGTCCCATGTTTTTCTATGGGAAAGCCCAAATATTATTCCGATCAAAATGCTAAATATCTCCTGCATAATGGCACTATGTGACAAGGATTCTGTGTAAGTTTCATCAAATTCCATTCAGTGGTGTAGGAGGAGTTGCACATATATAAGAGATGGGTATCCCCTTATGTCAACAACAATGTCCATGTTATTCTATGGAAAACCCCAAATATCATTCCGATCAAAATGTTAAATATCCTGCACAATGGCACTAATTCCATTCAGTGGTGAAGGAGGAGTTGCAAATAAGAGAAAGTGTAACGGACGGACACCCCCATTACTATATACCCCCCCCCCCTTTTCAAGCGGGGGGGATAATAAAAATATTAAGGGTAACTACAACAATTACAAAATGTAGGCAGGGGGCTCCAGTAGAAAATGCATACTCTGTTTTTCTGATCTAGGGGGATTGTGGTTTTATTAATGTAATAAAACAATGTATATTCTCTGGCTGATAAATCCTGATAGCGAACTATATCAAAGTCATTAATTGTATAATATACCAACAGCTAAAATAAAACAGTTGATATCTGGTGGATATTTCTGCTGGTTCCAAGTGAGAAATTTCTATTTGGTTCAAAATGCAAACTAATAGATTTTCTATTGTTAGTAAGCTCGACAATGTTCGCTGACCTGAATGATTGTACATATCAAGTTTGCTTCAGATGTATGCCTTGTTTTAAGGATAGTTGATTACAATTATTTTTATCAAACTAAGCTCAATTTGAATATTTGGGACAGGAATTCTTTCTTTTAAAGACATTTAATCTATTTTTCTCGAGACTACATCTTAAATTTAAGCTCGTTTTGCACCAGACAGCCTGCATTTAACCGATTACAGTACATTGTACAAGAATGATTCATTATGGAAATCTTAAAAGTATGATCCACGAAATTAGTTGCTATATTTGAGGACCTTTCAATGCATTATTCCTACAAACTTTCCATATGGGCACTACAGTTGCAGTAAAATTCAGGCAACCTGCAACAAGTATTAAAACGGACATTATTCATCCCAACCTTCTGGGGTATTTTGCCCCGGGAAGCACACTGGAAAAAAAAAATTTGATATGTTTGTAGTCCTATAACAAGCACCCTGTTTGTATATAAATAATTTAAAGTTAAGATTTTTAGGGCTTGTAGTTTTAAAGGATAAAATTTCAGTCAATCAGAAACGAGGATTCACAGCAATGTTTTTGTCAAATCAAAACCACACGTGGGGGGGCTGACAATACATTTGTACTAAGTTTCAGTGTTATTCAATTTAATGTTTATTTTTTGAAGAAAGAGATATATTTTGTAGAGGACCACATTAGCATCATTTGTGTAAGTTTATTTCAATTTAGGTAGTTGTTGGCCAAGATGAACATGTTATCAGTCAACAGGTATAATGTTATGCTATTTTCTCACCATGATTTAACCATTACTTGTGGAATAGGGAATAAAACAACATACCATCAACTAATGTCTGAAGATACAAACCTTCAAAGGCTTAAAAAGCTGACATGGGAGAACATGCCACTTAAGAAAACAGCAGAAATATAACCTTTTGTATGGTAAATACAACAAAATATCAATAACTATTTTTTATTATGACACTATTTAAAACATTTTTGAACCGAACAATTACTTTAAGTAACAAAATATAAACTTGAAGGTTCAACAATAAAATGATGGAGAAATGACATCTTGTTGTATGATAAAATCAGAACAAGTACAAATAAAAACAAAGACAAATAAAATACCAAAAATCTGCTGACCATTCAGGAGACATGATTAAAATATGGCTAGTTATTATTTATTACTCCCTGAAAGAAATGGAAATGAACGTAAAACCCCATAAAGTGATATACAAATACAAACAAATGATCACTTGCTGCAATTTAACCACTATTTGTTAATAGTCTCACCACCCTATCTTTAAAAGTGAACACATCCAAACGAAAAATAATCAGTTAATGTAAAGGTAACAGTCTTGTTTAATAATGAATGGTAAATAAGGAATATAAAAACAAATGTCAAAAAATATTTGCAACAATTTTGCATTATCAACTAGAAGCTTCCTTAAGAATATAATCGACATGATAAATCATTAAAAAATGTAATTTTTATTGGTAATAACTCGGGGAACAGTTGATACAATTTGTTGTCAAAAAGCCTATTGGATCCAAATGTGTAAGTTTCTAAGTTAAAAATAAACCAATATTACCAATACCCACCCCTCTCTCATCTTTTTCCTATATATCCTTGGTCTATAACTTTCAATATACTGGGGTTTCATTTATACTCGTTGGTATCAATTTTTGTGGATTGAGGAAAAAATCCATTTAATTAGATACATTAATTCATGGATCGCCAGATCAAATCTACACTTATATGTTAAAATCTGTATTTTTGGTGAAATATTTTAGTTGTTTAAACAAAGAATTATTAAGTGAGTAAATCAAACTATGACTATGACAAATTATTACCTGATTCTCTTTGCATTGTCTTCAATTGTATGGAAGCATGTGAAGACAAAGTATGTACCTTAGGGCATTGATTTACTTGTCATTAATGCAACTGTTGTTAATTAGAACAACACAATGTTTTTTACAGTAATTAATGACTGAAAGACCATGGACAAAAACATTGAAATATTGTATTATTTATTTATTTCAAACTCGAGCACTTTGAATTGTAACAGAAAGTAATTTTCAAGATTCTCACAATCATTTTACAGACTATGTAGACGACAAAAAAAATACTTTGAATTACAGTGGATTCCGCTTATTTGCATGACACATTTGTCAGAGAAAATTACCCAATAAAGCGGACGACCCTTTAAAGCGAAAGACGAGAAATTGAGCTGAATGATCATTGAAGTGGAAATGAACGATGTCTACTGATTGTGGATTGAAATGACCAAGTACCAAGTCCTATTAAAATACCATTTAATAAGTCTTTTCATATTTATGTGTATGTTATTTATTTTATGTTATTTTTAAATAAAAATAAATATTTCCATGGTTTTTTTATTTGTTTGTGTTTCTTTGCGTAATGAAGACTTAATTGTAAAACCACGTGTTGATAGAAAATGGACTCGGGACTCAACCTCATTTACATATTACATATTTCTTATCATGTTCAGTTTCGTACCTTTTTTGTGTCAAGTCCATTGTTAAATATTTCCAGGTGTATTATCCTTTCAAACCTTGTTAGATGTTTAAGCCCGAAGTTCTTTTTGTTTTTATTCAAAATTATCGATGTAAAAGTGTACGAACTTATTTAGCTCTTCAAATTGAATTGAGAGGCTCCTTAGGGACAACTGTTTACGATCTCATTACTGTAACTACCCAGCTGTTAAACCGTTCGATTGTCCTAATTATCTACACCCTGGGGGCAATTAAAGTGAATCAGCACATTTAATTA
Source organism: Limnoperna fortunei (assembly GCA_944474755.1). Lineage (NCBI taxonomy): Eukaryota > Metazoa > Mollusca > Bivalvia > Mytilida > Modiolidae > Limnoperna > Limnoperna fortunei. The sequence continues at coordinate 47,186,944 of OX104114.1, read as the reverse complement.
AGAAGCCAACAACAATCACAGGTGGGAACACTTGTCAATCAATTTGAATCAACAGGTATGTAAACAATATGGTGGCGTAAAACAAAAACAAACACACAAATTTTTTTCCCCGAATTTTGGCAAGTCAATAAAGCGAAATCGTTGTAAAAACCAATGCAAATAAGTGAAAATTTTAACATTGTTTGAATGGGAAATGGTTTGGTGCAGAAAAATTCAACCCAATGAAGCGTAAGTTGATTAAGTGGAATCCACTGTATTACCATTATGTCTTTAATGATGAATTTATTTTTAAAGGATTTAAAATGATAAATATTATTGTTGGTTAATAACTCATGATTATCCTCTATATGGAGGAAAATACACGTAAAATACACAACCGAAAGTTAAATGTTCTTAGAGTACACATTTGTGCACAATATTGTAAGAATAATACATTTTCGTATGTCTTGTTTCATTATTTTCGACAAAAAGCCTTAATTCTGTTATGTCTTTATTATAAAGTTTGAAATTTACTTAAAGAATACAGTTGGTTGTGATAATTTTTTTTTTATATATGATGTTCATGCGCTATGGGTAAATTAAACACCCAGGGATATATTACTTCCTCAAATTCTTGAATTCTTACATTTGTGGGTTGATAGTGCCAACGAAAACCACTAAAATTGATATCCAACCACAGTATATGATTAATTAATAAAAAAATTGTTTGGGTTTTTTTTCACTGGTGAAGTGGTAGAAAATAAACGCAGAATTTTTTTACACTACAGATGTCTTGCAATCAATTGAACAAGGTTTTAACATTTAAATTTATAAACTAACTTGAGATAATATACATGAACTACTAGAAAATGACATTAAACTTTTAATAGATAATTTTTTAATTTTGACCAAACAAATGTAAGCCTTATAGGTCAATCCCTTGATACCACAAACCACCTGCAAACAAGTAACACCATTCCAATATGAGTCTCCACAGAGGTATATAGTAAGCCCATTATTTGTTACTATATGTTTATAACGACTAAAGAAATGCATGATAACTTCAATAGTACATGTTAAACTGTTATGTTTTTTTGTGTTCTGAAGAATGTCTTGAATGTTTATCATGAGAACTTCTGTGTGAATGTTTCTTGTCACGAGATCTAGATCTTGACCTCCGTTTTTTCCTTTCCTTGCTCCGTGAACGTGATCTGGATCTTCTCTTAGGTGATCTTGACCTTCTCATTTCACGTTCTTTCTCACGTCTCTGTCTTGCTCTTTCTTTTTCAAGTTCCCTGGCAAAATCATCCATTGGAGGACCATGGTGTCTTGGAGGGGATCTCGGTCTATATATTCTTGGAGGAGACCGACGACGGTATGGAGACCTGGGTCTTCTAGGTGGAGTGCGTCTTGGCGACCTATGTCTGGGGGACTTTGACCGTGATTTTGTTTTTGAAGGACGTTTAATTGGTGGTGATCCCCTCCGCTGAGGTGGTGGTGGACTAAAATTAAAAACAACAAAAAATGTTATTCTGTATAATACTAGTTAGTTCAGGAAACTTGCATGTACATTTATATGCACATTGTCAAAATATCATCTTCCAAGATTTTATTCACTTAGTTCCCTGTCAAAAAAATAACTTTATTGTCATGTCATTTTTACCAGTTGCAACATTTTATAATGATATCAGCATATTACTTTCCATTTTTCAACAATGTTGTGTTAGAAACTGACCTTAGAAACACTTGGCAGGAATATTTATTAATTTTCGTAGACCTACATTAACTGATGATAATAGGTAAAGTGTTCATATTTATAATCTTTGATCTATGCATTGTACTTGCAATCATCACATTTGGTCACAATTGTCAATCATCACATGATGAATGTGTTCTTTTGATCGATAGTAAAAGTTTTAAACCTATAAAAAATACTCTTTGTGAATGATTAACAACAAAAATCTGTACATTTTTAATATTAATAATCATTTCCTAATTAAAAATTTGCCAAAAAGCGTTTTTTTTTTTCAATCAATCAAGTTTTAGACCAGGATTACTTCCCTGAAAAGAAATCTAATCAAGAACTGGTTTCCAATATACATTATTATTTAAATATTCATTAGTAAACAAAGAAAAATAAAGATACAACTAATCAGTGCTAATAATATGTAAATACAATTATACAAAAAAATTATTTATTTTAAAAACTGCCCAGGAAAACCTAACAAAAGATGTTTCTGCAATAGATTGACATGTCCACATTCACCATGACAGTCTCAGACAGAGAATGGTTATATCCAAGCACAGGCCCTGTTTTTGGAGGATTTCTATTTTTTGTAATGACATAAATACTTTGTGCAGCTGATGATAAAATTGCATTGCTTGTCAAAAGGAATAAAAACACTGTATGTTTTAGTTATATAGTCTCTTTCTGATTGAAAACACTGAGGTAGCATTTGGTATATTTCACTAGTAACTAGCTATAGACAAGCATACTGAAATATTGTGAAAAAATTAATCAAGGAAAAAAATCTATTTAGTGGATTTAATTTTTGACCAATTTTAAGGGATATTCCGATATTACCTTGGGCGTCTTTGTGCATGCTTTTCTGCTTCTCCAAAGGACAACTCTCCATCTGGGATATGGCGTGGTGACCCTTTTCTTGAGTTAGAAGACTCATCTTCTTCTTGTTGGGAAAATTTGGTTGGATGTTCTTTCAACTTTTCCATAATTGTTTTTTGGACGGGAACTGGAATTCTGGGAAACAGTGTACTGTACCACTCCAATTTAACAAGCCACTGTCGGACCATTTGGCCCATAATCATCTTGTGTCCACCACCAGCCTTTACATCGATTTCCTGAAAAATATATATAATAGATAAGAATTCTGCTTCTGACATTCAAATAACCTTGGGTTTTGCTCTAGCTACCTGTGGTGCATATGTAAAAAGCCTAAATTTTACTGTTTTTTTCATGACTTAATAAACTGTACATGTAACAAACCGATGGTCTTATACTCTCTTGTGTTTTATCAAAAATATTACTGTACTAATAAGTTCTTCTAATAAGGGATTTTCCAGGAAAAAATACCTTTTGGGGTCAGAACACATTTAATATTTCATATCTATAATATGTTTTTCTACATGAAAAACACCAGTTATAATGTTGGTGAAAGAATCCAAATTAATACACGAGTTCCAACTCCTTAAGTGATTTTTTCCAAATGAGACCCAAAAGCAATTTTCATAAAATGCTTCATGATTTCTATGATAGTTTCATATACTTCTGATAAGAAATTGCAATACCCAGTAATTAACAGAGAGTTTTAAATGAGAACAAAAATACCAGTCTTAACTGTTTTTTGGTATTTATTAATAATGAATCACATCTATCTGTGTTAAAATTTATTTTATGCCCAAACACTGCTGATTTAAAAATTTTAAGGTTGTAAACCTTTGAAAAAGTCCACTTATTATTAATGTTTTTCAATTTGACATGAACACAAATCTTGTAAACTATGACTTAAAATGTGTTTGTTATAACCACATGAAAATAGTTCAAAGATGTTTGGACTTTACAGTAAAGCTGGATTGAAGAGTTTTAATTCTGGGAAAAAACAAAACAAATAAATGTCTACTTGTGACAAAATAAGTTTGTAACATTAAACATGTTAAAATCAAAGCAGCCGTCTTGAAGCATCTTCTTATATAAGAGAAATATTGTTTAATGAGGCCAGGCAGATATCATCATTGGTAATCATGACTGATTTAATTACATCCCTCATTCCATCACCTGTAGATCTGTCAAACAAAAACCCTTTATTTTCATATATACTTGAGTAAAGTTACTTCTGACCTATTCTGATCTAAGTGTTTAAATCAAACCAATCATCCAATAGAAGATGTGTTCTTATTGGATTAAATATATGCAGCAATCTGATCAACCAATAATAAATGTTCTTATAAAACTAATGTTTTGGTATGAATGATGGAATGATATCTGTAATAAAACTAGCAATGAAATACACTCCAATAATGGAATAATAATAAATACCAGAAGCCATAAAATGTTCTGACAGACTATTCACAGAATATTAATTAACTTCCATGTTCTATGATAGTTGAACCAGAATATTTGACTGCATGAAACCTGTACATTGAAATTTTTCTTAAAACATCTACAGTAAAAATACTATAATTAAACATTTTTGGGGTCATATTATAACCTCTATTAGAGGTGCTGCCTTCTCTGCCACAGGCTGACAACCACCGTGTTGGCAACTAGAGCAAGTCCCCTGAAAACACGATTTTACACGCTCTACAAAAGAAAATAATTTTTATTAATGATAAAAAAAAGTCAAAATTTATTTAAATTTCTTTTCATTTCTAACATGAATGTAAACTAACAAATGACACAAATATTTTTAAAACATAATTTATAAAACTTTCTTTAGAAAAAAATACTATATGCAACTGCAATTATATCCATACATTTTTTTTTTCATTTTGATTGATAAAATATTAATTTTTAGTATTAACTGTAGAAAATATCAGTATCTCCAGGATAGAACTTGGAACACTGAATATCTGTCCCCTCCTTATATGTATTTACAACCTTTCTCCCTTTCCCTAAAATAAACTCTTCTCTAAAAAATCTAGCAAATGAATGTTTCACAAATTCACCATCACCCCCCTTTAAAATCAACCCGTCCCCCCCATTTCATATGAAACCTATTACCCTTTCCCCAACCTTAACATTTAGTATCACTACCCCTCCCCCATTTATATAAATATCTTAAATCTACATATACTCACCACTGATATATGAAGATTCTCTGGCCACCATGTTTGTGTATTTTGTATGTGTGTTTACGAGTGTACTTTAGTGTTATTTACTAGATTTAACAATGTATTTAGAATAAGCTGTGTTGAATTTAAAAAAAAAATTATTGTACTGTTTCAGACAAGAAGTTGTAAAAATGGATTGCAATATGTGTTTGGGTGTGTCTTTCTTTTGTGTGTTTGGACTCACCTCTTCATCATCTAAGTATGGTTCAAACCAATCCCATAGTTCCTTTGGATCTTGTGTGTACCTGAAACATATAGCAGAAAAAACATGAATGGACATTGATTACAATTATCTTTGCAGTAATGGGGTTCAATGCCGTATAGATCATCATTGTTTCAGGTATATTGTAGCATCCAGTTTTTATTTGGGGGGGGGGGGGTCCAGAGTACTCATTGAAAACCCCTGACCCTCTGCTGTTGATTTAGATTTGAGTGAAATATGCTTACATTCAGACATGGAGGCTGCAACTTCAGTGTTGACAGGCATAAGATCAATAGCAGATGACTAAGTACCATAACCACTTGACATGAAGTTTCTTTTATAAATTTGATATATTGAATTCCAAAAAGCAACACAGCAAGTTGATTTTGTTTGGTTTTGAATGTGTTTAATGCCATTTTCAGTAATTTTCCAGCTATATCATGGCATCCAGTTTTTATTGGGGGAGGCAGCCACAGGACCTGGCAAGAACCCCTGACCTGCAGTAAGATAATTGGCAATCCTTGTCAATTAAGATTGGAATTGAGTACACCGTGCCTGCAATGAGACTCGAACCTGCAACCTCAGTGTTGACAGACCATGTGATCAATAGTAGACGAACTACCTTTACCACTCAGCCACCAAGGCCCCTAGTTATTATTCAAAAATAGAACAAAGTTCCAGGCAATGACTTTTGCTATGCCTGATGCACGTTTTATCTATTCAAGACCCATCAGAGGTCACTGGTGTTTATTATTATCTGAATTTCACAGTGTGCCAAAAACAATATACTTGTAATAATATTATTAATACAAATCTGCAGCATTATATTGCTAACAAATAATTGCCTCGCCCCTCTCCTGCCAAGGACAGGTTTTGAGTGTCAGAGCACAGGATATGTATATATGGAATACCTTTAGAGATGTCAGATAACAGGAAATAGTCATGACACTGACAAAAAAATACATGCGTAAAATTTTGTAAACAGGGTTATATTTTTAATTATGCACACAAACAGTATAAATATTTTGTTCAAGAAAGTTTGGTTCTTTAACCTGCAAAATTTGAATAGTCTGTGAAAAAAACTTTATAGGCTGCTAGTCCTTCTGACTAGTGACCTGCTAGGTTTCAACCTAGTCAGAACCATATTTTACCAGTCCAGAAAAAGACATGAAATTATCATTGGTTTTATGTGCCACTCAAGATCTATTGATGGCATACTAGTATAGCTTTGTCTCAGCAAGTTCAATAAAAGATTCAAATTTTTTATTGTATTTATACTTCACAATCACAATCAGGTGCCATTTTTGGTGCTGAAGTGGATGCCGATTTGACTCTTCTGAGGTGCCGAATTGACTAATACCAGGTGCTTAATTGACTTTTTATGTAGATGCCGAATTGACTTGCACCCAGTTAAAGCCTTTTCTAGATGCATACTATCTTTAAAACTTTGTTTTTAAGTTTTAACATGACAAAATAAATACAAACAAAGCACAAACAAGTTCTTGTTCAAATTGTTTACTAGTCGGATCAGGCTAGTGATCTGACAATTTACTAGCCCGAAACCAAAATTACTAGTTTCGGCTTCTAGCTAGTGGCCAACATCGCAGACTGTTGATAACACAATACATATTGTCACTGAAAATATTATAGCGGACCACATAAAATCTTTCATGAGTATCAATTGGTGTTGGTCAGGGTATTTAAATTTTTGGAAGATGAACTGTCCCGTTGTTTAAAATTAAAAACCAACACCAACTTATACTTGGGAAAGGTTTCATGTGGCCCTCTGGCCTCTCTAATAATCGTATTCAATTTTGTCATTTTTTATGTCTAAATTTCAACCAAAATTAAAATACAAACTGGAAAAAAAGATTACCTTACTGAAGAACATGTTATCAAAGCCACATTGTTCAAAATGATCTTTGCATATAAAATTGTTGCTGTTGCTGCATAGCCTGAAGTAGAAATCTAAAAACTGGGAGCCATAAGTGGTATTTTTTGCTGGGTTTAGGATTATGAAACATGCTCTTGCCAGTTTATTGTTTAATATTACAATCTACTGCTTTGCATGATATGTTGATTACGACTGTCTGTTTCAAGTTTTTATCATTCGACAACATTTGGGTGCTTAGCTGTCAAGTGATCTGTAGTACCCCATCCAACAACGAGACAGTCACAAGATGGCAGATCTCCACTGATGCATTTTTACACAGTAAATTCACTGTAGAAACGTTACCATTGAAAATAAAACATGAAATAAAAGGCAAATGTGTTTCTTTTTATTTAAAAAAATAGGATATAAATTTTTCATTTTTTGTTAAGTTTCCTTAGAACTTGATTACTTACCTTATATACATAAATCCTAGACCTCTGATGTATGGAGAATCTGCATGTGTTATTAATCCATTAACCTGTTTTCTCGTCAGTCGTAAGGTAAAAAGTTTATACAATAAACAATAGGCACTAGACACTATGCCACCAGCTCCAACTCCTCTCACCTGTATAAAATAAATTGTTTGTTTGTTTGAATGATGTTTAATGCCACTTTCATCAATTTTTCAGCTATATAATAGCATCCATTTTTTATTGGGGGTGGAAGCTGGAGTACCCCCGACGTTGTCAATTAAGATTAAAGACAAATGCACCCTGACTGAAGTGACTTGAACCCGCAACCTCAGTGTTGACTAACTACCTTAATCACTTGGCCATCAAGGCCCCTTGTACAAAATAGAAAAGTTAAAAATACAGTTTGGCCACATCCCTACAAGTACTAAAACCCTTATTTTCTAGATTTCCTTAATGCACCTGAAATTAGGGAAATCTGAAGATATTTAGGTTGTGGTGTTTGTACTGCATGTAATGCATTAAATCGTCTATTGTAGTGTAGAAATGGATTATAAAGGGTAAAAATTATTTTTAACAACAATTTTAACTTCAGAACTCTATATTATAAATATTTTGAATTTCATAAACTGGATCTCCCAACTTCCTTGTATTGAAAAACATGTATTTGTCTATGGTCACAATTTTTAAAATTGTTTATTTTGAGGAATGTCTGAAAACAACACAGCAAATCCTAAGTATTTACAATCACACCATATATCAGCCTAGTGGATGTGTTAGGGTCCAGTTTATATTTGTATACCTTTATATAGACAGGTACTTCAGAGAACAATTAAACAAACAATAAATCAATGGAAAAAAGGGGTGGGATGGGACACATGGAACCCAATTTTGACTGCCGCTAGAAAAGTATGAAGTAAAAGGTAGGGTCAGTGAATTAAGCCTTTTGTAGCAGCTACAATGAGGCCACACTTTATTAAAATCTACTATAGAGCTCTTTATCGTGCAAGACGCATGGCACTCTCCAAACATGTAACCCACTACTGTCCACAACTAGGCTTTCCGTATTTTAAAATTTACATAGGAATTAATCATAAGACAATAAAGATAAGGGTTAGTTATATTAGGTTTTGTTTGTTACTGATGAAGATTTACTATATGTCACTTACCCCTCCACACATTCCAGTTTGTCCAGCAGTCTTTCTGCTTCCTTTTTCCCAAGGTTCTAAATGGTCTACCTGAAATAGCAATGAAAATGTCAGCCAACTTATTACATGTAAATGAGGAAAATAATGGATATGTCAAAACTGGTTTGCTATTCAATGTTAAGAATAGTATATATAGAATGAATTAATCTTTAAATTACTGTCCCTTTCTACCTGCCATTAAGACTTGGAAGACATCAAAGTTTTTTTTGTGGCAGCATTTGATGCAGCATGTATGCATGCTGCTTCATTTTAATCTGCTTTTATACATTGAAAGCTTACAAGTTCAAATTGCATGTCAACTAAGTTAAACTTGGATAAAATTCATATGGACAAATTACTCTGAATTTAACAGTATCTGGTTTTCCCAATTTCACCAAGAGATCAACATATCCAAAATTTAATGGCATAAGTCTTTAATTGCAGGGCTCATGCTAGATCAAAATCTTCATCAGAATTATATGGATAAGTCACTTATCTTTTTCAGGCAGACAGGGAGAAGTTGCATTACTAGTATATGCAGTGTTCTAGGATTCCCATTTCCCGTCAACCGTGGAAAGTGATTTGTCAGCACGGGAAAGAAAATTTGTTGTCCTGGACACCCGTGGGCAAGTACACATTAAAAGTCGGGATTCTTGAAAAAATGTTCATACTTGCCCTGACAGGATACAAAAATAAATTAATTTTGTTCCATAGTTTATTTCTTTTTAAATCATGATAAAAAAATCAAGTGTGGATATTTGTTTTCGTTTTTATTTGATCAATGTTATACAGGTGCTTGTACTTTGAGTTTTCACAGCTGCTGCAAAACATTTTTGAGATCAGTAAGAACAAAATAAAACCCGGTAAAACCGGCAAAACCCGTTTTTGGGTGAAACAATTCTGTTTTTTTTTTTGTTTTTTTTTTTTTTTGTAAATTTGGTAATGAATTAAATAATATAATATTGAAGTTTTTTCTTACTTTGACTTGTACAAAAATCGACAAGGATGAAAATTTGTTATGTACAAATATGTGTAAATTATATTTTGAGATGTATGGGGGTTTTGTACCGTTAGTTTCCTAAAAATATGTACAACAAGAAACCTAAGCCAGCTTCTGAATACAGTGCATTTATATTTGGAAACAATAACTTTTGTGCAATTCTGTAAAAGAAGAAAATCTTCTATTGGTACATATCTGTATATTTTTTACTTAAAAAATTAACACGTCATTAAAACTTTGTGGGAAAGTTTACTTGAGATGTGGGAAAGCCAGTTTATAGAGGACACTTTCCCGTGTAAAGTTCAGTTAGCAAAAAAATCCTAGAACACTGTATATGTTGCTAAAGTGTTGTTATGCTTTGCTTTTTTTTAATTAAGTATTGGTATATGCATTTTTACCAATTATGAAAAGACCAGAACAAACAGTTCAACTAACTTATCGGACTTTTTTTCATAACATAACTATATATCACACATTTCCATAAATATTCTACATTAAAATGAAAAATCGCAAAAGTCTGAAATGGCCGGATTGTTAAGCAAGTGCCTCAATAACTAGGGAATGGTTTACAGTTTGTTGAAAGTAGGTTTTGGGTTTGTGTAAACAAATGTATCAGTTGATTACACAAAATAGGCACCGCCTTCTATAAATGTTCTCGCCTGCCACCTGCCCAACTTCACCATACTATAACCTGGGTTAGCACTTCGTGCAACCTGGCCAAAAAGAATCAATCAACTGAAAAAAACTGTACAAAAAAATTAATGTTTCTTTGTCATCACTACATGTTGATTGAATTATAAATGAAGTAGAACTGGAAGTAGACCAGAGGCTCTTGAGAGCCTGTATCGCTTACCTGATTTTATAGGCAATAAAGATGGCATTTTCCTGATGTTAAACTAAGTCCTGTAATTTTCAATAAACTTTAAAAAAGACCATCCAAACAATATTGCTAGTAAGTTGTGTTTCCATTGGTTTTTAGAGAAGACTTTAAAACAAATTTGCCTATAAGGGTCCTATGCTAAACTAAGTCCTGCGGTGGCAGCCATTTTGAAATTCCAATTGGCAATAAAAAACAAAAACTATCCAAACAATATTGCAAGTAACTTTTGTTTTCATTGCTTAATCAGTTTCAAAGAAGAAGCCTTTTCATACTTTTTCCATGGGTCCTGCGATGGTGGCCATTTTTATTTTCCAATTAGCATAAAAAACATAAACTTTAAAGAAGACCATTCAAACAATATGGCCAGTAATTTTTTTTTCCATCACTGAATCGGTTTCAGAGAAGAAGCCTTTTAAAACTTTTTTCCATAGGGTCCTATGTTAAACCAAGTCCTGGGGTGGTAGCCATTTTGATTTTCCCATCGGCATAAAAGACATAAACTTTATAAAGGACCATCCAAACAATATTATTAGTAAGTTTTGTTTCGATTGGTTAACCGGTTTTAGAGAAGAAGCCTTTTTAAAACTTTTTCCCATAGGATCCTATGTTAAACTAAGTCTTGCGATGGCGGCCATATTAGTTTTCCAATCCAAATAAAAAACTTTGTATAAAAGGTCCATCCAATGAACATTATGGCCAATTTTGGTTTTAATTGGCCAAGTGGTTTCGGAGAAGAAGATTAAAATGTAAAAAATTTACAGATGTAGACAACGATATCGATGCAGACAAACGTAAAGTGATAACAATAGCTCACATGACCCTTTGGGTAAGGTGAGCTAAAAATTACATCATTTTCAAACATGTATGTCAAAATACACTATTACAAATAAAATATGAAAAGATTGAAATTAAATTTTTTTTTAAATAGACAGCGCAAAATATTTTTTATGTTTAAATCATTGCAGTAGTCATTCCACACTAGTAGCAACATATTTTTGTAATCTCCGGCATGAAGTTCATATCTAATAAATTAGGAACAAAAATATGTTATAATCCACTGTATATTAATGAACTTCAGGAAGTTCATATCTAATAAATTAGCAAAAATATATGTTATAATTAATGTCTGAAAAACAATGTATAACATCTGATCAATTTCAAAGTCTTTTTGTTTTTAATTCATGAACTATTCGATTACATACATTTACTTACCCTATAGTATATTTCGTCAATAACTTCATGATATGTTTTTAATTCATACAAATTGACTTTAAAATATGGTGATGACTGTATATTTGTCAAGATCAATGGATTTAAATTCATAGTTTTTTCATTTCCCCATATTGGCAATGGGTTGTTTGGTGCCATTGTAACAAGTCAGAGTGTTTCACTTCATCTAAAAATAAAAAGCATAAAGTAAGTACATGGTTTTACTTGAAACATACTACAGTGATAAATGAACAAAATTTTATTTTTTAGTTCTAGACCATTTCATTTGGAAAATGGCAAGTCATAACTTCATGAGTACCTGTCAACAGGAATTTAAACATAATGCTTAATTGTTCAAAACAATTCATAAACAGCACTTATTCCAAACAAAATGTGCACACAAAAATGAAAAATTGTTGATTGTAACATTCAACTTTGTCATACAAACATGAACTATTGGATCTTGTTGAATGGATCATCAATAATGTGTTTGGAACTTAAATTTACTTTAGAAAAATTTCTAAAGTCAAAGAATAAACCCTCCATGTTCAAATACTGGAAGTCAATTACAGCAGTACTAGTTGCATTTACCAAATTCAGGTCAGTAGAATAGAACAAGAGAGTTTGATGTATTTTTGTGGATGGTGATTTGCCGGGCATGACAATCAAGTTTTGCTCATGGTGCCACCTGACAGCATAGTGATAATGTCTCCATTTACAATCATATTTCTACCTATAAAACTTAATAATTAATATGTTGGTCCTTATTGTAATTCTACAAGCTGTGGACTAAAAATAATTAACAAATGAATTAGATATCATACATGTAATTAGTCAGTTCAATGTTCTTTTCTTTAAAGGCAAACTTTGCCCAAAAAAAATGTTATTCTTCAAATAAAATGAGATATATTTGCCTTTTGATGTTTTATTGTCATGATTGTATTCTTTACCATTACGCTTCTATAGTGGGTTTTAGGTGGTAACATTTTGTATATGGAGGGGCCGCCACATTGACAGTATTTACCACGAGATTGCAGTTGTGACGTGATAACCTGGCATTATCAAGTAAATATGATAAATAATCCAGTTTAAAAATGTTCTTATATGAAGAATATAAAATCTGTGGCGGTGACTAATGACCAGCTGCCAACATAAGATTACCAAATATGTCCAATGTGGTAATGTTCTTTGTATTTAGACACAATTTTTCTATTTTTATATATTAACTTAGATAGAATTTACCTAAATAATAATTGTAAATAAAAGATAAATTTATATAATTATTTTTAAACATAAAATAAAATTCCGTAGATAATTTAGCAAGTCTTGAAACGGCAGTTAAACAAACCGGATGTTTATTGCAGTTACTAGGTCATTTGACGCAGACTTTGAGGTATGAATATTCTGACTTTTTCAAAAGCTAACAAGGTTAAAGACTAATCATGTAATTCGAAATTAAAAAGGCACGTGCCTGGAATATACAGAAGTGTGAGAAAGTAATTTTGTATATAAGAATACCTTTAGATGCCAGGTAACAGGAAACGTAAAAACTGACACGTTGACACAAATAAACACATAAATAAATTGTGATGCATTAAAACAGAGTATTAAAAATATATTTCATTTAATGACCGTTATTTCTTAAATAGTCAACTTCGCAAATATTTTGTATAAATAAGTTGAAAATAATAATATGAATAATTTTCAATATAATTCATATTTATGGACAAAACTAATATTTGAGTAGAACTACTTGTTAAACAAGTAGGTTGTTTGCTTAGATCAGAAACGTAATCTTGCCAGAACCTTGTCTTGTAGTATTTAAAATTCCTCTTTTGATGGGTCTGTTTCTGGTAACTTTTTCAGATTTTTTACCGCAAGTTCTAAGGAAATTATTCCCCTGTTTCACACCCAATGGTTCATTTGAGTCGGAAAGTTCAGAAAAATTGTTCAGGTCTGATGCTGCCATGTTTCGTGCTTTCTGATTTTAATACTAATACATCAGTTTTCTGTCTAGCTTTTTGATATGACTGGTGAATTTCATCCGTATGTTCAATTTCTGTGAGGGAAAGTGGCTAACTTTTTCTAAGCCAAGTCTAAAATCATCCCTGAATTTTATAAACATATTAAAATGTTGAGAATCTGACAATTTTTTTTTTTAAGAAATCACACTACACCACTCTGACTAGCGGACTATTTTTGGTCAAAACTACTGCTTTTGACCCTTACCACACCCCTACTTTTAGTGGAACAAGTTGAAATCCTAATGAACATGCTGAAAACTAATGCCACCAATTACCTTTATTCAATTTCCAGCTTTACATGATTTATCTCCCTTTTTACTTCCAGTTAAAAAAAACTACGACTGACATCACTAAAAGACTATGAAATTGAAATAAAGATTTTGCTTTGTTTTTGTATTGTCAGTACTAGTATATGCAAATTAAATTATCTTTTAATTAACCTCCTTAGCAGAGGCAACAGGTGAGTTTGAATATTAGAACAGGGATTTCACTGGTAAGCTTGTTTAATCAAACTATAAAACACCTGGGGTTCTACCTCTGATTAGCATCAGGTAAATGGGGGAGTAAACATCAGTTAATTATTAAATGAATTAACAGTCATGTTTACACAGCAGGGGTTTTAATAACATTCACTCAGTTATTAACACCTGTCATTCACCTGAAGCATGAAATTTATCAAAGACACTTGTCTCTTTCAAAAGTTTTCAACAGGACATTTTAGTACCAGATGTGGACCCCAGATGGCATTATTTGTCCGACCAAGGGCATTAAGTTGTCGGTGTAGGACGTAAAAAACTCACCAAGTCTGTTTGAACCACACGACACAAGCGTATGCAATGCAAAGCTAAAGTGTGAGACGAAAATTCCCTGATGCTTAATGGGGACTTCACATCTTCTAAAAGTTACTATAAATTTTACACCTACGAACTTTTGTGAAATTGACTCCAGAACTGTCAAAATGTCAGTTTGGGCTTTGCCTTTTGCCTTGGGTGTCTGAAATGGCCCCAATCTATAACTATTAAGAGGTATTTACTCACACCTTAGTTGATAATACGAAAGCTTTCAGTACTGTCAGCTATCACATACAATATAATTTCAGTATTGTACCATTTTGTTAGCTTTCAAAAGCGATATCCGCTACGATTTTTGAAAATTCCCCTTTTGTAAATTTACGTCAGTCAATCGACAATTTCTTTTTAAATTTGCGTTTTCATTTATTCATAACTATCATTTAGGAATATGCGATTAGTTTCCATCATTTACCAATATGTATTTACCTATTTAAGAAATGTATAACACTAATTTTAAATATCACGCTGAACAAAACCTTCTAATGCAGGAAATGAAGAAAAAGCGCCATCTATATTGATAGTTGAATAAAGGTAAGACTTCATTTTCAAAGTAGAAGTAAAGAGAATAAATTTTAAAAAATTACATTGTTTATTTAATTGAATAAATGTTTATAGATATGAATGTGTTTAATTTGTATATATTTGACCTTATTTGTTTAATAATTCGACTTTTAGTGGAGTATTCGGTCTCGTCCGATTCGTACCCAGACCATTCATCGGACCCCGATACCATCCCTAGTTCTTGGGGTTATTATCCTATTTATGGAATGAAAAAAATAATTACAATTTTCTCTTTTGTTTCTGCTTTTTGCCTATATAAATATAGTTGCATACTGAATGCGAACATCCGCACATTGTTCATTATGTTAATTCAGAGCACCCTAACAGTGCCTCTGCATTCCATTGGTGACGTCACAAAAATACAGCGTTTCATATGGATCACATGACTATTTTACATACACGCATGTAACGTTTATGTCGCATCTGCGACCTTTCACTATGCCAAAAAAACGACCAAATCCTCCAGCAGTCGAACTTCGACCAGTTTAGTTTAGTTTAAACCGTCTTTGTCTTTTCAGTAGAAGCACTTACAATATGACCACAACACTGAAATGATAGTTGAAAAATCATTCTTAAACCTTAAGGTTGAATTCCCGCATAAATTTCGTGGACATCCATTATTTTTCTCCCGTTTTGTGAAATTAAGCATTATGTGTGTAATCCCCCATATATGAAATTTCAAGTGAAAAAAAATAATAAAAAATTTTAATGTCTCGCCCGTTCTGTTACTTTTGCACAAGTTATAGGGTAATTAGGTAATGACCTCTCTTGGTCTTCTACTTCTATCGAATAGTGACCTCCAGATAACGTCACGTGCATGGATGTGCATACGGCAAAAATATGTATGAAAATAAAAAAAAAACTACATGAGAAAATTAAAGTTTTGGTCTATATAACGTATTTACATGGTTTCTGTATATATATACCACCGCTCGACAGAGTCGGGAGTATATAGTTGTGTTCATGTCCGTCCCTTCCGTCGGTAGTCCGTGTATCCATTCTTCAGTCCAAATTTGGTTTCCGGATGTTAAATTCAAAAAGTTTGCATCCGATTTGAAGGAAACTTTTAAAAAATGTTACATATCAGGTTGGTAAGAAACCAATCGATTTTGGGGGAAAATCTATCAAATTTCAAGGTCACAGTCGACAAAAAACTTTAGACATTTTTACCAAAAAAAATGTTTCCGGACAATAACTCAAAAAGTGTGCATTTGATTTCAATGCACACTTTGGAATATATTTTTATGTTAGATGGATAAGATAGCCTATCGATTTTGGGGGAAATTCATCAAATTTCAATGTCACAGTTGCCAAAAAAAAGTTCGAATTTTTTTTTTTTTTTTTTACAAAAAGGTGTTTCCGGACAATAACTCAACAAGTTTGCATTTGATGTCAATGAAACTGTGGGATATAATTTAATATTAATAGCCTATTGATTTGGGAAAAATCCGTCAACATTTCAAGATCATAGTTTTAAAAAAGGTTAGACATTTTTACAACAATAAAACCCGGGACAATAACTCAAAAACTGTGCATTTGATTTCAATGAAAATTTAGAATATTATTACATATCAGGTGGGTATGCATCCTCCCAAGTCAGGGGTTCTGAGTCCGCGTTCGCTCCATCATCACCCCTGACAACATACATATATATTTTTCGGGTCTGAAGTGAAGTTGCTTCTGACCTTGAGAAGTACCAATCAAAATCGTTTTTACAAAATCTGCATGTCGAACGTAAACAAACACACGAGGTTTAAAGCACATGTGAATACTTCGGTAATTTGATTTGAAATTGATAAAAATATTTCATGTATCTTATATTTAAACGTGCGCCAACACAAAATAAGGTGTGTGACAGCTAATGATACGGTTTTTTTTATTTTCTTCTCGAATATTTTGGACCTTGTCAATTCCACGAAGACGAAGCTTATATTTGTATGTTTGTACTATAAATCGTAAATAATATTAATCTTATATCCATATATGTAACTATGAGACATAAGCTATGTAAGCATGTGTCAGTATATGATCATGACTCTGTAGGGACCTACTACTTTTTGTAGAAAAGGGGGGGTGGGTAGGATTTTTTTGGACACAATTAGTCCAGAAGAACCAGACAGTAAGTAATTCCCAACTGAGCAAAGAGAGCATATAGGGAGAAAGGAATTGTTCTTAGCAGTATTATATTTTTAGAACCCACTTTATTTCCACCCCCCCCCCCCACAAGTCTGCATAAAGGATGTGTTTGGTTATTTATACATGTACTTTTTACAAATGTAAAAAAATCCAGAAATTAAAGATGTTAATGATGTACCCTCGAAATATTTCAACAAAAAATATTGACTTTTATACCAAAGCAGTACTTGTGTATACACTTACTGGGTACTTCTGCCTAGCTCCATCAAATAAAACCTGGATATCAGTATATAGCTAAAAAAATTACTGAAAGTGGCATAGAGTTCCAAACAAATTGTATGTGACTAATTGATAATTGTTATTTGCAAATGCATAATTCAGTGTCTGCTGATATGAACTGAGGGATCAGTGAACTGGGACACTAGAAAGTTTAGCCTTTATTAGCATTCATAATTTTTTCATACATGCACTTAGTGGTGTACATGCTATTTTGTATTTGCCTGCATTACACCGATAGAATATTCCTTCTATTCCTTCGGTCACAAGCTTCAACAAGTTGCTTTTTTTTTGCAGTTGCACATTTAGTTTGATTTTAGACCTTATGGGCCTGTACCATAACAAGTTAAACAACATCCCATACACTGTCATAACTAAGCTGCCTGCCATGTTGACTTTAAGCTGCATACACATACAAGAATCGCAGCTCATTTTAAACTAGAGGAGAACTACATAGTGTGCCATACTACATGTAGTTACTTATATATTATGACAAGCCCCAAAATAGGACAGTTTGAGCTTGGTTTTAATTCTTTGTCTTGCATATTTATTGAATAATTAAAAAACAAGTGCCATTGTCACAGTAAAAAAACTGCACTTGCAGCTTTTGCATTTATTCCTTTTAAGTAAGCAGTATTCAAGAAATTAAATAAATAAGATTTATGTGTTCATGTTCAATTCCAAAACATGACCATATACATGTTCACAAAATTACACTATTTTGATAGGACAAGTTATACCCCAATTTGGAGCCAAAAACTAAATGTATTTTTCAATTTAGTTAAGTTAGACTTGCAATCATATTTAACTTTCATTTCCCCCAAATAGGACACTTAAAGTCCATGATTTTGTAAATTGGGTCCTCTAGAACTTTAATAAACAGATCATCAACCTTTAATTATGGTCTAGTATTAAGCATACCAGTACTTATAAATTATTCTTAATACAATTATGTAGCTCATGTGACAATTTATGATCTGCTAAGATGTCCCATTACCCTGAATGACTCAGCTGGTTGTGATTCAACACCCAGGGGTTTACAAATATTATCTGTTATTGAACTGTTTGCACTGTTTTATATTTTATATATTTTTTTTCTGCCACTTATTGTATACTTCTAGAACACCTTGTTGATAAACTTAACAATTCATTCATAACCATCCAGTCCTTTGCTTAAAAAAACATGGGTTTATTCTTTTAACTGGTCCAGCAGATAAGGTACATACAGTATATGTATACTAGTACCATACAAGTCTCATTCTTGCCATGAAACAAATGTACATGTACTAGTATATGAAAAATTATTTCACTTGGGGTAATTAAAATCACTCAGAGACTGAATATTATAAGACAGGGACTCGTTGGCAGAGTGGTTGAGGTAGTTAGTCATCTAATTTTGATCACTGTTAACACAGGGGTTGCAGGTTGGGCTTAGCTGCTGGCAGGGTGTGCTTGACTCCTATCTTAACTGACAAGAATTGCCAATTTTCCTACCAAAACATGGTCTATACTCATTCTTTGTGTAAAAATTCCATGACTTGTCAAGAACTATGTGACCATTTTCCATGAATGATTCTAGCATGACAGTGTAATTGCATTGACACTTGCAATTTAACACAAAATATGAGATAAAGGCACAGTAGAAATTTTTCGCCTGGAACTTTGTTGTAATTTTTTTATACTGATAAATTCCATAACTTTTCCAGGATTTCTTGACCCGTTTTGACCTTGTGGAAAGTTAGGAGTTTTCTCCTGGCACACCAGCTTCCTCTCCAATAAAAAACTACATGGCATTATAATGCTGAAAAATTTCTGAAAGTAGGATGAACACAACAAACAAATCAAAATAAGACAAAATGAAATGGAAATTAATGTGATAATCTGCAACAGGTTTTGAAACTATGAACATAATCCATATGCATGAACATGAATATATTTTATCTTTTATTCCAGTACACAATTTATAAATCAGTCAGAATAGGAAATTTGCTTTCATGTGATAAAAAGTTTGACTAGTGTGCTGCATGATTAATTTTTAATATCCCTCACATTCTTACAGGTACAGTATATTATTAAACCATTATCCATGTCCATTTTGAAGTTGAATGATTTCCTCCTATATAATCAGTAGTTTTAACATGGTGCATAATACTGGTCAGTAAATTACTTGAGTCTTGAATGTGATGATGTGTTGAAGATTACATACAGGTGTATAATACATGTAAATGTCAACCTAAATGTCTTGTAAAAATTTAAATCACATATAATCCAATCAAATGAACAAATTTTGGTTGGAATATTTACAAATTGACATTCTTCTGTCACTGACAGATCTGTCCGTGTTAAAACAATCTCGTTTTGGGTTACTTCACCCACCTCTTTCTCAGTCCTTTTTCAGTTCCAATACGTCCGGATTACAGAAAATTTTAATTAAATCATTTACTACTGCTTTCACATACTGCACAGAACTCCATTTCATTCAGTCCACTACTTTATCAATATCACGTTCAACACGTGGAAGTATTCGTATGCAAATTTGTATATGCCATTGCAGTCGTCCACATTTCATTTGAAAAACAAATGGCACCAGCTGTCACCGCTCATACAGCTTCTTTTTGAGGTCCGGAGGGAATCTGTCCAACATATCGTTAAAACAATCCACGATACAGGGCGCAGACATTTTTTGTTTACATGTAAACATTAGGCGAAGGTTACGATAAATTTCATTGGCTGATGTTAACTCCGGTCACCGCCAGATGGCGACACTCAGACCCGAAAAATAGGGTATATATGTATGTTGTCAGGGGTGATGATGGAGCGAACGCGGACTCAGAACCCCTGACTTGGGAGGATGGTGGGTATGGAGCCTATTGGTGCTAGGAATTCCATCAATGGTCAAGGACACCAGTCGACAAACAAAAATTCCAGAAAATGTTCTGCAAATTTTAAGCGTGTGCATCAGTGATCGCTAGATCCACTTTAGGGTATCAGGTCACTTCGGTACCTGGTCACTTCGGTACTGACATAATTAGTCACTTCGGTACTCGGTACTGGACACTTCGGTACTCGGTACTGGTCACCTTGGTACCTGTTTAATTTTCGGTACTTTGAAGTACTTGTTTATATGTTTTATCAATAAAACAAGAAAATGAGTTGTGTATACAGAAGAATTAATAACTAATTATGTTTTGATACGAATGTTTAACAGTTTCACTATTTATAATCAACTATTAATGGCATTTATTTAATTATCATTATGTTTAATGATTGGTTTTGTTTGTAAGATCATCAAAGTTAATCAACAAAACTAATTTCTTTTAATCATAACGGCTACAAAAAAAAATTATTTTGAGAAATATTGCAAAAATATATGCCAAGCTAAGAGGAGGCATAAATAATGGGACGACCTCAATCCAAATTCAAACCACAATGAGCGAGTTTCCGTGTATCCAGTGTAAAAAAACGCCAAAGCACCACAGCCTGTAACACCACTTATGGACTACATGTACAACACGTGGATCAACAGCAGTGTTTATCCGATAGAGTCATGGTCTGTCTTCATGTGCAGCATAAGAACGAACAACGATGTTGAGCGAAGGGAAGTTGAAGCGTTACCAAAGAAAGACCACGAGACAGACTCAGTGTCAAGTTTTCAAGCTTTGGCAGAAATACATTGAGCGAGAAATATCAACCAGCCGCCTGTTATCCAGATGTGCCGCCGTCTACGGACCACCAGCAGCAGAATAATGTAAAATATATATGTATAAATTGACACTTTGCTTTGTTTTTAGTGCTGAAACATACAGAAACATGTTTGTTTTGTTTTTGTAGTGCTGTAATATATCGTAATGCTCCATATTGTTGTCTGAATATATATATTATTATTATGTTTAAATACATTAAGATCTATCAATAAATTGTATATGAACAGTGAATTCTTTGTTGTCAATACAATATAGAAGAAGAAATAACGATACACATGTTTATATATGACAATTTATTTCAAACGCAATATCATAAAACATGACAATATACAAATATAAATAAACTAAGACAATATTATACAAAATTTAAACAATATAATACAAAATATAAACAATAAAATACAAAATTCAATTAATACAATTGACAAATATAAGAATACCTTCTCAGTACCGAAGTGACCAACACCTAGTACCGAACTGTCCAGTACCGAGTACCGAAGTGTCCAGGTCAGTACCGAGGTGTCCTTGTACCGAAGTGACCTTGTACCGAAGTGACTAGCATTCCCACTTTAGCTATATAGTTATTTTTGGTCGATCCGTTACTAGTATTAATGATATAATAATATAAGTATATAATACATTTAATATACCTTCAATTGTTTTAGGTTAAATTGATAAAACCAAACCGCAAGTAAAAAATCCTTAAACAAACAAATTTTCGAGGATTTCGAAATCCTAAACGCACGATATTCTCCGAGAACGATGGGGTTTTTTGTTTTGTTTTGTTTTGTTTTTGTTTTTGGAAAAGGGGGGGGGGAGGTTAAGAGATATGTCTGTGATGTAATTGTATATTAGATGTGCCATGCATATTTGTTAATTGCTGTTTTATGCTGATGAACTTTGATAAATGGTGAAAATGAGAGACCAATAAAATTTTACATAATAAGCCGCGAAAATTTTAATTAAGATTATGATTTTTATACGAAAAAAACAGATATGATATAATAAAAATGTCTAAATAAGTTAAAAATGCAATATATAATGAGAAGAAAAATAAATTTATGTGTAATAAAAGAATGTTACACAAGATTGAATTTTTTTATGTAAAAACTATTAAAAAATGCATGTTTTATTACTATACTTATAGAATGAGATTAAGCTCAGTTTCGTCTTTTCCCCCGTTTGGTGCTAATGTCAGTACACTAGTATCATGTTTATCCTGCAATCTATCGTACATTATTTACTGCTATAGTACTTTTTTACTTTATTTATTCATAAATGTTTTTTGTAAATTAACTTTAAATTATACTCTTTATACACATTTGCGCAGTAATTGGATAATTAACATGAATGACGTAAAAATGAGTGATTTGTACTGTTCTAGGTGAATTTTAATTGAAAAATTATGGAACGTATAGCACGTTTAATGAAAATAGTTATCAAAAGAACAGTATTTGCGCGATTTTAACATATCCGTTTGTTTACATTTAGTACATTTTTGAAATACATACAACAAGTTCATAAATTAGGCGTGGCAAAAAACTCGTTAATAGCAAGTGACTCTTCCAAACACAAATAAACAGTCAACGCATTTAAGCTGCTCTAATAGGACGGTTGCAGGGTTGTTATGGAGGGGCGGGCTTATGAGAGATTAGTGGAAAGGTGTATCTGGCGATAACAACCATATCAATTATTTATTCTGAAGACTTCAACACCGCATCCTTCGTCAGCTAACATAAGAAGGGGACCATATTTTTCTGTTAATGTGTTTTGGGCATTTTAAACATGTGTGTTAATTGTTTTCTTTTTAAATAAAGCGACTGTTAACTGTTTTTCAACAATGAGCTAAAATGTTTTCCTAAAAACTGACATTGTTGTTAACTGTTAAAAACAAAAAAAAAACATGTTTGCTGTTAACAGTATTGCCGTTCAGTGAGATTCTGCTGTTATCTGTTATCATTATTTTAAATTTAGTGTTATCTGTTTTGGGAAAAAAAATGTTAACCTGTTAATGGATCCACTCCAGCCCCCTCCCCCCCCCCTCAACTAAAGGGCTATGATTCGATCTGCTACTCTGATTCACTCATCGATGAGAGGATCGGATTTTTATCCTTGGATCGCGAAGACGACTTCAACGAGGCCAAACATCTAATTTTGGACTTTACACTTAACTTAAAGGAATTGCCTAAATCCTGCAGTAAAATGGAATATCATGATTTGAATGGATATAATTTTAGGGTCATTATGGCACCGTGATTTATTGGCGGACGCCGAATAGTGACAAGGAAATAATCGTGTTCAGGCTATGTTTTTTTTAAAACTTTTGATATAGGCTTTTAATATTTGGTATGTGGATAAATAGTTTCAAGGCGATGTGTCGCAAACTTTGATTGATGAACTTTGACCTTAAGCCGTCAGCAGCACCCACAGAGATCGCATTTTAAACGGAATAAAAAAACAAGATCGTGCATTAAAAACGCTTAGTGCTGCTTGCTTCCGACAGCTGTTGATCTGCTGTTATGAGTTCATGTCTATAACTACTAAATATGATAATTTTGCATAAAAGTGAAAATAAAAAATGTATTAAATATAATACTATGCTTGATTTTCCATGGTTCTTACGAGCAACAATGTCCATTGATCATTACCAAAGTTGACGGGCGATCGTGACACCACCAGTTTTTTGCAAACCCGAAACGCAAGTGATTGCTTTAAAAAGAGTGATAAATTAAGGCCATTTCCACTACAGTGAAAAGACCTTGTGTTTCTTATGATTGTTTTTTTTTCTGCCGCAGATGTCAAAAAAGTGTCTTGACGTATCGCTTCAAAACTTGGCACACTTAACCGACACTACCTGGGCTCGACCTGAGTCACTCTGCAAAACCGATCTATTTTAAGAAAAGGAGTTATCTCCCCAAGCACTGTTTACCCTTGTTTTCAATTAAACTCATAAACCGGTAACCGATATCAAAATTCTAAGGTGTGGAAATTGTCACCCGACTCCTGACAATGATTAATCACGCTAAAAAAATCAACTTCCTGGTTGCGCGTTTTGACGCGACGTTTCTCGAAAACGTTAAAGTTGTTTGATTTCCGCAAAACTTTTGTTTCCAAGTAGATATGATGGTTACTTACATATCCGGGATCCAAATGTTTTTTTCGGTCCGCCATTTTCATATTCGTATTTTGAAAATGGTTTTGGGTTTATAACTTTTTAAACGTTACAGATTAAGAATGAAACATATGGTTCATTTAAAAAAGAATTAAAATACCTACAATTTGATCCCAAGAAGTACATGATTTGGTTTGAGTGGTTTCAAAATGGCGGCCAAAAAACATATCGTAAACTGCGTTTACTTACTAAATAACTTTTAAACCGTTACAGATAATTTAGTAAACCAGGGACAGTCTATACTAATAGTATAGACTGTTCCTGAGTAAACATATGTTTTTTGTGACCGATATGTCAAGCCCTTCGATCTTAGACCGAAGTCGAATGGTTATGGGCAACCATTTTCAAAATGGACGACACCATAAACAGTTTTTATAAAATAACACTTTAACCGTACAAAATTGAGCGGCACGATTCGTCAAAGGCGACAACAGAACATCTAGTAGCTCCAGCGAAATGATTAGTGACCTGGAATGGCAGAAATTGGAACAGCGTCGAACAAACACAAAACTAGTGATGACTGTATTAAATAGTGTACAACTTAGTGAATATTCCGGCGATGCAGTATCTACACCAAGCTAGCTTATACACCAGAGGGAATACCATTAGTTGCATCATCCCATCCTGCAGGGCCGGCATTAACAATCATTCCTTTTCCCATCTACCATCAGATTATGGAATCAACTGTCTACTGTCAAAGCCCTGAAGTCTTTTGATGGGATAGACGTTGCACCAGTTTTCTGCTTCTGCCATGTAACTGCCTCCTTCATCATTTTTAAGATTCTGCAGTGGCTGATGGACTACGCATGTTATTTTGAAGATAGGAGATGGTATAAGATCACTGTGTATTAGATTAAAATTTGTTAAAACTATATACAATTGTCTGACTACCTGTCTTAGTCTAGGGACACAAGTCTGGCTTAAAAAGCTTCAGGTGTGTCTAGCTCAACAATGTCTGGTGGGAGTAGATTCCAGTACCTCACAGTCCGAGGAAAGAACGACATTTTCCTAGTGTCAATCCTGCATGACTGCAGTTGGAAAGTTCGACTGTGGGCTTTCCTTGTAGATCGAAGTGGTGGAACAAGTCGATTCTGCTTGCTGATGGCGACAAGCTCCCTGTCGACTTTATAAAGCAGCATAAGTCAGGCATATTTTCTCCTCCTATATAGGCAGGGTTTTCCATTTTAGTCGGTGCAGCATGTTGGTTACACTAGACCTATTGTGGAAGTTACTGAAGACGTATCTGGCTGCCCTCCGTTGTACAGCCTTAATTTTGTCAATGTTGGTCTTTGTGTAGGGGTCTCATACTGAGCTAGCATATTCCAGTAGTGGTCTTACCAGCGTTTGTTATGCTTATTCCTTGATTCTGATTGATATGATTTTCAGGTTTCTTCTGAGAAAGCCTAAGGTCTTGCTTGCTTTGCTACAGATATATCGCTAATATTCTGGTCCCACAGGAGTTTACTTGTGAGTTAGTCCGAGATATTTGGCTGTTGTAACTGTTTCTAAAGTATGTCCGTGAAGTTGGTAACGTGTTTCTATTGTCTTTGATTTGTTGGTAACTGTAAGAACTGTGCATTTGTCAGGATGGAATTGCATGCACCATTCCTTTTCCCATTGGCCAAGTTTATCCAGATCTTCTTGGAGTGTATTGCCATCAGTTTCATTGGTGATTGTGAGGTAGACAATGGTGTCATCTGCAAATAGTCGTACTTTTAATGTAAGTCTCGTCTGGAGATCATTTATGTAGAAGAGGAAGAGAGCTGAACCAAGAACAGAACCCAGTGGAACGCCAGAGTCACGACTTACTGACTCAGATGATACTCCATCTAGCACTACTGTTTGATTTCTGTCTTCCAACCAGTTTTTATCCAGTTGGAAGTTATAATGTCGATGCCATAGTAATCTAGTTTATGGACTAGCAGGCTATGGTTAACTTTATCGAAGGCCTTGGCAAAGTCCATTATAATGATATCAGTTTGAAGACCGTCTTGTAAGTTTTTGGAGATGTCATCTACAAACTCAATCAGTTGGGTTTCACAGGAGCGCCATTTCCTGAAACCGTGTTGCAGGGGGTAAAGTATGTTATTTGCCTCTGCATGTCGCATGATGTTGCTTGTGATGACATGTTCCAGGACTTTACAGCAGACAGAGGTTAGTGATATTGGTCTGTAATTTTCTGGTTCTGGTTTAAGACCTTTGCTTTTTGTATACCGAAGACACGTTTAATTTGCTGTGTGCCAGTCAGCTGTTACTTCCCCAGTCTCTAATGATTTTCTGTTTATTGGCAGAAGGAGTGGTGCAATGTCTTCCGCAAGTTCTTTCAGTATTCTTGTTGAAATATTGTCCGGACCTTGTGCTTTATATGGGTTTAGTTTTTAACAGCACACGTTTCAGATTTGCAGTCACCTCTATGCACACGTCATCCAGATTATGTAAATACACCCTGCACCATAGTGCGATGATGCTCCAGAGCAAGCCTTAATGAAAGATAGATAAGGAAGATCTGCAGTTCATGTGAGCGACGTAACAACTGTTATGGGCCTCTATTTATATTTTCATAAATGAAAAGAGAAGCGTTTAATGATTTTTTCGGCTTAATTAATTAAACCAATGGAAATCTAATTGTGTAAAATGATATATAAATAATATATATATATATATATAATAAAAAGAAATTAAATATAAAAAATGAATAAAATATAACAATTTTTAGTAAAGATGGTCATTTGTAATGAAATATTAAGTCAAATAGAAATGTGTTTAATATTAATATTTCATTCATAAAACTATTTAGTCCGCAACTGTTTTAAATGAGCTTAAAGTTAAATGGGTATTTACCAATCTTACCTCGTGGTAAAATGAGTAAACATTCGTGCCCCTAAATGAATTATTTCTATAAATACTGTTGAAAACGGGTACGAAGTACACCTTTTTAGTTCACTCCACTGACATGTACGCATGCGTTTATCGATATTTTTCAAGATGGCGGAAACATACGAAATTTAAAAAATAAACAAGCTGGACAGAAGAAAAGATGCTCACAAAATGGATTTTACATGTGTATATGACCCAACATTACCAATTGATCTAGAAGGAAGGTTGTATAATTTGTTATTTTTATTTTTATGATGAATGACAGCCATCTAAAATTGAAGAATTTTTTAAAATTGAAAAGGGGGTGCAATATAATAACACCCCAGAACTTCAGAAGGCGATTTCACAAAAATTCGTAAGTGTAAAATCTATCTTATATGTCGGAAGATCAAAAGGAAATCCACTGTGACGTCAGAACTTACGATAGATTTTACACTTACAACTTTTTGTGTATAGCTACTGGTCACAGAGTAGTTCTCACCGGCAAGTAATTCACGTCTTTCCATATGCGCGCCACCTACCGGTAACATGTTCGGTAACTCTAGTTTACATGTAAGACTGTAGTTGGTATACAAGCCATAACATAAATCTGTCACACTATACCTTCAATAAACAATTAATTGGCACCTACGTAGGTGAAAACCCCATTAAATAAAAAGGGATATTAAAATATGTATCAGATATACAGACTTTGCAAACTTTTGTCAAATAAAAGTGTGTATTTAAAAACTCCTAATTTATAAGTATACACAAAAAGTGTTAACATATGAACTGTAGTTAATAAGCTGCTAATAAATTGTTAGTATAAATTACTTTCACACTTTGTGCCCCAAGGAAATTAATTACCTATTAATCGGATGCAAGATACCATACCTGGCTGCCGGTTAGATAAAGGTGATTTTTATTGTGGTGTCAACGAATATACGTGGAATGTAAATGACATAAATGTATTACTTGTACATGTAATTACAAGCCTCTGATATATGTGAGCACAGATTTCAATAGGTTGACAGTTATCAGTTACGGATAATTTAATGATTACATATACCTATAATAAAAAAATATCCCACTGAGAAGCTTCCTGTACAGGTGAATGGTGTTAATTGGAAAAGGTACACGTGCAATTTAGTAATAATTACCATGGGAAAATGTATTGTTTGTTTCGGATACGACCTTCCAAGGTATTTTTTACCCACAAGATTTGGGATAAGCATTTTCCAAATCGCAGTCGTAGGTTTAGTGGAATATGTCGAAAATAAAATAGCTTAAGATTATTTCCTTTTTCATGTTTTTAATTGGAATGTTTAAGAAAATTATTGCAACCCAGAAAGGAGCATCGTTTTATTGCAGTCAAGTACAGATGTATTAACACGTGATTTCAAGCCTATGAAGGAATGCTCCTCCCATCGTTAAGTTTTTCCCGCCACACCTATTGATTGGATTGTAATAGGTGTGTTGCTTTTGATACACGGGGCCACCCACCTGTCAATTAAGTCACATCAGGCGTTCAAAGGAATGACAATAGACACTGAATACTCGCATTGTGCACGTCCGATTGTTGTTGAATTTCTAGACAATTATATTATCTGTCAAATGAACAATTGTGTGAACCCAAAAATAAAACTGGAACGTCACAATAACGATGTCAATATATGTTGCAAAACATTGTTTTTATGGTTTTTAATGCATTGGAAATAAGTATTTTCTCACTGAAAGTTAGTGGTAAGCATATACTGCATGTGCGAGTCATACATGTAAATCGCGGTTACCCGCCCCTTTAAGGGAGGTAACACCACTTAATTCGCAATCGGCGAATTCTCGCCACCCGATTTTTCGACAATTTTTGTGAAAAAATGTCATTTGAAAAATGATAAATGTAACTTGTTTTGGATCTAAGAAAGTGAAATCTATCAAATGAAGCCTTTGTCGTCGATTTTAATGGAAAAATAACGACACCGTCACCAAAATGGCGAGAATTGCTTCTGTCATTTTAATGGCGAGAACTACTCTCTGACCAGTAGGGACGGTAAGGGGTATTGCTGATATGCCTAAATCCCAGATATTTAAATTAATAGGCTTCAATAAAGGTGTATTATTGAAATACAATGCAGTTTGTTTTAATTCAATATATTTAATATCAAGGGTTTTATGCTCATTTTAAGGTGGGTACCCTCGGGCGTTTTTCTGTAAAGTCAGTTATAAAATGGACAAGAACTCAACTTTATAAACATTTAAACAAAAAATATCAAACAATTTATCTTAAAAAAATCAAAAACATATTTTGACAGTATATACATTGGTGCACAATTTTACTGCAAAAGAGTTGAAGAAAAGTCACTAGTTCACATTTCTGTAAGACTATGAAAAACGGGGAGATTTGTCAATATTTATGTCCAACAGAAGTAAATATAACATTTCAACTAGCACAAAAATGTAATGAGGATTTGTGTGAATCTTGAATTTAGTTGTCCAGTCCTGCATCTAAACCCAAAAATTCGCATCAAAATGATGTTGGGGCTTATCAGTATCATTTGATCACATGAGCTGTATGACCAATTAAACTGTCAGTCCAATTATAATTTTTGCAGGTGATAAATACCAGATGACTGTAAAACAGTAGTTTCAAATTGTCAAACATTTTAAACTTGAATTGTTTGGTTTCACTTGGTTATTATTGTTTGTATTGTTTGTTGTTTGTAAATGATAGCTTATAATTAGACAATGTCCAATTTTCATTGTGTTAATTTTTTAAGGGAAAATCATCTTGAACAAATCCATTATTTTATTTATTAAATTATTTTGTAAGAAATTAATACAACAAAGAGCAGAATATAATTTCAGGATTTCTTACAACAGAATACAAAAAGAGGGGGGTTTCTGTCCACGAGTACCTGTGATATCTTGCACATTTAACAGTAGCATTAGATAATCTCATACCTTTTTTTAAATCTGGTATTTATCACCAGCAAAAATTATAATTGGACTGACAGTTTAATTGGTCATACACACTACAAACACCAAAACCTTAATTCCTGCAGAAAACCTTAATCTCCGTGGGAAAACCTTAATTTTTTAAGGAATCCCTATAAAATTAAGTGTTGGTTTTTTAAATTAAGGTTGTCCCAGGGAAATTAAGGTTTTCCCTCGGAGATTAAGGTTTTCCCGCGGAGATTAAGGTTTTTTGTTGATTGGACCCCTGGGTCGGTTTTAAGCCCTCTGGCATTGTTGTTGATAACGATCATCAGTTACTCTGCAGATTTATGACAATAGTTATAAAGCTATATATTTATGTATAAAATTTATTCTTGTCCAAAATAAATATGTATACGAATATCCCAAAATTAAAATGCATGAACGTGAATGCATTTTCTATCAACTTTATTTCAGAAAAGACGTACATTTAAAAATTATTATTATACACATTATTAAAATATAATTTTTAAGTAACCGTTAAGTTATTATTTTTCCATTTGAAGATCGGTAGGTAAGAAATATAGAACAATCAATACACGGACCGAACTTGTAATACACATCCGCCATACTGTTTGTTTACCTGTACAAAATGAAAGGAATAAAGGACGGATCAAATTATTTATATATATATTTGTTTTTTTATTCGCAGGTTTCTGGTAAGTTTTTGGCATTCATATTGTTGTTGAACAAAATCTAACATGTTGTTTATTTTTCATTTTTAACCTTTCTTCGTTTTAGCTTTATATTTTTATTGGGTTGTTATTATTACGTTCGGTTTCTAATGATTTGATTTTTTTTATTGTCGATTTTATTTAATTCAAATTATGTTAATTGTTAATAAAATTAAACGTGTTATTTGTTTTGCTTTCATAACAAATTCTTAGTTTTTACTTTATAAACATTTATTTTTTGTTATATTTTAATTTGCTCAGAAATTTATTTTCAATACAAAGCACGTTTTCGCCGTTTTCTGTTATTTTCTATTCAGCTTTAAATTGTTTCAATTTATAATTTTAATTGGTATTACAGCTGTGTAAATTTATGAATTTTTTTGTTTTTCTTGAACTGAAATTAGCAGTGTTTTTTAATCGATACTAGTTTATTTATAATTATTTCAACCCTTGAGACAAAAATGAATTAACTTAAATGAAATCCTATAGTCGGGTGCAGCTCTTATGCCCTTCCGTCGAATATCATCGGAAAATCAAAGAATAATCGACTAATTAGAATATTCTTTACATTAATTTGACAAAAATTTCCAAATTGTTAATTTAACATTTCTTCGTTTTTTGCTTTTACATTTTTTTTTCAATTTTTTCAATTTAATTTTTTATTTCTTATATATAATTATGTTCGTGTTTTTAAGTATTTTAATTGCTTTATTACGACCTTTAGTTGAAGACATTAGTACAGTTTATCCAGAAAAAATTATGCAAAGTTAGATCCACCATCCTATCACAGGAGAGGACGATTTGTCTTTTTAGCTTAAAATGTAATCTTTGTTATGTTCGTTAAGTTCACGAAACAATTACTGTTGTTAAATTTTGTTATTATTTTTCTAAATCTATATTTTTATATGTTCATAATTTGAAATGTTTACTCTAAGATTATGCAATAAACTTACTGAGATGGTCTCTTCTTTACTTCTATACAAAGCTACAACCACGGGTTAGTTTCTACCTTACAGCCATCTTTAATCATCTGTTACGCATGTTGCATCAAAGTGCGCTTAGTAACAGATTTTTCATTGTTCACGTCCTGAATATAGATGAAATATTGCTTGCTGGACGTTAAACAACAATCAATCAATCAATCCATTATAACAGGAGGAACAATAACACATGTACCGATGCATAGTTAAATTCTGACAAAGCTGTTTTATATACTGTCGGTAGTATTTTCTCAATATTGTTCGTTTTTACAAGTTAACTCTATAAAAATCGAAGAATGTGTCCATGGGACACAGATGCCCCCGCTAAATGAAGTCCCAAACAGGAAGTAGTTTTCCGACATATCTGAAAGTTGATTAGGACGTACAACTTGTGATACTGAACCACCCTGCCAAATTTCAAACTGTTCTTATGTACAGTTTCTGAGAAAGGCTTGACGGAAATTGTACATACGGACGGACGTATTTACGTACAAATGAAGTCCCAAACAGGAAGTAGTTGTCCGACAGGTCTGAAAGTCGCTTAGGACGTACAACTTGTGATACTGAACCACCCTGCCAAATTTCAAATTGTCCTCATGTACAGTTTCTGAGAAAAGCTTGACGGAAATTCGTGCGGACGGACGGACAAGAGTAAAACTTAATCCCCCCCCCCCCCCCCGACATGTCGTCGCGGGGGCATAAAAAATGTTTATTTGAAAATTGGTACTAGGGCTTAATTGTAAAAATCGCACTACAGATATTTATAGTCATAATTAGTTATGATATTTAATTTTTAGTCCTCTGCTCAAATTAGTGTTCAGCATTTCCTATAATTAGAGAACATAACTACATATACAATAGAGCAAAGAAAATAATCAACCAGTCAGAAAGAAGCTTATTATATGTCCAATGTAGATGGATAGTTCTATCTTTATTCTCCAAATTCAATGAATACAATGGTTTCAGAGCGAGAGATTGAATGTCATACAAATACAATAAACAAATACAATATACAATAAACAAGTACATTATACAATAAACTAATAGGTATTGCAACACCATCTACTTTCTTATACAATCAATACCATATATATCTCGCAAATAATTATTGTTACAAATAATAGCGATAAACAGAAAAAAAACAGAATAGACAAAATTCAATACCTTATCGGTATCAGATTTGTCAAGTAAAGTTTACCTTTTTGTTGTTAATATCTACAGATCTGCTGAGTTTTCGTAATGTGGTTGGGGTTTTACTGTTAAATAATTGACGAAATTTAATTGTGTTCGGTGTATAAATATACATTCTAGAAATAAATTTCAGAAAATACCGGGTATTGTAAGATATAATGATATTCATCACCGATTTCGTTTTTATTACACAACGGACAAAGTCTATGTTCTCTTTCTATATTTTTCCAACGACAAAGCTCTATTGGCAGTTTATGATTACCTAATCTAAATCTACAGAGAATATTATTTTACAAATTGAATCCAAGAAAATACGTTTACTTCATTCGATTTACATATTAAGAGCTTATATATCATGCTGGATAATTTTGACTGTTTACCACATATTAGTTTACACCAATAAGAAGTAACTGGTAGTTTAATTTGTATGTGAAGTGGGTATCTACCTTACTCTCCATATATCCTTACACTAGGAGTGCTAGACTAGAGATTCAATAGCAGCTTACAATATTTCAAGTGCAACATTTCTAAGATATCACAGTTTTGGAATCCCCAAACTTCTGCTCCATATCTTGTCGAAAAGATCTAATTGACAACTAATAGATACATTATGCAGACGGCCTTTATTTAGAATTTCATACATTGCTATAAAGGCTTTCTCTACGAGGTATTTTTTATTTTTATTAAAAGAGCCCGTTCTTTGGAAAAGACTGAACCCCGAATTTATATAAATTCACTTACAATTTCTAATTCTCTTTCCTGGAACGTGAATTTAAAATTTCGTGAGATTGCACCTTTACTGAATATCATAACTTTAGTCTTATCTATGTTTAATTTTAGCTTCCACTTTTCGCAGTATTCTTGAAAGAAATTTAGACCCAATTGTAAATCGTTGGCAGACTCTGCCAAAAGTACATTTCTGCAAATAAGATCGTAAATAATTTTACGTATACATCGAGTTCACTCTCTAAATCGTTTGTAATGGTTGTCAACCCATAGATAGATTGTAATATGATCGACATGTGTTAATTTGTTTTTCCAGTTGCAAGAATTCGAACATTTAAAAAGAAATCTTATACATCTTAATTTTACGATTTAAAGAACAACATTTAGAATCGCTCTTGAATACGTAAAACCAGAGATATATGCACGGAAACTGATAGCGTAATACATAATGTCTTAGTAGTAAAACGTACAATATAAATTATCTTTCAACATATAGCTGAAATGGCACCGTGGATCAAATTTACGGTAAAGCTGTTCAAACTGCATATTGTAAAGCTAGCTGCGTTGTTTGTAAGCAATATAGCTGATTTTGTTGAAACCCTTTTGTATATATATACGCGGTTAACGGAGACTAATCCGAATTGAATGATAGCTCGATCGGTACAAAAATACAGATAATACAATAGAAAATATAAATATATATATATACATCTCTTTATACTTTGTTACAGATATAACAATATTATATTACGATCGATACTTACAGCATTAGCTATCTAATTATATCAAACCGGAGCTTCTTAACTAACGATGTAAAATAAAACAGCATAAATGTGTTTTTAAGATGATTTAAATTTTGTGTATTACTGCTTATAAATTGTAAATTGAAACAATTTGAAGCTGAATAGAAAATAACAGAAAACGGCGAAAACGTGCTTTGTATTGAAAATAAATTTCTGAGCAAATTTCAATATAACAACAAATAAATATTTATAAAGTAAAAACTAAGAATTTGTTATGAATGCAAAACAAATAACACGTTTAATTTTATTAACAATTAACATAATTTGAATTAAACAAATAAAATCGACAATAAAAAAAATCAAATCATTAGAAACCCAACGTAATAATAAAAAGTCAAAATAAAAATATAAAGCTAAAACGAAGAAAGGTTAAAAATGCAAAACAAACAACATGTTAGATTTTGTTCAACAACAATATGAATACCAAAAACTTACCAGAAACCTGTGAATAAAAAAACAAATAATTAAAAATAATTTGATCCGTCCTTTATTCCTTTCATTTTGTACAGGTAAACAAACAGTATGGCGGATGTGTATTACAAGTTCGGTCCGTGTATTGATTGTTCTATATTTCTTACCTACCGATCTTCAAATGGAAAAATAATAACTTAACGGTTACTTAAAAATTATATTTTAATAATTTGTATAATAATAATTTTTAAATATACGTCTTTTCTGAAATAAAGTTGATAGAAAATGCACTCACGTTCATGCATTTTTATTTTGGGTTATTCGTATACATATTTATTTTGGACAAGAATAAATTTTATACATAAATATATAGCTTTATAACTATTGTCATAAATCTGCAGAGTAACTGATGATCGTTATCAACAACAATGCCAGAGGGCTTAAAACCGACCCAGGGGTCCAATCAACAAAAAACCTTAATCTCCGCGGGAAAACCTTAATCTCCGAGGGAAAACCTTAATTTCCCTGGGACAACCTTAATTTAAAAAACCAACACTTAATTTTATAGGGATTCCTTAAAAAATTAAGGTTTTCCCACGGAGATTAAGGTTTTCTGCGGGAATTAAGGTTTTGGTGTTTGTAGTGACAGCTCGTGTAACCAAATGATACTGATAAGCCCCAACATCATTTTGATGTGGATTTTTGGGTTTAGATGCAGGACTGTGTCCGAGGTCACTTGAAATAAAAGTAAAATATTTATTTTAAACATATATTTGAATTTTTTTTTTAAATTCAAATTATTATTGCTAATATACTTATTTGTATACATTTTCCTAACTTTGGCTTGGCTAAAACTATTTAAGATCTCTTATAATAAAAATTCTGATACTTACATGTAAAGGGCAATTAATATTGAGATCAGAATTTCACAATTATTTATTCAACAAAAGACAGAATAATTAGATATATAATACTGGCGAATATGTAATTTTTCATTCATATGTACTACAGATAACTCATTTTAGTGGGTCTTGGCTGGGACTAGTATAACTTGATTTAAATGTTCCTGGTCTTGGATAGGGGACAGCTTTTTCCAAAGCTAATTACTTTTTCTTCTACTTTTTTTCTTATCTCAATTTTCAAGCCAAATATATTTACTGGAAGTTAATGATTTTTT
The DNA here is from genome assembly GCA_944474755.1 of Limnoperna fortunei. NCBI lineage: Eukaryota > Metazoa > Mollusca > Bivalvia > Mytilida > Modiolidae > Limnoperna > Limnoperna fortunei. Next base: position 47,150,763 of record OX104114.1, on the reverse strand, counting down.
CAATATATCCCATCCATTATTTTATGCTGCTCTATGACCTAACACCACTAATTTATGAAACAATCAGGGGTCACCACACTCTAAAAAAGTAGGGAGAAGTGACTTCTCCCTGGCAGCCAAACAGGGAGAAGTCAGTCCCTGATAGGGAGACTTCAGGAGACAATAGGGAGAAGTCAGGAGGACCGTACAAATAATAAATTTTGCGGTAGTTAACATATATTTTTCATTATTTACAACAATTTCCAGGATTATTTCTCTTGTGTTTTTAAACCATAACACACATAAATTCAGTTTTTTTTCTTTCTTTTTCATTATAATTCATGGTATGCTATATCAAACAGTACGTCATGACCTTTATCATTAATCAATGAAAAAACACCAGATATAGGGACTATTTTTCTATCTACTTCATTACTTGTAGCCATACAAGGTATTCACAAATAAAAAAATAGATCAACAAAAATATTTATATGATTTGTATATGTGTAGACATAAACTTCATTCATGAGTTCTTGTATCATAATATTCCTAACAGTTTGTTATGAACATGCCATGTTTATCTTATCAAATTTCCAAAGAAGAAAGATATAATAACATTACATAAAACCCAGAAATAATTCTTTGGTTCAGCACACTTCCACTAGGATAAAGTTGTGCTGATCCAAATTGCTTCATGGGACACCCATCTACAGGACTTAGCATGATGATGTCAATAATTACTATATATCTGAATTCTTTCATGTGGAGCTCATATACTTATTAAAGAAAATTGTTAAAGTACAATACTCTTTGAAAGAACTGAAGTTTGACACCAATTAAAAGTGTTTGTTCATAATAAAAATTACGTTTTTTTCATTATGGGCCGTTGTACATTACTTTTCTTCGTTGTTCATCCGGTAAATAAACAAATGGCGCGTAATACATTTGAGAGACGTAAATCGTTTGAAAATATGTTAAATACGCATATTGTTTGCCGTTTTTTATTGGAATTACACATTAACTGATAAATTGGTAGTCTGGGTAAAGTATTTGGACCAGATTTACAAGTATCTTATGTGAACCATCAGGCGACTTGAGGGAAATGACAGGGCGACTTCGACTGAATACAAGTCAGATCGGCACTTGGTCAAAACGGCACCTGGTTAAATCGGCACTTAGTATGGTTAATTCGGCACCTGATATTGTCAATTCGGCACCTATGTTTTTTTTTGAATTTATTATAATATGTTCAGTTTTAAACAAAAACGACTGAAAGATAACAATGCTTATTTTATTTCATTAAAAATCTAGCACATATAAATGCAACTAGCACTATAAAATCAAAGAACAGTTCAAAATGATAAAGTAATATATTAAATGATTTAAAAATCATTTCAATTCATCATATTAAAGTTACAGTTAATGTCAGCATTATGATCGTTATGTGCAGGAAGTCCGTAAACCGATGCGCGTGTCCTTAGTAAATAGCTGGCACTGATGGTGTTGTTCTTATATTGCTGCCACAAACTGAAAATCATTTGCTGAACCTGGCGGTTCTGTTGTCTTTGATGGCGTCTTCATTTTCCCTCTGCAACAAGCCATGCTGTAAGGGAATATCTTCTGCTTCTGCAAACACTACAGAGCTTCCCGTCTTGGACAAACTATTTTGACTGCACTTGATGCAACTGTCGTCTGACATTTGGGAATGATAATATCTCATTTAATATTTTCCATTTTTCTCAAATTTTTCACTTATTAAACAGCTTGGTCTTTGGCCTTTTAATCTTAATTTAAACATCATTTAGTTAACAATCATGAAACACTTTCAGGGTCATTATTACAACAACAAACCATATAATTATACAAACAAAAAATTAATTTGTTACTTTTTCAAAGGAATTTAAATGTCTAATCATCGATGTTATTATAACAGTAATATATACTATTTATCAAACTTAACAGTTGTAAATTGACGACTTTCCAATTTAAAAAACGCCACCTAGTGTCCACTTCCGGTACTAAAAACTGCGGCTATAGCCGCAATTTGTCCCCCAATGAACATAAATAATTAGTAATTATTTTATTTTAAATTATAATTTTCAACATTTCATGTATTAAAATTTGCCTTTTAAACAATTTTATTGTAATAAGTATAAATCATTTATCAGGTGCCGAAATCCAATGCCGATTTGACTATACATAAGTGCCGAATTAACTACTTTCCGGTGCCGATTTGACTTTTTCTTTAGGTGCCGATCCGACTTAGTGCCGATTTGACTTGCACCCCTTCGACTTCGCTTTTGAGGCGCCTTAAGGCGACTTCAGGTAATAGTAGGGCGACTTTGCCCACTTCGCCCAGTGTGGTGAGCCCTGAACAATAAAACAATAACAATAAATAACATGCAAAATTTGATTTATGGAGTAATGGAGAGGGAAAATTCATGAAATCTCAGATTAAACCTGAAATTTCAAATGGGGAAATGGGGAAAAGATACAAAATTTCAGGGACATGCAAAATATAGAATTGTGAATACCCCAGGTCCAATCTGTCCAGAGCTTAAGGACTGGTTATGCATCCCATAAAATAGAATAGTTAACAGTAAATCTCTACTAAGCATCAATTAAGTGCAATTACTACATCATGTACAGGCGTGGATCCAAAGAAATGCTTACCGGACGTACACCCCCCTCCTCCTAAAAAGAGAGAGAGAGAATGAGAGAAAAGGAATATGATGTTTCATTAAAGAAAAATCATTATTTTTGGTCATAGTTGAAAAATAAAGCCAATTAAAAGAAGGGGCAAAAGTAAAAAACCGAGTCTAGAAAACTTTGTCTGGATGGCCACCAAATGCTTAGATTCCCAGAGCTTCCAGGAATCTTCACCCCCCCCCCCCCCCCCCCCCTTTACCAGGGACCTGCTGGGACATAGAGCGGCCCCCAGAACCCTCGTCGAAACTTTTATGTCTCCCCTAACACAAATACCTGGATCCACCCCTGATGTACATGCTAAATTATTAATATCTGCAGTGTTGTTCAGATAATCTGCATTTCCAGATCGAGACATGCATTTTGTTTGCCGTTGACTGAATAAATGGAAAGTATTTTAATTCACCAGAGTAAATCTAATCAGACTTATGTATATTTCGTGTATTTATGCAGTAAAAACCATAAATTTACTTATATTTGTTGATTTCCAGTCGATTAGTATTTTTGGAATAGATTTATTATGGGCGCTGCCATGTTAGATCGATAACGAGGCTGAAAAAAAACCCAAAATCCACAGGTTGAAAAAAACCAATTACGCTGGTTTCCATTGACAGAATGCATTAAAATTTTACCACATTGTTTAAAAATGGTATACTTATCAAACTATCTAAGTACAAAGAGTGTAATAAGTCGTTTTTGTCTCGCCTGCGACGAAAGTCGCTGGAGGCGAGACATATGTATGGGAATCCGGCGTCGGCGGCGGCGTAAACACTTGACATCTTGCTTCATATCTTTGTAAGCCCAAGCCCTAGGTCCATCATATTTGGTCCAGAGGTAGCTTATGATGAGTACTTGCCAGTCAGTCACCTGTCACCTGACCTTGACCTCAATTTCACGGTCCAGTGACTACGTTAAAGTTTTTGGGTTACGACAGTTCCTCTGTAACTACGCATGGTAGGATGACAATATTTGGTGTATAGGTTGCTGATGACTAGTACATGACTGTCTGGTAGGTGTCACCTGACCTTGACCTCAATTTCACGGTCCAGTGACTACGTTAAAGTTTTTGGGTTACGACAGTTCCTCTGTAACTACGCATGGTAGGATGACAATATTTGGTGTATAGGTTGCTGATGACTAGTACATGACTGTCTGGTAGGTGTCACCTGACCTTGACCTCAATTTCACGGTCCAGGGACTACGTTAAAGTTTTTGGGTTATGGCAGTTCCTCTGTAACTACGCATAGTAACATTACAATATTTGGTGTATAGGTTGCTGATGACTAGTACATGACTGTCTGGTAGGTGTCACCTGACCTTGACCTCAATTTCACGGTCCAGCGACTACGTTAAAGTTTTTGGGTTACAACAGTTCCTCTGTAACTACGCATGGTAGGATGACAATATTTGGTGTATAGGTTGCTGATGACTAGTACATGACTGTCTGGTAGGTGTCACCTGACCTTGACCTTAATTTCACAGTCCAGTGACTACGTTAAAGTTTTTGGGTTAAGACAGTTCCTCTGTAACCACGCATGGTAGGATGACAATATTTGGTATATAGGTTGCTGATGACTAGTACATGACTGTCTGGTATGTGTCACCTGACCTTAACCTCAATTTCACGGTCCAGTGACTATGTTAAAGTTGTTGGGTTACGACAGTTCCTCTGTAACTATGCATGGTAGGATGACAATATTTGGTATATAGGTTGCTGATGACTAGTACATGACTGTCTGGTAGGTGTCACCTGACCTTGACCTCAATTTCACGGTCCAGCGACTATGTTACAGTTTTTGGGTTATGCCAGTTCCTCTGTAACCCACGCATGGTAGGATGACAATACCTGGTATATAGGTTGCTGATGAATAGTACATGACTGTCTGGTAGGTGTCACCTGACCTTGACCTCAATTTCACGCTCCAGTGACTACGTTAAAGGTTTAGGGTTACGACAGTTCCTCTGTTACCACACATGGTAGGATGACAATATTTGGTATATAGGTTGCTGATGAATAGTACATGACTGTCTGGTAGGTGTCACCTGACCTTGACCTCAATTTCACGGTCCAGCAACCATGTTAAAGTTTTTGTATTAGGACAGTTCCTCTGTAACTATGCATGGTAGGGTGACAATATTTGGTATACAGGCTGCTGCTGATATTTAATGCTATTTACGTAATGCTTATGACGAAATTAATTTTCGTTACTGATGCGGAATTCAGGCGAGACGTTTTTCTGTGTCCACACTTGTTTATTAAATATGTCTCATTCCTGTCAAACGTTTTGGGGACAATCTGAAATGGTGCACGTAGTTAAATTTTGTTGACATGTTGCGATGGAGTTTTTAAATACTCTCCTCGACTGTAAATTGAACGAAGGGAACAAAGTAAAACCTTAAGTGTTAAACAGACTTTTTCAACTTATGTCTACATGCACCTCGGACGATGTTTTCGTCTATGTTTTGGACGCGGACAACTACGAATTGAAGAAAACTGATGTTGTTACTGTCTCTGTATCTAATAAAGCAGGCACTGAAACTTTTGAACCAGACTTCCAGGAGCCTATATTTTTAGTCCAAAACTTTGACAAGACCTTAAAAATAGTGACATTTACAAGAGCTCGAGACCATGTTGATTCTGGTGAAACGTCAACACCCTTATAGAGAAAAGACAAATTGCAATGCTGATGGAAAGAAGAGTGGTCAAACCTCCCTCTAAAATAAGGAAGGACGTAGATAAATTAAATGGTTGGCATATACTTAAAATAAAATCTTTTCCCCTAACTATCTTTGCTTGCAATGAGTATGTCCCTTTAGGATAAGGGGGACTATCTCAGTCATTGCAAATTTTCTTTTCTTTTCTGACCTGAACAGACAAATTAGGCTGTCAGAATTTCTGACATATTCCTTTCTGTTTGTTTATTTATTATGAATGTCTTGAGTCTAAGCTAAACATGTATATGTTTATTGGTTTTATACATGCTTAATACTCAATATGATATGTATTCTAGTCAACATAGATCTAAATATTTAGTGGAAGATGTCAGAAAGTATTTTCTTATGTTACTTTTTTTAAATGTTTGACATTCTAGTAATTTCATCATTAAAGGTTTCAGTAAATGTTTTATCTTTCACCGTTTCATTGCTAGTTCAACCTACACCAATATTGATAAAATAAAACATTTTCCCTACCTACCTACCCTTCCCTTCCAAGGTACAGTTGAAAAAAGGCAAACAAATATTTTAAGGCTGGCCTGATGCTGCCCCCATGGCCTAATATTTTTGGTCTGCCACTTTTTTTTTTTTCCAAAGTTTTCAAGACTTTCAAAGCGATGAGCAATTTCACTAACTTTTGAACTGTTCAATTCTCATTTTGCTTATTTCTGTAACTCGATGTCTGCTTTGTTTAAGTTTTATGATGTTTTTCCGAGTTCCTGGTGACAATTCTTTACCATGCTTAGCCATTTTATTTTTGCTTCTGCGTTTACATCAGCAGCAGACAACCTTGAAACTTCCGGTACACCAAAGTAACTTCATTGTCAGTCACCATATAATCGAAAATATTTTTGTGTATTTGACGTTCACTACTAGAAAAAAACATTAGCCACCATATTTGTTTGAGACTCACTTTGGCACGGTGCTGTATGTCACAATAACCCATACTAGTGTATGGTTTATTAAACAGTGACAATTATCAATTTAACAAACAGTACATTTGTATTTTGAAAGATGAAAAAGTAATTATCTTTAATAAACTGAAGATAGTTTTTCGGATATTTGGCAGTGTCTGCAGCCTGCAGCTTAAATAACGTATAAGAAATATATATTATACAATTACTGCACTTGCACGAGATCAATATGAGGTTTTATGGAGCAGGGTAGAATAATATTGAACGAGGCGAAGCCAAGTTCAATATTATTCTACCCTGCTCCATAAAACCTCATATTGATCGAGTTCGAGTGTAGTAATTGTTTTATTACATAATTTATTGAGTCATGAAATGAAATATATGGGTTTTTTTATTACCGAAAGTGACTGTCTTTCATAATATTTATTTCTCAAAAATCGGTAAAATATCGACATGATCCATGACGAAATGTTTGCATTGATTATTTCCTGTACAATGTCCCATCCTCAGTCCTTGCTAAGATTTACAAAGATTTGAGTCTAATTCCTGAGGGTCCGCCATTTCCAAATTAACTGACATATCCGTTTCACGTAAATATTTGGAAAAAAAATAATCGCTTGCTCTTCCGATTTGCGAGTGTTGACAGCATCTTTTTTCTTAATGATTTCATTAATTTCCAAGTTAGTAATATCTGCGAATCTTCGCTTATTAGCACCAGAACTATCCGCATTACGTTCACTCGATGACGTAACAACGTTACCATGTTTACAAACAACAATATAATCCGAACATCAGTCAGAACGATAATTTTGATTGGTTTAGGGGATTAAAGAAAGAAGATTTGATTGGCTATCGTATTTCCGTTGGGGGAAACAGCACGTGCTAGGTATTTTCATTCATAAATTTCTCACGAGAGTGCAATATGGTTTTTTATTGAGTAGAATGAGTTTTTTGCAAACCAATATGATAGGAAATGGAAAGTCACGTGTATTGGTTTCGGCCAATAGGAAAAAGGCAATATATATTATGTAATAAAATATTTTATTTGAATATATATAAAAGTTAAAATTCTGTATTTGCTAAATGTACATTCAAGTATTGGGACTAAATTCTGCTATTATTAAAACCAATCTCAAAACTAAAATCAGATTATTAAGGCAGTAAAATTCTGAACTGTTAAAATTAATCTTTTTTCCTTAAAGGGAAACTTCGCGAAAAAATGAAAATTTGATATGTTATTCTTCAAATAAAAAGAAATATAATTGCCTTTTGATGTTTTATTGTATTCTTTACCGCTATGCTTCTAGAGTGGATTAAAGGTGGTAAAATTTTGTGTATGGGGGCCGCCATATTGACAGTATTTTATCACGTGATTCACATCACAAACACAGTCACGTGATAAAATACTGTATTTTATCACGTGACTGCGTTTGTGACGTGAATCACGTGATAAATGTAATTATCCAGTATATATGATAAATAATCCAGTTTAAAAATATGTTTTTCTGCCTTAGCTCTGTAAAGAATATATAAACTGTGGCGATGACTAAAGACCGGCTGACAACATAAAATTACCAAATACGTCTTAATGTTTTAATGATCTTTGTTTTAATAAAAGTATTTTTAAACACAATTAACAGAATTAGCAGGTAAACAAACAGGATGTTTATTGCAATTACTAGATCATTTGAAAAACCTGACCGCAAACCATATTAGTGCACCGTGTTGGGAAAATGCCACGTTCCTCGCACGTTAAAGAACGCTGCTGTAGTATTCGCTATGAGTAGGGATTTCGATCCCGCTACAGGAGGCTAAATTGCCCGACCCTATCCATCCTCCCATTTGCCAGTGGCAATCTAAAATCCGTTACCCCTTTTTTTTTTTTTTTTTTTTTTTTTCCTTTTGTCCCATCCCATTTTCATTCATCATCATTTCATGTTCATTTTATCATCCATTTCATGTTCATCGCCTGAATATAGCTGAAATATTGCTGCTCGGGCATTAAACACCATTAATCAATCAATCAATTAGATCATTTGACGCCGACTTTGAAGTATGAATATTCGGACTTTTTCAAAAGCTAACCAGATTAAAGGTTAATCATGTAATTCGAAATTAGAAAGGCACACTATCTCCTGCCAATGACAGGTATGATTTAAATACACCGAAGTGTCAGAACACAGGATGTATATAAGATGTTGAATACCTTTAGATGCCAAGTCAGAGGAAACGTTAAACTTACACGTTAGCTCAAATATACACAACATGTAAAATTTTGGAAACTGTGTTACCCACACGCACAATAAATGTTACCAGTAATAATAATTATAATAATAACAATAATAATTATTATAAATGTACTAAACGTGAAGGGAAATTTTGATGCGCTTAAACCAGAGTATTTAAAAATATTTCATTTAATGACCGTTATTTCTTAAAAAGTCAACTTTGGAAATATTTTTTATAAAAAAGTTTTGTTCAATAAGTTGCTTAATCTGATTAAGTTGAAAATAATAATACGAACAATTTTCAATTTAATTAATATTTATGGACTTTTTTTCCTATCAAAACTGTGACTTTTTTCCTGTGACTTTCTTTCCGTTTACCGTTGTTGCTGCTGTGGAAATAGTCTTAAGTAGAAGTCTTTAAACTGGTTAACTACTTGTTACACAAGTCGTTTTTTTGTGTGCATATATATAGATCAGGAATACGAAACGTAATCTTTCCACAATCTTGTCTTTTAGTACAACCTTCTGTTATTGACCGTTTCGTGTTATTATCATACGACGACTTTTAAGGTACTTGGATGTCTAGTATCGCCATCTAGTGACGAGATGGTGACAAGATGGCGGACCTCCATAAGTGCATTTTTTACACGGTAAATTCCATTCAGAAACTTAACCACTGAAAATATAATAAAACATCAAGAGGCAAATGTGTTTCTTTTTAGTTGAAGAATAACATATCAAATTTTCATTTTTCGCAAAGTTTCCCTTTAAACAGCAACACACATGATACCAAATTTTTACATTTTCTAAAAATCTTTTTATACGGTTAAACTACATATGCTAATTGGTTGTACACCTATTAAAAAAATTATTTTTGCATCATAACTACCCTCAGGGTAATATTTTTTGTTTTTTGTGTGTGTGAAATTAGCACAAATGTGTGTTAACAATTACTTTATCATTAAAAAAATTCAAAGATGGTCAGCAATAAAGGTCTTACAAATAACATTTTTGTCTAAAATTGTATTATTTACCACTCTGTGTATGAGTTATTTATGAAAAATAGTACATGTACATAGAGTAAAATTGTAGCAGAAATAATCAGATGAACAAAAGTCTACAAATGAATTCATTGTCTGGAAATTGTCTATCAACTCCTTATCAGAGTTATTGCCCATAAATAACAAATGTAAACTATAGTGTTTGCAATCTAAGTGAAATGCTGTCTTACAGACAGACATTTCAGAAAAAAAATTCAGTCAGTGAAATGGAAAAGTGATTAATTTCAGTTTCCTTTTGACAAGTATGAAATCTATTACATAACATACAATGTATGTTGTTGCTCTGTAACTTAAAAGCCATAACAGGTAGAGTTAAACTGTATTTTGCAAAAGTTATCAGCAAGACAAGACCTTCAAATAATTTATTTTGTCTAAAATGATGACTCTTCATAGGAGCTATTAAACTTTAATGGAGATATTAGACAAAAATGATCATTATTTGTACATGTTGTATATAACATAATAAAACTATAAAACCTAGAGTAAAACTGTAAATAACTAAAATAATAATCATAAGGACAAGGCCTACAAATTATTTAGGCCACACTTAAAAATATTTCAGTTTACACAATTCGGACCCTTTTTGCATTGAGTAGGCAGGTATTCTGTTTTTTTGTGCAAAAGTAATGTATCATGTTTCAAGCATAATTTTCATCAGGAGTAAAGGAGGTTTGAATATTGGAATTTTTTTTGCTGCAAGCCTGATGTTTAAGCAGACAGAGAACTTGAAACAAATTCCAAGTTGTGTTAATAACTGCAACAATTGTGTCAATTCTGAAAAACAAGGAGAAATCTTGTTTTAAAAAGTGATTTTACGTCAGAAACTATGTGAAAAAAGTGTTATTTAATATCAGACATTGTAATCTTTAAAGTATTCCACAGAGAAACCTTCAATGTTGAAGACACTTTTTTTTACAAACTTTCACCAAGGATTGCCAGTTTTCCTACTGCAGGTCGTGGGTTTTCTCTGGGGACTCCCCTCCCCCAATAAAAACTGGATGCCATGATATAGCTGAAAAATTGCTGTAAGTGGTTTTAAACACCATCAAACAAACAAACTTTCACCATGGTTGAAGACACGAATCCAGTCCTTCAATTTATTTATTTAGACATATTACCAAATGTTGAAAATAAGTTACTTGTAGTTTTAAAGTTTATTTTATTTTATATAAATGCAAAATAATATTGATCCATTGTCAAAAAATATTCTCAAGACTCCTTAAAGATGTTATTTTTCTTTAATTTGCTGATATTGTGAAAATGTAAACTGAAAAATAAGTTGTTTTCCAGGCTACAGAGATCCTCTAGTTTTCTTTAGTAGTCACCATACTTTAATGTATTTGTTAGAAATGCCTCAAGAATTGGTTTTTGTATAACAAGATTCAAAATATACAGTAGGGTTGTCAGTATTCATAATTTCTCCCCTCTTTTAGCCACTTAAGCCGGTCCTGTCTAGTATAATAGGCAGCAGACTTCTAGATTATAGGGGTTTGTTAAATTTATAGTCAGTGTTAATATATTAGTGTTTTTATTCAATCTAATTAAAATAAAATCTTTCACTTGCGCCCCCCCCCCCTTTTTTTGCTATGGTAAAATCACCAAAATTTCAGGAAACTGCACCTCACAGAGTTATGAGATTTTCCCCAATATTTTACGCCATCATCATCAACTTGACTTCCTGTTATTGAAACAATGGAAGAATGATAGGATGTAAACAGATACAGCATGGATTTAACTTTGGGTTATAACAAGTAAATATAATCAATATAGGATTTAGGCACCGTTCGCACTAATTTGTGTATTACAGTAATTGACACCTAATAAGTTACAGATGTTTGTGGCAGACTTTTTGTGACAAGTAATTTTGTGAAGTCTGTAAACTTTTAATAATCTATTTTGAATGAAATGGAATCTATGTTTTCTATGTATAATTTAAATTATATGTTCTTTTATATACTAATTATAAACATTTCTTAAGACATTGAAATAGATTTCTGTTTTGTCTTTGGCATATTTCCAAGACTCTTGCTAAGATGTTTATTCATCCTCCCAAATCACTAAATAGAGAAGTAACTTGTGTGATAATCATGAATGGATACTTTCTTTGTTAGGAATTCAAAATGTTCCTGAAACATGCACCATATGCATGAGGCATATCAATAACTATGTTACAAAAGTTTTTCTTTAATGTATGGCATATTGTACATATCCATTTCACAGACATGATTATTTTGTTTACAGTTCTATTCCTTTGGGATACATGTATGAAAGTTATTACTCCTTGTGGTATCAGATGTTTAAGAGGATTTTGTCATTCAGAAAAATATGTACATGTACATAAATACATGTACGTAAGAACATTATCAGTATTTAGAGATACAAATTTACATACATGTAATACATACATCCTGTGTAAAGAGGAGGTCTGGTGGAGGAGGTGGGAAATAGAGTTGGTGCAAGTGTTGTGGTGAAATGGATGGGAAATGGAGTTGGTACAGTTGTGATGGAGCAGGTGGGAAATAGTACAAGTGTTGACTGTTGTGATGGAGCGGGTGGGAAATAGTACAAGTGTTGACTGTTGTGATGGAGAGGGTGGGAAATAGTACAAGTGTTGACTGTTGTGATGGAGCGGGTGGGAAATAGTACAAGTGTTGACTGTTGTGATGGAGAGGGTGGGAAATAGTACAAGTGTTGTGATGGAGAAGGTGGGAAATAGAGTTGGTACAAGTGTTGTGTAAGAAATATTCAGATTTATTTCCGTAAGAAAATGAAATATCTAGAAAAATCTATGTTTATGTATTAATTTAATATTAAATTTCAAATGGACTAGTAGCAGTCTACAAGTACAATTCACAATACATTTTCATATAGCATTATCCAAAATGACTTGTTTAAATTTCACAGGGACCGCAAATACAATGTGCAGCACTGGTCTACACATCCACAAGCCATTATAGAAAATGAATTATTAACATTATCTAGAGTTGTAAATTGCATTGTAAACCCCCTGATACATAATCAAACAATGGAAAGATGATATTTACTGATTACTGATTTTATTTATAGACAAAATATAAAAAGGATAAGTGCCATAAAACTTGGACTGAGCTGTAATAACCTGTGGTCTTATCTCTCTCTAGTGTATCTACATGTATAGGAATTAGGATACTAATTAATTACACATCAGATACATGATTAATCCATGTACTGATGCATGGTCAGAGTTTACTATGACTTGTGGTGGTATATACAACACCTTCTTCTTGGAATAGAAATTTTATGCTATATTGCTAAATTCTGACAGGAAATTCATGATTGTTTGTTGTTGGTGATAGATTACATATGCATTGGCAGATATTAAAAAGTTTGATATTGTATGTGAAAACTGTATTCATTTGTTTTGGGAATTGTGTGGCTTTTAGTGTAAATATTTTTTTGGAGAATTTAATAGACAATTCTTAGCTACAATGTAAATAATATATGAATGGAAGATGATTTGATTTGCTGCAAAAAAATGAAACTATTTTTAATGTATATCTTTTAACTGGTATTATTGTTGCAAAAAGTGTCATGGAACAGAATACAGTGATTGGAACCATATTCAAAATATTATCAATTTTATTTTGTTGGAATTATTGATATGTGTATTGTGTTCAGTATACATGTTCATGAACATCAATTTGAGACTTGAAACGATTTGATTTATAAATTAAACTTGGTGAGAAAATGTATCGCCTGTAAGTACAAAAAATAGTGAATTCTTAAACAAATTCAATACCTGCTAACATTTATTATTTAATTACATACAGATAAAATTCCATCCACTTCCCACTCCCATCTTCTCCCCACCCTAACCCAGATCATATTTCATCCACTTCCCACTCCCATTTGCTCCCCACCCTAACCCATATCATATACCACCCACTTCCAACTCCCATCTGCTACCCACCCTAACCCAGATCATATTCCATCCACATCCCACTCCCATCTGCTCCCCAACCCAGATCATATTCCATCCACATCCCACTCCCATCTGCTCCACAACCCAGATCATATTCCATCCACTTCCCACTCCCATTTGCTCCTCACCCTAACCCAGATCATATTCCATCCACTTCCCACTCCTATCTGCTCCCCACCCTAACCCAGATCATATTCCATCCACTTCCCACTTCCATCTGCTCCCCACCCTAACCCAGATCATATTCCATTCACTTCCCACTCCCATTTGCTCTCACCCTAACCCTGATCCTTCACTTTGTTTTTGAAAAACCAAAGTGCCAGTAATTGGTTTAAATAGCTGTTCAAAAATATCAGTATTGTATTTGTTACAACAATAGTACACTAATTTACATGTACTGTGTATGTGTAGAGTATTTCAAATATTTTACAATGATTAATTAACAGTATATCTATTTAAATTATTATAGCATATATTTATATGTTTTTTACCATTTAAAATATAGACTAAAGTCAGCAAAAGTGAATTGTTTATTATTATATGTATTTAAACCAATTGTCTTTGCCTTTTGTTTTGGCCATGTGTATTGGTAATTTAATCACAGGTCTGTCATATACACCTGATTAGCTGGAGATCAATAACCAATAATTACATATCTGATTATCATCTGATCACCAAATGCCATACATTTTGTGGATCAACAGTCCTATGTTGTAAACGTTTGACTGGGAGCAGTTCACAATTGTATGTATTTTACATGTAATTCTGTGTCAGTTGAAGATTTTACATCTTGATTGTTAAAATTGTTAAATGGCAAAAGTTTTCGTTTATTTATTTATCTTTGACCTGTCTTCAGCTGGGTTACATGTTTTTATTAAAATTTTTGTAGTTATTCCATGTGTTGACATTTTGTGCATGTACATGTAGGGCTGCCATACTAAATATTCATGTACATTTATACATTTTATGCTTGGAAAATAAATACAGTATAACAATGTAGACAAATGTAAATTATTTATATCCAGCTTTTACTTGTGCATCTACAAGTATTGAATATTTACAGTAGTGTATTAAAAGCTAATTTTTTTTAGAACAAAAGGTATTTTTTTAACACATAGGACTGAAAATAGAAAATTTAATCCAGGTCAACTTTATTTCTTATATGACTCATTAACAATTTATCACATTTCAAATAGCTAATGTCTAAAGTAAAGAAGGAAAGAAGTCTCCCACTATTTTGAGGGAAATCAATAATCATGTTTGGTAACTGATCTGATTACTGCTGTGATAATGTTAATTCAGTAATTTGCCATCTGTTTGTATAACCTTTAAATGCCATTATCTGTGGAAATGGTTTTTTCATTCTCCATTCTTTTTTAAGTTTTTCTTTGTACCAACACAGATACTTTTTTAAAACTTAAATTGGGTTGGTGACGTTGGTCACACATAAAATATTTATGTAGACTATCAGAATACATGTATGCATTTGTATACAGTTTTTTAATCCTTAATGTTAGAATGGTACCATAGTTAACATAAAAAATTATATGTCTTTTTCTATGGACACCATATAATAAATGTATGACAATTGTCAGATTATAAAGGCATCAGGCTCAGCTTTATTTTTACTTTTCACTCATATTTAAATACATATGGGAACTAGTCTGAAAGTCAAAGGTTGAGTTTGAAACAAATGCTACAGTTAAAACACATAACAGAATATTCATATTGATTATATGAATAGCATTAATCATTCACATTATATTTCAGTCTTATCATTTATGTATTCCATATGTCAGCCAACATCAGCGCCTCATAGAATATATCTTTTTTTATTTGAAACAATTATCGGCTTTGTTTCAAAAATACTCTTGGTAATTTACTTTAGACTGTCCAGTTATCTATATCGGGACTTCAATTATGAATAAAGGGTAGTATTACTGTTGTAATTATCCTCAATCTGTCTGAAATGATATTCAATAATAGAATGTATATTTCATCTAAGGAAATAAAATGAAAGTAGAAACCTAAACATGTCTGTTGTCTTGGAGAAAAGGATAGGGATACTTAAATAACCTGTTATTGACAAAATATCAAGTTGTACTTGAGTAAAAGTATATTTGTTAAATGTATATCTAAATTGGAAGCACAATTTATGCAATAAAAGTACAAATGTACATTTGAAATGGACAGGGGTCATTTTAGATGATTTAGGGACAAGTTGCAAAAATATTGTTCAACAAAATTGATGGTGTCCTCTGTGGACTAGGGGTTTAGGTATTTGATTGTAGGGGGTCCTCAATGGACTAGGGGTTTAGGTATATGATTGTTGGGGACCTATATGGACAAGGTATTTATGCATTTGATTATTGGGGGTCTATATGGACTAGGGGTTTAGGTATTTGATTGTTGGGGCCTATATGGACTAGTGGTTTAGTTATTTGATTGTTGGGGCCTCTATGGACTAGTGGTTTAGGTATTGTTTACCATTATGTAAATACATGAGGTGCAAGATAAAGCATATCCTCTGTCAAAATGCACTTAAATGGCAGTATTGTCAAAGTTGTTAGATTTTTCTTGGTTCAAAATTTGTGTAGACCTTTATTTGTTGAAATTATTTACTATTTAATATTGGGTTACATGTATATGTAAGCTGTATCTTCTGGTCATATGCATACACACATGTACAGTAATAAAAAAACCACATGTACCTGTAATCAACAAAAATAAAGGAAATACTAATAGAATTGTGTAGCAATTTGCTAAATACTTGCAGTGGCCTCTGTGTCAGAGTGGCTAATGTAGTTAATCAGAGACTATTAACCATGTTCCTGTCAAAACTGAGGCTGCTGGTTGGAGTCTCGCTGCTGGTAGGGTGTGACTCCAATCTTAATTGCTCTGGATTGCAAGTTTTCCTACCAAAGGTCGCCTTTTATTTCTAGGAACTAGTACTCCAGCTTCCGCACACAATAAAATCTGGACACCACAATAAAGTTGAAAATTTGATGAAAATGCCATTAAACACCATTTAAACAAATTATTTGCTAATTGTTATAACTGCTGTAGAAAAAATACCAAGGAAACTGAGCAGACAACAAGAGCTGAAAGTTAAGGGAAGATTACAAATCCGAAATTTGACAAACATATACATAACACAAAAACAGAAAGTGGGTTCCCAACCAATAATATCCATGGATGTACTTAGGTTTGTATGTATCTGGAGGCATTTTGATACCTTTTGTGTTAGAAATGTTAACAATGTTATGTAATTAAAAAAACATTATTTATTTCAGTACAAATGCAAATGTACTACATGAGGTGACATTTGGAACACACATGGAGTACCCAGATGGCTCAGTTCCAAGTAAGTTGTTTTTTTATTTACTATGGCGGTTACATGGTATTAAACTAAATTACTTCTCTGATAGTTTTAACTGATCTTTTATTTTTATACCCCCCCGCTTGAAAAGCGGGGGGTATATAGTGTTCATGGTGTCCGTCCGTCCGTTACACTTTCTATTATTTGCAACTCCTCCTACACCACTGAAAGGAATTTGATGAAACTTACACAGAATCTTTGTCTCATAGTGCCATTGTGCAGGAGATATTTAACATTTTGATCGGAATGATATTTGGGGTTTCCCATAGAAAAACATGGACTTTGTCATTGTCCTAAGGGGTCCCTATCTCTTATGTGCAACTCCTCCTACACCACTGAATGGAATTTAATGAAACTTACACAGAATGCTTGTCACATAGTGTCATTGTGCAGGAGATATTAAACATTTTGATCGGATCAATATTTGGGGTTTCCCATAGAAAAACATGGACATTGTCATTGACCTAAGGGGGTCCTCATCTCTTATGTGCAACTCCTCCTACACCACTGAATTGAATTTAAAGAAACTTACACTGCATCCTTGTCACATAGTGCCATTGTGCAGGAGATATTAAACATTTTGATCGGATCGATATTTGGGGTTTCCCATAGAAAAACATGGACATTGTCATTGACCTAAGGGGGTCCTCATTTCTTATGTGCAACTCCTCCTACACCACTGAATGGAATTTGTTGAAACTTACACAGAATCCTTGTCACATAGTGCCATTGTGCAGGAGATATTAAACATTTTGATCGGAATGATATTTGGGGTTTCCCATAGAACAACACGGACTGTCATTGACATAAGGGGATACCCATTTCTTATTTGCGACTCCTCCTACACCACTAAATGGAATTTGATGAAACTTACACAGAATGTTGTCACATATTGCCATTGTGCACTAGATATTTAACATTTCGATTGGAATGATATTTGGGGTTTCCCATAGAAAAACATGGACTTTGTCATGGACATAAGGGATACCCATCTCTTGTGCAACTCATTCTTACACCACTGAATGGAATTTGTTGAAACTTACACAGAATCCATGTCACATAGTGCCATTGTGCAGGAGATATTTAACATTTTGATCGGAATGATATTTGGGGTTTCCCACAGAAAAACATGGAGTTTGTAATGGACATAATGGGATACCCATCTTTTATTTGCAATTCCTCCTACACCACTGAATGGAATTTGTTGAAACTTATACAGAATCTTGGTCACATATTGCCATTGTGCATTGGATATTAAACATTTTGATCAGAATATTATTGGAGGTTTGCCATAGAAAAACATGGACTTTGTCATTGACATAGGGGATGCCATTCTTTGGGGGATTGGGGAGGGTTACATGTATTATCTGCAATTTCGCCTTCACGTTTAACTAGATAAAGTTTCAATTTCATAATTAAGAACACCTGAATTTTCAAAGTAATTGTGAAGCGGGGGGTATCAATGGTGAGCATTGCTCACAGGTGTTTTTACTCTAGTTATTCGTGAAATCAATCATCAACAGGGAGTTACTAGTCAGCAAAAAAAGATCTAAACTTTTATTGTTATATCTGAAATAAATCTCATCAGATGTCCTGCGTCTCGTTTTGTTGTGTGGCCATTAGGCTTTAAGATATGCTATGCACATTTAAAATGAGATACTGATTCATTTATATTTGCATTGTCATAAACTTGTAAAAAAAGGAGCAACTATTTAAGGTGAGAAAATTGAACTGGAAATTTATGTATACGATTCAGTGGAAGTTGATGTTTTCTATGATTTTAGAAAAAAAAAATCATTGACCCCATACTTCATCTTATTTCATTGAAGTTTGAGTAAAGAGAAACCATGCGAGTCAAGAATTTATTACAAATTTCTAACATATAGTTTCAATGGCCAAATTAAACATTTACAACTATACATTGTATACCTTGTATGGAGAATCTATGCAAAAATGACCTAAAAAGCAATAATCTTCAAAACGCTCGACTTCAATCTTAAATGACAAGGATTGCCGCTTTTTCTACTGAAGATCAGGGGTTTTCTCCAGGTACTCGAGGCACCTGATAAAAACTGGATGCGAAGATATAGCTAACGTTCAACAATATTCAAACAATCAAAGCTTAATTGTGACCATAGATCATTGGTGACCACTATTTTTTAGGCAATAAATCATAATGCATGAATCAATGTTCCTCACTAAAATTTGTCAGAAATATAAACCCTACAAATTTGTGTGATTCTCTATATACGTGAGGGCATTAAGATGCATTTGTTTGGTTTTTTTCTTAACTAAATTTCTCTCTTGTTTTCCAGTGGTTGCAAAGACCAATAGTGGGAGGATGTCCCCAGTTAGAGGGAGAACAATTAAAGAATATGACCAGGTAGGTTTATTATGTTTAGTGAGAGGATGGCAAATATGGTGTTTCTAGTGTAAATGTGGAGTTTTAACTACTGCCCATAATTTTAGAAGTGAAGATAATGTTACTTCTCTAATTCTCTGTCCATTTTTTATCGGTTGTAAACAGCTTGATAAATTTGGATTTTATTGATTTAATAGTTGTTTAACATTCCAGGGCTTTTTTAGGGGTCTATGGGGCTGTTATTCAGTCTCATTCCCAATGAAGAAACTCATCTTTTTTTCCCAAATCAGCAAGAAAATTTCCAATAAATGCGAGGTTTTCAAGATCAGTAAAATAATGAATTATTTCAATTCTTTTTCGAACCATTTTGCCATTTTATCTATGTTTAAGTAACCATGTGTTTCAGTCAGTATCTATAACTCAAGTTGATTTGAGACAATAAAATAAAACTGATGCATATTTTTAATTTGCCAAAATGATAAAACTTAAAGGGAAACGTCGCGAAAAAATGAAAATTTGATATGTTATTCTTCAACTAAAAAGAAACACATTTGCCTCTTGATGTTTTATTATATTTTCAGTGGTTAAGTTTCTGAATGGAATTTACCGTGTAAAAAATGCACTTATGGAGGTCCGCCATCTTGTCACCATCTCGTCACTAGATGGCGATACTAGACATCCAAGTACCTTAAAAGTCGTAGTATGATAATAACGCGAAACGGTCAATAACAGAAGATTGTATTATAAGACAAGGTTGTGGAAAGATTACGTTTCGTATTCCTGATCTATATATAAGCAAGAAAACCGACTTGCATGTGTAACAAGTAGTTAACTAATTTAAAGACTGCGACCTAAGACTATTTCCACAGCAGCAACAACGGTAAACGGAAAGAAAGTCACAGTTTTGATAGGAAAACAAGTCCATAAATATTAATTAAATTGAAAGTTATTCGTATTATTATTTTCAACTTAATCAGATCAAGCAACTTATTGAACGAATCTTTTTTATACAAAATATTTGCTATTTAAGAAATAACGATCGTTAAATGAAATATTTTTAAATACTCTGGTTTTCGCGCATCAAAATTTCACTTCGCGTTTAGTACATTTATAATTACTATTATTGTTATTATTATAATTATTATTACTGGTAACATTTATTGTGCGTGTGCGTAACACAGTTTCCAAACTTTTATTTTACATGTAGTGTATATTTGAGTTAACATGTAAGTTTTTCGTTTTCTCAGCCTTGGCATCTTTATAAGGTATTCGAAATCTTATATACATCCTGTGTTCTGACACTTCGGTGTATTCAAATCATACCTGTCTTGGCAGGAGGGGTGTGCCTTTCTAATTTCGAATTACATGATTAACCTTTTATCTGGTTAGCTTTTGAAAAAGTCCAAATATTCATACTTCAAAGTCGGCGTCAAATGATCTAATAATTGCAATAAACATCCTGTTTGTTTACCTGCTAATTCTGTTAATTACCCTTCATAAACGAGTAATGATTTACCTGTAACATTTTCACGTCCAGGTACAACTGCCGTTTCAAGACGTGCAAAATTATCCACGGAATTTTATTTTATATATAAAAATAATCATATAAATATATCTTTTATTACAATTATTATTTAGGTAAATCTTTTTAAATAAAGACAGGTTAAAATTTGTGTCCAAAAATACTTTTATTAAAACAAAGAGCATTAAAACATTTGATTAAGACGTATTTGGTAATCTTATGTTGTCAGCCGGTCATTAGTCATTGCCACAGTTTATAAATTCTTCAAAGAGCTATTGCAGAAAAACATATTTTTAAACTGGGTTATATCACGTCACAAACGCAGTCACGTGATAAAATACTGTCAATATGGCGGCCCCCATACACAAAATTTTACCACCTTTAATCCACTCTAGAAGCGTAACGGGAAAGAATACAATAAAACATCAAAAGGCAATTATATTTCTTTTTATTTGAAGAATAACATATCAAATTTTCATTTTTTCGCGAAGTTTCCCTTTAAGGACGACAATGACATGGTGTAAACATATAATAGAGTTGGATTGCAGTACTCACATCAAGTCTAACTTGGGGACTATAATTGCCCGGAATACTTGTCCTTTCCAACAAAGAGGATGGTTGTCATTCCCATTTATAAGGCTGAATCCATATGGGAAATTCAACTTGTTCTGCTTCTTCTAACAATATAAAAGCTCATAAGAGCTTATGTTTATTGTTATGTATTGTTATATAACAATTCAGACATTAAAATAGTCATGATAGTTTTCAAAATAGCCTGTATGCCACAAATTTTACACTTTTAAAATTTAGCCGTCTGGAGTGAATGAATATGTGATTTGGGTCAGTCTGTCTTCATCAGCAGTTCAAATAAAATTAATATATTATAGGAGTAATGATGTGGAAAGATAGTATTTATCACTTGCAAGGAAGTTTGTGTATTTTATTGTCATTGTTGAATAACGATACCATAACCTGATTTTATTATTGTTTGTGTATTTCTGATTTCATCATTATTTTAATGTAAGCTGATACAATGGAAGTCTTGGCACTCTATACTAAGGTCTCATTATACAGTTCTGAGTCAACTTGCCAGACAGTACCAAAAAAAAAAAATCAATAAAACTTTATCACCCATGTTAGATTTTAAATGAAATTGATAAGAACTATATGTAGAGTCTTAAATAAAAGATGGAGAGGTATGTTGTAAAGAAGTGTCTTATTTGAGATATGTGTATGAATATGGTGATGTTGGATGAGTGATAGGGCTATAAAGATTTACCTCCAGGACATGTTTCTCCAAAGGTACAAAGCATGCATTTGGAGTAATTTTTGTTTAGAGTTCTTTTGTGAGAAACTTGAATGATCTTCTTACTATTTTTGAAACCCTTTTGAAAACTTGAGTTTAAATGCATTGCATTGATATATGCCAAGTAGAAATGTCTACGCCTATATACATGCAGGCTGCAGATGCCTTATATACAATGCAGTCTATGTACACATCACAACTTTATAACCAGACCAAAGCTTGAAAAGGAATCTGTAACTGTCAAGGCTTCAGCTGTGTATAAATCCAGCATATGGCAATTTTGTTATATTTTTGGATGGATTTCACAGAGAGAAAATCCGGGTTATAGTATGGTGAATGTTGGGCGTGGCAGGCTGGCGACCTGCTGGCAGGGAAAACAGTTATCTCAGGAACTACTAATCACATTCTCTTGAAATTTGGTATGCAGCATCAGCATGGCCTCCCATAATGTGGGATTCGATTTCAGATCTGTTGCTCACCTACTTTATGTTAACCGACTTAGTTAATTTTTTAACGAAATCCGTCCATTTCTGTCATTGATCGATTTTTAAACATTTATAACAATAAAGTATGCAGAGGTTTCCTTGGTATACAGTGGCAATGCTAGGGTTATCATGATATATGTGTAATATTGCTAATTTCCTGATAATCACTTCTTATTATATGATATGATGTAAACTGTCAATAATTCATTTACTTGCATGTCATTGAAATAATTGATAGTATGTCTATTTCTGGTTGTTGACATTGAAGAGTAGTACTTCATCCACAAGGATTGTGCAGTAACAAAAACTCGTATTTGCTAAGCTGCTTTTCACATTAACATGGTATGTGAAACCCAACATCAATTTGGGAGCTCTGTAGCCTTAACCTCACTAATTTGGAAGTTCTTTAGCTTTGACATTGCTGTGATGGGAGCTCTATGGCCTTGACATATTTTGTATTTTAAAATAAAGTTGAGTCTTTATGATATGTTGATAACAGTTATCATGTTAAGAAACCCCTAACTAGGGTTGAGTTCCAGCCCAAATACTGACAGTGGCCTCAGTGGCCAAATGGTTATGGTTTATCTACTATTGATCACAAGACTGACAACACTGAGGTTGAGGGTTCAATTTTAACCGTGGGTATGGTGTGCATGACTCCAATCTTAATTGACAAGGATTACTAGTTTCCTACCGAGGGGGGGGGAGGGTTCACCAGTACTCCGAATTCCTTCAACAAAAAAAACTGGAGACAATAATATACCTGAAAAATTGCAGAAATTGGCGATAAAAACAATTCTACCAAACAAATTCAAATACAAGCAAGATGTGTAGGACTTGAACCTGACTTGACAAGGATTGCTATTTTTTATCAGGTGCTCCAGCTTCCTTAACCTATAAATAAATTATTGCCATGTTTATGCTGAAAAAAAAGTTTTTTGAAATGTACATGTAGGAATGGGATAAGAGGACACTGTTGATTTTACAGAATATATATAAACTGTATCTACATACAATTTTTGTCTCGCCTGCGACGAAAGTCGCTGGAGGCGAGACATATGTATGGGAATCCGGCGGCGGCGCGGCGGCGGCGTAAACACTTGACATCTTGCTTCATATCTTTGTAAGCCCAAGCCCTAGGTCCATCAAATTTGGTCCAGAGGTAGCTTATGACGAGTACTTGCCAGTCAGTCACCTGTCACCTGACCTTGACCTCAATTTCAGGGTCCAGCGACTACGTTAAAGTTTTTGGGTTACGACAGTTCCTATGTAACTACGCATGGTAGGATGACAATATTTGGTGTATAGGTTGCTGATGACTAGTACATGACTGTCTGGTAGGTGTCACCTGACCTTGACCTCAATTTCACGGTCCAGCGACTACGTTAAAGTTTTTGGGTTACGACAGTTCCTCTGTAACTACGCATGGTAGGATGACAATATTTGGTGTATAGGTTGCTGATGACTAGTACATGACTGTCTGGTAGGTGTCACCTGACCTTGACCTCAATTTCACGGTCCAGCGACTACGTTAAAGTTTTTGGGTTATGACAGTTCCTCTGTAACTACACATGGTAGGATGACAATATTTGGTGTATAGGTTGCTGATGACTATTACATGACTGTCTGGTAGGTGTCACCTGACCTTGACCTCAATTTCACGGTCCAGCGACTACGTTAAAGTTTTTGGGTTACAACAGTTCCTCTGTAACTTCACATGGTAGGATGACAATATTTGGTATATAGGTTGCTGATGAATAGTACATGACTGTCTGGTAGGTGCCATTTGACCTTGACCTCAATTTCACGGTCCAGTGACTATGTTAAAGTTTTTAGGTTACTGCTGTTCCCCTGTAACCAAGCATGGTAGGATGACAATATTTGGTATATAGGTTGCTGATGAATAGTAAATGACTGTCTGGTAGGTGTCACCTGACCTTGACCTCAATTTAACGGTTCAGCGACTTGTTAAAGTTTTTGTATTAGGACAGTTCCTATGTAACTATGCATAGTATGGTGACAATAATTGGTATACAGGCCGCTGCTCATAATTAATGCTATTTACGTAATGCTTATGACGAAATTTATTTTCGTTACTGATGCGGAATTCAGGCGAGACGTTTTTCTGTGTCCACACTTGTTATTGAATAGTATGCAAAACCTCTGTTGTACTAATTTTTACAACAGAACCACCACCGCTCTAATTTAGTAGAAGTATATTCTGACTTGCCCATACATTTTCTTCTTGAACACTGCACAAACCACAAATCTGATATCCTAGAAAATTAAAAACTTCAAAAATCAGTGTTTATTTATACATGAATGAATAATTTGTACTTGCAGCAATTGACAGAGCTGAAGAAAGAGAATTTCAGCCTAAAACTCAGAATCTACTTCCTGGAAGAAAGAATGCAACAGAAGTTTGGTGACAGTGATGTCTTTAAAACGGTAAATTAACTTTAGTTCATTTTGCAAGTGTATAATGCTTGTATTTGTTTTTAGCTAAGTAAACAAAACTTACATTTGAATCAGATGTTAGTGTGCATGGGACATACATTTGTTTTTCATCAAACATTTTTGTTTTCAATCCTGGAGGTTGTGAGTTCCAGTCTGACTTTCAGTATGGTGTGCACCTAATATTTATACCCCTGCTTTACAGAGTCGGTGGGTATTTAGTGGTCCTCATTTGGTTTCTGAATAATAAATTTATAAGCTTGCATCCAATTTAATAAAACTATGGGATTTTGTTACATATCAAGTTGATAAGAAGCCTATCCATTTTGGGGTTATTCTGTTAAATTTTAAGGCCACAGTCAACAAAAAATGTTAGAAATTTTGTACAAAAACAATGTTTCTGGACAAAACTAAAAAAGTTTGTATTGATTTCAATGAAACTATGGAATATAGTTTCATATAGGATGGATCAGAAGACTATCGATTTTTGTTGAAATCCATAAAATTTCAAGGTCTCAGTTGCCCAAAAAAAAAAAGAACAATAACTCGAAAAGATTGCACTGGATTTCATGAAACTTAAGGATATTATTACATACCATGTGGGTAAGAAGCCTATTGATGCTGGAGGAATTCCATCAAAGGTCAAGGTCACCAGTTGACAAAAAATGCTGCAAAATTTAACCGGGTGGTATCTGTGATCGCTAGATCAACATTTTTTTTTTTTATAATTTTTTATTTTTTTAAATATTCAACACTTTACAAATAAGCTTATATAACCATATCATACACTAGTTTACACAATAAATTACAACATTGCTAATAAAATAAATAATATATTGCATTGTGTCTATAATTTATAATTGTTTTTATAAAATTATAGTACATGTTGAAATTTTTTTTTAAACGAGAAAGGAAAGGCAGAATGTAAGATAAATAGAAAAAAAAATTTCTGCAGAGAGAAAGAGAGAGAGAAAAAAATTAAGTACAATACATGTTTTGTATTTTAGTATTGAAAAGTATGAGCAAGAAACAAAAAAAAAAAAGTAATGGTGTATTTGAGTAGTGAAAATTTAATGTACACTTTGTTATATTTAGTGACTAAACGATTCAATGCAAAAACACACATAAAAATTATATTGTCCTGTTTTTAATATAATATAAATGTAAATAAGAAACACACTGAAAATTTGTTTGTCCTGCCTGTAATATAATCCAGAAACAACTCAGGTTGTCAATAGTCTTTCATACAAATTCCAGTTTTTATTGAATTGGGTAACATATTTGTTTCGTACAGCTAGCATTTTTTCAGTTACATACATGTATTTTAATTTTTCCTTAACTGAAGGCAGTGAGAGTACTTTGTCATTATATCTAGCATTATAGATGTATTGTTTTATGACCTGAAACAGGTCAGGTCAGATTTATTCGTCAACAAAATACATTTAGGGCCATATATGTTTTCCGAATACCTGTAAATCCAATGGTTTGTTCTTTGAATCATCAAAAAACTTTCATCTAAATTTCCTAGTAAAGTTGCATCTTACAAGTGAGGACGTGGTAGTAGAAATACTGCTTACTAGACATTCAGTATTAAGGGTTTATATATATTTACTGAACTATAGTTGTATTGATATTTTTATATGGTCGCTATTGATAAAACATTGAGCTGGATATAATAATATCATTTTATTATTAATAGAACACAGAGCTTTAAACAAATAAAATATCTTATTTTGTGTTTACGAAACATACTGTAAAGTCATTTTATTATCTTGATGTCTATTTATAGAATATAGAGCTGAAAGTAGAGTTGGAAGGAGTTAAGAATGAGTTAGCAGATAAACAAGAACTATTAAAGAAAGCTTCGTAAGTTTTCAGAAATCATATGTTTAATTACTGTATTCTATTACTATGGTCAGTACAAGAGTCTTCTATGTAAAACTCAATTGGAAAAAAGTTCTGTCTACTGTTATAAATAAATGTAAAAAAACATGAAATAAATCTGAATTTCAGAATATAAGTTGGTCAGAATACATTTGTCTTTCAATAATCCTCTAAAGGAAAAATATTAGACATGGGAGAAGTTTTGCTTTATAGAAATCAAATCATTCATATTTTGTTGTAGAAATGCTATGGAAACAATGTCAAAACAGCATGAAGTAGAATTGAGTGGAATTCGAAGCACTATTGAAAAAGAAAATCAGGATAATTTAAAACAGTTATTAGATGAAATTAACCAAAAGCAACAGGTATTATGTCACTGTTAAAAAAAGACCAAATCCCAGGGCTCACGCTGGGTCAAAATAATAGGGAGAAGTCACTTCTCTTTTGGGTGGCTGACAGGGAGAAGTGGGTGGACAACAGGGAGAAGTTGCATTATATGTCGCGACAGCGTCCTCTTTACTTAGTTTTTTTTAAATAAGTGTTGGCATTTGCATTTTTATTGTTATATGTTTTTTTAGCAGTTAAAATTATTGAGGATTATTGAGGATAAAGTATCAAAGATTTGATTAACTATTCAGTGTACTTATTTCACACATTTTTAAAAACACATGCATTAAACATAACAATAAAAAAGAATCAACTGTCACAAAACTGTTCATTAAATAAATGTTTCTTTGTCATTGATACAATTTGATTGATTTATAATGAAGTACTATTAGAACTAGAAGTTGGAAATTACATCATTGTGACACATAATATATTATGTAAAATTTTAAAATTCACTGTTAAAAGTATTTAAACATATTTAACTTAAATTTGTTTTAAGTAACTGCCAAAATACTACTTTTACTACGTTTCTATCATTGCAAACTCATTTCACCATTATCTGCAATCTCCGGCACCAAATTCATATCCGCTCCGGAAAATTTCACACGTTATTGTGTTCTGAACTGGTTTCCGGTCTTATTTTAAACCTACGCTTTATATACCAAATAAAAGTTAAAAGGGTACCAGTTCAACTTTGGCGCGTAAACAAAATAAACATGATGCGGTGTCAAAAATATGAACATTTCTTACCAAAATGGGAATAAAATTTGAAAGGCGACATTAGGCGATTCTACAAAATGAAAGGGCGACTTCACTTCGCTTTTGAAGACGGTCGACGGCGAAGTGGGACCACGATAAGGCGACTTCTGCGCCCGAGTCGCCCTCCAACGCGAGCCCTGAATCCTTCTAGCAGAAGTATGGTGGGGGTTTTGATGTCCTGATGTGTCAAACTAAACTTTTACATCAGTACTTGGCATATTATTGAATTTAGTTGGGGATGTGATGACTATTTTACTGTTATTATTGTGGTCACTGATGTTATTTTTGTGAAGAATACAGCAAAGTTAGTCATGGCCGTGTTTTGATAATGTGAGGAACTAGGACATCTGAACTTCGCTAAATAGAAATTCGTCTTATATTGTGTTGTAGTATTGTCACATGTCATTGGTGACCTTTGACCTTAAACTTTGATCTCAAGGTCGGCTGGTCCCACTGAGATGGATACCATCTCACCAATATTTAGTTCATGTGTGTGATCCATCAAATAATACGATTCTTATTGCTTAGAAAGTACCATACTTTTTTGTGTTCATATCTACATGTTATGTGCCAATAGCTTTGAAGCTTGTTTCAGCATAAGCTATTGTTATCACTTTGCATTAGATGTCTGCATCATCTGTAACCTTTTTATCTTCTCTGAAACCAATAGACCAATTGAAACAAAACTTGGTCACATTGTTCATTAGATGGTACTTTACAAAGTTTGATTTTTTTCATTTTGATTGGAAAACCACTTCAGTTGTGCAGTGTTAGAACATTGAACCCTATGTTAAAAAAAGTTTTAAAAGGCTTCTCTGAAGTGGGTTAACCAATTGAAACAAAACTTTCTATAAATATTGTTTAGACAGTCCTCTTATAAGTTTATGTTTTTTATGACGATCTGAAATTCAAAATGTCCATCACCACTGGACTTTGTTTAACACAGGACCTATGGGAAAAAAGTTGAAAAAGGCTTATTCTCTGAAATGAGGTTAACCAGTTGAAACAAAACTGATCACCAGTATTTATGAAACATTCTTTAGTAAGAATTAAGATACATGTATAAAGAATGTTATTTAGATATACAACACTTTCCTAAGATGCAAAAAACCATTCTGGGTTTTCAGGTAGTAAACAATTGAACAGAGATACAAATGTCAGTTAAGACATTATGTACAGCGATTGATAAAAAATGGCAATAATTATTATGTGTCAATAATGGGTGATCTTAAACATTAAACTTGATTATAAAAATGTTGACACTGTCAAATAATATCGAGATTGTACATAACTGATTATGTATGCAATGCTTTTTTGACATAAGGTGCTGGAAGTGATTTCTGCTCTGCTACATAATGAGACTAAGTTTGTATCCTAGCCAAAAAAAGCAAGGGTACGATTATTTGTTCTATATAGGCCCATTTGGGCATTTACTTCAAAAAGGCATCTCTGAAATCTCTTAAATAATTGAAACAAAACTTATCACCAGCATTTATGGGATGGTCCTCGAAAGGTTTGTTTGTTTTTATGCCAATCGGAAATTTAAAATGGCCATCACAGCAAAACTTTATTTAACTATAGGTCCTTTAGGTCCTCTCCACAAATTTTGTACGCCATTATGACAGTAAAATACATTTATTGCAATTTTTCAGCTATATTATTGTCTCCACTTTTTATTGTTGGAGGAATTCGGAGTACCTGGTGACCCCCCCCCCCCCCCCCCTTTTGCCCCTTTGTTAGGAAAACTAGCAATCCTTGTCAATAAAAGTTTATGCTTGTTTATTTCATTGAAAATCTTTTAAGTCATCTTTTTTAACTGTTTTCACAAAATGATTAAAATAGCTAAAGGAATGTTATAGTTAACTGTTTACCTACTTAAGGGTTTGCGCTGTTGAATGTCTGATATTGATGCACAGTTTTTCCCTCGGCAAGTGTACATCAAGTTCAGGTCATTTGTACTGACAACAATCATAACATATTGTTTTGAAGATGTCTGCGAGGAGGATATCAAGCTTTTATTGTATAAAAAGGACTTAACTAGCCCCACAAAAATTTATGGGGGCAATAAGAATTCTACAAAATTACTGTCTTAAAAAGAATACTAGTTTTCCAAACAGAACTACAACAAATTCAGATGTAAGCAAACAGTTAGCATTTGCTGAAAGTGATTAAAAGAGTTATTTCATGCATGTTACAGAAACAAGTAATTGCTCAGAAGAGCTAAATGTGACTTGCTAAATGAGGCAGAAGGTAAAGGTTAACAGTTTCCAAGTCACCTCCAGCACCTGGGAGCCTTTTATTTGACTCTGTTCAAGCATGAAATAAATGTATAATATAGGTTAAATGACATTTCGGACAGCATGGTTTGTTGTCAGCAGTCTCAATAAGTGGTAAATGGTTTCAAAATGTTACTGGTAGATGGATTTTCCAAAAGTAATGAAATGTGTTATGTTATAGGAGGTGTACCAGTCCAGGAAAGCATTAGATGGAGCAGCCAGGGAAGTAGAATCCTTACAGGCAAAAATCAATGAATCACAGACTAAGTTTGCTGAACTGAGACATAAAGCACAGCTACAGACTCAGGTCAGTCACAAAAACAGCACTAAAACCTGTATAAATTAAAGGTGTAACACAACCTGGCTTTAGAGGCACTGACCATAAACTAGATGGCTTTTCAATACTGCAATCGATATAAACCTCACTTTATATGCACTGACTATAAACTAGATAGCCATCATTACTATAAGTTATTGAAAACTTGCTTTATTGGCACTGTCTATAAACTGTGCAGCCAGTTATACTATAATACAAGTGTCTTAAGTGGATCGTTGTGCATCATTTTTCAATACGTGTAGCTTCAATTTAGCTGGTCTTCTGAAAAAGCATAACCTAAAATTCATATTTAAATACAAATTTAGTCTTTTAACAATTTGCAAAATAATGTTGCATCTATTAGTACAACACTTTAAAAACAAACTTGGTTTAAATGCCACATTTAGGAAATAATTGCTCAAATTATAAAAAAACCCTTCACGAAGGGTATGTCATGTGTAACTAATATTTCAGCAGTGTCAAGAAGATTAAATTAAAAAAAAATGCATTATTTGCTGGGAATGAGGACAAATAGATGGAAAAGAAAAATAAGTCTTGTTGCTGTAATGATAAATCTTAAAAAATTTCTAACTTTAGATGAAACAACACAAACTTAATCTTAGTAAGTGTACTTTGTTCTTTAATTTAAATATATTGATGTTTTTTATACATTGTAGGATCTAAAAGATGCTCTTGCAGCAAAGGAAAGGTAAGATATGGGCATTGAATCAGCATGTGTACAAGTACAAGTGACATACAGCCTGATAACATTGTAATTTATTGTTTATTTGATAAAGGTGGATGAAACTCCAACAATAAAACATCTTGGAAAGTTATATTGTTAAAATATGTCTGAAATTGTCATTAAAACCCTATCAATTTAATTAGTCAGTTGATACATTCACTGGTAACTGGTTTAGAAATAGTTAGTCACAGTTAACTTGTATTGATCAAGTTCTTAAGGCCACACTATTTACTGAATTCTTTTGCAAAGTTTACTTTTTGTTCCAAATCCAATCAGATAAACTGTATGGAAATTTGTCTTTAAATGCCTCTTTTTTCGCTTGCATTTTTTTATTATATTTTACCTTTTTATTAAAAAAATGCCTAATTGTTTAATTGTTACAAATCGTCCTTGAATTTTGCTACGGGAATGTTTACAAATGTTCGCCTTCTTTCAATGGTATTCGTACAAACAGGGAGACTTTTCCCGCCTTAACTGCAGACGACATCACCCGAAGGATTTCGAGTAGACAACAATCGATTGTTCCTAAAGTACACTACTGTTCTAATTGAGGTCAAATTTTAGTATATAAAATTGCCCTTTCAAAATAAAAAAACTGCCATATTTCAAAACCCTGAATATCTCGAGGAAATAATATTGATTTCAAAAAGTACCCTTCTTGATCTACAAAAGGAGCATAAGCTGAGCCATACGCGGTAAGCAGTTTTCCTTTTTTACGCAAAAAACCCTCTTCAGAATATGTCAACACTTACTATAATTGTCTGTATAAATTAGATTTAGCAATTTAGGATCTTGTTGTTTTTAAATGCATTGTTTTGGGCATATTGTAGTGTTATAGGAGACCTGAAGATAGAAAGACAGGGTCAGGAGGATAAACTACAGATGCTACAACAGGAAAAAGATGAACTCAATGATAAATTGCAGAAGATGGAAAAAGAAGTTAATAGGAAAGGAAGAGATATAGAGGTGAAATAATTTCCTGACTTTTTCTGTTTAGGGTTATCTTCTTTCTTGAGTTTAAACATTCTGGTTGACATATATGGTCATTGATGATAATAATTGTTATTCTGGATTGATTTTATTAATTATTTTGGCATAAATTGTTATTCTAAATTAGTTTTTATGCCCCAGCGAAGACATGTCGGGGGGCATTAAGTTTTACTCATGTCCGTCCGTCCGTCCATCCATCCATCCGTACCAATTTCCCTCAAGCTTTTCTCAGAAACTGTACATGAGAACAATTTGAAATTTGGCAGGGTAGTTCAGTATCACAAATTGTACGTCCTAAGCGACTTTCAAACCTGTCGGGCAACTACTTCCTCTATGCAACTGGGCCGATATGAAAATGTGTTAACACGAGTATGAAATTTTCAGTCAAGCTTTTCTCAGAAACCGTACATGAGAACAATTTGAAATTTGGCAGAATGGTTCAGTATCACAAGTTTTTATGTCCTAAGCGACTTTAAGACCTGTCGGACACCTACTTCCTGTTTGTGATTGGGCAGATATAAAAATGTGTTGACACGAGTATGAAAATTTCCGTCAAGCTTTACTCAGAAACCATTCATTAGAACAATTTGAAATTTGGCAGGGTGGTTAAGTATCACAAGTTGTACGTCCTAAGCGACTTTCAGACCTGTCGGACAACTACTTCCTGTTTGGAACTTCCTTTAGCGGGGCATCCATGTTCCATGGACACATTCTTCAATTTTTTTTCTTTATTATTATTTACTAGTATTGTAATTTTTTTTATTTAACTCTGTATTATATTCACACTAAGACTACTGTATGCCAAACAGTCGTGTTTTTAATGTGTTAACTTCTTTTTAATTGAAATGTGATGCCTTTTCCACACAGCTACTGACATCTGTCCATGAAAAATCATATACAGAAGCAGAGTCTATTTTGGTTTATAATCATTTGCAGGTTTGTCTCCTCTTTTATTCTTGGTGGAGGAACTGCAACTTTGTCTCATATTTATGGTGATGGGGCTGTTACTTTATCTGCCCTTTGTGTATGGTTTGGGAACAGGTTATGGGCTTTTTATTTACTTAGTGGCTGGGCTGTACATATATTTGTTGACCTGTCTGTAGATTATCTGCCTATTATATATTTGGTGATAGCTCTGTAGTTTTTTTCCGCTATTATATATATTCAGTGTAGTGTGACCTGTGGTACAGATACCTAAATATGTGTGGCATAGGTCATACTCATTGTAGTGTAAATATAAACTCGGCCAGATATTATCTTTCTTGTTTCTCGTAAATAGTTTCTTTAACACTGGTAACACAAGATCATCAAGGTCACCACACTCTAAAAAAGTAGGGAGAAGTGACCATGGCAATCAGAGAGAAATGAGTCCCTGATAGGGAGACACTAGGAAGAAGTCAGGGAGACTATAAAAATAAATAATTTCAAAGTTATCACCTACTTTTTCATTGTAGTTAAGCCAAATTTTTTATAGTTTTCTATGATTATTTCTCTTGTTGTTTTAAACCATTACACACTCAGATAAGTTTTTTCTTTATTTTTTGTTATTATTCACGGTAAGCAATAACATCAAACCCCACATACCTTTACTACTAATCATAAAAAAAAGGACTTGATATAGCAACTACTTTTGATGGGATTTCACAGAGTGAAAATCCAGGTTATAGTTTTTTTCTATTTTTTGTTATTATTCACGGTAAGCAATAACATCAAACCGCACATACCGTTATAGCAACTACTTTTGATCGGATTTCACAGGTGAATGTTGGGCGGGTGAGTGGGGGAAAAAATTTTGGTTACAGTTTTCTCTGCTTCTACTAAAGGGATTGATTTCAAATTTATTGCACAGCTTTAGCATGATGAGTTGTACTGTGCCTCCCCTTTCCAAGTCGGTCAGTTATCTACATCTGTTTTCCAAGCCGACTTACACTGTTTCAAGGGTCAAATTACGAAATTTGGTATGCAGCATCAGCATGGCCTCCCTTAACATTGGATTCTATTTGATGTCGTTCACCTACTTCCTTTTAACTGACTTAGTAAATAATGAAATCCAGCCATTTCTGTCTTTGACCGATTTTCTATCTATTACAGTACTTGTAGCCATACAGTGTATTTACAAATTAAAATAGGTCAACTATTAAAATATTGGGACATGTAGACATGAACATCATACATGAAGATACTGAATACATCATAATGTCCCTAACACTTTGTTATGAACATGCCAAAATGTCCAAAGAATATAAATAGAAGACATTACATTAAACTGAGAAATAATTCTTCTTATCAGCACACATTTACTTGCACAAAGCTGTGATGAAACCAAACTGATTCACTACAGAAATTATTATGAGATGAGGTCAACAAGTACTAATTATTCTTTCATCTGCAGCTTATACATTTATTAAAGGAAATAATTAAAATATAATATACTTTGAAGGAACTTGAAGATTCAAACCTATTAAAAGTGTTTGTTTATCAAATGGTTTTGATTTTTGCATTATTGACGGTTGTACATTACTTTTCTCATTTTTCACTTACGGTAATTAGATGTATCTGGGAAATAAACAAATGGTGCATAATCCATTTGAAACATCAAAAATGTTTGAAAAAATGTTAAATACACAAATTCTTTGCAGTTTTATTGGAATTACATATCTATTGGTAAGGTGGGTAGTCTGGGCAAATTAGTTGGACCAGAAAAACAAGTTTCTTCTGTGAACCTTCAGGCAACTTGAGGGAGATTGTCTGAAATAATAGGGCGACTTGATCTTCACTTTTGAATTGCCTTATGGTGACTTCAGGCCCTATAAGGGTGACTTGTCGGTCAATTTGCCCAGTATGGCGATCCTTGATGTATCTCGGCCTTTTTTGATATTGTTTTCTTGTTGTTGCACTTATCCACATGTATTATTTCCTTATTAGTAGCTATGCATCCTAAAGCATCATGTGATCTGTTCTAAGCGTTTGGCCTCTGTTGTAATTATGCTTTTCTGTCAAGTTTTCATATAGTGATTTTTCTTCTTAAATTACTTTGCTTATTGAATCCAAACTTGACAGGAATATATAATTAGGAGATAACTGTATTGTATTTGAAGAATAGCCAGCATCAATTGGTGATTTGATGGTCGGAAATTGAGTTTATTGGCGACACGTAAGCGAAGCCAGTAAACGGATATTTCCGACCATCAAATCACCAATTGATGCCGGCAAATCTTCAAATACAATACAGTTATCTCCATTCTAATGCTGCGGCAATATAAAACAAAATTAACTGATTAAAATTGGAATTTTTTATTTGCCGGAAATAACGTCTGCGCTTGCGTTAAAATCTTACAGCATCAATCGTGGAATTGATGCCATGAATTATTCACGTTATCCAATCAGAAATGATGTTACATCAAGAACTGCATTAGAATGGGTGATAATAAACTAACTCTTATATCAAATATCTAACATTACTTCTTTATAACACATAGTTACAGTCACTTATACCTAATGTTAACCAACAAACAGGTGCAAAAATGATTAGACACTTGTATTTCTAATCATTTTAAAATATACATTAATGAGCCTCTGTGCATAAAGTTTAAGGAAAAAATATAAATATGTAAAAGGATAAAACTTTGGAAGATTAAATAGAGTTCAGGACTGAGTAAACACTTATATATGTACTACATTTTTTCTTTAAAAATTTAAAAATACATATAAAATGTCTCAACATAAAAAAATCCAATCTGTTGACAGGATGTTGTAGATGATCAGAGTGAAAACCTGAAGAAATTAACATCAGAAATTGACAAGTATAAAAAGGACCTTACAGAGAAGAATAACATGATTGGGGTTTGTATTGTCTTTTTTAAATTTAAGCTTGATATATAATAATAATTCTAATATGACGTCCTTCAAACGCTTTGGAAACACACCTCTATTTAAATATTCAACAAAATACGGCTATTCCAGCCATTTCAAAAACCCCCGTGTATTGATGTTTTTGCTTTAAAATTTATTTTATTTTGTACCTTTGTAAGAAAATCCAATAGATAACATGTTTTCATGATAAAGTCCATTTTCTATTATATGCCTTTATTGTTTACATGTTACAAGTCTTCCTTGACTTTAGCTACGTTGTGTTTTCAAGGGACGTTGCGTTGTTTACAATGACGTTCAATGCAAACGGCAAGACTTTTCCCGCCGCCACCAAACGAATTTACCGTTACGTATCAAACTGAAAACGCACAACCGAATTTCAAAATGTTGATTAATTGTGGAAAATAACTGTCGATTTAAATTTGCACCATTGTGGATCTAAAACAGGAGCATAAGATCGACCAAATGCGGTAAGCGGTTTTCATTTCTCACGCAAACACAGCAACACATGAACAGTCCCAGAAACGCCACACGGCGACTGATGTAATGAAGCATTTGATTTTCTCATTCTTTGTTTTAATTGTTAAATTTTATTGTAAATGTTAATAAATATTTTTGTTTGTTTTTAATTTATATTTCTTCGTTTTTTTCTACTAGGTTTTACACGAGAAATATAATAATTTCGAAACAAGGGAGGTTCTCGGAAATTGGAACAGCCAAAATAAACCTTTACCTAGGTAGTCGCGAAATGTAAAATTTCTGTATTTTCATATCAGAATCGAAATAATTCATGGCTGCCCCAATTTTATGGATTATTTAAATATGGGTAAGCATTATATTCATGATATTTTACCATTCGCTAACGCTCATGGCAAAATATTCATGAATATAATGCCTACCCATATTTAAATAATCCATAAAACTGGGGCAGCCATGAATTATTTCTTAAGTATTCCACTGACCATTAACTGACTACAGATTTCTACACTTTGGGGTTAATTAAATTTCTGAAATTTGTTGTAGCACAAACTTATTGTAATCGTTAAGAAATAGATTCACTTGTTTGTTCCATTAATGTATATATGGTACATCAGGAAGGCACAGAGTAACATCAGATAGAGTTGATTTTCCAAGCTTCTATATTGAGACAAGAAAGTGTTTAAATACTCATCCAAGTAAAGAATCCAAGTAAAGAAAGGACACTCCTTTCAGGAAGATGTCTTGTGTTTTAATAAATAAATTGTATGAAAACACTGACTTGATTGGCTAGGATTTCCAAAATATACATACTTACACAAATTAATTGTTGAGTTTGAACTTATTTTTAATTACTAAAAAAATATTTGGTCCATCAAATGATAACAAAATTTCCTTTTTGCACATTAAATGTAATCAGTGCATGGATAATACTATGTGCTTAGCAAAAATTTTAATATCTTTTGAAGGAGAAAATAATTTGTAAAGTTAATACTTAAATGCAACAGACCGTTTGTTTATTATATTACTACAGATGTTACTAATACTACTAGTGCTAAAAATTATTTGCTGTGAAGTTTCAAGTTTTGTCTGCCTCTGAATTAGTGTCCCACTCAACAAGATTCATTTATGGTGTTTGCTAACATACATTATGTAGTTGTTGTCTTTTCATTGTAGAAACTTGAAGATGTAATAAAAACTGCAGCTCATGACAAGAAGGTAATTAACTATTTAAAACATACCCAATAAAAGATGAATTTATGTAATTCAGTTATGGGACTTTGTTCATGAAAAAAAATTGTGGGGTAGAATTTTTTACTTTTTAGACTTTAAATCAAAAACACTTTCATCAGTTGTTTTGAAAGTTTGGGGAATTGTTTATTTTGATAAATTTAGTTTTCAAAATTATAACTCTAAAAAGTTTAAGGAGTTGTTTAGTTTAAAAGATACCAGCTGTCTATTGTTTGTGGTAAAATTATTATTTTTCATTACAGAGTTATGGGACATTGTTTTTAAAAAAAAAAAGGGGGGGTGTTGAAGATTTCAGACTCACCATTATAAGATCCCATTAAAGAACTCTTACACGAATTATACCCAACAGTACTAAAATCTTTTAAATATCTGATTTTGCATGTTTTGTGTCCCTCAACCGTATGATAGGGAACATACAGCTTTTCGGTCTGTTCATTCGTTTGTAGTTCCACCACACCTCATTTTTTACTCTTTGCTCTGAAATATTAATGATAAGGTGTCCGTCTGTCTGTCTTTCTGTGTTAATTTGATGAAAATTAAACAGAATCTTTGTCACATTGTCCCAGTGTGCACCTGCTATTTAACATTTTTGATTGGAATTGTATTTGGGGTTTCCCATAGAAAACATGGACTTTGTCATTAACATAAACAGGGTACCTATTTCTTATCCCAACGCCACCTACACCACTGAATGGAATTTGATAAACCTTTCACATAGTGCCATTGTGCACCTGGTATTTAGCATTTTGATAAGATTATTATTTGGGATGTTTTATAAATTGGGAAGCAGGGGATATTGATAAGTAGTGCTTACAGTTTTCCTATTTTTTTGTAAGGATGACGCCACATCTTCAAAAAACTTGATACACAGTTACAACATGATGAGATCTTTCCTTGCAAAATTCTGTAAGGCTGTGCCAAATTTGAATGAACTTAGAAAAAGGCGGGTGTTGTCCAATATATGTACCAAGCAGGACAAAAGTGTCGCAAAGACACATATTCTTGTTCAGCTATAATCTTACAAAAAAGAGTAATTGGGGTTATTTAAGAAAAACTGCATGTTCAGATTTAGCCAAACGTGCAGATCACGATTATTTATGGATACTATCAATATCTGACTGTTCCACCTTTATTTAATTTGTTACTTACCATCGACATCACCTATTGATTGTGATAGCCCCTTATACAAATTATATATTGTATTTGAGTTCATTTCTAATTCAACAAAGGCTTGATAATTAGTCATATTTAACTTGTCTATCACTTTTTTTATTTCTCAGATATTTCTTATTACATACCAAGCGGTGAGATATCTTTAAATGATTCATGTATATTGTGATAGATTAGCTCGTTTTCAGTGTCTACACAGAATCGTCAGTATATGGTGGTCACACAAATAGAACTTCTAATTCTATAGATTTAATGTTTAAATTTTTAATTTTAATTTGAATCTTAAAATTTTTTTTCACTTTGAGTAATGAAATGAAAACAGAAGTCTATATTATTGTTGAATATCACTGGTATTAGGAAGTTGTTTGTGTGGTCTGACTCAAAAGTTGTGCACTTAACAAATGTTTTAATTTCTTTCTTGAAATACAAAACTTAATGATATAAAATACACATTACAATAAATCGATTTATGCATTTGAATGTCAATGATAGTTTTTATTGGTCACTAGCGACCTCTTACATTTTGGAGAAGTACCTGGTATTTTTTTTTACTTTAAGTTTTCATATTTAATGGCCCACTGTTTATTACTTGTACAATACTTAGCGGTGATAAGCTGTAAGTCAGTTGAATAAGGCAACCACCTTACATATAATGTAATAAATACAGATAGAGCAAATCTAAGCTTGATTTTGTGTTTCATTCTGTAAACAGTCTTCTTTCTAACATGGTAAGAAATTATTAAATTGTACCCTTACACTAAAAGTTTACATGTTTTGACTGATTTATATCCCTGAATAAGTCTATTCTGCTTGTGGTCAGTGTACATGACTATTTTCCTAAGATTCTCAAGATGAATTGCACATATATGTCATATTGCCTAATGCCAAATGTGGATGGCAATTCAACAAACATGCCATTCAAGGTGTGAAGAGAGTACATTAACACAAATCATATGGAGTATTTGTTATATTTTTACATGGCTAAGAAATTAAATGCTAGATTTACTTTTTTATTTGGAACATAATCTTGTCAGTAACAAGTTTTGGTAGTAAATGTAAACAAATGTCACATGATCACCCAATCAGTCAATTGTGTGCGGGAAATTCAAAGATGTCCACAGCCAGTTATGTTGCCTTGATGGTGATAATTTCTGTTTTTCTCATAAAAATAGTAGAAAAATGTAGGAAATTTTTTAACATTATATTTCAAAAATATTGTTCCATTTTGGAATTATTTGTTTACATTTACCATATATAACTACATTTATGTTGAACCTAAAGTCTAGATTTTTCATGCAGATGCAACATTTTTTTAACCTTCACTTGTCTCTCTGTGGCCACATTTTCCTCATCTCAATGGTGACTCAAATATTGGATTGACTGCACTTTTTATTTGCATGTAATATGTAGTGTTTATACTGCTCTTTATTATGGTGGCCACTTATTGCCACTTTTCGAAAGTATATATAGTTTGTTGTATAAAGTTCTCCTTTGATATACCTTATCCTCACATATGGTGTATAAAGTTCTCCCTTGGTATACCTCCACCCTCACATATGGCCACAATATCACTTGTTCCACAAGGTGGCAGTAATAATAAGGTTGCACTGTACATTGTTTTTCCACTTACAAAATAATTAGTGAGACAATGTGATATAATGTACAGTGACAGCATATTGATGCGTGTGATGTTTTGTAAGATTCTGGTCACATGATTTGTGTATGTGTCAGAACTCTTTACATGTATTTAACAGTTATGAAAATATGTGTGAAAATATCATTTCTAATTCTGATTGGTCTGGATAGAAACAAAGTGGACAGAATGATCAACAAAACAGTTCAGGGGAGATGACTCGATTGATTGATTGATTGGATGTCTGCTTTACGTCCAGCGAGCAGTATTTCAGCTATATTCAGGACGGGGAGATGACTCGAGAAAATGTAATTAAATCCATGATAAAATTATTGGTGAAACTTATAGCTTGTCTATCCTGCTGATCATGGAGTGAACATGCTATTTTTTTGCTTCATCATTAGACTTGCAAGCATTATCAATTGAAAACCATGAAAAAACATTTTTGCTCTTTATTTCTTGCTTCCCCTGCAACAATAGTCAATAAATAGAGTCAAGACATATATATGGGAATCCGACTGCAGCGTCAACACTTGATATATTTCTTGATATCTTTATACCTGACCTTGATCTCAGTTATACATTCCAGTAACTACATTGAAGTTATTAGATTAAGTCAGTTCCTTTGTAACTATGAATGGAAAGATGACAATATTTGTTGTATAGGTCACTGATGAAAGGTACACGGCAGTCTGGTAGGTGTAACTAGACCTTGATGTCAGTTTCATGGTCTAGTGACTACATTCAAGTTCTTAAATAAAATCAGTTCCTTAGTAACCACCATGCATGATACGATGACGCTATTTGGCCTATAGGTTGCCTATGAAAGTCTG
The DNA here is from genome assembly GCA_944474755.1 of Limnoperna fortunei. NCBI lineage: Eukaryota > Metazoa > Mollusca > Bivalvia > Mytilida > Modiolidae > Limnoperna > Limnoperna fortunei. The sequence goes on along the minus strand of OX104114.1, from coordinate 47,109,100 downwards.
GTAGGTGTCATTAGACTTCGACCACAATTTCATGGCCCAGTGACTATGTTAAAGAGACTAATTAAGTAATTCCTTACTAACTATGCATGGTAGGATGACCATATTTGGTATTGATGTTGATGATGAAAGGTACATAAAAGTCTGGTATGTGTCACCTGACCAAGATATTGAAAATATTAATAGAGCGATTAAATTCCTTACATCGTCGTGTCAAAACTGCACTTTCTTCCTTCTCTTGCATTACCGGAAATCACTCTTGCAATTTTCCTCACACTTTGAGGGGCTTATGTGCAATTACCAACCATGCTTGACCTCAATTTAATGGTCCAGGGGACTACATTAAAGTATTTGAATTAGGTCCTTTTGTTATAAACAATGCATCTATATAATATAATGACTATATAATGCTTTTTACATGTTACTCACAAAGTAATTTTATTGGAATGTAGGCAGGACATTTTTCTGTGTCTACAATTGTTTTACAAAATAAGAGGACCATGTAGAGTGAACACTGGTCACTGCACTCCTGAGCTGTATGTATGGGTCTTTTATGAAAAGCTAGGGACTTAACAATTCTGACTTGGCCTTGCTATGATTTATTTTAAATACAGGACTTGGAAACCAAAGTCAAGGAATTGGAGGATGTCTTGGATCAACAACACAAGAAAATTCAGATCAGGGACAAGGCTGTGATGGGATTCAGATCACTCATCAATGAGAAAACTAAACAGGTATATCTTGTATTTTGAATAGTGAATACATGCTAACATCTAATATTGTAAATTTTTTGTGAAAGTGTACACACATTAGAAAATATACCCCTTATTTGCTTATGTATTAATCAACAGTAAAAATTGTGAAATGTTAGGCTTATCAATTTTACTTATGTGAATGAAAAAGTATGTTAGCTATGTAAAGTGGTCTTTTTGTTCTAAGGGAAAAGCATTGTGTAGGTTTCTGAATTAATTAACTATTAAATGATTGTGTTAGACTTTGTCATAGATATCTCTTGAAAACAATTTGACATTTTTTATTTTGACAATGTTCATCCAACATTTCATACAATATATGATGAAATATACTTTTTTAAACCGTGAAAACAGTTAATGTTGAAGAAGAATAAATGATTTTTATTGTCTTAGGTTGAGGATCTAACCCAGAAACTGCAGGACAAAGAAACAGATTTCAAAGATTTACAGAAAGAATACCAAGACATGAAGTTAGAAAAGAGCAAGGTAATTAAATATTGGATGCTATGGCATGTTTGATCTGCTGTGGAGTGACTTATCCTGTTTGCATTTTTATTAAATGTATGTTCTTTTCAGTTTTTATAACTATGTCATACATAGTGGATGGACCACTAAATGTCCATCATGCCCACTCATTTTTATACCCAACGCTAGAGGAGTATATAATGATGGGGTGTCCGGACATCTGTCTGTCCGTCCGGTTGTTACACTTTCTCTTATCCCCCACCTCTTAACTCCCCCTACAATACTGAATGGAATTTGATGAAACTTGCACAGAATCTTTGTTGCATAGTTCCATTGTGCAGTTGATATGTTACATTTAATTAGAGTGATTTTTGGGGTTTCCCATAGACTTTGTCATTATTGTATGTAAGTACCCATCTCTATCCGCAACTCCACCTACACCACTGAATGGAATTTGATAAACCTTTAACAGATTATTTTTCAAATAGTCCCGTTGAGCACCTGCAGTGTTTTTCACAAAAAGTCGTAAGTGTAAAATACATCGTAAGTGCTGACGTCACAATGCAGTTCCCAATTGAATCTTCAAAAACTTGCAATAGATTTTTCACTTTTTATGAAATCCATTGCAGATTTTTTACATTTTGATCTGAATGATTTTTGGGGTTTCCTATAGATAAACAATGGACTATGTCATTAATGTAAGGGTGTACACATCTCTTATCCGCAACTCCACCTACACCACTGAATGGAATTTGATAAACCTTTCACAGATTGTTTGTCAAATAGTCCCATTGTGCACTTGGTATTTAACAATTTATTAGATTAATATTTGGGATGTTTTGAAATTGGGTAGCGGGGGTATCAAGTAGTGAGCATTGCTCACAGTTTTTTGTCTCGCCTGCGACTGGAGGCGAGACATATGTATGGGAATCCGGCGGCGGCGGCGTAAACACTTGACATCTTGCTTCATATATTTGTAAGCCCAAGCCCTAGGTCCACCAAATTTGGTACAGAGGTAGCTTATGATGAGTACTTGCCAGTCAGTCACCTGTCACTTGACCTTGACCTCAATTTCACAGTCCACCGACTACGTTAAAGTTTTTGGGTTACGGCAGTTCCTCTGTAACTACACATAGTAGGATGACAATATTTGGTGTATAGGTTGCTGATGACTAGTACATGACTGTCTGGTAGGTGTCACCTGACCTTGACCTCAATTTCATGGTCCAGCGACTACGTTAAAGTTTTTGGGTTACGGCAGTTCCTCTGTTACTACGCATAGTAGGATGACAATATTTGGTGTATAGGTTGCTGATGACTAGTACATGACTGTCTGGTAGGTGTCACCTGACCTTGACCTCAATTTCACGGTCCAGCGACTACGTTAAAGTTTTTGGGTTACGATAGTTCCTCTGTAACCACGCATGGTAGGATGACAATATTTGGTATATAGGTTGCTGATGACTAGTACATGACTGTCTGGTAGGTGTCACCTGACCTTGACCTCAATTTCACAGTCCAGCGACTACGTTAAAGTTTTTGGGTTACGACAGTTTCTCTGTAACCACGCATGTTAGGATGACGATATTTGGTATATAGGTTGCTGATGACTAGTACATGACTGTCCTGGTAGGTGTCGCCTGACCTTGACCTCAATTTCACAGTCAAGTGACTACGTTAAAGTTTTTGGGTTGCGACAGTTCCTCTGTTACCACGCATGGTTGGATGACAATATTTGGTATATAGGTTGCTGATGACTAGTACATGACTGTCTGGTAGGTGTCACCTGACCTTGACCTCAATTTCACAGTCCAGCGACTATGTTAAAGTTTGTGTGTTACTGCTGTTTCTCTGTAACTATGCATGGTATGATGACAATATTTGGTATATAGGTTGCTGATGAATAGTACATGACTGTCTGGTAGGTGCCACGTGACCTTGACCTCAATTTCACGGTCCAGTGACTACGTTAAAGTTTTTAGGTTACTGCTGTTCCCCTGTTACCAAGCATGGTAGGATGACAATATTTGGTATATAGGTTGCTGATGAATAGTACATGATTGTCTAGTAGGTGTCACCTGACCTTGACCTCAATTTCACGGTTCAGCGACTACGTTAAAGTTTTTGTATTAGGACAGGTCCTCTGTAACTATGCATAGTATGGTGACAATATTGGGTATACAGGCCGCTGCTCATAATTAATGCTACTTAAGTAATGCTTATGATGAAATTTATTTTTGTTAACTGATGCGGAATTCAGGCGAGACGTTTTTCTGTGTCCACACTTGTCTAGTTTAAGTAGGAGGTAGATGTACTTTGCCTCCTTTTGGAGATACAAAGAATATTTTAAGGGGTTCAAATGTACCCTGTACATTTTATTACTTGTTAAGAAACAAGATAAGTATTATGCTTCATTTTTATTTATTTGTTGTAAAAATGTTATTTCTATATGCATTTTTTAGCTCACCTAACCCGTAAACTTTTAACATTTCAATCTTTTTCTCCAAAACCACATGGCCAATTGGAACCAAGCTTGGCAGAAATGTTTATTGGGTGGTTCTTAACAAAGTTTGAGTTTTTAGTGCTGATCAAATATGAAACATGGCTGCCAGGGCCATTTGCGTTCTGATTAGCTGAATATTAACAATTTTCTTCTCATAAACCACTTGGCATATTGATTTGAAATATTGCAGAAATGTACCTTAGATGGTCCTCTACAAAATTTGAGTTTTCTGTGGCAATCAAAAATCCAAGATGGCCACCATGGCATAGCCATTCCCCTATGGGGAAATTCTTCCCAGAAACGTCCACAAAATGAAGCCAAATTATGAAGAAATGATGGTTGGATATTTATCTTATTATCTTGTATTTTTCGAAGGATATTTATCTTATTTTGATCTTTTCGAACCAATTGCAAATTCAACATGGCTTCAAGGGCTACTAATGGGTTCTGGTTGGCTGAAATTTTGAAAATCTTTTTACAAACTGCATGGCAGATTGCTTTGAAATATTGCATAAATATACCTTAGATGGTCCTCTACAAAGTTAGAGTTTTTTGTGACAATCCAAAATCCAAGACAGCCGCCACTGTGGAACACCTATGGGAAAACCATACAAACAGCTTCTTCTCCATAACTGTTTCACACAATTAAACCAAATAATGCAGTGAATCTTGGATAGTAATCTTATTATTTTAAGTTTTTCAAGCCAATAGGAAATTCAACATGGCTGCCAGAGCTGCGAATGTGTTTTGATTGGCTGAAATCAAAATTTTTTTCCTCACAAACCACTTGGCAGAAGGATATGTGATATTGTATGTAACGTGGGATTCGATTTCAGGTCTGTGTCTCACCTACTTCCTGTTAACCGACTTAGTAAAATTTTAACTTTAATGTTCATTGGTAGAAAATTTAATGAAATCTGGCCATTTCTGTCTTTGATAGATTTTAATTGAAATTATTTGGGGTTTTGCAGAGCAAAACATGACAAAGGGAGTACCAATCTCTTTTCCACAACTCCACCTTTACCACTTAATGGATAAAACTGTTACAGATTCTTTATCACTTGTGCAATTGTGCTCCTGATGTTTTACATTTTAGGTAAAATAATATTTGTGGTGGGGAAAAAAGGGGTGGGGTGTCTCAATTTTCTAATTTTAATAATCTTATTTTATAATGTTTACATGTTTAGTATAACAAACATATATCTGTTGTTCATGATGTTCATGGTTTGCTATTGTTATGTGTATGGAGAAACAGCTTTTTTTCTTGTCAAGATTTAATGAATTTTGAGCAGAGAAACTGAGTTGTCTACCTTTGTCCTTTACTTTAAGTTGTACATTCAGATGTGAAATTTGTTTTTTCTTCTACAATTACAAAATATTATACCCCAATCAATTCCTTCTTTTAAAAGATACTTGTTTACGATTATCAGTGATTCCTGGGTACTCTGAATTCACTTTATATAAACTGAAAATAGCTGCTAAAATATTATTTAAAACTATTTAAGGCAGTGAAATGAACTTTTAATTGTATGCTGCACAGTTTGGCCCATTTGGTTATTACATTTTATAGTTATCTAGGAGGACTAGAGGTCAGAATGACATTTTCTCCATAGACTTATAATTGAAAAAAATATTAAATTTTTTAGTAACTCACAAGCATAAATTGAAAAGATACAAACTATCTTCAAATTAACATTGGCAGTTTACAACAATTACGAAAAAACTCACAGGATTTAAATAAATGGGTATTTGGTCATAATGAGTTTCTTAAATCTGGAAACATTCCTGTCATGTTTGAAGGTTGTGCACTATCAGTATATTATCTAGATGTGTACATGCATGGAAATGTTTGACAGTAAAAATGTAACTCTCGTAGGAAAATTAAAAAAAATTCAAAAGGACAATTTGAATGTTACTTACAGTTTGGAGAACAGTGTGACTGCTGCACATGGAGATATAAATGATAGCTGACTACTCTGTATGTCATGGCAAACACAATAGAAAGACTCATAGTTTGTTAATTTGCAAATTCAGTATCAGACCAATCAAATTTAAATTTTACTGTTTTCTCTTTAAGTTTTTACGTCATCCAGTCTATAAATATAAATGAAAAAAAAAATAAAAATATATACTAATTATAAATCAGTAGTAAACTTGCTGAAAAGCACAAAGAAGTTTTCTTTTCTTGATGAATATTTGTCAGAATTAACTACTTTTGTTTTATTATCAACATGACTAGTCGGGCCAGCTGCAGGGCATGTGTACTAGTCCAGAGCCTAGACTAGACACTGTTGTTCAGTAGTGCCTTAACGTCAAACTCTGCTTAGGAGTAAACATGTTTTTACTCTTATGCATTTTCCTATCCGTGAGTGGGGAAACAAACTAAATTTAAATTTTGGCCTATTAGGACATCTTTATTAATGTCCCATTCACATCCTGGCTAATTGTTTCATATGACACATTTTTTATGAAGCGACTTTAGATGTTGACATTGTACAAACAATTGTTGGTTCTGTCAGGTCTTTAATTTATTATACGTGTCATTTTAAACTGAATGAATATAATTTGATCTCTTAATATTTAAGATGAATTTACTTATGAGATATAGTAATGTTTATTTAATGAATTTTATAAGAACATGTTATTTGAGAAAATTAAAATATTCAGTTAATCTTAAATTTAGACTGGATATTAAAACGATACCAAGGTTTTATTTTAAGTATAAAATTGTAGGGTTAGAGAAGGTAAATATCACACATTCAGATAGTAGATGTTAATAATTCATAAAATGTGTTTTTGGCATTTTTCAATTTTTAGAAAATTTGACTGACAGCTTGGCTTTGTCATCAGTGTGTCAATCCAATTAAAATTAAATCTTTCAGTTGTTTCTCGTTTTCTATTGTTGACACAGCCACACTAAAAACTTGAAGGGGGTAGGGTGCAGTGAGCAAGCGACAGGTTAAGTTTTAATCAGAATGTCCATCTGTAAACGAAACTTTTTAAATTTTAATCTTCTCCTTTGAAACCACTATGTCACTTTGGTGTGGTTAATCATTTGAAAAAGAACTCTTAACAAAATTTTATCTGATGGCACCAACTAAAAATGGACAATCATTTTACCTCAATGGCAGATTACACTCAGACATCTGATATTGAGACTCAATCTTTGGTCTAGAATGATTTACTGCCCAATTTGGCAATTTTTTAACATATGAAAAAGTTTTTTACAATTTTTAAGGTTATTGACTTTAAGTATGACAAAAAATCTACAATTCAAAAAAGCTAGTATGAGTGGAAGGCATATTCCAGCCTTAAACTTCATAATTCAGAGTTAACACGTCTATTCCAGCCATCAACTTCATAGTTAGGAGTAATATGTAAACAGTTTTCAGATCACACTTTGGTATCTTCTGCTTTATAAACAGACCTATGTAAACAGTTTTAGATCACACCTTGGTATCATCTGCTTTACATACAGTCCTACATAAACAGTTTTAGATCACACCCTGGTATCTTCTGCTTTACATACAGTCCTATGTAAACAGTTTTCAGATCACACTTTGGTATCTTCTGCTTTACATACAGTCCTATGTTAACAGTTTTAGATCACACCCTGATATCTTCTGCTTTACATACAGTCCTATGTAAACAGTTTTAGATCACACTGGTATCTTCTGCATTACATACAGTCCTATGTAAACAGTTTTAGATCACACTCCGGTATCTTCTGCTTTACATACAGTCCTATGTAAACAGTTTTAGATCACACTCTGGTATCTTCTGCTTTACATACAGTCCTATGTAAACAGTTTTAGATCACACCCTGGTATCTTCTGCTTTACATACAGTCCTATGTAAACAGTTTTAGATCACACTCTGGTATCTTCTGCTTTACATACAGTCCTACATAAACAGTTTTAGATCACACCCTGGTATCTTCTGCTTTACATACAGTCCTATGTAAACAGTTTTAAATCACACTCTGGTATCTTCTGCTTTACATACAGTCCTATGTAAACAGTTTTAGATCACACTCTGGTATCTTCTGCTTTACATACAGTCCTATATAAACAGTTTTAAATCACACTCTGGTATCTTCTGCTTTACATGCAGTCCTATGTAAACAGTTTTAGATCACACCCTGGTATCTTTTGCTTTACATACATTCCTATGTAAACAGTTTTAGATCACACTCTGGTATCTTCTGCTTTACATACAGTCCTATGTAAACAGTTTTAGATCACACCCTGGTATCTTCTGCTTTACATACAGTCCTATGTAAACAGTTTTAAATCACACTCTGGTATCTTCTGCTTTACATACAGTCCTATGTAAACAGTTTTAGATCACACCCTGGTATCTTCTGCTTTACATACAGTCCTATGTAAACAGTTTTAGATCACATCTTGGTATCTTCTGCTTTACATACAGTCCTTTGTAAACAGTTTCAGATCACATTTTTGTATCTTCTGATTCACATACAGTCCTACATAAACAGTTTTAGATAACACCCTGGGGTATCTTCTGCTTTACATACAGTCCTTTGTAAACAGTTTCAGATCACATTTTTGTATCTTCTGATTCACATACAGTCCTACATAAACAGTTTTAGATAACACCCTGGGGTATCTTCTGCTTTACAAACAGTCCTATGTAAACAGTTTTAGATCATACCTTGGTATCTTCTGCTTTACATACAGTCCTATGTAAACAGTTTTAGATCACACCCTGGTATCTTCTGCTTTACATACAGTCCAATGTAAACAGTTTTACACCATACTTTGGTATCTTCTGTTTTACATACAGTTCTATGTAAACAGTTTTAGATCACACTCTGGTATCTTCTGCTTTACATACAGTCCTATGTAAACAGTTTTAGATCACACCCTGGTATCTTCTGCTTTACATACAGTCCTATGTAAACAGTTTTACACCATACTTTGGTATCTTCTGTTTTACATACAGTTCTATGTAAATAGTTTTAGATCACACTCTGGTATCTTCTGCTTGACATACAGTCCTATGTCAACAGCTTTAGATCACAACCTGGTATCTTCTGCTTTACATACAGTCCTATGTAAATAGTTTTAGATCACACTCTGGTATCTTCTGCTTGACATACAGTCCTATGTCAACAGCTTTAGATCACAACCTGGTATCTTCTTATTATGTAAACAACAAGCTGTCAACAAATATTTTAAGAAAGATTAAATTATTGTTCAAACTCTTGATGAACGCAAGTCAATATTGACATTATTAAAAGTGGAATAAAAGGAAACATCAAAACTTATAAATTTTAGTAATAATGATTTTTTTGTTTATTTTGTGATGTTACTAGCCCTCATAAAATTGTTTGGTTTAAAATTTCTTCTTTATAACTGTGTGTTTAAGCATGTTTTTTTGTTTAATTTTATTAACTGTCCCAATATGATCTTCCTTTTTAAAAATTTGTGAAAACAAACACATTTCTTACTTTTTGATTGAGAAGACTTGTTGGTAACATGTCTTTAGTTAGTTCATGATAGTGCTGTAATATCATTTATCTTTTTACAAAATTGTCAGAAATAGAGATTTATTGTGACAGTTAATATTTTGTAAGACCAGAGCTCTCCAATGATTCAAGATGTAATTTTGTACATATTAATGTTCAATCGAATCTCAATTTCCACATAACATATTTGAGAGTTCTCTGTTCTTACGTGTGTGTTGTTTGATTGTGTGTTTATTAGGCTTTAGAACAAAAGCATGAAGAAGTTAATTATTTAGAAGAAAAAGCAGAAGCTACAAAGGCACACCTAAAGGAGCAAGAGGCTGAACTAGAGGTAAGCTTGTTGAGGCATTTACAGCTTGACAGCAGTACACGAATGGACACAAAACATACATTCTCAATTTAGACATAATAATTTACAGTCCTCGGTTCTTCTATGTTTGGTTTTTGTCTCGCCCACGACGAAAGTCGCTGGAGGCTAGACATATGTATGGGAATCTGGTGGCGGCGGCATAAACACTTGACATCTTGCTTCATATATTTGTAAGCCCAACCCCTAGGTCCATCAAATTTGGTACAGAGGTAGCTTATGATGAGTACTTGCCAGTCAGTCACCTGTCACCTGACCTTGACCTCAATTTCACGGTCCAGCGACTGCGTTAAATTTTTTTGGGTTACGGCAGTTCCTCTGTAACTACACATAGTAGGATGACAATATTGGTGTATAGGTTTGCTGATGACTAGTACATGACTGTCTGGTAGGTGTCACCTGACCTTGACCTCTATTTCACGGTCCAGTGACTATGTTGAAGTTTTTGTTACGACAGTTCCACTGTAACCACGCATGGTAGGATGACAATATTTGGTATATAGGTTGCTGATGTCTAGTACATGACTGTCTGGTAGGTGTCACCTGACCTTGACCTCAATTTCACGGTCCAGTGACTATGTTAAAGTTTTTGGGTTACGACAGTTCCTCTGTTACCACGCATGGTTGGATGACAATATTTGGTATATAGGTTGCTGATGACTAGTACATGACTGTCTGGTAGGTGTCACCTGACCTTGACCTCAATTTCACGGTCCAGGGACTACGTTAAAGTTTTTTGGGTTACGACAGTTCCTCTGTGACTGTGCATGGTAGGATGACAATATTTGGTATATAGGTTGCTGATGAATAGTACATGACTGTCTGGTATGTGCCACCTGACCTTGATATCAATTTCATGGTCCAGCGACTATGTTAAAGTTTCTGGGTTACTGCAGTTCCCCTGTAACCAAGCATGGTAGGATGACAATATTTGATATATAGGTTGCTGATGAATAGTACAAGACTGTCTGAGGTGTCACCTGACCTTGACCTCAATTTCACGGTCCAGCGACTACGTTAAAGTTTATGTATTAGGACAGTTCCTCTGTAACTATGCATGGTATGGTGACAATATTTGGTATACAGGCCGCTGCTGATATTTAATGCTATTTACGTAGTGCTTATGACGAAATTTATTTTCGTTACTGATGCGAAATGCAGGCGAGACATTTTTCTGTGTCCACACTTGTTTTTTAAGTTGGAATTACTGTTTAAGAACCATGAATCATAGTGATCATCGCAGAGGTGAACTTTACGGTTACATGTTTGTGTAAAAAATGTGATCCGTATGAAAAAACTCATTTTAGATGGGAGCTTATCCAAAGAAAATATTGTAGATAAGCATTAAAATTAATATAAATGTAGACAAAAATAATTTTGACGTCGATAAAATAAAATTTTTTTTAATGACTACGAAAATGTCAGACAAATTGTTTGCAATCTGAAACGCTGTATTGTAAATTGACATTTTGTGATGACACCAACACATTAGAGAAAGGCGTCACTTCACCAATGGAATGCAGAGGTACTGTAAGGGTGCTCTTAAGTAAGATCATGAGTTCACAATACAATGTGTGATGCTTGCATTTAGGCTGCACCTATTTTCATATTATAATTCAAAAAACTGTTTAAAGATTAATAAAAGCATTATCGAAATGTTAATGATTGATCATCACCATACCTATCTAATTCTTATAATTCTATTCATGCTGTAATTTATTTATATTAAGTGCTTTGATTGGATAAAAACATTTAAATGGAGTCTTCTCAGATAATTTATAGATCGATATTTCCTCTTAGCAAACAAGATGGCGTCCTCCTAGCGTATCGTCAGGGAGAGAGGACAATGTTTTCTCTGCCCCAATGATTTCCAATTAAATCAATTGAGATTTCAAATAAAATATATAATATAAATACAATTTAGTGTGTCATTTTTTTTTTTCCTATCAATATCTACAGAACCGTGATTCCTTTGGTACTATGTTTTGCATATCCCTACGCTTTCCGGCCTAGATGGGTTTCTGTAACTGTTTTTGCTGTTTTAAAAATCGCAATGATTATTTCACAGAATAATAAGGATTAAACATTGTGTGTAAGGAAATTATCAATGTGTAAACTCCGGCGACTCCCTCACAAACTTGACATAAAGTCCTGCGTCGTCGTCGGCATCTGTAAACTTTTTAGATTTTAATCTTCTTCTCTGAAACCACTTGGCCAGTTTAAACCAAACATAGCCATAATGTTCATTGGATAAACCTTTACAAAGTTTGTGTTTTTTATTTGGATTGGAAAACCAATACGGCCGCCCCCGCAGGACTTAGTTTAACATAGGACCCAAGGGAAAAAAGTTTAAAATGGCTTCTTCTCTGAACTGGGTTAACCAAAAAAAACAAAACTTACTAGCAATATTGTTTGGATGGTCCTTTATAAAGTTTATGTTTTCTATGCCAACTGGAAATTCAAAATGGCCACCACCGCAGGACTTAGTTTAACATAGGACCCTATGGGAAAAAGTTTAAAAGGCTTCTTCTCTGAAACTGGTTAATCAATGGAAACAAAAACTTATTAGCAATATTGTTTGGATGGTCCTCTATAAAGTTTGTGTTTTTTATGACAATTGGAAATTCAAAATGGCCACCAACACATGACTTAGTTTAACATTGGACCCTGAGGGAAAAAAGTTTAAAAGGGCTTCTTCTCTGAAACCGATTAACCAATCAAATCAAAACTTACTACCAATATTGTTTGGATGGTCCTTTATAAAGTTTATGTTTTTTTAAGCCAATTGGAAAATTAAAGTGGCTGCCACCGCAGGACTTAGTTTAACATAGGACCCTATGGGGAAAAGCTAAAAAGGTGCCTTCTCTGAAACTGGTTAACCAATGTAAACAAAACTTACTAGCAATATTGTTAGGATGGTCCTTTATAAAGGTTATGTTTTTTATTCCAATTGGAAATTCAAAATGGCCACCAATGCAGGAAGTAGTTTAACATAGTACCTTAAGGGAAAAAAGTTAAAAAGGCTTCTTCTCTGAAACCGTTTTACCAATCAAAGCAAAACTTTCCAGCAATATTGTTTGGATGGTCCTCTATAAAGTTCATGTTTTTTATCCCAATTGGAAATTCAAAATGTCCGCCACCGCAAGACTTGGTTTAACATTGGACCGTATGGGAAAAAAAGTTAAAAAAGGTTTCTTCTCTAAAACCGATTAACCAATGGAAACAAAACTTACTACCAATATTATTTTAGATGGTCCTTTATAAAATTTGTATTTTTTATGCCAATTGGAAAATCAAAAGGCCACCACCGCAAGACTTGGTTTAACATAGGACCATATGGGAACAATTTTTCAAAGGCTTCTTATCTAAAACTGGTTAACCAATGGAAACCAAAACTTACTAGCAATATTGTTTGGATGTCCTCTGTGAAGTTTATGTTTTTTATGCCAATAGGAAAATCAAATGGCCACCACAGCATTACATAGATTACTTAGTTTAATATAGGACCCTATGGGCAAATTAAAAAAATATCTTCTTTTCTTTAAAACCGGTTAACCAATGGAAACAAAACTTTCTAGCAATATTGTTTGGATGGTCCTCTTTAAAGATTATTGAAAATAATAGGACTTCGTTTAAAGACATATCCTACTATTGTTTCTGCGCATTTTGATTTTAAACGTTATTGTTTCGTAATATGTTTATGACGTCGTCCTCGTCAAAATTCCGCGAAATTTCCATTTCAATTACCGTACTCTTTATGGATCAACTTAGAGGTTTTTTTATGAGTAATATAGGGTTATTGCATGAATATTGGGAAATATTGTCCCAAGCAAGTGTTATATTGCACGAGCTTGCGAGTGCAATATAGCATCTTGCGAGGGACAATATTTTCCAATATTCATGCAATAACCCTTTTATTATATAGTAATAATTTTTTTGTGCTTTTAAGTGATTATTCATTATCTTTGCTATTTTGTAATATTTTACTAGGTCCAATATTATCATATTTTCACTTGGTCAATATTACAGATGTATATTTTGATGTAGATTTTCATATAATAAAAAAACATATTTTTTTTCAATTTTGTGTTTTTATTTGTTGCTCCTTATTGTTGTGAATATATGGCCACACACTCGAATTTCATACATACTCGAAATTTGGCGATTACCCTTCATTCGGCAATACGTAAACAATGATCCCAAGGCTAAATTAATTTTAAAATATCTTGCATTTATTGCTCTAACCAAACGACCCCTAAATAATAAAATAAAATGCATTTCAGCGAAATTTACGTCCGTTAAAGCGACACACTTTCATCGCCAAAATTCGAGTGTACTGGCATGAATTCCTGCTTTGAAACTGACGAGCCACTTGTGTACACGATATTAAAATCCCATTTTTTACAGTTTACACTTGCTTTTTTCCTTTGTTGGTCTATGAAATTTACTTTTATCTGCAAGCGAATTCACTTCTATTTGTTCAGTTCAAACGGTTCTGCTAATTTTCCCCTCGAGAGCAGATCATGTACGTCACTTTCGGCCATGTTTGTTTACCAAACAACAGTAAAATATAAAGCCGATGTTCGGAACACATCTGCACTTTTCCCGGAAATTACATAAAAGGTCGAGATTCAGAGTAAAATATGAAAATATACTGCACTTTATTGCTATATGAAATACAATGGGGAAAAAATATTACTATATAATAAAAAAGCAATACAGCCTTTTAGAATTTGGAAAAAAACAAAATTAATCACTTTGCAATAGCAAACATACACAAAAAAGAACAATTTTACTTTCGTGATTGTATTCTGCGCTACAAATCTAGAAAAGATATTGCAGTTTATGCGAAGAAAAATGCGCCCTTTACTTCCCGCCAATTCTGGCCTATACTTATTTTCTCAAATATTTTTTCCCCCGATTCGGTGACCATATTTTTTTATTTATTCAATTTGGAGAGTAAGTTATCATCTATCTTCTGTGAAAATATAGTTTTATTATCATAGGTCAGTTTTTTGCGATCTGCGATTTTGTGTATTCCGAGTGCATAACAAAAATGGCGGGAACATATTAATTCCACATTTATGCTCGAAACTTAAGTATTTTTAAATAGATTATGGCAGAGTTGTTTTCTACATGCAATGAAGCCTTCAAAACAATTTAAGTTGATTCTAGCAGTAAACTATGGGAAAAATATAACTAAAATAACACATAATCCTAGTACCTTAAAACAGATGATACAGATGACGTCATAACTTTTTAATACGGTCGGTGACCACTAATTTTTGTTTGCTTTATTTAAAGATTTTTTCATAAGGAAAGTTAAGACAAAATATTAAGAAAATATCATATGACGATCGAATAGTAGGATATGTCCTTAACATCAGGGAAATGCAACCTTTATTGCCTATAAAATCAGGTGAGCGATACAGGCTCTCAAGAGCCTCTGGTTTGACAAGTATTGCCAGTTGTCCTGCTAAAGCTCAGGGTTTTTTCTCCGATCACTCTGGTGTCCTTCAAATTTATAACTAAACTCATGAAATTGCGAAAAAATGCTCAAAATGGCCATTAAATACCAAACATTTTACTCAGCTTTGTTAATGAAATATTTGAATTTCAAAATTGAATTTCTATTTCAACTAAGCCGAGTATATAAAGTTCATGAACATTATTATTTAACCTTTATGCTTTGTACATGGAAACTTCTCTAAACTGTCTGCCACTGGGACAGATAAATGGCCAGTTTACAGAGGTGGTCGATATAGTGAAATATACCATGATTTCAGTTACTGCCCTTTAAGTTACAGAATGGAGGTCATTAATCACCTTTACTTTCTCACTAATTGATAATTGATAATTCTATTTGTTGATGTTTTACTGGTCAAACATGTTTGATACCCAATTTTTTATTTCATTTTATAGCTTGTTTCATTTGTAACAAATTATAACTTCAATAGCCACTGAGAAATGTTCACTTAAAAAAACCCCAGAAAGATCACTCAAATCCTAATTCTGCTCGTTCAGTTAATCAGTCCACTTTTAGAAATGTTATTTTCCATATCTTCTAACTTTGTCTTAGCAGTTTGCTTAAAGACGGAACAAAAAGTTATGTCCTGTTGCCAGAAATATTCCATGACGGCAACACATGTTTTGCTTTTACAATCATCTCATTAATATGCTGCATGAGCAGATTTACCAGACAAGGTCACACACGATGTAAACACAGGTAATCCGTATGGTTCATTAATTTGCGTGGTGTTCTTAGATTTTTTTTTTACAATTAGTTCGTAGGCATACAGTTCATTATCTATTGTAAAGGTTTATTGTACAAATATGGAAAAATTGTTTTGAAGTTACCACGAATCCGATAATTTATCCTTTTTGGACTGTTTACTGCAGGGCAAAGTGTATTTTTAATAAACATTATTATTTAATAACATTTAATTGATATAAATAAATATTTTCTTTTCAATCCATAATTTATTAGCCTTCGACAAAGTTCTCACTAAAATGTAAATTAATTACCACTAAAGGTCATCACAAAAACATACTGATTAATGCAACTTTACACTAATTTAGTTCTCAACAGGTTATCTAAGACTTTATGTAATTCTTTCCTCTTTCTTTAGTGATTTGTGGCAGGTAAATTTTATAACCGGCCAGTAAAGTGAGTTGAAATTTACTTGGTTACTTAGGGCAAAACTTTAGAAAATTGGCCAGTTTTGTAAAGATAATTTACATTGACTTTAATGGGTAATGACCAGGACTTTTTTAAAATAGCCAATTTGAAGCGGAAACCTGTTTTTTGTGGGTCGGTTTTGGAGAAGTTTCACTGTATAAGCAAATAGCATAATGTAAAACTTATATGTTTAACATATTTAATTATTAAGTGATGACATATTGTGATATGTTTTTGCATTGGCCAACACTATTCATGTTAAGGGGAGGATCCAAGTTTGTAAAGTTTTCCATTAAACTTGAAGTCAGTACTTGTACATGCCCCCTCTAGCATAGTACATTTTATTAACTGTTTTTAGGTGACATT
The DNA here is from genome assembly GCA_944474755.1 of Limnoperna fortunei. Taxonomy (NCBI): domain Eukaryota; kingdom Metazoa; phylum Mollusca; class Bivalvia; order Mytilida; family Modiolidae; genus Limnoperna; species Limnoperna fortunei. The sequence goes on along the minus strand of OX104114.1, from coordinate 47,092,480 downwards.
TTATTAAAAATTATTTCAGCTTAATTACTTCAACCAGTGACTATTTGAGCATTAACATATTATCATTAAATCATAGCATAGTGTCATTTCATATAAATTCAATTTATTTTATATGCAAATACATTAAAGACCTCAAATATTTTATTTCAAGAACTGTTTTGTGCCTAATTTTAAGACAGCATGAATTATGTGTGAATTACCTAGTTAGTAAACAGTTGGGTTGTTATTTACTAACACAAAAATTTAAAAACTTGAGACATCGATGTATTCTTTTGATCTTTAAAAAGACAAAAAGAAAAAACAACATTTTGAAATAATCAAAAATATTTTACATCTATAAGATAGCATTTTTGAGGAATAGTTTTTAAAAAATTCTTTCAAATCCAGGTCAACTCAAAAGATCTTTTAAATGTGCAGAAAGGGAGGTCTGACGTGTCTGAGAAAACTTGTTTAAGATTTGTACTAAATCAACAGAGGAAGATAAATTGTTTCAATATTTACAGATTTTGAACGGGTATAACACAGAATTTCACCCCCTTCATGTGTGAAATAAAGTTTCACTTGATTATAATCAAATTTCGTCAAGTTGTTTGTAAATTAACAAAGAAAACTGATCCTATTTAATCCATGTGGATTAAGGAGTTTTAGGTATCTATTCAAATTAGTAATCCTCGTTTAATTACAATTTTCTTTGTTTGTCTTTCAAATCAAATGAAGACTCCTTTGTAATGAAATGTTCTTGGTGATTGAAAGAATGAAAAAAAAAACATTCTTTGACATGGAATTGTTCAAATATACAATGTACTGAATTATTGTAAAAAATAGTGGCATAATTGTTCTGTATATGAAACTTGTTAGTTTGGGTTTGCAGTGTTCAGCAGTAATGTTCACAACATGGAAAATTTCCAATGTATAAATATTAGTTGTTTTATATTCAATAAGTAGTGGATTTTAACTTACTAAATCTAATTAAATATTGATCTTTAAAAGTTGAAAATTGCAATCAAGGTGTGAAATTTAAATAAGGATTACACTAAGAGTTCTTATGGGGATTTAATAGCCAATGCCTTATGATCGCAGACATCGCATTATAAAATTCACATGTGTGTTTACCATGCTTCTATATTTTGCACTTAGTTTTAGAAGTATTAATGAGTTAAAAAAGTATTGCATAGGAAATCGCTAAATTTTTTCTTTTATTGAAACTAACAATAGAACAAATTTCTATTTTTTGTTTAAAAAAAAATTGATAGAAAAAGCAAACCCTTCACAAGACTTAAATGTAAGAATCATTAAAATGGAATCTTTCTGGAATGAAACACTTGAAGAGGAAGAGAAAATTTTAAGGCTTTTTGACAATGACAGAGGTGACTACAATGGAAATTTGACATCATTTTGTGACTACGATAATGACTATTTTTATGATCTGTACCCACAGAAACTGATGCGAACATTAGGAAAGAAGGAAGGGGAATTGGAAAGTTTCAGGGATTTATTGACCAAGGCTGAGAATGCATTAAAGCAGAGTGAAGAAGCAGTAGATGTAAGTACATTGTAATTGGAGTTTAGTAGTAAGTACCCTAACAAAAAATTTGAATGTAATCAGCTGTATTGAATATTTTGTATTGGACCCAATTAAATTTAATTGGACCATGACAATCCAAGCAAAATTTTTATACTAATTACACAAAAGTTAATAAAGATGTCATTCTTCCATCATTAATGTGAGAGTGTAGTATTTTGGTGACAGGTTAAGGTCAGAAGAACTCTGTAATTTGAATATTTATGTAATGAACCATAAGTTTAGTTCAAACATTTAGACTTGTAAGAGGTAATGTAAGAGATGTAGATGGTCTGATGGTCAAAGAAGATTCCGAGGTAAAATAAGGGATTGTACATTGCGAGATGTCATGTAAGGGGTCATGAAGATTGGTACATGGTCAGAGGTCATGTGAAGGATAATGCATGGTCAGAGGTCATTTCAAGGACAGTACATGGTCAGAGGTCATATGAAGGATGGTGCATGGTCAAAGGTCATGTGAAGGCTGATGCATGGTGAGAGGTCATGTCAAGGATGGTACATGGTGAGAGGTCATGTCAAGGATGGTACATGGTGAGAGGTCATGTCAAGGATGATACATGGTCAGAGGTCATATGAAGGATGGTGCATGGTCAAGGTCATGTGAAGGATGATGCATGGTGAGAGGTCATGTCAAGGATGGTACATGGTGAGAGGGCATGTCAAGGATGATACATGGTCAGAGGTTATTTCAAGGATAGTACATGGTCAAGGTCATGTGAAGGATGATGCATGGTGAGAGGTCATGTCAAGGATGGTACATGGTGAGAGGGCATGTCAAGGATGATACATGGTCAGAGGTTATTTCAAGGATAGTACATGGTCAGAGGTCATATGAAGGATGGTGCATGGTCAAAGCTCTTGTGAAGGATGATGCATGGTCAGAGGTCATGTCAAGGATGGTACATGGTGAGAGGTCATGTCAAGGATGATACATGGTCAGAGGTCATTTCAAGGATAGTACATGGTCAGAGGTCATATGAAGGATGGTGCATGGTCAAAGGTTATGTGAAGGATGATGCATGGTGAGAGGTCATGTCAAGGATGGTACATGGTCAGAGGTCAGATGAAGGATGGTGCATGGTCAAAGGTCATGTGAAGGATGATGCATGGCCAGAGGTCATGTCAAGGATGGTAAATGGTGAGAGGTCATGTCAAGGATGGTACATGGTGAGAGGTCATGTCAAGGATGATACATGGTCAGAGGTCATGTCAAGGATGATACATGGTCAGAGGTCATGTCAAGGATGATACATGGTCAGAGGTCATGTCAAGGATGGTACATGGTCAGACGTCATGTCAAGGATGATACATGGTCAGAGATCATGTAAAGGATGATACATGGTCAGAGGACATGTAAAGGATGATACATGGTCAGAGATCTTGTTAAGAATGATACATGGTCAGAGGTCATGTCAAGGATGATACATGTACATGGTCAGAGATCTTGTTAAGGATGATACATGGTCAGAGGACATGTCAAGGATGATACATGGTCAGATATCTTGTTAAGGATGATAGATGGTCAGAGGTCATGTCAAGGATGATACATAGTCAGAGATCTTGTTAAGGATGATACATGGTCAGAGGACATATCAAGGATGAAACAAGGTCAAAGATTTTGTTAAGGATGATGCATGGTCAAAGGTCATGTAATGGATCTTACATTGTCAGAGGTAATGCTACAGATCATACATTGCTTTCTATACATTGCAGTCCAATGCATTTTAGACTTTGATGGGAGTGTTGGATACCAGAGAGTTCTCTTCATAGGCAAAACAGGGGATTTTGCTACTGAGTTCTGAGATGGCACATTTTGCAATCTCTTGATGTTATAATATTTTCGTGTGGTTCAACTATATATAAATTGCTTCTCTAGATATATTTCTTCATGAAAATGATCATCTTAACTTTAATCAAGCTAATTTTAAGTAGTTTCTAAGCTTACAGGACACACATTTAAAACTATTCATATCAATTAGGGGTTACAAGCAGAATAGTGTGCTACCCTTTTTTAGCAAGCTGTACAAGTTTGTTTACCGTAATAAAGATTATGACTCTTTGATGTGTATTCAAACTCAGAATTTGTAAACAAGTTATATCATTACAATACAGTATTGGCAACAAAGCCAGGGTGTTACATCACAGTGTAGAATAGTGGGTGGGGATTAGAAGTACACAAATTATGGTTTATTATTTAATTGATTATGAAACTAATAAAGTAATATTTTTTTCTTTGGGCTATTTACACAAAGAACAGTTTATACAATTAATTCTTAAATCTGGATATATTTTTCTTGTTTGTGCACTTAATATGCTTTTACAGTATGTATGTATTATTTTTTATAACTTCATCATGCAGCCAAGAAGATCCCATTTCACACAATTGTACTGCTTTGTTATAGACAGAAATGCATACTGTTTGACTTGAGATTAGCCTCTTAGACTTTTAGACTTCTTGTTGTGGCCAGATTAACTGATCTTGATTTTTAGATCACTGGCCCGAGAAAAGTATTTGAAACTTTCAGTAATCTGTAACTTAATTATGTAATCATTAATATTACCAATATATTTTCAGGGTTTACAGAAACAGCTAAAGAAGGATACCGGACCTGACAGCTACAGTAGGCATTACCAGGTAAGTTAAGGATAATGGACCTGACAGCTACAGTAGACATTACAAGGTAAGTTAAGAAAGATACCGGACCTGACAGCTACAGTAGGCATTACCAGGTAAGTTAAGGATAATGGACCTGACAGCTACAGTAGACATTACCAGGTAAGTTAAGGATACGGAGCTGACAGCTACAGTAGACATTACAAGGTAAGTTAAGAAAGATACTGGACCTGACAGCTACAGGAGGCATTACCAAGTAAGTTATTAAATGGCTCCTTAATATACAACTTTAGATAAATAAGATTCAGGGATAGATGTACTGATTTTATAAATTAATGTGAGTGTGTAGATGAACTTACATGGAACAGTTGAAATGAAGACAATAAATTTTTGTTCTGACTTATTTTTTTTACGGAAGTGTTCATTTTATTTTACTAAATTATTCCTAAAAAGATTTTTCTTTTGAGTTATGTCCCTTTATAATTTTGAAAACTGATCAAGTGGACTCTGCTGGCATTCTACTGGTTATGCCTTTTGTTTTTGAATAAAATTTATAAACAAAATTTACCTCATATAATATAACACACCAGTTTTAAGGTAAGTCTGATTGTAAAAAAAAATAAAAACAAAATTAACATGATAAGTACTCTGTTTATTTAATTTCTTTTATATATTGATAGATTTTCAAAAAAGGCTTATTGTGAAGATTAGGGGGTAGGGGTGGGGGGGGGGGGGGCATTGCAATGCTGTAAATTGTTTTATTTATAAATATTGTATATGAAACTCTCTTAATGCACTAATTCAGTAATTTATTAATGCTTGCTGGCTGTTGAAAGCATATTTCAGATGTTGAATGGACACAAGTTTGTTTGTTAAGTTGTTTATGGCTAATTGTTTTTAAAATAAATAAATAATATGAATTAATGACTACATCTACCCTTGAACAGCTAGGTTGAATGGATGTATAACAGCGTGGCTTCTGGAATATTTTACACATCCAAATGATTTAAATGATAGTATTATATGTGGGGCAGGGTTTATATAAAGATCATATTTATCTGATTTTGTATAAGTCACCCCTCAATTGACAACCTGATACCTACTGATCATTATCAGGAGGTTTAATTACTGCAGTAGTAATTAAATGATGTCTCAGTCATGTCATTTTGGCCTTAAGTTACATATTTGTTTAGTTATTTTGTGTATTTCTTTATAACTTGTTTGTTTTTGTGGGATTCAGTCTCAGATGTTGTATTATTTATTCTAGTGTTTCATCCATTATTAACCTGTATCCGTCCTCCATTATTACATCATATTTTAGTCCTCCTGGTATAAAATTCAATAAATCTTCTTATCGCTATTTTGCAGTATTTTCCTTTGATCTTTATGTGCGATATTATTCCATCTCACTCTTCTAGCGTGGGATGGGCCCATCTCAGCTCGCTGTCAAGACGTTGTTATGTAAAACACTGTGACGTCACAATGTTACAAAACAGCGATAAACAGATTATTTACGTTTTTTGAAACTCGATGCACTTTCTCGTCATCTCATCTCAGGGCTGTCGCCCTTCGATGAGATACGACGAGAAAATGCATCTCGTTTCAAAAAACGTAAATAATCTATAATTACTTCTTAAATAAAGTATAAATATGTCTGTTTCTCATTAGTTTCCTTTTCTTATAGCATGTTGTGTAACACTTTCAGTAATCAGATTTTTTCTGATTTATGCTTTTGTTCAAACTGTTGAATTACTCAATGATAGTTGCACATACTTTATCTTGAACTAATTAATTTGTAAAAACTAAATTACCACATCTTGATATGGTCTTGCAAAGCATGTTTCGGTGTGTGTACAACTATTTTTAAAGGCAATGTAAAATATAGAAAATTCTAAGTATTGAAGAAACTCTAATAATTAAAATCCATTACTGATGTTACCATGGTTACATGAAATGCTATAAGCACTATAGCTGGCCAAGGTTTAGGTTATATTGAACAATTCTGATCTGTTCTATATAATGACGGTCAAGCGTAACTCTATTTGAAGGCAGTAATAATTAATTACCCTTGGCCTAATAATATCATTGTAAAAGTACATTTAAAACAAAACGTCATTATTGTGTCAGAATTATAATTCTGGCTAGTTTGTTGAATGCAAAGGGACCTAATATATATCTTGGTCAATGACTTAGCATTTATTTAAATCAGTTTTATAAGCATTATCATTAGGAATTTTAATGATATCCTTGTAAAGGTCAGTACCAGAATATTTAATGTGTAATTTTTTTCTGTATTTTGTATGCAACAGAAATGAAGGTTGACAAATTTCTTATTGTTGATTTTTTTTAAGCATAACAATAGTTACTTCAAAAGGGTATAAAATGAAAAATTTGAGCCTTCTCATAATAGTAAAATAAGAATTAATTTTTGGAAAAAGAGGCAATAACTTTGATATGTACTCTATGAACTCTGATATGTAAAAGTACTGCATGTTTTATTTTTATAGTGTGAGAGATCAGTAACATGTAGTAAACAGGATCTTTTGCCCCACCATGGGTAGTGGCCAGATATTATGTGATACACTCTGTTGGGATATGTGTCTGTCCGTCAATCTGTGCCCTGTTGGTTTCTAGATGATAACTAAACATGTCATTGGATTTTGTTACACATGCACATCTGTTCCACACTATAAAATGAAGATTAAGTTAAATTTTAGCACAATCCAATTTGCAGTTGGCAATTTAGGCCAATTAAAACATTTTTTTGGTTCACTGTTGGCAGTTATGCAATGTTGCAGGGTATCATTTAATGTCCCATTAGATGCCCTATTTGAGGGTCAGGTGAGCTATTGCCATCAATTGGCGTCCATCGTCATCGTCGTTAACTTTTCTTCAAAAATCTTCTTCTCCAACACCACTAAAGGGATTGCTTTGAAACTTTGCACACATCATCAGTAAAATGTCCTCTACCAAGTTTGCACAAATCATGGCCTCAGACCAACCAACATGGCTGCCATGGCTAAAAATAGAACAGGGGGGTCAAAATACAGTTTTTTGTTATAGTTCAAAAAGTATTACAGATACAGGAAAACCGAAGAGACCCTCCTTCTTCAGCATCTAAAGCTCTACAAAACACTCCATTGGGTCAAAGTTGTATGATGACTCCTTGTAGGAGTTATTGCCCTTTAATTGTGAAAATTGATGATTTTTGCCATTTTTGCCTCAAAATCTTGAAAATTATTAGAACTAGAGAAAAAGTTAGCATCTCTTAATTGTTCTGCTCTATGATGGCTACAAAAATGACTTAGTGTCAAGATTGTCCGATAAACCGTTTAGGAACACTTTTTTAATCAAATTTACTTGATTTTAAAAAATCTTCTCCTCTTAAACCAATGAAAGGACTGCTTTGAAACATTGCATACATCATCTTCAGGATGTCCTCTACCAAAATTGTCTAAATCATGACACCTGACTACCTACATAGCTACGTTGGATTAAAATAGAAAAAATGAAAAAAGGGGGTGGGGTCGAGAGAATTTTCGATTGATAGTTTAAAAAAGTATAACAGGTACAGAAAATTTGAAGTGAACCTCCCTTCTCCTTACCATCAAAAGATCCTCCTTATAGGAGTTATTTCCCTTAAGAGGTCAAAATTAATGATTTTTGCAGAAGTGTTGGGCAATTCCTTATAGCAAAGAAAAGCTGGATAAAAAAGTGTTGGTTGGTTTCAGATTCAGGTGAGCGATACAGGCTCCTGGGAGCCTCCAGTTTAATGTCTTATGTGCACAAACCATATTGTATCACATGTTCTGAGAATAGTTTAAATTTCACAAAGTCAAAGACAATTTAGCTTTTGATTACACATAGTATTCTTTGTCAGAGTTTTCATTGTCTTTTGTTATCATTTATTTTTATAAAACAAATACTGAAACCAAAATTGGCACAGAATTGTTCATAATCCTCTGAATTGTTGTTCATTTTTTTGGTGATAAGCCATCTTACTTAGGGGGCTGAGTTTTTGTTGGGAATTGTTTTTTGGTGATAAGCCATCTTACTTAAGGGGCTGGGTTTTTGTTGGGAATTGTTTTTTAGTGATAAGCCATCTTACTTAAGGGGCTGGGTTTTTGTTGGGAATTGTTTTTTAGTGATAAGCCATCTTACTTAAGGGGCTGGGTTTTTGTTGGGAATTGTTTTTTGGTGATAAGCCATCTTACTTAAGGGCTGGGTTTTTGTTGGGAATTGTTTTTTAGTGATAAGCCATCTTACTTAAGGGGCTGGGTTTTTGTTGGGAATTGTTTTTTAGTGATAAGCCATCTTACTTAAGGGGCTGGGTTTTTGTTGGGAATTGTTTTTTGGTGATAAGCCATCTTACTTAAGGGGCTGGGTTTTTGTTGGGAATTGTTTTTTGGGTGATAAGCCATCTTACTTAGGTGACTGAGTTTTTGTTAGGAATTGTGTTTTTGGTGATAGCCATCTTACTTAGGTGACTGAGTTTTGTTAGGAATTGTGTTTTTGGTGATAAGCCATCTTACTTAGGGTGCTGAGTTTTTGTTGGGAATTGTCTGAAATGTAAAAATCAAAATTCTGTACATAAATCCCAAAGTAGCTGTTTTATAGATATTTTAAACTTTAAAGAATAAATTTAAATGCTTAGTTTCATATTATGTGAAGTAAAGCAAATGGTGGAAGTAGATATGCGATGGTTTTATTTTACAAAAATAATTTAATATAAATAAAAAAAAAATAAATATATTGACTTAACACAATTTTTATATATCTAGACACTATATGAAGATGCACAGAAGCAAGTGGAAGGCAAGGACCAATTAGTGAAGAGTCTTACACAAAGTCTGCAGGACAAGGACAAACAACTCCAGTATTGTATGGAGATATTCAGACCTACCAAGGTAGGACCATAAAAACAACTCTTGTCTTAGTAACATTAGACCTCACACATTATTTAATTGTCATTGATATAATGAAATAACAAATTAAAGGTAACTGAAGAAGCAGCATTAATTGATTCTATATCTCTCAGATGCCTCTTTTAATTGGACATCTCCTAGGTGTATACTTTTTTGGGGTGCATCTATCGTTAACAAGGGGTAAGAAATGAACAACCTGATTTTAAGAAGAGTGGAACAAATCTCGCAATCCTTGCTGATAATCTTATTATATGCAATGGAAAGTTAAATTCAGGTGTTCCATGTCAAATAGAGGCATTATGGCATATCAGTGTCTGTTCTTTTGTCCACATGTCTATGATAACTGAAGAACGATGTGTGACCAAATTTCTTTAAATTGTATGAAATATTTGTTGCAATAATTATATGAATGCACCATTCTGTTTTTGAGATTTGTACATTTTTTCATTCTTGAATCAAGAGACTTTAATATTCAAATTCTAGTTGATTTTTAACATTGCATATTAAATGAAGAATACAGATTCTTATGTAAATAACCAATTTATGGTACAGATGAGCTCATGTGCACTCATCTCGCCTTGTTTGGATCATCCAATCAAGAATATTGTTGTGGTAACATCAGCGTTCTTGTGGAAGTTCGCCCGGTCTTTCCCCGTTATGTATGTAAGAAACAGTAATGTTTACATACATGTAGTAATAGTTTTAGATGACAGGTGAATTCTGCTCTTATTGCAGCTATTTTATATGTCTCTGCTGATAGGCATTAGGCCATTTATATATTTTGTTCCACATTCCACATAGATACTTTATATATAGCAAACTGTCCATTTCTTCACAGGAAGAAGAAAAGAAATCGGTTGATATGTGGATGAAGGAATTACAAGACAAACTGAGGGAAAAAAATCAGGCTTTAGAGGTAATTGTTATGCTCACTGGTGTCTGTATATACTACCCAGTTAGTAGTTACCTGCCTAATGTCTTGTTCACTCGCAGTACTTTTACATAACCATTACAACTACCTATAGTCTTAATTGACAAGGATTGCCAGTTTTCCTACAGAAGGTCTGGGGTTCCCTCCGGGTACTCCTGCTTCCTCCCCCATTAAAACTGGATGCCATGAAATAGCTGAAAAATTGCTGAAAGTTGCATTATACATTATTCAAGCAAAAAAACCAACTACCTACGATATTTTCATGGCATAAATAACTCATCAAATGGTGCAATAGTGTTAAACCCTAACAACAAACTAGTAACTGGACCTAAATATAATGGTGGAGCCCTCCTTATATGGTATTATCTATTATCTCTGTTGACTTCTAGTTAATCATACATTTTTAACGAATAATAAAAAATATTTGTTATATATAAAAGTTGACAGACAGTTGTATTATTATAAATACATAATGATCTTTTCATAACATAAGTAATCTTATTAAATCTTCATAAAACTTCATAAGTACTTCATAACTAATATGACATGTTTCTGAAGTTGAACTATATTTCAACCCTTAATGTATAAAACTTGCAAGTAAGGATTTCTTATCAATAAAGTGCAATAAAGTTTAAAAGATAATCTAGTATATTATAAATAGTAGTCAACAAGTATTATTGGCAAGTAAGAGAAATATTCTGGACTTTTTATCCCTTTGTCCTTCTACAAATAGAAACCACATATTAGTGACTTTATATCCCTTAAGCCTACCAATAGAAACCACATATTTTATATCCCTTTATCAGAACATTGTCGAAACAATCACTAAAAGCAATTCTGGTATTGTAGAAAAGCATCAGGTGTAAATGCCAGTAGTTAAAAATTAAAACTAGTACAGTAATGGAGAGATATTTCCAACAGGATTGTTTGTTTGAATCACATTCCTCAATCTTCAGCTGTATCATGGCATTCTGTTTTTATTGTTAGAGGAAGCCAGATCACCCACGTCCTCCATTATTTTGACACATGTATCAGATTGATTTTCTACTGACCTTTGCCTTTTTGTTTGTTTGGCATCATCAAATGTTTGATATACATTATCAGGGAGAGCTTTAGATACTCAACTTGGTTAGGTGCCTCATCCTAATTATATCTTAACCAGTTGTTTCTGGTCAAACGCAGCATGTATAAGCATTTACTAGCAAAGCAACAATGAATATTAGGCCTTATCTTAAAATTTTGAAACTTACCGGTAAGGTATCCGACCCATAATTGAAGTCACAGTTTAATTTTATTTTTAGACCAAGAAATGCAAATTTATTTACTCAATATATTGCTAATTAATGATACAAAGTAAATATATTGTTTTACTTTGAGTCAATGTTAACAGTTTTGAGAAAAAAATTTAGTTGCTCAAATAGTAGTTCCGATGTTTGCGGAACATTACAGAGGTCTGCTCCATTGACAAACAATGGACATCCGGGACACCAAATATGATCACGTGGTCAGTTATGGGTCGGATACCTTAATACAATAGTCTCCACAGCAGGGCTTTGACTGGCTTTCTATGATATGATCACAGTCAAGGAGTTTCAGTTGCTTACTTTAATGTGAGAAGAATCTTTTTAGCTCACCTGACCCGAAGGGTCATGTGAGCTTTTGCCATCACTTGGCGTCCGTCGTCGTCCGTCGTCGTCGTCGTAGCCTTTGTTAACTTTTCTTAAAAAATCTTCTCCTCCAAAATCACTGAAGGGATTGCTTTGAAACTTTGCATACATCATCAGTAAAATGCCCTCTACCAAGTTTGCCCAAATCATGGCCTCAGACCAACCAACATGGCCGCCATGGCTAAAAATAGAACAGAGGGGTCAAAATACAGTTTTTGTCTCGCCTGCGACGAAAGTCGCTGGAGGCGGCGGCGGCGTAAACACTTGACATCTTGCTTCATATCTTTGTAAGTCCCAGCCCTAGGTCCATCAAATTTGGTCCAGAGGTAGCTTATGAGTACTTGCCAGTCAGTCACCTGTCACCTGACCTTGACCTCAATTTCACGGTCCAGCGACTACGTTAAAGTTTTCGGGTTACAAAAGTTCCTCTGTAACTACGCATGGTAGAATGACAATATTTGGTGTATAGGTTGCTGATGACTAGTACATGACTGTCTGGTAGGTGTCACCTGACCTTGACCTCAATTTCACGGTCCAGCGACTACATTAAAGTTTTTGGGTTACAACAGTTCCTCTAACTACGCATGGTAGGATGACAATATTTGGTGTATAGGTTGCTGATGACTAGTACATGACTGTCTGGTAGGTGTCACCTGACCTTGACCTCAATTTCACGGTCCAGCGACTATGTTAAAGTGTTTGGGTTACGGCTGTTCCCCTGTAACTATGCAGGGTATGGTGACAATTTTTTGTATACAGGCTGCTGCTGATATTTAATGCTATTTACGTAATGCTTATAATGAAATTTATTTTCGTTACTGATGCGGAATGCAGGCGAGACGTTTTTCTGTGTCCACACTTGTTTGCTTACAGTTCAAAAAGTATAACAGATACAGGAAAACCGAAGAGACCTTCCTTCTTCAGCATCTAAAGCACTACAAAACACTCCATTGGGTCAAAGTTGTATGATGACTCCTTGTAGGAGTTATTGCCCTTTAATTGTCAAAATTGATGATTTTTGCCATTTTTGCCTCAAAATCTTGAAAATTATTAGAACTAGAGAAAAAGTTAGCATTGCTTAATTGTTCTGCTCTATGAGGGCTACAAAAAGGACTTAAGGTCAAGATTGTCTGATTAACCGTTTAAGAGTTATTCCCCTTGAACTGTTTTTTTTAATCGGTTTTAATTGATTTTTTAAAATCTTCTCCTCTTAAACAACTGAAAGTACTGCTTTGAAACTTTGTACACATCATCTGTCAAATGTCCTCAACCAAGTTTGCACCTACCATGGCTGCAGATTAACCAACATGGCCACCATGGCTAAAAATAGGATGGGGGGGGCGGTAAAATACAGTTTTTGGCTTATATTTAAAAAAGTGTAACAGATACAGGAAAACCGAAGAGACGTGCCTTCATCTGCATCAAAAGCTCTACGAAACACTCCATTGGGTTGAAGTTGTATGATGACTCCTTATAGGAGTTATTGCCCTTTAATTGTCAAAATTGATTATTTTTGACATTTTCACCTCAAAATCTTGAAAATTATTAGAACTAGAGAAAAAGTTAGCATTGCTTAATTGTTCTGCTCTATGAGGGCTACAAAAAGGACTTAAGGGTCAAGATTGTCTGATTAACCGTTTAAGAGTTATTTCCCTTGAACTGTTTTTTTTAATCGGTTTTAATTGATTTTTTAACATTTTTTCCTCTGAAACAACTGAAAGTACTGCTTTGAAACTTTGTACACATCATCTGTCAAATGTCCTCAACCAAGTTTGCACCTACCATGGCTGCAGATTAACCAACATGGCCACCATGGCTAAAAATAGAAGGGGGGGGGGGGGGTGGCGGTAAAATACAGTTTTTGGCTTATATTTAAAAAAGTGTAACAGATACAGGAAAACCGAAGAGACATGCCTTCATCTGCATCAAAAGCTCTAAGAAACACTCCATTGGGTTGAAGTTGTATGATGACTCCTTATAGGAGTTATTGCCCTTTAATTGTCGAAATTGATTATTTTTGACATTTTTGCCTCAAAATCTTGAAAATTATTAGAACTAGAGAATAAGTTAGCATTGCTTAATTGTTCTGCTCTATGAGGGCTACAAAAAGGACTTAAGGGTCAAGATTGTCTGATGAACCGTTTAGGAATTGTTCTCCTTGAACATTTTTTTTAATCAATTTTACTTGATTTTAAAAAATCTTCTCCTCTTAAACCAATGAAAGGACTGCTTTGAAACATTGCACACATCATCTTTAGGATGTCCTCTACCAAAATTGTGCAAATCATTACACCTGACTACCTACATAGCTACATTGGATTAAAATAGAAAAAATGAAAAAAAGGGGGGGGGGGGGGGGGGGGTTGAGAGAGTTTTCGACTGATAGTTAAAAAAAAGTATAACAGGTACATCAAATTTGAAGTGAACCTCCCTTCTCCCTCTAACCATCAAAAGATCCTCCTTATAGGAGTTATTTCCCTTAAAAGGTCAAAATTAATGATTTTTGCAGAAGTGTTGGGCAATTCCTTATAGCAAAGAAAAGCTGGATAAAAAAGGGTTGTTTGGTTTTAGGTTCAGGTGAGCGATACAGGCTCCTGGGAGCCTCTAGTTGTTTTTGTCTCGCCTGCGACAAAAGTCGCTGGAGGCGAGACATATGTATGGGAATCCAGCGGCGGCGGCGTCGTAAACACTTGACATCTTGCTTCATATCTTTGTAAGCCCAAGCCCTAGGTCCATCAATTTGGTCCAGAGGTAGCTTATGATGAGTACTTGCCAGTCAGTCACCTGTCACCTGACCTTGACCTCAATTTCTCGGTCCAGCGACTACGTTAAAGTTTTTGGGTTACGACAGTTCCTCTATAACTACGCATGGTAGGATGACAATATTTGGTGTATAGGTTGCTGATGACTAGTACATGACTGTCTGGTAGGTGTCACCTGACCTTGACCTCAATTTCACGGTCCAGCGACTACGTTAAAGCTTTTGGGTTACGACAGTTCCTCTGTAACTACGCATGGTAGGTGTATAGGTTGCTGATGACTAGTACATGACTGTCTGGTAGGTGTCACCTGACCTTGACCTCAATTTCATGGTCCAGCGACTACGTTAAAGTTTTTGGGTTATGACAGTTCCTCTAACTACGCATGGTAGGATGACAATATTTGGTGTATAGGTTGCTGATGACTAGTACATGACTGTCTGGTAGGTGTCACCTGACCTTGACCTCAATTTCACGGTCCAGCGACTACGTTAAAGCTTTGGGTTATGACAGTTCCTCTGTAACTACGCATGGTAGGATGACAATTTTTGGTGTATAGGTTGCTGATGACTAGTACATGACTGTCTGGTAGGTGTCACCTGACCTTGACCTAAATTTCACGGTCCAGCGACTAAGTTAAAGTTTTTGGGTTACGACAGTTCCTCTGTAACTACGCATGGTAGGATGACAATATTTGGTGTATAGGTTGCTGATGACTAGTACATGACTGTCTGGTAGGTGTCACCTGACCTTGACCTCAATTTCATGGTCCAGCGACTACGTTAAAGTTTTTGGGTTATGACAGTTCCTCTAACTACGCATGGTAGGATGACAATATTTGGTGTATAGGTTGCTGATGACTAGTACATGACTGTCTGGTAGGTGTCACCTGACCTTGACCTCAATTTCACGGTCCAGCGACTACGTTAAAGCTTTGGGTTATGACAGTTCCTCTGTAACTACGCATGGTAGGATGACAATATTTGGTGTATAGGTTGCTGATGACTAGTACATGACTGTCTGGTAGGTGTCACCTGACCTTGACCTAAATTTCACGGTCCAGCGACTAAGTTAAAGTTTTTGGGTTACGACAGTTCCTCTGTAACTACGCATGGTAGGATGACAATATTTGGTATATAGGTTGCTGATGAATAGTACATGACTGTCTGGTAGGTTCCACCTGACCTTGACCTTAATTTCACGGTCCAATGACTACATTAAAGTTTTTGGGTTACGGCTGTTCCCCTGTAACTATGCAGGGTATGGTGACAATATTTTGTATACAGGCCGCTGCTGATATTTAATGCTATTTACGTAATGCTTATGACGAAATTTATTTTCGTTACTGATGTGGAATGCAGGCGAGACGTTTTTCTGTGTCCACACTTGTTTATGGTTTTTAGAAGCAGAATTATTGTAACAAATGTAAATAAATTTTTGTAACAATCCAATTAATGACAATCAAGTGACCTAGAATAACATGTTCATTTCTAATATGGCCAAAACAATTCCTTGCATGATTTTATGTTGTTGTTTAAATCCTTTTATTGGTTATCTTTAGACTTAATAGTGGTTTAATTTGTTGATGTCAGATTAAAGGGTTTTATAGTAAAATATAATCTCATTCAAAGTCCTTAACTGTACAGGCGACATTTTAAAGGTTGTATCCAATTGACTCGTCTGTGTTAGTACGTCCAGCTAATGAGAGAGGACTTTTCACTTTTTGATCTTCAGTATGGGTTTAATGTGATTTATTGTATCCGTATTTTTCTGAAAATATTGTTTTGTTTGTTGAACATCTCTTTTTTTCTATTGGAATTTGTTGATTTTTATTTGTTGCCCTAAGTTCTAACCCAGATAGAATGGTAAAATCAAGCAGGCAAGGGAAAACAGAGTTCCTGTATTTAGTACTCAACTCCTCCCTCAGTTGTCAAACCAGATCCCTGAAACTTAAAGGAAAGCTTGCACACGTATTAAAGTTGTGCACATGATATGAAATTCCTAGAATAATTTTTTCTAATTTTCCAGACTGGGAATTTACTCATTTGAAGCAAATTAACCAAAAGATGGTACCTATATTTAACAGATATATCAAGTCTGGAAGGGGTATTTCTGAATAATACCAGTAGGGAGATGAAATTTGATTCTCTTGACTGGTATTTTTCACAAATACCTCTCCCAGACATGATTTTATACATTTATTGACTGAAATAGGTTAATACCTGGTTTTATCAACCTGAAAAACTTATATATACAGAACCAACGGCGAGTGTGGATATTATTTTTGAGGTTTAATAAAATCAGGTATTAACAGATATAAAAGTTTATGAATGTTTTATTATATGACTGTTTTTAATTTTACACTGGAAGTTTCTAATAAAAAAAGGATAACAATAAACATTTTATATCAATAATAACAACAGTAAACTATCACATTTTAAATTAAAAGAAATTCACATTTTCCGACTAAAATTTATTTTAATATCAAAGCAATTATGAACAATTGGCAAAAAAAGTTCTTGATCATTGACATGGTTGCAAACTTTGTCTGCTGATGCTTGTCAGCCATTTTGAAACAATGTCAACAAATAGAATGTTTTAAAAGTATTATTTTGATTGGTTGATGTTTTTAATTCAACCAATCAAATTAATGCTTGTTTCCTATTGTTGAATCTATTTTTATCTACTGAAAAGTGATAAATATTCTATTTTAGCTACTCAAAAGTCAAAAATCAGTCTATTTTTATCTACTTTGAGGTTAATGCAGCTTCTGCATAATACTTTTCATGATGCCCTGATCCTCTCAAAATCAAGATAAATGTTAGTCATATAATACACAGAATATCATGATTTCAAAGAGCGATGATACAAGACCAATTGCATGCTGTTTATTGACTCTACTATCGGAACCTTTTTGGTTTTCAAAATCAATTACTTATGTTACATTTACTTTGAGTTAAAAGTAAAAACTTCTGAATGAATTTTTATAGGATTATTATATGCAAGAGTTATTTTTTAGCAAATATCATGGCACAGAGGGTAATTTTTTGTCGATTACCCCGGTGATGACCAATTCCATGCAAATTTCCCTGCCAGTGGTAGAAATCAGAAAATGTGCGAAAAAAAACTGTATATTGACCAATTCAAAGCCATCATTTTTATATGAGGTGTAATTATGTGCAAGATGCTCCTCTCAAAGTTTTCAACCTGGATTAATAAAACTTCATAGATAGAAGTATTTGCTTTTATGGAAATCTTAGAAAACTGTCATTTTTCTGCAAATTTTTTATATGATTGTACGTTTTTATGTAATCATCTCCTTGTAATCCTTGAATATTCTTCCTTATTATCAAATTGTAAACTATTCCCTATAAAAGCACTTTCTGTGCTACCCTGCCATTCAAACTTATGCAATTATTAGCTAATTTTGCTGAAGTCAGTACCTATTTTGAGTAATCTTCTCCTTCAGTTTCAAACCATATCTCTTAAACTTCACAGATAGATTCCAAATATATTGCAGTTGTGCACCTGCTATTATGGAATTGTTTCAGGAAGTTTTTCATATTTTTAGCTCACCTGACCCGAAGGGTCATGTGAGCTATTGCCATCACTTGGCGTCCGTCGTCCGTCGTCGTCGTCGTCGTTAACTTTTCTTCAAAAATCTTCTCCTCCAAAACCACTGAAGGGATTGCTTTGAAACTTTGCATACATCATCAGTAAAATGCCCTCTACCAAGTTTGCCCAAATCATGGCCTCAGACCAACCAACATGGCCGCCATGGCTAAAAATAGAACAGAGGGGTCAAAATACAGTTTTTTGCTTATAGTTCAAAAAGTATAACAGATACAGGAAAACCAAAGAGACCTTCCTTCTTCAGCATCTAAAGCTCTACAAAACACTCCATTTGGTCAAAGTTGTATGATGACTCCTTGTAGGAGTTATTGCCCTTTAATTGTCAAAATTGATGATTTTTGCCATTTTTGCCTCAAAATCTTGAAAATTATTAGAACTAGAGAAAAAGTTAGCATTGCTTAATTGTTCTGCTCTATGAGGGCTACAAAAATGACTTTAGGGTCAAGATTGTCTGATTAACCGTTTAAGAGTTATTCCCCTTGAACTGTTTTTTTAATCGGTTTTAATTGATTTTTTAAAATCTTCTCCTCTGAAACAACTAAAAGTACTGCTTTGAAACTTTGTACACATCATCTGTCAAATGTCCTTAACCAAGTTTGCACCAACCATGGCTGCAGATTAACCAACATGGCCACCATGGCTAAAAATAGGATGGGGGGGGGGTAAAATACAGTTTTTGGCTTATATTTAAAAAAGTGTAACAGATACAGGAAAACCGAAGAGACATGCCTTCATCTGCATCAAAAGCTCTAAGAAACACTCCATTGGGTTGAAGTTGTATGATGACTCCTTATAGGAGTTATTGCCCTTTAATTGTCAAAATTGATGATTTTTGCCATTTTTGCCTCAAAATCTTGAAAATTATTAGAACTAGAGAGAAAGTTAGCATTGCTTAATTGTTCTGCTCTATGAGGGCGACAAAAATGACTTAAGGGTCAAGATTGTCTGATTAACCGTTTAAGAGTTATTCCCCTTGAACTGTTTTTTTTAATAGGTTTTAATTGATTTTTTAAAATCTTCTCCTCTGAAACAACTGAAAGTACTGCTTTGAAACTTTGTACACATCATCTGTCAAATGTCCTCAACCAAGTTTGCACCAACAATGACTGCAGATTAACCAACATGGCCACCATGGCTAAAAATAGGATGGGGGGGGGGGCTGTAAAATTCAGTTTTTGGCTTATATTTAAAAAAGTGTAACAGATACAGGACAACCGAAGAGACATGC
Organism: Limnoperna fortunei; assembly: GCA_944474755.1. NCBI lineage: Eukaryota > Metazoa > Mollusca > Bivalvia > Mytilida > Modiolidae > Limnoperna > Limnoperna fortunei. The sequence goes on along the minus strand of OX104114.1, from coordinate 47,073,141 downwards.
CTTCATCTGCATCAAAAGCTCTAAGAAACACTCCATTGGGTTGAAGTTGTATGATGACTCCTTATAGGAGTTATTGCCCTTTAATTGTCAAAATTGATGATTTTTGCCATTTTTGCCTCAAAATCTTGAAAATTACTAGAACTAGAGAAAAAGTTAGCATTGCTTAATTGTTCTGCTCTATGAGGGCTACAAAAATGACTTTAGGGTCAAGATTGTCTGATGAACCGTTTAGGAATTATTCTCCTTGAACATTTTATTTAATCAATTTTACTTGATTTTAAAAAATCTTCTCCTCTTAAACCAATGAAAGGACTGCTTTGAAAAATTGCACACATCATCTTTAGGATTTCCTCTACCAAAATTGTGCAAATCATGACACCTGACTACCTACATAGCTACGTTGGATTAAAATAGAATAAATGAAAAAAGGGGGGGGGGGGAGTCAAGAGAGTTTTTGACTGATAGTTTGAAAAGTATAAAAGGTACAGCAAATTTGAAGTGAACCTCCCTTCTCCCTCTAACCATCAAAAGATCCTCCTTATAGGAGTTATTTCCCTTAAAAGGTCAAAATTAATGATTTTTGCAGAAGTGTTGGGCAATTCCTTATAGCAAAGAAAAGCTGGATAAAAAAGGGTTGTTTGGTTTCAGGTTCAGGTGAGCGATACAGGCTCCTGGGAGCCTCTAGTTCCATTTATCAATAATTTAATTTGCTTTGTAAGCTGAAATCTGATTGGTCAATTCAAATCGGGCAACCCATATTATAAGAAATAACTTGCGTGACCTATGACCTATTCTAACGCCGTTAAAATTCAAATAGTTCCACGACGTCATCGACGCTTTTACCGCTAAAATTGATAAGATTTATAGTTGAAATTAAATTATAAGGAATATTTCAAATTTCTTAACAGATTATATGATATAATATGGTTTGGGTCTGTTTACACCATTCATAAACCGCTTCGCGGTTTATTAGGCGTAAACAGACCCAAACCATATTATATCGTATAATCTGTTCAGAAATTTGAAGTATTCCTTAAATATTTTAATTTCTTTTAAATACTCTTTAGCTAACAACATTGTCCGTTTCGTATAACCTAGCTTGGTATTTTAGCACATGACTGTTTGATGACGTCATAATTAAATGTATTGATGACGTTGATTATACATAAATTCTTTCGCAAACAACAAGCGTTAATACTATTAATTGTAAATAGCAAATATTATTTGACTACTGGTTAAATATTGTTTTTGTTATTTCTTTTCATAATATTGAATTTAAAATAAAAGAATTTTTTTCAAATGTTGGTTAGATTATTGGATATAGACAACTTTGTGTCGGTTTACGCTGTACATAAAAGCATTTTATTGGTGTAAACCTACCCAAAGTCGTCTATATCCAATAATCTAACCAGGTATTGAAAACAAACAAGCAAATTTAACATTACATGTATTTGATTTTTAGTACATTTGATCAAATCCTTGTTCAGTTTTGACACAAAACCTTAACTTTCTACTAACTACATTTTAAATTATTTCCCATTTAAAAGCAAATATCATATATTAAGGCATGTAAATTGCTACCTCCCCATTTCAGACTTGTGCAGTTTTTTATTCATTCATAACATGTATGATGTATTGGATGTAAATTGGCTCCTAGTTTTTGATTATTTCAGCAAACAAGACATTAGACCAGTATACATACTGTCCAAGGAAATGTTTGTAAAAGATTCATGGACAAAAAATTTATGTAGACCCATTTAGAAATAAACAATTCTATGCTTGTAGAGCAGCCAATCAAAATCAATTCTGTGTCCAACTTAGGTTATGCTTTCCAGTTAAGTGACATGATCAGACATTCTCACAATGGAATACATCCAGATTGTATTTAAATTCAACTATTGATGTTAAAGCAATATTTTATGAGAACTGAGGGTCGGTGTTTTTTGCCTACTTGACGACTGTTGAGGTTTGGGTTTGAATCTGACTTAGGACATGTTGTGCATGGTTCCAACGTTAGGTTTTAGTTCCCAAATGTCAGAAGCTGGGACTTTTATGTTCCCATTTTGTTGATGGAGCAAAATATAAAACAATATTATAATCAAACATGCACAGGTAAGTAGAATGTGTGCTGGCATTGCTTTTGGATGTCTCTTGATTGACAAGTGTTATCTTAATTGACAAGAATTACCTGTTTTGGGCCAACATTTGGGGTTCTCACTAGATACTCTGTAACGATTTATACACTTATTTTTTAGGATGCTACTGCAGAAAAGTACAGAATATTGGATGAAAAAGATGGAGAGATAAGAAGGCTGAAACAACAAATAAGAGAAAAAGAAAGAGATCTGGAAAAGGCTAACCAAGCGCTTCTGATATCTGAAGAAACTATAGATGTAATTGAAGATATTTAGTTTATCAAAAAGGATTTGTAATTTTAAACATTGATATAAGAATGTAATAACCAAGTTATTTATAACTGATAAATCTGTTTAAGTCCGAAAATTGAAAACAGATCAGTTAGATAAACACTACGAAATTTTTATTATCTTCTTTTCAGCATTAATAGCCCAACATAGTAATCCAGTGATGTCATTAGAAGGTGCCAACCAGCATAAATCAATGGCTACTAGTTTATCTGTTTCCGACTACTTGCAAATAAAAAATCTGTGAAATACTCATTAATTTCCATTTGAAGTACATATATGTATTTTCAGTACTCTGAAAATAATTAAAAATGAATGTAATGTGATTGTTCATAAATGATGAGTCAGATAGCTGTTTTACAGTATCTAAATATACACAAATTTATTTTAATCTGCCAATCAAAGTGTGAATTTCTTAAATAAGAAAGGGTTTCAACTTTCGGTCAATATGAATATGTCAGAATGTTAAAGATTAAACCCAATTCCAATAATTGCTAGACAACTTCAGTTCTTTTTTTTTCTGAAGTAAAAGATTAATAATGGTAAATAATTATGCAATAACTGAATGTGTAACTGTTTAATAGTGTTGATTCTATAGAGAATTAATCTCACAAAATAGTCATTTATACATTTAAGTATGTGTATTCACATGAACCGGAAACACATTTTTGTCTCGCCTGTGACAAAAGTCGATGGAGGCGAGACATATGTATGGGAATCCGGCGGCGGCGGCGTAAACACTTGACATCTTGCTTCATATCTTTGTAAGCCCAAGCCCTAGGTCCATCAAATTTGGTCCAGAGGTAGCTTATGATGAGTACTTGCCAGTCTGTCACCTGACCTTGACCTCAATTTCACGGTCCAGCGACTACGTTAAAGTTTTTGGGTTACGACAGTTCCTCAGTAACTGCGCATGGTAGGATGACAATATTTGGTGTATAGGTTGCTGATGACTAGTACATGACTGTCTGGTAGGTGTCACCTGACCTTGACCTCAATTTCACGGTCCAGCGACTACGTTAAAGTTTTTGGGTTATGACAGTTCCTCTGTAACTACGCATCGTAGGATGACAATATTTGGTGTATAGGTTGCTGATGACTAGTACATGACTGTCTGGTAGGTGTCACCTGACCTTGACCTCAATTTCACGGTCCAGCGACTACGTTAAAGTTTTTGGGTTACGACAGTTCCTCTGTAACTACGCATGGTAGGATGACAATATTTGGTGTATAGGTTGCTGATGACTAGTACATGACTGTCTGGTAGGTGTCACCTGACCTTGACGTCAATTTCACTGTCCAGCAACTACATTAAAGTTTTTGGGTTACGACAGTTCCTCTGTAACTACACATGGTAGGATGACAATATTTGGTATATAGGTTGCTGATGAATAGTACATGACTGTCTGGTTGGTGCCATTTGACCTTGACCTCAATTTCACGGTCCAGTGACTACGTTAAAGTTTGTAGGTTACTGCTGTTCCCTTGTAACCAAGCATGGTAGGATGACAATATTTGGTATATAGGTTGCTGATGAATAGTAAATGATTGTCTGGTAGGTGTCACCTGACCTTGACCTCAATTTAACGGTTCAGCGACTACGTTAAAGTTTTTGTATTAGGACAGTTCCTCTGTAACTATGCATAGTATGGTGACAATAATTGGTATACAGGCCGCTGCTCATAATTAATGCTATTTACGTAATGCTTATGACGAAATTTATTTTCGTTACTGTTGCGGAATGCAGGCGAGACATTTTTCTGTGTCCACACTTGTTTTAATATATATATTGCGACTTTCTTGGGTACAAGTCAGAACCGCACAGAATGCCCCAGGTAGCAGGAAATTGCATCTTATATTTTAAAAACTTTCTGATGGGACACAGCTGCCCTGTGTTGTTACTTTTCTGATTCTCTTTCTATTTAAAAGTTAATGACATCCCTGCAGTGTTACTCGTCCCTTTAAAGCCGTTGTTTTGATCAGGTGTCCTCTGTGTATATATATATATATATAAGTCACATTTTGTGTTCACTAGTTGATGGTATATTTAGGAGGCTAATTCCAGAGATGTTTAAAATAAGCCGTTAAAACATTTTATATAAAAGGGCAGTTATTGAAATTGGAAGCCTTCCAAACAGTCCACCCCCATTATTTGGATTTTGGAAAACCACTGAGCACAGCTGTTGATCTCAAAATCATTTTACTGTAGGGTCTGGAAAAAGAATGTGGAGATAGAGACTTGAACATGCAACAGTTAGTTAGTTCACTAAAGTCATCTCAAAGATCTTTTGAGGTAAGTGTATACTGGATTATTGTTTATTTAAAAGTTGTCATTAGTGATTTTACCTTTGAAAATGTTGATTTGCTAGGAAAATTTCAGAGACCTTGTAAATCTAGTTACTAGTATTGTAATTTAGGATTGATAGACATGTATGACTTTAAGCAATAAATTAAGCATCAGTTGTTCTTGTTTTAGTGAACTGTATCTAAACTTGTATTGTTTTGGACAATTGTACCTTAACCTAATTTCTTAGGTGACTGTTTTACATTAAACAACTGTACATTAGCAGTTATTAGGGCCCCGCTACTTAGTGGCGAGCACCCTATAGTGATCAGTCCATCTGTCAGATACTTATTGTGTCAGGGCTATAAGTTTTTATACCCCCCGCTTAAGCTTAAGCAGGAGGTATATAGTGATCATGGTGTCTGTCCGTCCGTCCGTCCGTCCGATACACTTTCTCTTATTTGCAACTCCTCGTACACCACTGAATAAAATTTGATGAAACTTACAATCCTTGTCACATAGTGCCATTGTGCAGGAGATATTTAACATTTTGATCGGAATGATATTTGGGGTTTCCCATAGAATTACATGGACATTGTCATTGACATAAGGGTATACCCATCTCTTATGTGCAACTCCTCCTACACCACTGAATGGAATTTGATGAAACTTAAACAGAATCTTTGTCACATAGCGCCATTGTGCACCTGATATTTAACATTTTGATTGGAATGATATTTGGGTTTTCGCACAGAAAAAAATTGACATTGCTATTCTTTGAGGTGGGGGGAGGATGGGGGTTCCCATGTTTTATCTGCAACTCTTCCTACACTAGATTAAGTTTCAAGTTCATAAGTACTAGTAAGAACACGTGCATTTTTGAAGAAATCATGAAGCGGGGTGTATCAATGGTGAGCCTTGCTCACAGTTTTTTTTACTCTAGTTTATATTATGATGTAGGCTTTTTATATTTGGTATGAGGGTAGATAATATCAAGCCGATTTGTTGCATACCTTGGTTGATGACCGTTGACCTTGAACTGTGACCTCAAGGTCGGTTGAGCCCAAAAAGATGATATTAGTTACTTGAGGTTACTATGTTAATTGTTTTTGTTTTATGTGACTGTATGTGAACTGTTATTACTTTGGTTCACTAAACATTAACTGTTACTAACTGGGGTGACTGTATATGAACTGTTATTACTTTGGCTCACTAAACATTAACTGTTATATCCTGGGGTGACTGAAATGGAACTGTTATTACTTTGGCTCACTAAACATTAACTGTTATATCCTGGGGTGACTGTATATGAACTGTTATTACTTTGGCTCACTAAATAGTAACTCTTATTTCCCGGGGTGACTGCATTTTAACTGTTATTGCTTGGCTCACTAAACATTAACTGTTATATCCTGGGGTGACTGAAATGAACAGTTATTACTTTGGCTCACTAAACATTAACTGTTATATCCTGGGGTGACTGTATATTAACTGTTATTACTTTGGCTCACTAAACAGTAACTATTTCCCGGGGTGACTGTATTTTAACTGTTATTGCTTGGCTCACTAAACATTAACTGTTATTTCCTGGGGTGACTGTATATGAATTGTTAGTGTCTTGGGATTGTATCTTTGATTAAATATCCTAACTGTATATGATATATTTCATTGCAGGAAAAAATTATGCATTTAATTTGTATTCAGCTATTTGTTGATTAGAAAAATGTTCATCATGTTACTATTATGTGTGTCTTAGGATGCATTAGACAGCCATGCTAGGGTACTGAATGAGAAAGATGGCATTATAAAAAGACTGCAGAATACTCTAGCTGAAAAAGAAAGAAGTATAGAGGTATGAACATCTAGTGAAGACATATCTTCAGGTTACAAAAAGACCTATCTGACAATCTTAGATTAAACAATTTTAGGTCTTAAATTATAACTAATGGTCTGAAGATGCTTGTTACTTTTTCTGTGCTTTTCATCAACAAGAAATGTTATCTAGGTAATGTGATAGAAGCATCCTCCTTAGATTATTTAAATATTAAAAAATACAGTGTTTTAGGCTCATTGTACAAATATATTGTAATATTTGAATATTAGCACTTTTCTGAATTCATTGTATAAATCGCATTTCATGTTTCAGTCGTCACATTGGAATGACACTTCAAGTAACGAGGAAATTAACAGAATGAAGAAACAGCTTAAAGAAAAAGATGACTTGTTGCAGGTCATTATTAATTGACATTTTTTAGCTCACCTGACCCGAAGGGTCATGTGAGCTATTGCCATCACTTGGCGTCCGTCGTCGTCCGTCGTCGTCGTCGTCGTCTTTAACTTTTCTTCAAAAATCTTCTCCTCAAAAACCACTGAAGGGATTGCTTTGAAACTTTACATACATCATCAGTAAAATGCCCTTTACCAAGTTTGCCCAAATCATGGCCTCAGACCAACCAACATGGCCGCCATGGCTAAAAATAGAACAGAGGGGTCAAAATACAGTTTTTTGCTTATAGTTCAAAAAGTATAACAGATACAGGAAAACCGAACAGACCTTCCTTCTTCAGCATCTAAAGCTCTACAAAATACTTCATTGGGTCAAAGTTGTATGATGACTCCTTGTAGGAGTTATTGCCCTTTAATTGTCAAAATTGATGATTTTTGCCATTTTTGCCTCAAAATCTTGAAAATTATTAGAACTAGAGAAAAAGTTAGCATTGCTTAATTGTTCTGCTCTATGAGGGCTACAAAAATGACTTTAGGGTCAAGATTGTCTGATTAACCGTTTAAGAGTTATTCCCCTTGAACTGTTTTTTTTATCGGTTTTAATTGATTTTTTAAAATCTTCTTTGAAGAAACAACTGAAAGTACTGCTTTGAAACTTTGTACACATCATCTGTCAAATGTCCTCAACAAAGTTTGCACTACCCATTGCTGCAGATTAACCAACCTGGCCACCATGGCTAAAAATTGGAGGGGGGGGGGCTGTAAAATACAGTTTTTGGCTTATATTTAAAAAAGTGTAACAGATACAGGAAAACCGAACAGACATGCCTTTATCTGCATCAAAAGCTCTACGAAACACTCCATTGGGTCAAAGTTGTATGATGACTCCTTGTAGGAGTTATTGCCCTTTAATTGTCAAAATTGATGATTTTTGCCATTTTTGCCTCAAAATCTTGAAAATTATTAGAACTAGAGAAAAAGTTAGCATTGCTTAATTGTTCTGCTCTATGAGGGTTACAAAAATGACTGAAGGGTCAAGATTGTCTGATTAACCGTTTAAGAGTTATTCCCCTTGAACTGTTTTTTTTATCGGTTTTAATTGATTTTTTAAAATCTTCTCCTCTAAAACAACTGAAAGTACTGCTTTGAAACTTTGTACACATAATCTGTCAAATGTCCTCAACCAAGTTTGCACCTAACATGGCTGCAGATTAGCCAACATGGCCACCATGGCTAAAAATAGGATTGGGGGGGGGGGGGCGGTAAAATACAGTTTTTGGCTTATATTTAAAAAAGTGTAACAGATACAGGAAACCGAAGAGACATGCCTTCATCTGCATCAAAAGCTCTACGAAACACTCCATTGGGTTGAAGTTGTATGATGACTCCTTATAGGAGTTCTTGCCCTTTAATTGTCGAAATTGATTATTTTTGACATTTTTGCTTCAAAATCTTGAAAATTATTAGAACTAGAGAAAAAGTTAGCATTGCTTAATTGTTCTGCTCTATGAGGGCTTCAAAAATGACTTAAGGGTCAAGATTGTCTGATGAACCGTTTAAGAATTATTCTCCTTGAACATTTTCTTAATCAATTGTACTTGATTTTAAAAAATCTTCTCCTCTTAAACCAATGAAAGGACTGCTTTGAAACATTGCACACATCATCTTTAGGATGTCCTCTACCAAAATTGTGCAAATCATGACACCTGACTACCTACATAGCTACATTGGATTAAAATAGAAAAAATGAAAAAAAGGGGGGGGGGTGGGGGTTGAGAGAGTTTTCGACTGATAGTTAAAAAAGTATAACAGGTACAGCAAATTTGAAGTGAACCTCCCTTCTCCCTCTAGCCATCAAAAGATCCTCCTTATAGGAGTTATTTTCCTTAAAAGGTCAAAATTAATGATTTTTGCAGAAGTGTTGGGCAATTCCTTATAGGAAAGAAAAGCTGGATAAAAAAGGGTTGTTTAGTTTCAGGTTCAGGTGAGCGATACAGGCTCCTGGGAGCCTCTAGTTTTATAAACATGATTTGTGTAAACCCTTTCCTATATGCCATGCTGTATTTTTAGTGGTTTTTGGAAAACAGCTGATAGAAAAGTAATGTTGCATATTTAAAGTTAGAAAAAAATCATATTGCACAGCAATTTTCAAACAACTAATTAACTTTAAATTCTCCATTTTCTTGTTTATGAATTTTCAAGAAACATAGTACACAGTTACAACATAATGAAATCTCCTTACAGACAAAGTTCTGTAAGGATGAACCCAATACTTCACACTTAAGTCAAGTCAGAAAAAGGAGGGTTTTTACCAATATGTGCCAAGCAAGTCTACAGTGTGACTAAGACACACTTTTCTTGCATTATTTTGTAATTTGTGGGTTAATACATTACACCAATATATTGGAATTTTAATATTACAATAAAATCTTTTAGTATATTAGCTAGAAATGGAAACTAATCCTTTCCAGGAAAACAGAATATACATTTATTCTATTAGAGTTGTTGCAAGACTTCCTTTTTCAGACATGAAAACAGTTTTCATGGTTTTTAATTTTTTAGGATATAATGGCAGAACAATCTAAGAATACAGCTGCTAATGCTGAAGCACTCAATAACCTGATGAAGAAACTGAGGGCTAAAGATGAGGACATAAGGGAATTGATGGAGAGGTCCAACAAAGAAACTTCAGATTTACAGAAAGAAATTCAGCATTTACAGGCAGAATTAAATAGAAAACAATTACATTCTAAGGTAGGGATAAAAATAAAGCTTATGAAATAAGACCTGTTCAATACCAGAGAACTTTCAGAAAGATATATCTTAACCCACAAAATCGCAAATGTATTATGTGTAGACTCATGTCCTTCATGTAAATATTATCAAAATGGTGATGTTTTTCTGTAATTATTATAAAAGGTTAACTAAATAGTTTTAAAAAATATTCTACAACTAAGTTAAATGGGAGGTAACTCAGGATTACATTTAAAATATTCTATTTGACTTGCCTCCTTTGTATTTTAGAGCTCTGAAGACCAGATTTCTGACTTAGAACAGGAACACAGATCAACAATAGATAAACTGGCAGGAGCTCTGAAAGATAAAGATAAAACTATTGAGGTAAGATCAGCTTGATGTGAATTTTGATACAAATAATGTTAAATTATTGTTGTTTTCCCTGTATGTCAGATTTTATGAAGTTCATATATAATTCTAGAAGCTTTAACAATAGAACTTGGTCCTTTTTTGTATGAGGACCTTTTTTTGCCTAGAGTTAATGCAATGTTTACTTGTCTTATTATGTTTATCCTGCTGATGTAAAGATTTTCTAATCATCTAAAAACTAAGTATATTTTAAACATTTTTATGAATCATTGTTTATTTGCAATGGAACTGAATTGGTTCCAAAATCTCTGGTTTCTCTTTTTCATCTGATATATTCTGCTACCCCTGGATCAAAATAGTACAAAAATATTTATTTTAGGGGGTCTGTTTCAGAAGGGGAAAATTGTTTTATCTAAAATCAAGTATGCATTTTGTCAAAATCTGAAAAAAATAGTGATTGATACAACCTGTGTTATACAAAACCTTGTATGGTATACATTCCTCATCACAACCGCATGTCTGGTAGTGATACAATTGTACATGACTGTCTCGACGTGAAACAAGGAGTTGTATTTATGCATAATGTATGTAATGTGTATTTATTCAGTGTTATTTAAGAAGTCCAGTTTAAATAATATTAATAACATTTGTCTGCAGACATTGGTAGAAAGTGGACAAGAAAAAGATAAGTTGATACATAGATTGCAGCAAGTTCATGCTGCATCAAGAAACACTGTAGCTGATAATAACAAACTCAGAGATGACTTGGATGCACTGAGGAATGAGTTGAGTAAAAAGCAAGGTGAGCTGATTAAGGTTTGAAGAGTCATTTCTATAAAACCACACAGTTTTGTTTGTTTTATTATATGAGTCTGTCATTTGTCCAGGTTATCTGTCTGTAGATATGTTTATTACTGAACTTTACATTTTAATTTTAGTTGACTTATTGATTGTATGCTTTATCTATAATTATAGTCCTGGGGAAAATAATAAAGGTTGTAATTGATTTATTATCATGTAATCTAAAGCTTTTTCTAAGAGGTAGAACTTTGTTAGGTTTTTTTGTTTCCTTTTTAAGCTCATCTGACCGAAGGCCATGTGAACTTGTGCAATCACTATGCCTCTATCGTCTGTCATCGCTAAACAATTTAAAAAATCTTCTCTGAAACAACTGAACTTATTATACCCCCCGTAAACTTTTTTTTTGTTTTTGGGGGGGGGGGGGGGGTATATAAGAATCACCCTGTCTGTCCATCTGTCTGTTTGTCTGTCTGTCCACATCCCTTGTAAATGCTTCTCTTCCTAAACCGCTTCACAGAATTTTATGAAACTTTACATGGAGGAAGTACATCATATGTAGATGTGCAAGAAGAATTTTGTCACTTTTGGATATTATTCAGGGGAGATAATTGAACTTAGACTTTTAAAATATTGTATTGAGTGGGAGACCTCGTAAGGGCAACTCCTCCTAAACCGCTTCACAGATTTTGATTTTTTGTTTGTTTGAATGGTGTTTTAACGTGGCGTTTCAGCAATTTTTCAGCTATTTCATGGCGTCCAGTTTTTATTGGGGAGGAAGCCGGAGTACCGGAGAGAACCCCCGACCTGCGGTAGGAAAACTGGCAATCCTTGTCAATTAAGATTGGAGTCGAGTACACCGTGCCTGCAGTGAGAATCAAACCCGCAATCTCAGTGTTGACAGACCACGTGATCAATAGTAAACGAACTACCTTGACCACTCGGCCACCGAGGCCCCCACAGATTTTGATGAAACTTTACATGAAGGAAGTACATCATATGTAGATGTGCATGAAGAATTTTCGTCGCTGTCTGATATTATTCAGGGCAGATAATTGGACTTGAAGTGAAGCGGGGGGAGGGAGGGGGGGTTTCCCTTTGTGAGCATGCTCACAGTCCACACTTGTGTTTCCTTTCTTTTCATTATTGAGATATAAGGAGCTTTTCTCTGTCTTATTACTATTGATAATATTTGGACTGAAAGGAAGCACTTTTGTCTTGTTCACATGAATAAAGTGACAAACCATGTGTTAGATTAACATGTATTTTGACTTTTTACATTTCCCTTGTTCACTGTGCAGATGCAGTTTTATGTTTTAGTTGTCATAATTAATAATCAGCTCCTGTCCACTGGCCAAGTAGTTTCGGTAGTTAGTCATCTACTATTGATCATGTAGTCTGGTAACACTTAGGTTGTCAATTCTAGCATTACTGCATTTTCTTTCTCCCATAAAAACTGGCAAATCCTTGTGAAATTTTTATGAACAAAAGCACAACAGGTATTTAGCAGTATTAATATTTAGATTTCTGAAATTGTTCAATTTCTTTATATATTTTATAAACATTTTTTGTACTATATCTTGCAGATGAAATTGAAGAATTAAAGCTTAAACTGGAAGCAGATGGGTCTAGAAGTCCAAAATCTGGCACACATTCCCATGATGAACTACGACTTCAGCTTGCTGTAAAGACAGAAGCTCTCAAAGCTGCTAAACAGACAGAGGAAGATTTGAGGGAGCAAATTGTATGTGTTCATAGTTTTAAGTAAAATAAAACAAACATTACACATATTCTGACAGGTTTTTGTCCTACTTTAAAATTGGGTTATAGCATGGTGAAGTCCGATGGGTGGTAAAATTAGGGTACAGTAGTCCCTCTTTTATTCTATTCCCTCAATAGTGCCCACCTGCTTTATGTGGCCTAAATCTTCATTTAATATGTCTTTTTCACATTAAATTACCCATAAATTTGACCGGCAACCTAATATTTTTTATACAATTACCTTGGGTCAAAAATATTTGGTTGCTGGTCATATTTATGGGTAATTTAATTAAGAAACCTTAACGAACAACATTTTCTAATTTGGTTTTTGAAAAGGTCCTTCATTTGGTAATTTTACCAGATTACCCTAACATATTTATTTTGAAAGTCCCAAATGGAATGAGATTTGTGTTTTTATAATATAAAATTGAAAGCATTTAGATAAATATAAATACTGTACATTACTTGATTATATTTTGAACTGACAGAAATTGTTACACCACATTTTAAACTATTAGCCATTTATTACCACACATGCTTTGCAACCAGACCATATCAGACTTGTGAGATTTTTTTTTATCTTGTGTTGTGATTGATCTTTGATCACAAACATTGTGCTTGTTATCACAGTTTATAATCACAATTGTGTGATACTGGTTCAGCTTAAATTATCGTAATCATTGCAGATTTTACTGTTGAAGAAAGTGGACATCATATTTTGTTTAATAATTTTTTGTCTTGCCTGCTACGATAGTCGCTGTAGGTCAGACATATATATTTGTGGGAATCCAGCGGTGGCATCAGTATTAGACATTTTGCTTTATATCTTTGTAAGCTTTAGCCCTAGGTCCATCAAATTTAGTCTAATTGTTGCTAATGATGAGTGCTTGCCAGTCACCTGTCACCTGACCTTGACGTTAATTTCATGGATCAATGACTACATCAAAGTCTTTGGATTAGGGCAGTTCCTCTGTAACCATGCATAGCAATAAGGGAATATTTGTTATATAGGTTGCTGATGAATAGTACATGACTGTCTGTTAGGTGTCACCTGGCCTTGACCTCAATTTCACAGCTGTGACTACATTAAAATTTTTGGATAAGGGTAGTTCCTCTGTAACAATGCATGGTAGGATGACTATATTTGGTATATTGGTTGCTGATGAGTAGTACATAACTGATAGGTGTCACCTGACCTTGACCTTCATTTCTTGGTCCAGCAACTATGTTTAAGTTTTGGATTAGGGCAGTTACTCTGTCCCTATGCATGGTAGAATGACAATACTTGGTATATAGGTTGCTGATGAATAGTACATGACTGTCTGGTAGGTGTCACCTGACCTTGACCTAAATTTCATGGCACAGCGAGTACATTAAAATTTTTGGATTATGGCAGTTCCCCTGTAACCATGAATTGTAGGGTGACAATATTATCAATCACCTTGTCTATCTGTCCGTCTGTCAGTCCATTGGTCTGTCCGTCCGGTGCAAACTTTTGTAACAGATTTCTCTGCTTCTACTAAAGGGATTGATTTCACAATTTTTTGTACAGCTTTAGCATGATACGTTGTACTGTGCCTCCCCTTTCCAGATCAGAAAGTTATCTACTTCCTGTTTTCTGAGCCATAAATTGGTCGAGTGGGGGTATACTTAGCACGACTTAGTGCTGGTCCATGTTTGATATATGGGCGACTGTGTAATAGGTGCCACCTGACCTTGACCTCAAATTCACGGTCCAGTGATTATATTAAATTTTTTTGATGAGGTTATTTTTCTTTTAACCATTCAATGTAAATTTCAAATGATATCAATCTAATGCTTTTTATGTCGAGCTCATGAGGTAATTTTTATGCCCCTGCGATGACATGTTGGGGGCATTAAGTTTTACTCATGTCTGTCCGTCCGTACCTACGTACCTCCATATGGATTGCCGTCAAGCTTTTCTCAGAAACCGTAAATGGGAACAATTTGAAATTTAGCAAGGTGGTTCAGTATCACAAATTGTACATCCTAAGCGACTTTCAAACCTGTCGGACAACTACTTCCTGTTAGGGACTTCATTTAGCAGGGGCATCTGTGTCCTATGGACACGTTCTTCGATTTTTTAGTTACTGATGCAGAATGCAGGCTTAACATTATTCTGTGTCCACATTTTTTTATACTTTTCTTTCCATGGTCCATCTACATTTTAATCTTCAAGAAAACCATGGGTCTGTTTGTTGATAAATTATCTTTAGAAGGTCTACTAAAATAACTATATCTAACTAGTTATAACAAGCTCATGAATCTCTTTTCTGTTTAAATAATTATACCCCACGTAACAAAGTTGCCGGGGGTATAATGTTTTTGACCCGTCAGTGTGTCATGCTGTTGTCGCCTGGATAGCGCTGTCATTTCTAAATGGAATTTTAACGAAACTTTGGGAAATTGCTACTTAAAGAGTGTGTTTGGATGGGATTGATTTTCAGGGAAATTTGTCAAGTGGGACCATATTTTTAGGAGGGGGACTTAGTCAACTTTCATGTACATGTAAAATCAATGTTGTCACCTGGATAGCCCTTTCATTTCTTCATGGATTGTCATGAAACTTTGGGAAATTGTTACTTATAGTAGATGCTTGGATGGGATTGATTTTAAGGGAATTTTGTCAAAGTGGAGCATATTTTTGGGAGGGGGACTTAGTCAACTTTCATGTACATGTATAATCTATGTTGTCACCTGGATAGCGCTTTCATTTCGTAATGGATTTTCATGACTGGTAGATTGTTACTTATAGTAGGTGCTTGGATAGGATAGGGACCATATTTTTGGGAGGGGGAATTAGTCAACTTTCATGTACATGTATATTCAATGTTGTCGCCTGGATAGCCCTTTCATTTCTTCATGGATTTTCATTAAACTTCTATATACCAATTTAAATACTAATACCACCTTAATGTAATGGGAACACATTAGGTATTGCTTACTAGAGTTCTTTAATTTTTTTTGTTGACCAGACTTAAACTAATAACTCTGAAAACAATAGTATGAAATTGAAAAATATATTATATGTAGTTATTGTTAATCTTTTATTTTGTTGCAGTTTAATTATTTAGGATAAAACATATTAAGATGTTACAATAGAACTTTTTTTCCTTACAGAATGTTTTGAGGAAGCAACTTGACTCAGCTCAACAAAGCATGAAAGAAATCCATACTTCTGAAAAACAAGTGTATTATTTGAGAGATAAACCAGAAAGTACTTCTCAACAGGTACAACAGACAATAAATCAATGTTAATTGCAGGATAAATTTACCAATTCAATGTGATTTTATATTAGAATTTATATGTCATTTTTATATTCTATAATTTTTTTTATACCCCCTGCAAACTAGTTTGGGGGGTATATAGGAATCACCCTGTCTGTCTGTCCGTCTGTCCACATCCCTTGTAAGCGCTTCTCCTCCTAAACCGCTTGACAGATTTTGATGAAACTTTACATGAAGGAAGTTAATCATATGTAGATGTGCATGAAGAATTTTCGTCGCTATCAGATATTATTCAGGGGAGATAATTGAACTTGAAGTGAAGCGGTGGGTATCCCTTGGTGAGTGTGCTCACAGTCCATATCTTTTTCCATTTAAAACAAAAAGGTAATCGATTGTAATTATTTTAAATGAGATTAATTGATGGTCATTTCTAATCTTTAATATAAAATAGCAATCAGATTGTTTATTTAAAAATTATAAGCACACAAAATCATGTTGAAAAATCAGAACTATAGTCAGATAATCCGTTTATTTTAACTCATGTTTGTCATTTACACGTATGAAAAGTTATAAATTGTGAAACAAACAATAAAACCATAAATTGGAGCATAGTTTCCTTTTTATAAAGCAAGTTGGTCCATTCTTTGGATTTTCATATCTATAACTGTAATATTGCACTAACTGCTGCTTAGGATGAATACATTTTTACTTCCCTTTAAAACTTACCGTATTTTCGGCACGTTTAGTCGATGTGGACGATAAGTCGAATAGACGATTTTTGGTAAAATTTGGGAAAAAAAAATTTATGTAAGTCAAATTCAGTCCATAAGTCGACGTATCCGTGACCATTAACTTTGGTAAGTATTCCAGCTCTAGAAAGATTCTATGTCACCAACCATATATTGACAAGTTGTTAATATTTAGAATAAAATTGTTTAATAAATTTTGTTGAGGCCTGGGGTAGATCGTTATAAAATGTGTACAAAACTTCGCTTAAAAATGTGTATACGAAACTTCGCTTTCAAATGTCACCGTCTGTACGTGAAGGAGAAAAGTGCATATTGATTGATGTCATTTCGGTTGTTATCTCCTTAAAACAATAATTTCCATTCAATTATTTTATTAATTAAAAGTATTATGCATACCTGGCTGAACACCTGTCACCTGAACAGGTGATCGGTCCACATAGCCCCAACCGACAGAGCGTCCCTAGCTAATTATCTCATTTTCAAATTTAAACCTGGCTTCAATCAACGAGTCAAGATAATAATCAACGTTTGTTCCTTTAATTGCCCAATTCGATATTTATTCAAAACGAAAGACCCATATAAATACACGAAAACCATATCGTAATATATCCCGCCATTTTTGAAGAAATATAAACCAAGGTGCATGTTCCGGATCTTTATTTGCATGTATCATACCTCCGTTCAAAGAAGCACTAAAATTCATGACAATCGGGAAAGTTTAATTGTTCTCGTTAGGTTTTCTTCGTCCTGTTTGTTCATTGTTGGAAGGATTCTCCGATTATATCAAATTTTTGTTTTTAAACTACAATCAGAACGCATTATTAACCAATTCATTCAATTTATAAATTTTAACGACATCCGAAACATAGTTTCTCCGGTTTCGTTTCCCTTTTTAATAAAGCAGAATACACTTCCTGCATCCAAAATCGCAGAAAAATAAAGATAAACAAAACATGTCTATGCATAATTTATTTCGTTTATTTATACAAAAATGAATGCAGTAACATTGCATACAGTGTCCTTAGAATCCTGCAAAAGAAAACTGAAATTATCAGCACACGAAAAAAAAAATTTCCACATCCCACTCTTTCTGATTCTTAGATAAGTCGATTCGGACGATAGGTCGAGGATAGGACTCCCAAGAAAAAAAGTGTCGACATATCGTGCGGAAAATACGGTAAACATGACTATTTATTTTTTGCTAGCACAATTTTTTACATGATTTTGTGTGCTGGTCTGCTTAAGTCATTTGTCAATCATAAAAGGTAAAGAATGGTTAAGGTCAGCATTGTGATTATACTAAATGTTACTGTGTCCATGTGCAGCGGTTTTTTGCCTGACAGTATGAAAACTGCTTACAGTGTTTGGTTGAGTTTATGGTCCTTTTGTAGATCTCAAATATCAATTTTCGAAATCAACAGTTTTTTTTAGAGTTAATCTGTGTTTTGAAACATGGCAGTTTTTCCATTTTCATGGATTGATTTTCCACAGGAAGTCGGAAATTTGTGTTTCTTAAGGGGTCTAATTTTGCAAACATTTGTCTGCATTCGTGATGTACCAAGGTACTTGGACAAACCAAGAGACCTTTCCTGCTTCGACTGCAGACGACATTATCCGAAGGATTTCGAATTGACAACAATGGAATGTTCCTAACGTACACTTATGTTCAAATCAAGGTCAAAATTTAGTATGGAAAATCTCTTTATCAAAATTGAAGAACTGCTGCATTATAAAACGCAGATTAACTGCGGACAATAATTGTTGATTTCAAAAAATGATATTTGGGATCTACAAAAGGACCATAAACTCGACCAAACAGGGTAAGCAGTTTCCGTATTTTCAGGCAAAAATCTGTTGCACAGGCACAGTAACATTTAGTATAGGTACTTCTTTATATTCCTGTGACAATTTAAACACTGTTATGAGTTGTCTTTGTTTTTTTAGTACCCAGATATAATACAGAGAGAACTTGATGAACTGCACAAAATACAAGAGAGAGAAATACAGATACTGCACGATTTGAAGGAGAAGTCAGCATTGTAAGTATTGAAGTAGAGTGTATATGTCAGATAAAGTGGAGTGGATTTATCATGGCTGTGTCAGAAAGAGTGGATTTATCATGGCTGTGTCAGAAAGAGTGGATTTATCATGATTCTGTCAGATAAAGTAGAGGGGTTTTATCATGGGTCTGTCAAAGTGGATTAATTATGGTTCTGTCAAATAAAGTAGAGTGGATTTATCATGGCTGTCAGAAAGAGTGGATTTATCATGGTTTTGTCAGATAAAATAGTGTGGATTAGTCATGGCTTTGTCATATAGAGTGGAATGGATTTATCCTGTCTGTGAGATAAATTTGAGTGGATTAATCATGGGTCTGTCAAATAAAGTCAAGTGGATTAATCATGGCTATAACAGATAAAGTAGAGTGGATTAATCATTATTCTGTCATATAAAGTGGGTAGATTTATCATGATTCTGTCAGATAGAGTAGAGTGGTTTAAGTATGGGTCTGTCAGAGTGGATAATTTGATTAATCATGATTCTGTCAGATTATGTTGAGTGGATGTATCATGGCTGTGCAGATAGAGTGGATTTATCATGATTCTGTCCGATAAAGTAGAGTGGTTTAATGATGGGTCTGTCGGAGTGGATTAATTGTAGCTTTATCAGATAAAGTGGAGTGGATCTATCCTGTCTGTCAGATGAAGTGTAGTGGATTTATCATAACTCTATCAGTTAAAATAGAGTGATTAATCATGGCACTATAGGAGTGGATTTATTATGGCTCTTGTCAGATATAGTGGAGTGATTAAATCATTGTTTTGTTAGATAGAGTGAAATATTCATGTCTGTGTCAGATGATTTATCACAGCTCTGTCAATAAAAAAAGTGGATTTATAATGGCTCTGTCAGATGATTTATCACAGCTCTGTCAATAAAAAAAGAGTGGATTAATAATGGTTCTGTTAGATGATTTATCACAGCACTGTCAATAAAAGTAGAGTGGATAAATGATGGGTCTCAGATAAGAGTGGAGTGAATTAATCATGACTGTAAAATAGAGTGAATTAATCATGGTTTTGTCAGATAGAGTGGAATATTCATGTCTCTGTCAGATGATTTATCCCAGCTCTGTCAATAAAAGTAGAGTGGATAAATCATGGCTCTATCAAATACATATAGTAGAGTGGATTAATCATAGCTATGTCAGATAGAGTTGATTAATTTTGGCTCTGTCAGATAAAGTGTAGTTGATTTATCATGACTGTACAAAAAGAAGAGTGGATTAATCATGGCTGTGTTAGATAGAGTAGAGTGGATTAATCATGGCTATGTTAGATAGAGTAGAGTGGATTAATCATGGCTATGTTAGATAGAGTAGAGTGGATTAATCATGGCTATGGTAGATAGAGTAGAGTGGATTAATCATGGGTATGTTAGATAGAGTAGAGTGGATTAATCATGGGTATGTTAGATAGAGTAGAGTGGATTAATCATGGCTATGTTAGATAGAGTGGATTAATCATGACTTTGTTAGAGTAGAGTGGATTAATCATGGCTATGTTAGATAGAGTAGAGTGGATTAATCATGGCTCTGTTAGATAGAGTAGAGTGGATTAATCATGGCTATGTAAGATAGAGTAGAGTGGATTAATCATGGCTATGTTAGATAGAGAAGAGTGGATTAATCATGGCTATGTTAGATAGAGTAGAGTGGATTAAGCATGGGTCTTTCACAGTGGATTTATCATGGCTCTGTCAGATAAAGTGGAGTGGATTTATCATGACTCAAAAATGAAGAGTGGATTAACCATGACAGTCAAATAAAGTAGAGTGGATTAATCATGGCTATGTTAGATAGAGTAGAGTAGATTAATCATGGCTATGTAAGATAGAGTAGAGTGAATTAATCATGGCTATGTTAGATATAGTACAGTGGATTAATCATGGCTATGTTAGATAGAGTAGAGTGGATTAAGCATGGGTCTGTCACAGTGGATTTATCATGGCTCTGTCAGATAAAGTGGAGTGGATTTATCATGACTGTCAAAAACGAAGAATGGATTAACCATGACTGTCAAATAAAGAAGAGTGGATTAATCATGGCTCTGTCAAATAAAGAAAAGTGGATAAATCATGGCTCTGTCAAATAAAGTAGAGTGGATTTATCAGGGCTCTGTCAAGTAAAGTAGGGTGGATTAATCATGGCTCTGTCAAATAAAGTAGAGTGGATTTATCATGACTCTGTCAAATAAAGTAGGGTGGATTAATCATGGCTTTGCAGAGTGGAATAGTTATGGCTCTGTCAGCTGAAGTGGAGTGTATTTATCATGACTGTGTCTAAAAATAAGGGGATGAATCATGGCTATGTCATATAGAGTGGATTTATCATGGCTCTGTAAGATAGAGTGGATTAATCATGGGTCTGTCAGAATGGATTAATTATGGTTCGTTAGATAAAGTGGAGTGGATTTATCATGGCTGTCAGATAGAGTGGATTTATCATGGTTCTGTCAGATAAAATAGTGTGGATTAATCATGGCTTTGTCATATAGAGTGGAATGAATTTATCCTGTCTGTGAGATAAATTTGAGTGGATTTATCATGGGTCTGTCAAATAAATTCCAGTGGATTAATCGTGGCTCTAACAGATAGAGTAGAGTGGATTAATCATGATTCTGTCATATAAAGTGGGGTGGATTTTTCATGCCTGTGTCATATAGAATGGATTTATCATGATTCTGTCAGATAGAGTAGAGAGGTTTAAGTATGGCTCTGTCAGAGTGGATTAATTATGGCTCTGTCAGATAAAGTGGGGTGGATTTATCATGCCTGTGTCAGATAAAATAGATTTATCATGATTCTGTCAGATAAAGTAGAGTGGTTTAAGTATGGGTCTGTCAGAGTGGATTAATTATGGCTCTGTCAGATAAAGTGGAGTGGATTAATCATGACTCTATCAGATAGAGTGGATTAATCATGATTCTGTCAGATTATGTTGAGTGGATGTATCATGGCTCTGCAGATAGAGTGGATTTATCATGATTCTGTTTGATAAAGTAGAGTGTTTTAATGAAGGGTCTGTCCGAGTGGATTAATTATGGCTCTATCAAAAAAGTGGAGTGGATTTATCCTGTCTGTCAGATAAAGTAGAGTGAATTTATCATGGTTGTCTCAGATATAGTGGAGTAAAGTATAATGTGTTGCTCAATTATGATTATGTTAATGTCAGTGTTAAAAAGTGTAAATCTGAATGAAGTGTAAACAATCTTGCTATTGTTTAAAGTTTATTTTTAATAATTAACATTTTATATTGGGTTCAATTACCTGCAGTGTAAACAAACTTAAAAGGAACCTTTCAAATTAAATAAATATTTTTCACTTTAAACTGATGAAATATAAACTCTTAATACTCAATCTTTGTTTTGTTTTAATTAGTTTATCAAAAAAGGTTTCTGGTACTGAATATTTGTAATAATATTTACATTTAATTACAAATTCTATATTATATGGTCAGTTTTGTACATAATGACTATATACAATGTTAATGAACTTGAAATAAGAGTTTGTTTTTAATTATGATTGTACTGCAGTCAGTACATATAATATATAGCATTTAAAATTATGTTCTTCCTTTGATATTTTTTTAAAGGTATAAGTAACTCTACCATATCACAGCCTTAAAGTAAATATTTAGTAGTAATATAACAGATTAATAAATCAATTAACAGTTTTTGTTAAAATTTACTTTAAATTTTTGACACTGATGTTCAAGTGTTAGTTTTTTGTTTGAAGGAAAGTTTTTTTTAAATCTAGGTTGTTGATTTCGCTTGTCTTATAGCAGTGTGTAATTGCTCTGTGGATTTAAAGCAAAAAATGTACATTATAGATATTATTGTTTTATAGTGATAGGACTCACACACTGGAGACTGAGTTAGAAGCAATACAGACTTTAAAGAAAGAGCTTGAAGATGGCATTCAAAGGAATTACAAGCTTCAGGCTCAGTTGGAACAACAAAATTCTAAATTAAAGTCAAATAGAAAAGGTAGGAAATTACCAGCATTAAGAGTCAACAGATGGAGAGGAACATTTTCAAAACCTCTTTTTGAAAAGAAAAATGGAGAAAGTTTTGAAAGGTTTCTGTTCATGATTTCAATATATTTGGTAATGGTTGCTGTTTAAACAATGCATGCATAAAAGACACTTTAACAAATAGGATATATACCATACTATTTACTTTTCCTTTGCATTTAGTAAATATGTTTCAGAATTCAGATACAGTGTCTTCCCTTGTTGTCAAGTTTTTTTCCAGCAGAACATTTTTGTAAATATTTTGCAGGTTCTGTTGACAGTCAACACGATGGGGAACAATTTGACATGAAAAGAAGATTAAGTGACCATTCAACTTGTAGTGACAATGCAGGATCTCCAGACTCCAGAAGATCAAGTGATGGAACTCCACGAGGACAGGATGGGGAATTTCCCCAGAATTCCTATTCTTGGCCATTAACTCAGTCTAAGAAGCCACAGTTACTGAAGACCTGGTCCCCATCCTCGACAGATTCTGACATTCCTCTAAATCGACACAGTCTGTCAGAGATGTCTGCACCAATGTTACGGAAGTTTATACGTCAAATGAAACATCAATTTGAAAAGGCTGAAAAGGAAAATGATGAACTTCGAAGAAAGGTAGACGGAATTGGTAGCAGGGAAATTCCAGGTAGAAATGAAAGTGATGTCAGTAGTCTTCCTGTAATGCATTTAGAAATTGAAAGATTGACCAAGGAGTTGATGGAAAAAAATGATGAGATAAGAAAATTAAAATCTAGAATTGGATTTGCCGTGGATAGTATGGACATTAAAGATTTACCCAATCTGGCAGATTTACAGAATGAAAATTTAAAATTAAAAGTTCAGTTAGGTAATCTTGAGGAGTTAAATATGTTACTAAAGAAACAGATTGCTCTAAATACTCAATGTGCTAATTCTGAGGGCTTCAACCCAGAACTTATTGTACAAATGGCTAATGAAATCAGAAATCTGAAAACACAACTAGACAATGTTAATGTAAGTTATGACAAGTCTGATGTGTCATGCCAGACTGCACCATGGAGTGAGGCTAAAGTTACTCAAGGCCAGGTTCAAAGTGGAGGTCAGGGACAGAAAAAAACCTCAAAATTACCACAACCTCAAAAAACTGCACCCTTGAAATCTAACTCTTCTGATCTTGACAGCTCGGATGTTTTGAAAAGCTACTTAATGGAGGCTCGCAGCAGGATTCAAGCTTTAGAAGCCAAGCTAGAGGCCACAGAAGGTACAGTTAGATTGCAGACCAAGAAAATGAAGTATTATCGTAACTTATTAGAAGAGCATGGTTTGGTGGCCAAAAGTCCACTAGGCAGTAGATCAAACAGCGAGTCTAATATAGTTATGGCTCTTGGGGACCGAACACTGTCGAGGAGCAATAGAACTCTGTCATACGATAACATTCCAGAATTGCTGACTGACACACAGACAGATTCGTCGGAGTCTGATTTAGATAAATACAAGATGTTTGGAAATACAGAAAATGTACAAGAGTTAAAGGAACAAGTCCGACAATTGAAGACAGTGATGGACAAGTACAAGACACTTGTTAAGACCCA
The DNA here is from genome assembly GCA_944474755.1 of Limnoperna fortunei. Taxonomy (NCBI): domain Eukaryota; kingdom Metazoa; phylum Mollusca; class Bivalvia; order Mytilida; family Modiolidae; genus Limnoperna; species Limnoperna fortunei. Next base: position 47,048,899 of record OX104114.1, on the reverse strand, counting down.
GATGTCACAGGTATTTATATGTTTTTAAATATATATGTAGATGTTATAATAATATATGGAGGAATTGCTATATTTGAAGTATGACCAACATTTCTGACATTGATGTTGTTTATTTTCAAGATGTTTTTTAGGTCTTCAGCTACAAACAGCTTTGCATGCCTGACCTCAAGTTCAATAGTATGCTTAAGGACACTTTTGTCATTTCTGTGCTTAACCTAGATCATTAGGAATTGAATTTGAACTTGAAACACGAATTTATCTTTTTAGGAATTAATTTAGCCAGTTATATTTATATAGTTATCTGATTAATTCTGATTCATACTGCATGTTGTACTTTGGCAGTCTTTCCCTTTCAAACCTGGATGCTATGGCATGGCATTTAAGTTCAAACTAAAACATATTGCATGTTAGAACTTTTGCTATTAGTTTAACACTCTGTGATGTCTTTATGTAAATAATGAATATGTGTATTTTTCTAGAGAGACACAAGTATTGGTGGGATGTCGACTCAGACTCATCATGATATGGATGATACAATGATTCCACGGCAATGTATACGTGACTTGCAGTGTAAACTAGGTGCATCCGAAGAAAACAATGTTCACCTCCGTCAAAAAATATCAGGACTAGAAAATACTATATCAGATCTTAAAATAGAATTAAGAAAATACAAGGACCATATATCTTTATTAGAAAGTGAAAGTGGAAATTCTCATGCCTCACCATCCACAAAACAAGCAATTGACTCACAGAAATTAGAAATTTCATTTTTACGCAAGAAGCTTGCTGACACTCAAAATTCTTGTGTTCAGTTGGAAGGATGGCTGAATGAACTTAGTGATTTTTTGAATGAGTTGATGTATATGAATGAGGATGGTAGCCATGGCAATGTTAGAGGAATTAAACAGACTGTGGAAAAGTCACGTCACATGATCCAGTCCATGTCATCCACATTACTAGGTAAATGGTTCACTAGAGGACCAAGTAAGACAATAATGATGCATATTTTAACTAGCTTTTCACTTGTTATTTTCTGTTGGTGCTTGTGAATAGTCGACATCAAAAAATGTTTAAAGTATTTATCGTAAGTGTTGGATGATCAAAGGGAATACATTGTGACATCAGCACTTAGGATGAATTTTACATTTATGATTATTTGTGTGGAAAAAAATGCTTTTTATTTTTGAGGTTTTTTTCAGTTTCTTCATCACATAAACCATTTGTTATGTGGTATACTGATTATTTTGTGAAACTTGGTGTATTTACACCCTATGTGTAGGACATCCATGTCAAAATTCTTTGTTTTCTGCCCAGAACTGAAAACCATGATCAATTTTGTTTAAATTGGCATTAGTTTTTTTTATGTTTTTTTCAGAAATTATCACTAAAAGGGTTGTTTATTCTACATTGGTTTTGAAAAGAGAAATTTAGAATGTATATAATTTTTCTTTGTTCTTTGGACTTTTGCAGAACAAGATATGACAGATACTTCCTTTTCTGTGACAGAAGACAACACGTTTTACAGAGATACCATGTATGGTAATGATACTTTAGGAAGTAATATTCAGAGGTACTTATCAAAGAAACGTGACGAAGACTGTTGGTGTATATTTACTCCCATAATTGGCATCAAACTATCACCTGCATATTTGAATACTAAATACTGAGAGAAAGAACAGCCTATATATTTTAATTGTATTCTTGATTTTGAAAAATAAATAATAATGAAAGAAATTATAAATAATTTTTATGATGAATATGATAACTATTCTAAGATTCTCTGAAATAAAATGGTAGATGGCTTGAATCACCTTTATTGCTACTATAAAACTTTCATAATGTCTTGTCCTGTGTTAGTAATTACATAATGGTTTTAACATTTTTCTTCATCACAAATATGTTGCTTGTGCCTTTTGATGTCATGTCTGAACTAAACATTCCATATCATTTTCAATTGCACACAGTGCCATCTGACCCCTGGTCTGTCCCTAACATGACTTTTGACCGTCAGTCTTTTTTACTAAGTTCATTTGAATCAGAGATCCGTGCATTTTAGGTGTTTCTGTCATTTTTACGGTTGATAAACATTAATTCTTTTGACATCTTCTCTGACACAATGTAAATCAGTTCTCCTGATTTATCTTTTAAATGTCTACATGTAGAACTGACCAGGCCAATGATACATTAAATAGAACTTAAGGGTAAAGAAGCGACATGGCCAAACTGATTTATGAGATTTTTAGATGATGACTCTATCAAATATGGCTGTCACAATGCAAGAGCTCTTAATAGCTTCCAGTATATTTACTAAGTATCTTATAGTGATTGTCTTTTTTTTCTTTTCTGTTTTTAGTTTAACAGAAGAATTGCACAGGAAGAATTTGGAAGTAGAAAAATTGACAGAAGAATTAAAAAAGAAGAACTCAAGAATCGGTCAGTTAAACCAAGATTTGCTTGTTGCTCAAAACAAACTTGTGCTTATGCAAGAACAAAATATTAATGGTTCAGTGAAATCTGGCAGCACTTCAGATGGAAATGTGTATTCAAAATCATCCAATCAAAACACATCTAGTCAAATTAGAAACACAGTGTCACCCATAGTGTCTCCAACATCTACTTCCAGACGATTGAATGACATCTCAAACTTTGACCATACTGAAAAATCAATAGAACGTCTACGTCACACAACAGGAAACTCTGAACACAGTCATGCTGCTTATACTCGGTCTGTAAATGAGGTGAATTTTACTACAGGCACAATTGACTCTAGCATGAGATCAGCAAGTACACAAGATAGTATGTCAAGGTCCTTTATCAAAGCACCACATCAAAATGGTTCAGCAGACTTTACATGTACCAGTCTCCTGGGTTCAGAAGATCGCATGCTTGACAATAGACATGATTATTTTGACACAAGCCACACCCCCACATATCTCCATGATGGCAATGATGTGTCATTCCCAAGCCTCACTCTTGATAAATCTGGAGTAGATTGTGTGAAGCATGTAAGTTTTAATGACATGACTGGGTGTGATAAGTCTATAAACAATGTAAGTGTTTTGACTGCTCGCCTTAATGCTTTGGAAGATCTCAACAGAACTCTTAAAGATGAGGTTAACCTGTATGAGAAAATGTGCACATCGATGGGCACTCAGATTTCACCAAGAAAATCTGTGAGTAAGTCAACAGGGGACTTTGACAAAGACTTACTACTAGAACACCTGCAGGAGATCCGAGCTCTGCGTACAAAACTGGAGAAATCCCTTGATGACAGTGACAGACTACGAGAGGCTCTAGAACGGGATATGAAGAAAGACCATCTAGATACAGGTTTGTTACACACTTGTATTATCAAGATTATACTGTTTACAAACTAAGTGTTAGGACTAGTAGCAAAGTACTTTCTCAGAACTGTTGTTGAAATATAAGATTTTATATCATGTAAATTGTTTTGATAGGTACCTAAGAAAATATTCATGACTGTTACCCAAAAAAATAAATCATAAGGTAGGGTACTAAAATAAATTGTCATTACTGGTACCAGTGTAAATAAGGACTGGTGCTAAAAGAGTATTTCTCGATTGATAACTAGTGGCAAAATACCTTGCAAATAATGCCTACCTTTGTTAAAATGACAGAAAAGTATGATTGGGATAATTTAGGTTGATTCTGCATATTAGAATAATTTTTTGTCTCGCCTGCGACGAAAGTCGCTGGAGGCGAGACATATGTATGGGAATCCGTCGGCGGCGGCGTAAACACTTGACATCTTGCTTCATATCTTTGTAAGCCCAAGCCCTAGGTCCATCAAATTTGGTCCAGAGGTAGCTTATGATGAGTACTTGCCAGTCAGTCACCTGTCACCAGACCTTGACCTCAATTTCACAGTCCAGCCACTACGTTAAAGTTTTTGGGTTACGACAGTTCCTCTGTAACTACGCATGGTAGGATGACAATATTTGGTGTATAGGTTGCTGATGACAAGTACATGACTGTCTGGTAGGTGTCACCTGACCTTGACCTCAATTTCACGGTCCAGCGACTACGTTAAAGTTTTTGGGTTACGACAGTTCCTCTGTAACTACGCATGGTAGGATGACAATATTTGGTGTATAGGTTGCTGATGACTAGTACATAACTGTCTGGTAGGTGTCACCTGACCTTGACCTCAATTTCACGGTCCAGTGACTACGTTAAAGTTTTTGGGTTACGACAGTTCCTCTGTAACTACGCATGGTAGGATGACAATATTTGGTGTATAGGTTGCTGATGACTAGTACATGACTGTGTGGTAGGTGTCACCTGACCTTGACCTCAATTTCACGGTCCAGCGACTACGTTAAAGTTTTTGGGTTACGATAGTTCCTCTGTAACTACGCATGGTAGGATGACAATATTTGGTATATAGGTTGCTGATGAATAGTACATGACTGTCTGGTAGGTTCCACCTGACCTTGACCTCAATTTCATGGTCCAGCGACTACGTTTAAGTTCTTCGGTTACGGCTGTTCCCCTGTAACTATGCATGGTATGGTGACAATATTTTGTATACAGGCGGCTGCTGATATTAAATGCTATTTACGTAATGCTTATGACGAAATTTATTTTCGTTACTGATGCAGAATGCAGGCGAGACGTTTTTCTGTGTCCACACTTGTTATGTATAGCATGTATATGTTTGCGACGTCATTTTTCGGCTGTTCTAAAATCCTCCCACCAAAATTTTGAAAACAGATAACAATTCAACAGTTTAAATTGGGGAGGTTGATGGATCAGGCAAAAACGTAAACCCACATGGAAGCCAGGTCACATCGCTTCAGATACTGTATTCTTGTTTATAACATTACATGGTTCTTGTTTATTACAGACAGTCAATAAATTACAATTTTGCTATTATACAGTTTATACTAAGCTGATGAAAACATCTACAATACATGCATGTGTGAAGTAAATTTATTTCATAAAATGTAATTTATCACTGCTCTGTTTACAAATCAAAATATAGATGTCATATTGGATTATTACCTTGATAATGGTTCTGTACAGTTGTAAAATTGACAAGGATTGTGAAGGTCAGGATTTTCACCTGGTGCTCTGGTTTTTCCTCTAAGAAAACTGGACACCTTGCTGAACATTTTTTATATTTAATAGGACCAACATCTAATGTGTACCTATATAGTCAGCACCAATCGGCTGTCAGGGAGTTGCAGTTTACCATACAGCGATTGGAGCAAGAGCTAGCAGATAAAGACGACCTAATAAACGGTGCAAAGCTTGGTGCTGAAAGGTTTAATGGAGTAGGATCGGAGAGTAACAAAATGATAGAAACTGTGGAACAATTAAAACAGCTAATAAATGAAAAAGAAGAACAAGTGGAAAAACTTAATGAAACTATAAATAGAAAGGCATTAGATCTCCAGCAGCTTAGTCGAAATAACAGTGATAAGGACGAAAAGATCAAAAAGTTGTGTCAACAATTGCAGCAAGCTGAAAGCACTTTGGAGGAGAGGTCACAGGAACAGACTGTGATTCATACACTGGAAAAACAAGTACAGGAGAAAGAAAGAGTAATTAAAGAGAAATTGACAATAATTAAAGAAAAAGAAAAAATTATTGAAGACAAGCTTGTCATTATTCATGAAAAAGATGAGAAATCTTCTGAAAATGAGAAAGCATTGATGATTCAGCAGAGGAGAATTGAGGAGCTGGATAAAACACTGAATCAAATGAGGAAGAAACTAGAACTTCAGGAACAAAGCTTGCACCAACAAGAGCAAAAATTAAAAGAACAGTATGAAATCATACAACAACAAGATGATCAAGTGAAGAAGCAGTTTGATGCAGTGGAACACAGGGATGGTCTAATTAAACAACTCGAAACCACATTAAGCAGGTAAAAAAATGTTGTAAAGGTAGATAAATGCTATAGGTGAAAAAAAACTTGGTTGTTTAAAAATCAATTATTTACATTGTTTGTTTAAGAAATAGATTATTGCTTATGCTGTATGCAAATTAGAACATGGTCAGACCTTATATTTGTCAATATTTCATACTGAGTGATAGGGAGGTATATAATAAAAACTTACATAATGTCGACCATGTTCCAATTTGCATAGAGCCCAAATGCAATAATCTATTTCAATTCTCATATGTCTAACAAATGTTTTAAATTCTGAATTGGCTCTAAGAGGACCCTTTCAGTTTCCATATTGGTTTTTATAACCCCCTCCCCCGCAAACTAGTTTGGGAGGTATAAAGGAATCACCCTGTCTGTCTTTCCGTCTGTCCACATCCCTTGTAAGCGCTTCTCCTCCTAAACCGCTTGACAGATTTTGATGAAACTTTACATGAAGAAGTACATCATATGTAGATGTGCATGAAGAATTTTCGTCGCTGTCGGATATTATTCAGGGGAGATAATTGGACTTGAAGCGAAGCAGGGGTATCCCTTTGTGAGCTTGCTCACAGTCCACACTTGTTGAAACTAATGATACATCCCAAGACAGCATGAAATGCAAATAAAATTGACATAAAAATATATATATTATTGAATACATACCATTTTAGCAACAGAAAAATTCTGATTATCATAAGAAAAAAAGCACCTTCATAACACATCCAAACAAACTTTAATTTTGCATATTGCTTTATCCTATTGTACTATATGGTGTATAGCGATTTTATGCTCTTTGGTCATCCACTTCCTGTTTACAGAATACTTTTTGTGAAAGCGGAGTTATCACTAGTGAGCATTAGCTCACAGATTGTTTTGCTTTAAAGATCATCTGATCAGCTTCTGGATCATACACTAGTCAAATAGGTTCAAGTCTGGTTAACAATCATTGTTATACATGTATTGTATTAAATTTGTTCTTAAATTTTATTTTAAAAACAATTTGTACTTTAAACCAAAAGTTTTCTCATCTATTTAGAAAACAAGAGAAGATAGTTCAGTTAGAAAATTCTGTCCAGTCAGCGGTAGAAGACAAACGTGTCCTGGAGAAATCATGTCGTAAACGAGAGGAGCAGTGTCAGCAGAGAGAAGATCAGCTGAAAGGTCTGGAAGAACAGAGAAAGACTGAACTTGAAAAGATGACAAAACAGGAACTTAATCTAAAAAAAGCTGCCAAAGAAATCAAACGGTACCTTTAGTAACACATGTTTAAATTGACTTGATAATATGCAATGTTATCGCTATTTTGCAGTATTTTCCTTTTATGTGCGATATTATTCCATCTCGCTCTACTAGCGTGCGATGGGCCCATCTCAGCTCGCTGTCAAAACGTCGTTAAGTAAGCACAGACGCCACAATGTTACAAAACAGCAATAAACAGATTATTTACGTTTTTTGAAACTCGATGCACTTTCTCGCCATCTCATCTCGGGGCTGTCGCCCTTCGATGAGATACATTAGAAAATGCATCTCATTTCAAAAAACGTAAATAATCTATAAATATTGTTTCTCCCACTTCTAGCTTTATTTGCAGACAAGTCAGCTAGTGAATATCTTGTATTGAACAATTTGTGTACAATACTCACTGTTTTGATTAAAAGTCCATCTATTTATCATCCTGGGTAAGTTTATTTATTGTTTAATGGTCACCAGGTACAACTCACTCTTTCCTAAATAAGTAATTGACAGCATGGGCTAAATGAAAAATACAAGAAGTAACGTAAAATTCAATCAAACCTTTAACTTTGGAACAATAATAGCTAATTGTAACATTAGTAGTTTTGGATTTGAAATTTTATTGTTTCAGATTAAATACAGAATTAAAGACGCTTCAGGAACAAATTCATGAAAATAAAGATCTGAATAAAACTCTGAAGTTAGAGCTCAGCGTTTATGAAAAGTTAGAAAAGCAAGGTTATTATAAACTAGATTTATATTACACTTCAATTGAATACAAAATGTGCCAGTCTATAAAGGTGCAATTTGTTGAGGTTAATTAGGAACATGCATATGAACTTCTTATTTTGATTGAATGGATTGGTTTGATGAGGAAGCAAGTTTCATTTCCTAATGCTTAAATATAGATCTAATTTGTACACATATCTTCTTATACAGATGTGATGATTCTGATGAAATTTATGTTTACCATTTATATTCCCAGATTTTCAGCTATTCACATAGGTAAATTGGCATTTCATGCTATTTTACTTCATAGTAAATAATTTATTGTTGATAATAAAAAAAAAAATTGTGATGTTCCTGACAGTATTTTTAGAGGTTTTAGCTACGGAAAAAAGAAACACAATTTTTTTAAATGTATATAATTTGGGAAAAAATTTAATGATTCTCATGTTCGTTTTAATTTAAACTATGTGTATCTATCGTCTTCTTTTAACAGAAAGGGCTTCTACAGTTTGGCTAAAAAATTATATTTGTTTGTTCGAATAGTGTTTAATTCCACTTTCAGCAATTTTATAGCTACCAGTTTGTTTATTGGTAGAGGAAGCCATAGTACTTGGAGAAAACCCCTTATCTTCTGTGGGAAAGCTGGAAATCCTTTTCAATTAAGATTGGAGTAAACTACCTTAAAAATACTAATAAATATATAACTATTGTGTTAATTTTTCTTTGTCAGAGAGTGATTCTGGGAAGAAGGGGTCCTTTGACATCAGAGATCTTTTGACTGAAATCCGACATCTTAGAGTTCAGTTAGAAAGATGTATAGATACCAATACTGCACTAAGACAAAAGTTGGAAGAACACCTCATTAAAGGGACCAAAAGAGGGAGTCCTGCAAGATCAGGTAGGGACTAATTGTTAAAGATACAAAAAGCTGTTGTCCTGCAAGGTCAGGTAGAAACATTACTTTTAATTGATCAAAAGCTAGAGCCCTGCAATATCAGGTAAGTACATATTTTTTAAGTGAAAAAGTCCAAGCCTTGCAGCATAGGTAGGGACCAAAAGCCAGAGCCCAGCAGGGTCAAGTATTAAAAATTCATTATAGGAACCAAAAATCAGAGCTTTGCATGATCAGGTATACTACACAACACCTCATTAAAGGGACAAAACCAAAGTCCATTAAAGAAACAAAAGACAAATCTTGCAAGGTAAAGTATTGTTAGGGTTTTAAATAATATTAAATCATTGTATAATCAGGTAACAATGTTTGACATAAATTCAGGACAAGAACTGGTTGACAGAGAAATCATAGGTAGTAAGTCAATGATTAGGTCATTTTACATTGTCAAAGTAATTGGTAAATATGTTCTGATTTATAGAGAAATCTGTATGTCTAGGCACTTATCATAACAGAGGAATTACATCAGTATTGGAGCGTTAATTAAATTTCTTGGCAAAATAACCTTTCTTTATGCTTGTTCTAAATTATTTGAAGATTTTTTCCAAAAAATCTTTTTTATATAAAGCTTCTGTTTTCAGGAACAACAACAGGAACTGATGCTACTGATGGTCAGCCAAGTCCAGAAAAACCACGTGATCACATGAATAATTCACAGAGCAGTCAACTAAGTAGTGTTGCTAGTCTCTCACAGAACTCCAGTGTCAGTGATGATCAAGGTATGCTGAATGACTACTTTCATGATTATTTGTGTTAAAAAGAAGTCTGGTTCTCTTTTTTGAAATATAATCTCTTACAGTGTGTTACGATATAATCATGTAATATTGTGTTACTGTAAAATTTCTAATAGTGTGTTGCTTTATGTTAATTCACTAATTGTTCACATGGGTTAGGTCAGAGGTCAATTTTTTTTTAAAATATATAGAACATTTTAGATTTTCATTCATAATTGCACACTTCTTGTATAGACAGCTACATAAATATCATGTTACAGATTGTTTATTTCACTGCTGAATAAAAACATCTAACTAACATCGTGTGATCTAACCAACAGCTACACATAGTCTTGACATCAACACATGGCCAGGTGCTCTGTTAGACAGAAAAGTCATGAACGATACTGTGGTCTCCACCCAGTCTATGCCCGCTGGTCCATTACATAGGTCCTCCATGGATTTGACATCGAAGTCAGAAGGAACCCTCTCTTATTATGTAGATGATCCACCCAGTAAATTAGCAGGTAAAAGTGTAAAAAAAAATTTGTTTTCTCAATGAAAATTCATTATAAATAATGGCTGATGTTCTTTTGTCAGGACGACCAGTCAGACCAGCTCCTGGGCATATATACTAGTCCTTAGCCCACATTTACTAGTCATTGTTGTTCGCTCATACACCACAAACAGTAATATTACAGCTCACATAAAAACCTTGCATTATGATTGGTTAGCAAGCTGTATACATCAGGCTATGTATACGTCTACAGCCGTATACATAAGGCATATTGTTATCCCGTATGGTGCCCCTGGGAAAACAAATCATCATGGCTGCCTTCGTTCCGCTTCGAATAAAAAACTGACAACGTGCACCAATGTCAAACCCGAACATGTCTTAAACGACGTAAATAAAATTATATGTAATATATTTGTTTAAATAACAGAAGGGAAGTAAATTAAGAAACGAAACTACTCAAATATCAGCAAAAAAAAGGGGGGGGGGTCTGGCTCAATAACGTCTGTACGTCACAAATCCTGTATGATTTTGTTGTGTCCTCTATAAAATTGTGTCAATGCACAAAACAACAAACGAGACACGTGTTCTCAAGCGCACTAAAAGTTAATAAACATGTACCTGCACTGCATCATCATGCATTCTCAGTCAAGACATCGTAAAAATCCGTTGATATTCATTGATTTCCATCGTCCAAAATGCAATGATATTCATTTTAATGGCATCAAAGTGACATTACCGTCAATTGCAAGTTTTCCTATTTTAATTCACTTATCAACATCAACGTCCACATCCACACATAAATTCAAACCAATACACATGCTCCACCGATATTGAATTTGGTGCTTCGCAAACTTTTACCTTGACACTTCCGTGTTTAAGGATACAATTGGGTTATTTATTGACCAGAAGACGATTTACATTTAAAAAACATAAATTTTCGCTGTTTTTTAATATATACTAATGTTTTCTTTTTTTTATTAATTTGATTTTCAACAAAAATATAACTTATTTTTAAATAAACTTTCAAATTGGTTATAAATCCCGAATGGGCTTCGAAGCGTCATAAAAGTGATGATGGGGTGCCAAAAGGGACAATATTTATTGAGTATATTTTGATTTTATCAATAATAACGTTATTTGACCAATTCCTGAGTGTAATTTTGTTGTATAAAAACTATTAATAAAAATGCATTTTTTAAATATTATGCGTTCACTTAAAACGTATATTTTCCAAAGAAATGCGGATAACTTGAACAAGTTTCCAAAAGAAATTATGCTACATAGTTCTTTCCCAAATATTTGTTTTTCCCGTTAAATATTCCTAATTTATGATGTGAGCTGTAATTTAATAGTTATTCCGGTCTTAGACTGGGTATATAATGTCACATTCATGGCTTAGGACGTATATTCCATTCGCCTTCGGCTCATGGAATATAAATCAAATCCTAAGCCGTGAATGTGACATCATATACCCTGTCTAAGACCGGAATAACATATAATGTCTAACCATGCATATTTGTGGGACTCATTTTCAGACATCTCTGACTCCTACTTCCTTTTTACAGACTTTCATTCCTCTGTAGCCATTTTTCGTCAGATTTTTCATTGTTTTCTACTTAATTTTTGGTACTATTAAGCCTGGTTCCTGAATAGAAAAAATGTCCATGAAAAAAAAATAGTTCCAAATTTTTGTGTTTGACAAAGTTTTCCAAAAGTTAGCAGTCATTGTCATCAGAATTGTTATAATTATTTTCAGATTTCACATTCCAGTCTCCCATAGTGGACTCGGATCTGAGGTGTTTATATGCTGTGGGCAAACTTGATCATTATGAAAAGTTAAAGAAAGAAAATTATGAAAGTTTGATCGTGTTAAGTGGTGTGGAGGCTAGAATTCAGGAAAGACTGAAGATATTTAAATCTGCACCAGTTACAGAGGTATGTCCTAAAAATAAAAATAAAAAATAAAAGTGTATTTGTCAATGGGTTTCCAGTGTGTTAAACAGATTACAAAGAGGAACATATGGAAAGATAATGTTAAAGTTCTTAAGTAAGACCATTCTTACCTACAAGTTTGTTTTGGAATTTCTGGGTTAGATAGATTTCAAATTCAGGTGTTATGGTTTGTTAAGGAATCCTGTCTTAGTGAGTTCTTAATTTAATGAGTACCAGTATGTGGTTAGGATTAGTGACCTCAAGAGCATCATTTTGTTATATATAATGGGTAGAAAATTCACAGATCAATGGAGTTTTTGGCTTTCTTTATACAATAATTTTAGAGAACATTATATTGACTAGAAGTACATTTATCTGCTTTTCAGATACTTAAGGTAGTGTTTATATATTTAGTAATATGCATGCTCTGCATTATATATATTAAGTTACCCTGAAGTCATGTGATTACTGTTGTACAATGACAAAACTTGTTAATTTCTGAAACCTTGCATCGGTTACCTCAGCTGTTTAGTTAATTCATCTAAAGTAACAGATTAGTTAAACTCTAATTGGAGCTTTTTGAGCAATGATGTGATGTGGTTTGGGAGTAATGGAGAGGGATAGGAGGTCCAAATATTTTGAACAAGTGATCTTAATGGAAACTGATTCCAGAGCTGTATATGGCAAACAAAATGTTAATATGTTATAATATAAAGATGTCTACACACAACATTTATTTAAAATGAATTGTTTTATAAAAAAAACCTATAGTCATTAGTACATTAGTACCACATGCTTATTTGATAAACTACACTTTGGAATTACATGTATAAGTATTGGAATGAGATGGTTTCTTGCATGTACTTACTAAGGATATATAATTACCTACTCATGGTAGATGTTGCAGTTGTTAATTATTTTGTCCATATTGCTGATTTTGGGTCACTGTCTGGACTTCGATTTTTTAGAAACTAACAGCCATATTTCAGAAAACAATTAAGTCGTTAAATATAAGAAAATTATAAAATAAAGAGATTTTGTTTAATATGGACAAGTATGAGAGGCAAAAGAAATTTCATGTATTTTTATGACTTATGTTGCTTGTATAAATATTGTGGTGGTTTTCACATTTACTTAAATTTATTTAAGCAAAACTGTTGGAAAATTACCTTTAATTTACTATTTCATTAAGAGGTTATAAACTGTGAGATATCTATGACTTTATAATCCGGAAAATAACTACCAAAATTTTTGCTCATTTTCAAGTTGTTTTAAAATTTTCTATTTTCTTAAATTTTCTTAATGGAGTTAAGGTTTCTTATATGTTGTCTTGTACATTTTACCAATTGATACACAGACTTTTACTCTGTATGATATATGAACTATATACAAGCATGCTTGACTTGTCTGTAAGCTATATATAGATGCTTGATATTGCATGTGAGGTGAAAGTTCATGTCTTCTTATTCCTTGTCTACATGTATCAGTATAGGTTTCATGTTTAACAAAAAGCATGAAGCATGTCATTGGAAGTTGTTGGTACCTGCCAAAATTTGCATATATTGTTTAATGGGTGACTGATTCTGGCCGAATTTTGCTGCCATAATCCGATTTTAGTTTTGTGAATTTTCGAATTAACGGCAGAATTTAGTCCCATATCTCTTAATGTAGCAAATAAAAAATTTGATCTATTTATTACAAACTCAAACATGATATATATCCCGTCTACGTTATTTATGATTGTGTATTTTAGCTCAACTTTTCTAAATGTGAGCTGTTGCTAACACCTATCATCTATCATCTTTGTCATCTTTAAACTTTTTACATTTTATATTTTTTCTCTGAAACATGGTTCACCTGAGTTTAAAATTGGGAAAGGGCAGATAATCTTGTTTTTTCTTTTCCTGGCCCGAAAAAGACCAGGAATGTCATAAAAATCTTGAAAACCCAGGAAATTATTTTCATAGAATGGTGATCTGGATTGCATGTTTACCTTCCCATTTCTATTACAAAGTTTGCTATTTCATTGTTACTGTTAAAGGGGCAAGATGTTTTGCAACTTTGCTTTGAATCAGGATTAATCGATTAGGGCTTGAGTGCTTCAAGTAACAGTATTAATTTCGAAACAATATTTTGTTTTTGTTATTGCACAATTCAAAATGACCAATAGTAGGTATAAAAAATACCTTGAGAAGTCTGAAAAATCCTTTAAATTGAAATGAAAATCTTCGTGGGAATCCTTTTGAAACCACTTGGCCACTATTAACCAAACTTGCAAAGGAAATGTTTTGTAACCAATGATGTTGGTGATGTAGTCTATAAAACGTCCACATTTCATCTTGTTCAGCTGAATACCATGCAAACAATGTGTTATCACTGTTTCTGATTTGCTGAAGAAAGAAACCTCTATATCTACAAACCAACAGGATTTCTACTTTGCAAATGTCATTAACAAGGCTCCAATTTCTATGCACTTTGGACATCAATCATGTTATCCCCCATAACGATTTGATAATAAACTTTTAGAAAGCTGATAAAACCTTGCAAATTAGTGTAATTTTGTAAGTATAATGCATTCAAGTGACAATAACAAATGACATTTCTTGCTGATTGGGCTTCCAGGTTTCCAGCAGTGACAATTCATATTGTATGGCGATTTTTTAAAATATGTAGAGATATAGGCACACTTGATTTTCTACTTTACATAGCTGCATATTCAGTAGTCTCTCTGATATTTATGGAGTGATAACTAAAATATTACTTTTATAGAGTGTGGAGTACAGTTTATTAAAAGAGCTGTCATTTAGTGTAAAAAATTTGAAGATTTGTTTAAATGAGGAGAAATCATTGATCAGTTGCTTTTGGACTACTACCTTACCAAAGGGAGACACATCTGGTCAGAAGATCATGGCTGAGGTAAGCCCAGTAAATTGATGTTTTGACTAACAAATCTCTGTGACACTGTTGGGGTGTTCAAATAAATATACAGCTTATAATTTTTTTTTTTTAATGCATGTACTTGGGCTTGATGTCAGAAAACAAATATATTTGATTTTCATGTTAGAGATAGTATAATATTGAGGTACTTGTTTTTTTCCCAGATAACATATAGTCCTACTTGTAGTAATGATTGGCAGGATAGAACTTCTGCCTTGTTGTATCCAGATACTTGCTATTATCGCATACTGTTATAAACATCATTATTATTAATTGCTGTATTTTTTTCAAATATGTCTCAAATTAAAGGACTTGGACTATAAAAAACAGAAAGTATAAATTATTACATGTAGATTAAAAAAGCAGCTATTCTTTGTTAATATCAAGGTAACAAATACAGTCTCTATTTTGGTGAATCATAAACAGATGAATCAAAAACAAAAAGATTTCTTTAAAATATAAATGATTCCACCATAGAAAATGTTAAGTGTATATTTCTTTTAATAGAATGATGCATTAAGAAATGAATTGTATGCCACAAGAACAAAATACGAATGGATGTCGAAGCTTGTTCAGGATGCTGAAGAAAGACTTCGGGATTCTAACAACCAGAAACAAACATTTCATGAGTTGTTATGTAAACAATGTAAGTTACCAAGACAACATAATTCTTACAAATTTATTCACAGTATATGTTAAAAGTCAAGTTGGCGACAAGTGAAAATTCTGTGCAACAAAATACATGTAAATAGGTTTTAGTTCTTACAGATTTATTGTTTAAGAGAATTCTAAAAAGGAGATCGATCAGGTTTAACTATTATGAATACTTTATATTAATTTAAATATATTTTATTCCAATGAAGGTTTACCTATGTAGGTGGGATATTCAAAATTTCTATATTGTCATATCAGAATCGAGATAATTCATGGCTGACCAAATTTTTTTCATTTTAATATGGATAGCCATTATCTTCATGATAGGGGCATTGGTGGTCGAGGGGTTAAGGTAGTTCCTCTACTATTGATCAGGTTGTCTGTCAACACTGAGATTGCGGGTTCGATTCTCACTGCCGGCAGGGTGTACTACACTCCATTCTTAATTGACAAGGATTGCCAGTTTTCAAGCCGCAAGTCCAGGGTTTTCTCTGGGTTCTCTGACTTCCTCCCCCAATAAAAACTGGACGCCAGGATATAGCTGAAAAATTGCTGAAAGTGGATGAAACAGCATTCAAACAAACCACTCACTAAGGCTTGTGGCAAAAATATTCATGAAGATAATGCCTACACATATTTAAATAATCATAAAATTTGGACAGCCATGAATTATTTCTTCATTGTATGTTGTTTTTTATGTTGTTTTCCATTTATATTGGTGTCAACATTTAGTCATATGAGAAAACAGAAATATTATTTACAATTTTATGATATTTGATTTTAAGAAGTGCATGTAGAGTCTGTTTGAGTGTCATCTTCCTTTACAGATGACAAAATAGTTAATGGCTTGATAACCAGTGGGCAACACAGTGCTCTATGTGCATGGTTGGTTGTTACAACAGATTACCTCCCTTCTTCCTTCTCTTCACTGTCTTCACAAAATTATCTACAATATCTGTGCTGTTCAATCTATTTCTTGATGTGTATGCCTTTTACAGTATTAATAAACCTTTGCTGTGACCATAAGTTAATCAGTTTTCAGGTCTTACAGTTTTTTAATAACAATATTGATTCTAATTTCAAATCTTCACTTTTTAATGTACTTTTCAGTTTTTCCCAAACTGTAAGTTTGTTTCTTTTCATTTTGCTGTGATTGTAGTTTTTCTAAACAGATTTACTTTTTACAAATCTAATACAGCTATGAACAGAGATGCAGTATATATTAGAAGCTTAATTTATCCTCCAATTTTTCTTTTTAGTATATATTCAGTAACGTATTTAGCTATACCTCTAGTGCACATTGAACAAATGTATTAAATTGGGGTCTCTGTTTTTGGGGTCTGTACTTTTTTGAAAAATGGCTTAAGTATGATTAATTTCCAGATCTTATTTACTATTTCATTTTAACGTCATATTATATTTGTTAAGGTTTCATTTAAAATTTGTTTTTGTGTTGAAATTTTAATTATTTTTATCACTTGTAATGAATCGAAAGTAATTTTCAGGAATTGTTGCAAACTTTTAAACTGGTTTTGCTTTGAGCATTTATATATTTGTGTGCCTTAACAAACTTTCCTTAAAAACTTATTTTAATTAAAAAAAGCATAATTTACATAAATTGAATTTTTTCTAAAAATTTACCTGAAACATTTTAATAGACACTTTGAGAAAAACAACCCAAAGTGTCCAATATTTAGAGAAATTATCATAAATAGAATATGTAGATTTTTTATGTTGTGTTCTTCACTAAATACAGTTAATTGAGTTTTTTTAGACATTTATACAATACTTGATGTTTCACACACAATTTTGTCAATATTTCAGCCATGTTGCGACAAACCTTAAAAAAGTTACCCAGAACTTCGTTTAGATTTAAATAGTTTTAAAAACTTGCATACTGTGTTTATTAGGCTAGTTTTGTTCATACAGTGATGCATTTCCTATACTCAATGTGACATTTGTTCATCAGTCCAGCATTCACTGCAGCATGAAATGTATTGCAATTCCTGTGAAGTTTCAATTGTTTAAACCAAATGGAATTTTAAACTGGCCTCTAATTGTCTTCTATTTCTTTTAGTGAAAAGGACAACAAAAGTGATGTCAAAAGCCAGAGCAAATTTTGAGAAAGCCCCCCAATTTCAGAACAAGGAAAATATTAGAACAATAAACCTTGAAACAGATGACATAGAGTCCAGTTATGATGCTTAGTTAACTGGGACATGTTTATACCAGGAACCAGTGTGGTCATTAAATAGTGTACATAAACAGGTAACCAGAAGCCAGTGTGTTCTATAAATAGTGTACATAAACAGTTTAGTGACAAATGAGCTAATCAATCATCTGGAACAATTCAAATCAGGAAACAGCATTGTCTTTAACATTAGAATGATAGGTAAACTAAGCAAAAGTCTAGAATGTTTCCATGTGGTAAGATGAAAATACTCTGTTATCACTTAGTGCATGCTGTAATCACAACTGTGTTAAGTTTATAACAGAACATTACACATATGTCATAATACTCATAAGTGCTGAGAGTGTAACTGTATATTATTGTATATTTGGGTCACACATTTTTGTAGTGTTATATTATATAATATGGGCACAGCTATTTCTTATTTTGTGCACTAAATTTTAAACATTTCTCTGTTAAACTGTATTTTTCTTGTGGAGCAATAATGTGTTATATTGTAGTGCTGCATTTTTTGTGCTTTATAATATTAAGTGCAAGCATTTCATATTAATCACTATGTACAACTGCTCATAAATCTTGGAAACACCATATAAGATACGACTGGTCATACAACTTTTTGTGAAATTGGCCAGTTCTGAAATGTATTAGTTTTATATTGATCACACATTGTTCACAATGATGGTATTTGCTATAGATACTATTTATTATCACACATGTTCTATCACTATTTTAATTCTGTCATGCTAAAATAATGTTTTCTTGTTGAAGGTGGGTTATCCAGCTTCTTCCTAAATAGAAACTGGATGCTCAGTTTTATTGTTGACAACCTCAAATGAACAAACTTAAATAATGGAACAAAATGTGTTCATATGTAAGAATCCAATTAACATTTTCTCCATTTATTTTTGCTTACCTTTATTTTGATTGCTTCACAAGTCACATTTTGTTCATTCTGTTTTTTATTTTATAATTGCTTATTTAATTAAAAGCAGATATGTTTTGTTCTGTAGTAATTGGAAGCACCATACAATTCACATTTCCTGTTCATGAGTCTTTGTAATAATTTGTAGCATTGAGCACTATTTTCCTTTTAAACAATTCATAAATCACATTCTTTGTCTGATAATATCATTGTCGTGTGTTCAGTTGATTACAATGATGTGCCAAACTTATGTTAAATATTGCAAGTCAAAAATATAATCTATTTTTGTAATATTTATGTAAAGGTGTTTGTTGTTTATGTATATAAATACCAGTTTTGTGTATTAACAGTATTAATTATTGCATATAAAGGCTTATTTCTATTGCCAGAAAGCATCCCATCCATTATCAAATTGTACAAGTCTTCCACTATAACAGTTTCATTGGTGTTCGGTATTTTGTTATTACTTTCAACTATAAGGCTAAGGATATATCATTTGTTAATAAGTAGTACATTCTACTCCAATGCAATAACTTGAGTTACTGTGTAATCTTGTTTACCTGTAAAATGAACCACATGTAAGTGCAAATTTGAGTCCCACTTAACAAGTTAATGTTATAAAGTTTGCCAGTTAGTTACCGGTGAAAACTATAACCACACAAGATAGGTTACATTTTCAAATCGGTGGCAGTGATGGCATTAGTTGGCCTTCTATTAATCACTGTCGTGTCCACACTGGGTTGCTATTTAGAGCCTGACTTTATGTCTAGGTGTGCTTTTACCAAATTTTTAATTGTTTGTAATTGAACATAACATATGCAATGAAACATGGTGAAATTTTGACACAATGTATGGAAATGTTGAATGCTTCAATTCTACTTTCATCTGCCATTCTTGTACTCAACAGAATTGCAGGAAATAATGGAATAGTCTAGAAATCCTATGAAACTGTACAGCAGTGACTGTTTCACTAAATCGAATCATAGACTCGAGCTTTATGACAAGTTTAGTGAAATTTTTTTATATTTTCTGGCATATGGGATACATATTTCTGTGTATGTATAATATTTTTTTTAACTCTTGATTTATGAAGTCAAGTTAAAGTGGCAGCATACTTACAAGTTGTGTACATTTGTTACTTTGTTTGTTACCAGACACTTAACATATCGGGTCTTATATACTCTTTCAGAAGATCTAATTTTTAAAGCCTGATATTTGCTTCCCATTCTAATAACTTCTGACATCCCAGTTCCTGTCCCTGTGTGTTTCTTCTTCCATTAACTTTTCGTTAAGAGCTTTCCCAATGTTGTCTCTTTTTTTGGTGAAAGAAGATTGCATAAAGAGGATTATAGCAAAGAGCACTCTTACCATGTCATATGCAATTTAAAATTCAAGAATAGCCCTTTTTGTTATTTAAAGACCCAAGTATGTTACCTGTAATTCAATTTTCGTTAATTATGTTTATAGACAATTTGGCTTTTATTGTTTTTCACCAATGGTGCATGGAAGAAGAAATATTTTTTAATTATCAAAAGGGAAGGACCTTAGGGCACCACCAAATCAATTTCTTGCTCTACAGACCTAGCCAGACATATTTAATAGAAATGGAAAAAGTAATATTGTATAAAAAAAATATACTCTCCCTACATCTAGAAAACTGCCCTGAATTTTGCATATTTTACTCTTTGAAATTGTATCTTGTGAGGGCTTAATGTAACTGCCCTTTTATTGCATATACAAACAAAAATGACGATGTAATTTTAAGAAGGAAAAGGTGTAGGTCCACCTCTGTTTTTTATTCTTTGGCTATATTAAATTTGATGATTTTAACTTTCCTTTATTTCAAATAAAATGACACTTCGGTCCTATCAAAGTATGCACCAGGTCAGCATTCTGTCCAAATTTCACCATGTCTCATTGCAAATAAGAACGAACACTCAACCTGACGTTGATATGATCTACTTTCAGTTTCAGTTGAAAAGTAGTGCATGTCTTTAATTAACTCTCAACATTTTTATGTTCAATTACAAACAATAAAACTTTATCATTTAGTTTCCAAAAATATTCATCTTTCCAAAAATACCAAACTCATTCTGGTATTCTATATGATGCAACAGTGAACAGATCTGTTGTATATTTCACTGGCTTGCCACATTTTAAAATGACCAAAAACAGAGGAACAAGAAATTAAATTGGTGTGGCCTTTGTTTTTCTATTTGTTATTTACTTAGTTGACAGTGTTCATTATAACAAGCAGAGTTTGACATGTATATAATATTCTCTTATACTCGTAACAACATATTAGAATTACATGCAAGTCCAAGTTTCATTTTTAGACTTCATAGTCTTAATAATTAGGGCCCCACTTTGTGGCCGATGCCCTAAAGTCTGTCTGTCCAAACTAATTGTGTCCAAGCTATAACTTTTTGAACCTCTGAGGTAGGCTTTTAATATTTGGTATGTGGGTAAATAACATCAAGGCAATGTGATGCATACCATGGTTGATGACCTTTGACCTTGATCCCAAGGTCGGCAGGGCCCACCGAGATGGATACCATCTCACTGATATCTAGTTATAGTTTTGTTCATTGAATCTGGTATATAGATATGCATTACCAAATCTTCTAGATTTAAATGGAAGGAAGAGGAGATAAACTGAACACAAAATTCATAATTTATTGTTGTTACAAGACAGAACAACCTATCTCCAAAGGTAAAGAACAGAAAGAAATAGTATGTTGACATAAGCTGATGATTAGTTGATGAGAGGGTTAAAATAAAATACATGTAACATAAAAGTAAAATGTTTAAAATAAATACATGTATGAAACCTTTGGACATTTCACTATGGTTATGAAGTACCACATAACCTGAAATATGATTAACTGTCAAATTTAAAATTAAACAGATAGATGTTTAGACAATGGCTTGCCATCCACAGATACTTGATATATGGTCTTCTAAGATATAGATAGTTGAAGTAGGACTACCAGAGAATGATACATAGAATATGTAATACCAGAGATAAATACTTAGAATGAGGCCTCCCCTGAGTAGATAATTTGGCTAGGATCTCCCTGGGGTAGATACTTAGATTATGGCCTTCTTGTGGTAGATACTTAACTGACTCAGAAAGATACTAGTAGATACTTGAACTACCTACTATAAGTGATTCTATTCTAATAACTACAATGACAGTGATGAAATACTAAGATTTCCCAGTGAAATAAATTGCAGTTAATCCCATGTGTAATTAAGTTCTGTAAGTTCAGTGCACTTGTTTAATCTGATGCGTTCTGTGGCACTTGGGATCAGATTTTCAATGTTTGCTCTTAGCAATTGATTATTCTATAAATACATAATAGTCTTCTTGTTGAAGTGCAACATTTTATATGTGCCAAGATTTTTCATGATATAATAACTTGTTGTTGATTATTATGTCATTACTGTTGTAAGTATTCAAATCTTCACGTTCATACTAAGTCATTAATGAGTGGGACCAGGACATTTATGTTTATCACTTGTTTATATAGCAGCTACTGGGTCTAAATATGTTTTTATATTTGCCAGAGATGTTGAGTTATTTCAATTAATATTATCTGCTTAGTAAAACCTGTTCCCAAGACCACCTGTATTAAACCTGTCTAATAAGACCTTCATGTGACCACCTGTCTATTAAGACCTTAATGTGACCACCTGTCTACTAAGAATTTTAAGTGACCACCTGTCAGATAAGACCTTTATGTGACCACCTGTCATATTAGACCTTCATGTGACTACCTGTCATGTAAGACCTTTTCTTGTTCACCTGTCATACAAGACCTTTATGTGACCACCTCTCATATAAGACCTTTATTTGAACACCTCTCATATAAGACCTTTATATGCTGAATTGTAAACTTAATTTAAAACACATAAGACACCGCTTCTTCGGCTAATGTTCAAGTCTTAAACTTGGACTAAGGCTGTTTTAATCAAATGTGGTTCTAGTGATATAACAGAAATTAGTTCAGAAGATTCATTAACGGTTCATAATGATAGATAAATACTTAAAAATGCGAACTGTTTCCTATAAGTTGTCTGCAATTTTGTTTGATTACCTGGATATTTTTTTGTTGCCAAAAAAACCCACTATTTTTCATAGAAAATAAGAAAATGAACTAGAAAATTGAACTTAACTTAGATTATTATGTTTTTAGACATTATTATGAAATACATAGTCTCATTTCCTCTTTGTTAAATTCAGATTTACAGTACTGGACAGAAATTGTGTTGGCTTAGGAACAGAATTAATAATAAACCTATAATGTTATTTTTTAGTTCAAATTATTCCATACATAAATCATAATGAGAGCAGTATTATTGCTTTATTGTGTTTCTACTGTGTTATGTTTTTGTTGTGTTTATTTATATTACTAGTAATTATTTATATATGCTGGTGTATACATTTTTCAAATATAACTTTCAAATGGATACCTGCTGAAAATGGCTGGGCCAAGTAATTGTAAAAGATACACATTATCTTGTTGTTTAAAAAGTTTTTTAAGCTTAAATTTAACTGCAATTCGATTTACCAGTACTCATTAAGTGTACCCATAAACCAGCATTCTCTGAACATCTGGTTTACATTGGGAGCATTTGGATGAACATAGGAAAATTCTAGACCCATAAATGAACAGCTATGTTTGGTATCTATTTGTAGGATACACTTCTTGCCATTATTTTGTATTATAGTTCCACTTAATCATGCATATTTCTGATGTTTTTTTTCTCATAGAAGGATATTTTCATGACAAATACAAAATAACAATAAAAATATGTACAAAAATTTATGACTTGGGTTTTTAAAATGCTAAAATCCAGCATCCATTTCTATGACTTTGTTTTGTGTGATCATACTTTTTATTGGCTGTGAACCAAAATGAAAAGAAGTAATGAAAGAATTAAAATACCATACATTTTTCCCCACCCCCACCCATCAAAAAACGTATATTTTTGCAGAATTTACATAATTACTGGACTTCCCCTGGAATAGAAGATACCAAGAGAAGTATTCCTGAAATGACAAGTAAAGGATAGTCAGACAAAACAAAAGAGGGGACAACAACCGGACACCCTGACAACACAAAAACAAACAATTAGTAACATGAACCCCACTTAAAGCTGCAGGGTTAGGCTATTTGCTGTGGAAAGGTAAGAGTAAGCAACTTCTGCTCCACGTGAGGAACCCATCGTATCACTCGCGTTAAAATCCGGTAGTTAACGGTCAAATTATTTCATGATGGCGACCGTGAAATTTTGTAAATGACGACTTCACCTTGCCATTGTAAACCCCATGTTAAGTCGGCAGACATCCTTTATCAAGAACGGCCGTGGTGCCCAGTGGTTAAGGTAGTTAGTCGTCTCACATGGCCTGTCAACTGAGGTTGCAGGTTTTCATTGCGGGCAAATTGTACTGGACTCCAATCTTGATTGACAAGGATTGCCAGTTTTCCTACCGCAGGTCGGGGGTTTTCTCGGTATTCTACGGCTTATTCACAGAATAAAAACTTGACGCCATGATATAGCTGAATTATTGCTGAATTGTTAAACACCATTCAAACAAAACAAATTTATCAGGAAAATCTAGTTCAAGTACCTGATTAATTGGTATTATACTCCATATTCAAGTGCTGCTGGAATGTGCTACACTGTATTTAAAAATCACAAAAAGGAAAATTTTAATTGTCCTTTCTGATATCAATTTTGATTCTCACCTGACCTTCATTGTCAATTTTAAGATGTAGGTCTATTTAAATTGGTTGATGAAAATTGACTTGTCTCGTTAGATGACTAAATAGTTTATTCTCATAAAGCCAATAACATAATTGGTACTGAGGAATGTCACAAATAAACAAACAACAACTGAAGGCAATACACAATATATACAACGAATGACAAGGTTATGCTGGTATGACAGGCAAGCCAGGGGCACAGACATGCTCTATAAATTGTTTATAAACATGTACAGAAGGCCCAGGTATTTTTTAATGCTGGACATCAATTCTGAACAACTGGTCGTGGTATTCACGTACTTTATATTGTACATGTTTTCATTCGATTTCCTAGTAAGACTAAACAACTTTGAAGACCCTGGATTGTTTGTTATTTACAAGTTTATACATGCCAACCGTACAGATTTTTGGGTATATCCAACGCCTACCGATCTGAAGTGATTTCATTAGCCATGCAAATATAAAACATCAGTTCAGTTGAAGCTCAATCGACTAGCTTTTGTTCAGGTGGCACCATTTTACGCCCTTGAACAACATTGTTGGTTTTTTGTTTTTGTTTTTTTTTTCTTTTTTCTTTTTTGTTTTTTTTTCAGACACCCCTCCCTTACCGCTTTGTGTCTTTATAGGGTTGGCATGTGTGCAAGTTTGGACCAAAAATGCACAATGCGTACCTTATTATCAATAACAATAGGCAATAACTAAATTATTAAATGTGGAAGACTTTAATTCAACAGAATTTT
The DNA here is from genome assembly GCA_944474755.1 of Limnoperna fortunei. Classification (NCBI taxonomy): domain Eukaryota; kingdom Metazoa; phylum Mollusca; class Bivalvia; order Mytilida; family Modiolidae; genus Limnoperna; species Limnoperna fortunei. The sequence goes on along the minus strand of OX104114.1, from coordinate 47,023,709 downwards.
TAACACAGAATTATAAATGCACATTTTCTATAACTATACAATTTCACAGCAGACGAATTTATTTAGCCATTTTATCGAACTAATAGGAGACATTTTGCTGATAATTTAAATAATAAACAAGGAATTCATTGCCTACCTAAGTCAGGTGGAGTTATCGTCGCCCCAGTGCTGAACAAGGAAATATTATGTAATTTTTTCAACTGAACGGTTGTGAGGAATAACAAATATATTCACACACGGGTTGTAGTTTAGAGTGTTTAACAAATATATTTAGATAAAATTTGCGCATGATTATCATACATCTTTACAATCCAGTTACAGAAAACAAACAAACTGACAACAGATCATTATATCAAAAATAACAGATATCTAATTATAACCAAAAATTAAATTAAATTAAATACCGTTTACAGATTGAAAAATACTTAAGACAAATGTTCCGTTTTGGTTGTTAGCATCAGCAAAACATCTTACATGTTTTCAAATATATTTTTGTTCACAATCGGTATTGCATTTGACGAAAGCTCTTATTGAAAAGGGTTGGGACGAAAGGATCTGGGATCCTGCAGTGATTATAACTGGGACGAATTGTACGATAGGATCTGGGACCCTACAGTGATTATAACTGGGACGATAGGATCTGGAACCCTTAAGTGATTAAAACTGGGACAAATTGCTTTGGGACAGGGTGGACTGGAAAAGAATTAGTAATTAACTTGTATTCGATGGAACACCAAATAAGAGTATTACCTTACTATATTATAACAGGAGAGCTTTCTCGGGTACACTGCTGCCCAGGACTATGATAATCAACACAACATAGTATATTGTATAACGGTATTGTCTTATATACTTTGTATTATGTATTAGAACAGATTACTTTTATAGTAGATTGAGCATTCTGTGATCATTTATATTTTATGTAATGTAACTAACATCCTTAAATTAAAATAAAATGCATTTTCACTTAAACCGGCTCTCAAGTTGACTTAAATGGAGTGTTAATTCGGACCTCTGTATATTCATGATCTTGTCTGTAATTAATTACTTTGATCCTTCCATTCTCGAACGCCACCCATAAGTTGTCTGAAAGATCAACGCAGCAAAATGAAGGCATGACGTCATATTTGTCCTTCTGAATGCATTGTCCCTCAAGGTTTATCAAGAGTTGTTCATTGTTTGCCTTGTCCGATATAGTGATGGTCGTTTCTTTAAGAAATCCGGCTCCAACAAAATCAACTGCTTTGTCGTTTTGTTTCTTTTCTTGTTTGGGTGGATACCTAAGTTTCTGGTCACCATTGCTGTCTATAATTATTATCCATGATGAACTGTTAGCTGGGCGGCAAACAATGCAGATAAGGCCGTCTGGATGCTGGCAAATTTGAATCGGGCATTCTACATCGATGTTGGCTGATGTCAAGGAGAGATCTTTATTAGTTGGTTTCCCGTTTGAATACCAGCGTACAATGTACTTCTCCGGACAAGCTGTGTCTTGGAGACAGGCAACGTGGTCATCGGCAGATGTTGGGGATCTGCAAATACACTGGAGATTGTTTTTACCGGAAGTGACGCTAAAACTGCCCACCAAGCTATACGACTTACTTTTGGTTATTTTGTTACTGACCACTTGCAGTAGTTTTAATGATGGTTTATCCTGAAACCCAATTAGTAACTCGTTGTTTTTGTTTGTGCAAGCAGAAATAACCTTTTGATCTAAAGTTTTAAGGAGTTTGGGGTTAAGCTTTGTCCCGGAACAGTCAACTTCGGAAATGTAGTTTTCGATGATCCATGCTTTAAGCATTTCTTCTTTAGGAACAATGTAGGAAACACTGTTCTCCAAATCAAAAGAAGCGATGGTTTGGAAAATACGCTTCTGACTGCACATAAGATCGGTATATCGCTTTGTCGGCTCTAAGTAGGCATCATTTGCGCTTTCAACACTTGTTTCGCCCTCTTTTACGGGAATATTTCTATTTGGAACTTCAGGAATTTCGTCTGAGCCTACTGTAGCATAAGAATCCGTCTCTATATATCCAATAAAATGTTGAAGTTTTTCTTTGGTCGCAAATTCGTCGTTAAAGTGATGATGGGGTGGTTGCAAACTTGGAACTGTGTCAGAATATGGATCACTAGCATTAAGCTCGTCCAACTTAACATCGTATTTAGCAACTTCCGTGTCGGTAATTTCTGTTCCCTTCGACTTAATGTCTTCTACAATTTCTTTTATTTTTTTCTTTTTCAGTTCCTGTTTCTTGATAAATCTTTGGAAATCCTGTTTTGCTTCTCTATCGGATTCCTGCAAAATCTCCATCAATTCCGATTGAAGTTCGTCCAAGATACCATTAAGTAACAGCCGTTTCTGTCTTACTGCATTGGCTTCTCTTTCAACAGACTTGCTAAAATGTGTTTGTCTGTCTCGTGCCTGTTGTATAGCAGTTTCAATTTTAGGTATTTTCGTACTTTCCGCTTCTTCTGCAGCCTTCAGAATTGTAATTCGTCGTTTCGCGCCAAACTCCTTTAGTTTAATACTTTTATGATTCCTGTGACCGCCTACTATACAGTCATCACAGATCATTATTCTACATTCCTCGCAATAAAATCTGACTTCTTCTGACTGATGTAATTCGCACGAGGAGATCGACTCTGTAGAAACTGCTGCCATTGGCTCCTAATATTGATTCTAAAAAAGGTTAAAACAAAATGGCCAATATTCATAAGCTTTCTGCAACACTGCCAGTAGGTTACAAAAAAGTATTTATTCATAATTTTGAAATACGTGCACTGTCTGAAACTGTGTTCCAATTGTGGTAATATAACACTGAAGTTAAAGGGTTCAATAGTATTAACATCATTTAAATTTAAAACTTTGCACCACCGTCATTGATTATTTTTTTCTTTAGGAGATAAAGCACAAAAGTAAGAATAGCCTTAGTATTTATTGATACAAAAGTAATAATTCCCCACATTTTCAGACATAGGACTTCCTTGTATATTGGAATTGGACTAGACGATGCCTCTTGTAGATAATTACAGATGTTACATTATGTTTTGGTATAATCCTACCATAGGTACGAGTGATTACAGTTGTCAATTTCGTGATGAGTGTTTGATAATTGTCTATATCTATTTAAAACAAGCTCACAGAATAATATTTGCTAGCTAGCTATCAACTTGATAAATTTAATTGATTTCTTACCTTAAATAACGAATACCACAAAAACCCACAAATTGTTTAGGTACGACAGTCGTTAACAACTGTAGAGACTTAGATTGTGCCAAATCACACTAAATCAAGGTGCCTGATCTATTGATTAACTGTAATTTATTGTCGGAGTATTCTTTGTATTGGGTATACCTTTTTGTCAGAATCAATATTTAAACACCCATATGTTATATTATATGTGTACAAAAACCAGGAAGTTTAACGAATTCCTAGGTCGAACCCAATTCCGTTCTTTTACTGTTATGTAGTTGTCTTTTGGCAATCAATCAATCAATCAATCAATCAATCAATCAATCAATCAATCAATCAATCAATCAATCAATCAATCAATCAATCAATCAAAATTTAATCTCCACTGTTCCATTTCCTTTTGCCCGGCTGAGTTATAGTTTGTTAACTTGTTCTCGTCCTGAATATAGGTGAAATTTATGTTAACCAACGAATAAAAATTACATGTAATCAAGTATTCATTACTTCCAACGATTTTTCAAGCGTTTGTTTATACATTCAAGCTCCTCAAAATAACGTAACATCATGTTACCATACTTTTCCCAAATTTCAAAACATCTGGAACCAACATAATGTGGAGATCAAGAAGGGTCAAATTTCATACATATTAAATATATATAAAATAAGGTACACTGAATCGCAGATTTAGACTTTTGAAAAAAACATTTTTTGTAATCAAGAACTAGGAACAGGAGAGTTAGAAATTTAAATTTTTAATGAAAAACCGGAGTTTAGAGGAAAAAGGCATCCCAAATAGAATTTAAAGCTAGAAGTTTTAAGGCTGATCGAGCTGTAGGACAAAGCGTAAATGCTGGAATAATAGTGGAATTTCACGAAAAGGAAAAATCCTTCTCATTTAAATAACTATAAGATTAAGTTGGACAAAATACTAAGGACAGGAAGCCAAGTATGCCAGAAATAACAGAAATCCAACAAGCGCGGGAATTATATTGGTTACACGTGAAAGGTGTAGTCTAGTACCCTGACCATGATATCCTCGTTAGTATAAGCGGTATTCGGATGTAACGCCCGGAGCATTGGATTCAATGTTTATATATTAAGTCCAAATCTGGTGTTATATTTGAAAGTGAAGCCTGCGTACATGAAAAATGTTGCACCAGGAGACCATTTTAGAGAAAGGTAGAGGTCCAAGTACATTAAAAGTTTCGCTTACTAACACTTAAGTAGCGGACTTTTGTTAACCATATATGTTTGTTATACGTTCTGAAAAACAGTTTTAGATCTTTTGTACCTGCACAGGGACAGTCTATACTATAGACTGTCCTTGACCTGCAGATGTATATATTTTTAAACTCCTCAAAAGAACTTCTCTTGTTTTAATCCTACTTCCCTTAAACTTTCTTCTTGGTAATAATAAAACTAACGGAAAAATCTGAACGGTGCAAATACAAAACGCCCGCAATAAATACCTCACATGTCATATTCTGATTGGTTACAAGGACGTATTTTGAATCAAGTTTTTGTCTATAATAAGGAACTTCAAGCATTAAGTTCATCGTTTTCCAATAGGAGGTCAGTATTTGGTAGACTGAGTAAATGATCAGTAAATGTGTTTTATTGCATCCGCTTATATCAAAACAACATTCCTGAACATGTTTTAAAATTTTGTCTCCGAGAAGAAATGTAAAACGTTTCATTTAGTGTACAGTGTTGAAGACTGTGCCTAATTAGTGGTGACCATCTTTAGATCGGTTCAAAAATAAAAAAATACAAAATTAGTAGAAGACTAAGAAGATTCAAACGTGAAAGTTTACAGATAATAATAGTAGTTACGTATGCAGTACAATAACTATAAGTCACCCTAATTCTGGGGTCAGGTCGGCAGACTAGAGGCTCCCAGGAGCCTGTAATCGCTCACCTGGAATCCAAATGACTTAAACTATATTAAAATTTTTGAAATTAACAGTTTCAGTCTAGTTGTTTTAGCTTTTAAGTTACTGTGCAAAAACTAAACATTTCTTCAAAAAATTTGTTAAATACAATAACTCCTATAAAGTGCCATCCACAATTTCTGAAAATTAAATGGTTTTTAGGCATTGTCCTTTAGGGTACTTTAGAAATTTACAGTTTTACTCTACTAATAGGTGTGTTATAGACTAATTTATAATTAAAAAACTGTTCATATGTCCAAATTCATAATGAAAGGGCAATAACTCCTATAAAGAGTCATCTTGCAATTTTTGGACTAAGCAATCATTTGTAGGGCTTCTATTGCTGATCATTTGTGTGTGCAATTTACAGTTTTAATCTAGCTACTATAGTTTTCAAGTTACAGGACAAAAATGGAAAATTTCTTAACAAAATTGTCATTTAAGGGCAATAACCCCTATAAGGAGTCATCTGACAATTTCAGACCAATTAAATGAATTGTAGGGCTTTTTTGCTGATCATTTTTGCAATTTATTATTTCACTCTAGCTGCTATGGTTTTTAAGTTACAGGACAAAAACGGAAAATTTCATAAAAAATTGCAATTTAAGGGCAATAACTTCTATAAGGAGTCATCTGACAATTTCAGACCAATCAAGTGAATTGTAGGGTCTTTATTGCTGATCATTTGTGCAATTTACAGTTTCAATCTAGCTGTTATAGTTTTAAAGTTACAGGACAAAAACGGAAAATTTCATAAAAAATTACCATTTAAGGGCAATAACTCATATTAGGAGTCATCTGACAATTTCAGACCAATCAAGTGAATTGTAGGGTCTTTATTGCTGATCATTTGTGCAATTTACAGTTTCAATCTAGCTGCTATAGTTTTCAAGTTACAGGACAAAAACGGAAAATTTCATAAAAAATTGCCATTTAAGGGCAATAACTCCTATAAGGAGTCATCTGACAATTTCAGACTAATACAGTGAATTGTAGGGCTTGTATTGTTGATCATTTTTGCTATTTACAGTTTTACTCTAGCTGTTATAGTTTTAAAGTTACAAGACAAAAACGGAAAATTTCATAAAAAATTACCATTTAAGGGCAATAACTCATATAAGGAGTCATCTGACAATTTCAGACCAATCAAGTGAATTGTAGGGTCTTTATTGCTGATCATTTGTGCAATTTACAGTTTCAATCTAGCTGCTATAGTTTTCAAGTTACAGGACAAAAACGGAAAATTTCATAAAAAATTGCCATTTAAGGGCAATAACTCCTATAAGGAGTCATCTGACAATTTCAGACTAATACAGTGAATTGTAGGGCTTGTATTGTTGATCATTTTTGCTATTTACAGTTTTACTCTAGCTGTTATAGTTTTAAAGTTACAGGACAAAAACGGAAAATTTCATAAAAAATTACCATTTAAGGGCAATAACTCATATAAAGAGTCATCTGACAATTTCAGACCAATCAAGTGAATTGTAGGGCTTTTATTGCTGATCATTTTTGCCATTTACACTTTCACTCTACCTCGTATATTTTTCAGGTTATATTGTAAATACCAAAAATTTTGTCAAAAATCGTCAAAAAAGGGCAATAACTCCTACAATAAGCCAATACACAACTTCGCACTAATAGCAACTATTGTAGACCTTAATGTGCTGATCAATTTGAAGTAACGGTTTTCTCTATAGCTATTATAGTTTTTTAGATAATGATCAAAAACCTGTGTTGACCCCCATGTTCTATTTTTAGTAACAGCGGCCATATTTGTCTGTTGATCAACACCCTGGGTACAAACTTGAAACTAGGAACCCTAAGGATGATTGTGGCCAAGTTTGAAAAAAATTGGCCCAGTGGTTTCAGAGGAGAAGATTTTTGAAAAAGTTTACGACGGACGACGGACGACAGACGACGGACGACGGACGACGGACGACGGACGACAGACGACGGACGACGGACGACGGACGCCAAGTGATAGCAATAGCTCACATGGACCTTCGGTCCAGGTGAGCTAACGAGAGAAAAAACGGTTATTGGATAATTTTGTTATGACAAACAACATCTTGAAAGGAATTATACAAGAGATAAGATGCAGTATTCCTGAACAAATAATTATTCTTTAGTACAGTCGTATATATTCATTGACCATAAACAGGTTGCAAAAAGAACTGTTAGACCATAATTCAGTATCAATATGATCAACAATGGCTAAATATTGTTTACTCCATTGTGTATTGCTAATATTCAAGTGTCTTGATATCATCCCAGCATAGTGGTTGAAAGTAACCATAACTGTTTGTTAAGTTTTTAATGCACATTTAAGTTGTCAGAATGCTATACATATGTTTGATACGCAAGGAACTTGAGGTCTCTAGTTTATTTCCTAGTTTTAATTGTTGGTAACGAGATACATATTGTAATGGGTACAGTTGATTCTATTTATAATTTATATTGATAATGAAATAAACAAATACTGAATAATACTGATAATGAAATAGATATATATATATATATATATTCATAGAAGCATCTGGTACATTTTAGTGTTTTTATTCATAAATATGGGTTCTATTTTATGAATAGATCTATTAAATTGTTTGTATTTTTTTGGTGAAATCAATTAGAATTCTGATGGAAGCCTCTTGTGTTTGTTCATAGTTTGTTTTTTGTTAATGAAATAAACACAGATCCTACTGGGGACCTCTGGTCTATTTCATTGTTTGTATTATTGGTGAAATAAATAATGTTGTTCAATTGAACATCTTGCCTGTGATTACTTTGTCAAGAAATAATAATACATTTTAATTTAAGCAACTGGTTTATTTCATAATTTGTATTGTTGAAACAGGCATGCTTTCTACAGGAGCGTCTGGTTTATTTCAGTTTGTATTGTGGTTAAAATCAACATGAATTCTACTGTTAGCCTGCAAATATTATCAGTTTGTAATGTTCTTAAAATAGATATGGATTCCACTGTGAATATCTGGTTTTGATGTTCAAATAAGTAAGGATTCTAACCAAATTTTGTACATAAATATGGATACTAGCTTAGATAATATCCATACAAGAGGTATATATGGTAGCACTATCATTTTTAACTAGATCTCCCTAAAATTTACTTCAGTGGTAAATAAAACCAGAGGTCATAAATGCTACTTAAAATATATGTGGAATTAGGTTTAAAAAACCATTCAATTCAATATAACTTGGTTTAGCAAAATTGAAACACTGTTTACTTAGTAGAATTTATATTAACAAAAAGTATAAATCACAACAATAAATATTTTTTTTAAATATCACAGAATCATCAATAATACATATAAATAATTTGTACATTATGTAGCAAATTGTAGACTATTTTTATTTGGGTGCAACAAGACTCTAACATATGTTGTTGAAAAAAAATTATTCTAAATTCTAAATCTTTAAAAAAACAATGATTTCAGAGTCTGTTCTTTACCCCTCCCTAATCCAAAAAAATATATATATCTTACCAAGACATTTTTAAACTATTGTTAATCAATACAAAAAAAAGATGAACAAGTGGCCAGAAAAATTACAAAAGACAAGCTAAAACAAACAACACAGCAAACTAAATATGAGCAACAATGCCCCCCACTTGGGTGAAGCAGTTCTGTAACAATGCCCCCCCCCACTTGGGTGAATCAGTTCTGTAACAATGCCCCCCCCCCACTTGGGTAAATCAGTTCTGTAACAATGCCCCCCACTTAGGTGAAGCAGTTCTGTAACAATGCCCCCACTTGGGTGAATCAGTTCTGTAACAATGCCCCCCACTTGGGTGAAGCAGTTCTGTAACAATGCCCCCCACTTGGGTGAATCAGTTCTGTAACAATGCCCCCCACTTGGGTGAATCAGTTCTGTAACAATGCCCCCCACTTGGGTGAATCAGTTCTGTAACAATGCCCCCCACTTGGGTGAATCAGTTCTGTAACAATGCCCCCCACTTGGGTGAATCAGTTCTGTAACAATGCCCCCCACTTAGGTGAAGCAGTTCTGTAACAATGCCCCCCACTTGGGTGAATCAGTTCTGTAACAATGCCCCCACTTGGGTGAAGCAGTTCTGTAACAATGCCCCCCACTTGGGTGAATCAGTTCTGTAACAATGCCCCCCACTTGGGTGAAGCAGTTCTGTAACAATGCCCCCCACTTGGGTGAATCAGTTCTGTAACAATGCCCCCCACTTGGGTGAATCAGTTCTGTAACAATGCCCCCCACTTGGGTGAATCAGTTCTGTAACAATGCCCCCCACTTGGGTGAATCAGTTCTGTAACAATGCCCCCCACTTGGGTGAATCAGTTCTGTAACAATGCCCCCCACTTAGGTGAAGCAGTTCTGTAACAATGCCCCCCACTTGGGTGAATCAGTTCTGTAACAATGCCCCCACTTGGGTGAAGCAGTTCTGTAACAATGCCCCCCACTTGGGTGAATCAGTTCTGTAACAATGCCCCCCCCCCCACTTAGGTGAAGCAGTTCTGTAACAATGCCCCCCACTTGGGTGAATCAGTTCTGTAACAATGCCCCCCACTTGGGTGAATCAGTTCTGTAACAATGCCCCCCACTTGGGTGAAGCAGTTCTGTAACAATGCCCCCCCACTTGGGTGAAGCAGTTCTGTAACAATGCCCCCCACTTGGGTGAAGCAGTTCTGTAACAATGCCCCCCACTTGGGTGAAGCAGTTCTGTTTCATGTGCGACACTTGTTTTGTTACTGAAGTCAAATGAACTGATTTTGATAGAAAAATCCCAAGTCACCATAATTTTAAAAGTGAAAGCATTAATCACACTGGTATGAATCATTGTTTTCTCATCAGCTATCCTCTGTACACAAATTCAGAAAGGAGGCAAATGGAATATTATACTAGTATGAGATATATAAACCCCATATGGATGTGCTGCTGGAATATTGCTACAGAGCAATGAAAGTAGATCAACTAGTTTGTCACCCAATTGTGATCTCAGTGATTCCTCATTTTGAATATTTTCCAGGTAAAGGCCAGAGTAAGAAGCAGACTTGGTATATTATAATTTCAAGATCAAAGGAATGATATGAGCCAGAAAGTCATTTATATACCTAAAGCTGAAATTAAAAGATGCAAGAAAATTTTGTTTTTCACGTTTTGTTGAAAACCCTGTCCAAAAACAAAACAAATATGTTGGCAGTTAAAATAACCACCCTTTTGAAAACCTGATTGACATCAGTACATATATAGCGAAGTAGTATGAAATAAACTGAGCGAAGATAACATTGGGTTTTTTCAGATTGCTTTATTTTTCAAAAGATAAACTTTCAAATGTTTGTGGGGGCAATGCAGTATTTGAGACTCGTAATAATTCTCAACCTTCAATACTGTCTGTACATATGATAACTAAACACATATGAACAAAAATGTCATATATGTGTCTATAAAATATAAAAAGAGAATATGTAATATACATTGAGGTAGGTGTCAATTCTTAGAAAAGAATACTGTTTTAATTCTAGTCTGAGCTAGACAAAAATAATATATACTACATACATTACTATGAAAAAAATTATACCTGTCAAAAAAAAATTATAAAAAATAAAACTACAACCACATATATATCAATAATGACGGAACCTATAGAGGATAAATATAGATTTTTGTGTGTTTTATGTCTATGATCAAGCTTCAGAAAAATGAGTTCAAAACTGTAGGAGGAGTTGATTACACAAAATACCATCATACTCTAACCCAGGCTGCAACCGTGCCAAAAATGTATCTCAGTGACACTGAATGGCACATATTGGTAAACACTAACTTTTTCTAAGTTAATGTTAAAATATTTCAATACAGAATTGTGTCTGTCAGTGAAGAGATGTCATCATTTTATAACTGGTGGGATGGACAAACAAACAGACGAATGAACAGACTGAAAATGAACATTCAAATAAACTTGTGTTGGCTGGACATAAAAATAAAAAATCTACACCTACACAATATGAAACCAACAGATAATTGTTGAATAAAACTTCAATTACATAGGCTACAATACTAAATTAAAAGTATTCAGGGCCTTAACTACGGTCAGAAAATAGAGGAGGCATGGGCTTGGGGGCCGCCGGATGAAAATTTTGCAAAAATCAATGTAAAATTACACATTTCCCCCCTTATTTTAACAATATTGAATTAAAACAATCAGTTTAGAGAATTTCTTTATTTTGTACTTAATTCTTTACGTAATATATTTCGAAGTAAAATACACACTCTATTTTTTGTTGCTGTAAACCTAGAGGAGGCAGCTGCCTCAGTTGCCTCAATGGTAGTTACCGCCCTGGTATTAGCAGTACAAAACAAGGCCAAATAATAAAAAAATATAACTTAAACATTAAATATCATGATTAATAATGGAAAAAAAAACACTAAACAACAAAGCAGTGTATATATAAATTCACATTTGAGTATGCTTAATACTGAGCAATCAGTGTGTCAGCTTGATTTTTTTGAGATCCAAGTCACATATCCTAAGTCAAATATTTTTTTCAAGTCATTAGTCCTTAGTTATGGATATTTGGTAGATAGAAAATGTCCTGGAAATGTTCAGGTCAAAATTATATCCTTTGTAGGGCAACATCGTTTTCTTTATATTAATTGATTTTTAAATGACCTTCATATAACAATTCTGCATAATTTTGAATTGTTCGTTTTCATTGGTTCGCCTAAAAATAGTATTCAATCAGAATTCACATCACACCATGATGACAAAAAGTAATGGATATTATAGGCAAAATTCTATGACCTGTCAGGTATTTTCAACCTATTGGTTAATAAATTCTGAATACAGATAACAGCTGTTTAGAAAACTGCTTCAATCTATTTTCTTTAAAACTCTTCATCAGAAAGAGCTGGACATCTAAATTGCAGCTAATCAATACATATGCAAACTTTCTGTGAAGTTTTAGAGATCTGGGTTGAAAACTGTAGGAGGAATTGATTACACAAAATAGGTCCTGTCTTCTGCAAATGACCTGAAAAATGACTAAGTTCCCAAGTCTGAAAGTTAGGAAAAAAGTCTTTAACACTTCTATAAAAGTAGATGCACATCTTGTTCAATCTTTCTGTAAAGTTTTACAGATCTGGGTTGAGAACTGTAGGAGGATTTGATTACACAAAATAGAGACATTTCCCTGTCTGCCTAACTTCATCATACTATAACCGTGGTTTGCACTTTGTGCAACCTGACCAACAAATTTGACTTAAAATTAAACAATACTTCCCTATTCAGGATTAAAAACAGCAGATGCATGCAGTCTTACAGCATATTACAAAAACACACATAAAAAGTTCTCAGTGTTTCAGCTTGATTTTTTTTAGATCAAATTCACATTTTTCTTAACTATTCCAGATTATTAACCATTTCTTTTTAAAGATCAATATTTCAAAAACAACATATTGCACAGTGTAGCAGCATATTACTAAAAATAGACATAAAAGTTTCCAGTTTTCATATAGTGGAGGAAATTAATAATAAAGCTTTTATATGAGGTCAACTGATTATACCAACCAAAAGAAGTAAATGGACCTTGGACTTCAATATATAATAAAATCCTTCAAAATATTTCTTCCTTGTTCACTGTAAATTTATTTGGTCAATGTAAACATGTATCTAAATGACATTGAGTATTGTGTGGCCCCCATTTTGGGGACATTTTACAATAAATTAAAGCCTCCCTTTGATCCTGTTTATGTATAATAGATAACATTTCATTGATTGGCTTTATTTCCTTGTAAGTGCAAACTTTGTCAAATTTTCTCCTATGCTTGTATTCATTTCAAATCCTATTTTTTTTACCAACTTCCTTTTATAATTGTATTACATCATACAAAGCCAATTTATGATACATTAAATACTTGATATTTGTGTCATGGTTTTTGAAAGAAAAAAACTATTTTTCTTATTTGGTTCCTGTACTGAACTCTTACAGACTACAAACCTTCTTATGGTTACACTGAACAGTAAACGTCCACCAAAACATCATGTATTTGCCATTTTAGGTGTTGTATGTTGGGTATTTCTCGTGGAAATCAACACCAGAGTATAAAGAGGTCTGACATTAGACATCTATTTTAATAATACATGATAATTAGTACAAGTGTTGCTTAGTAACAGTTGATTCTACATTAATATATCATTTATTTATTTTAATGGATTCAGGCCAAACAAATAAGTTTTTCTCTGTTTTGTATTTATTTGTGTACCTTCAAAAGTCACTCCCAGTTTTCCTATCGCAGGTCAGGGTTTTCCCCGGGTACTCTGGCTTCCTCCCCCAATAAAAACTGGACGCCATGATATAGCTGAAAAATTGCTGAAAATGGCGTTTAACATTATTCAAACAAAAAAAACAAAATTCAAATGCCACTCCAACCCAGTGTATAAAAAAAAAATGGAAATAATGAAAAACAAAAATTAAAAAATCTCTAATTCAGCATTATTGCAATAAAAAAATATGAGTTCAATAATAAACAGGCAAAAAGGTTATTCATGTTTGATAAAAAAAAATTCATCTAAAAATAACAGTCTACAATGTAACTTTAAATGAAAAAGAGATCTAATTAAGAGACGGTCATCTTTAACATATAGCACACTTAGACCAGTGGTCCTACACAAGGCTTATAGTTCTACAGAGCCAGTAGTCGTACACTAGTACTGTGGTCCTACAGGAAATTGCATGCACTGAGGTAGAAATGATCTTGAACAATTTCATAGATTCCATATAGCACAAAAGACTTTTACAAAAAATGCAAACTAGCTGAAAGCTTTAACTAAGGATTTTCATTTGTAACTTAATATTGATTATGTATCTTTTTCTATTTAGTTATGAATCTGTTGTCCTTTCTGTAATGAATTTCAGAAATCTTTCAGAATAAATGTCTGGTGGAACTGTTGAGTGATCGAAAGATAAATATTTTAGAGTTTTAATTATTCTTCCTAACTGTTGTCTGCATTCATACTTAGTGAAAAAGTCAACTATTCCTAAATAATATCTTTTTTCAGCCCCGTTGATCACATGAAGTGGATTTCGACAGTTTAACAACAGTCTGCGATTGGACATTTCTCCTTTTTCAGGATCTTTCAGAAAATCTGGAACTGTATAAATTCTTTTGTGTACTTTGAGCACATTTTCACTCTGGTACCCTGTATTGACAGGTTCCTCTACCTCACCAGGTATGCTTCCTTTCCTCTCATTTGCAACTTTATCAGTCACAATGCTTGAATCCATTTTAGTGTCTAAAGTATTGTGAGATGAGACTGTTGACCTGAAAATGATAAAAAAAAAATTTTTATTTTTTCTATTTTGTCGTTCAATGAAGTTTTCAAAGAAAATAACATTTGAAAATAAACAGTACATTTTAATATTAAAATTGTAAAATTTACAAATTATTTGTCCTTAAAAATATCAATGATTACAATTTACTTCAGTTAAATCAATGAACTTCAATAAACATAATCCAATATCACTAAGAACAACAAATGAGGACTGTGGGCTAATGCTCACTAGTTATACCCCACCCCCTTTCACATCTAAAAATCTAAGTATTCTGTAAACAGGAAGTCCATAACCAAGGAGCATACAATCACTATACACCATATGGTACTAAAGGATAAAGCAATATGCAAAATATCAGGCTTCTGCATCCTATAGTTGCTTAGAAAACTGCAACGGAATTTTTTTTACAGACGAATGGACAAACGAACGGAGAGACAAAGGTAAAACAGTATACCCATGTTCTTGGAAGTGGTGGTATAATAACAACTGTATAAACAAAACATTAAATATGAATCCAAATCCATTTTAATTCAAAACTCACTTTTTAACCCTGATGACTAAATCCCCCATTGTTTTCTGTGCTTCAGTATCTTGTATTTTGTGTTGACCAATCAACAAGCTGTAATCTTGAACACCAATTTGACGTAAGAATTCTACATCAATCTTAAGTTGTTGTATAAACCATTTTTTCTGGACACCTATATTTTATTTTCGAATAAAATTAGAATATGTTCCATATGTACCAATAGTGAGAATATAAATTTGTTAAATTTTGGAAACTTGCACTCCTGTTAATGATATCTACTTGCATTTTTTAAAATATTTTCAATGTTACAGTGGAATTGGATAAATTTTCATTTTAAGCCATATATACAACTTCCAACTAAACAGGAAGTGAAAATATGGAAAAACAAGTCTTCAATTTATTAGGTCACATTATACATTTCTGGGTCATTGGGCCATGCTGCATATAATTCTATGAGAATAAAATGTGTCAAATATGTTTTAAAGTAAATAGATATAACACTAGTGTAGGTGACATTTCATAGAAGATATACCAGACACAAATCCCATAATTCATTTGTTCACTTTAAGTCACATGACACGTATATACATCTTATTGCAATCTTAAGACTAATACATTCAAACTTATTTACACAGAATTGTTATCCAGAAATGCCTTTCCTGCCCTATTTTCAGTCTATTATAAGGAAATATGACCTTTGACATTGAAAACATCATAACAAATCCAACATTGATTCTTCTCCTATTAGTAGTGCCCATTTTTAGTTGCAAAGTTCTGAACTTATCTTGTTCTGCACTTTTTTTTCACAAGATCTTTCTATCCAGTGTAAGCTTCTATGGTTAATCTGGAAATTCATTTCCTGCATTAATGTGGTCTATCTTCAGAAGCTTTGACTTTGCAATTTAAAATATGGACCTCAAAATAACTTTCTCTCATTATATGTGACCATATCCAAGTATGGATGTTATCTGATATTAAGTATTTAATTTATCAACAGGAAATCAAGATGAATGGATGGGTGGTTAGTTTAGAAAACTATATACACCATTACTTTCTAGACTAAAGATACTGAACTACACAGTTCAGTTAATAAAACATACCTAAATCAATGGATTCCTCCAGAAAATTCTGGTCCTTTAATATCGTCAAAATATTGCTATCGGGTGGATAAGGCTAAAATATACAGACATAGAACACTATTAACATGCATTGATTATACAATAAAATGTTCAATATATGAAGTAATGGTGAATTTTTCTTATCCTGTTTCATTTGCAGATGAATGGACAAACGGACATGTGCTTACAGTAAATCTGCAGTACTGTATTCTACGTGCTAACAGTAAATCTGCAGTCTGGTATTCTATGTGCTAACAGTAAATCTGCAGTACTGGATTATAAGTGCTAACAGTAAATCGTCAGTCTGGTATTCTATGTGCTAACAGTAAATCTGAAGCACTGTATTCTACGTGCTAACAGTAAATCTGCAGTACTGTATTCTACGTGCTAACAGTAAATCTACAGTCTGGTATTCTATGTGCTAACAGTAAATCTGCAGTACTGTATTATAAGTGCTAACAGTAAATATGCAGTACTGTATTATAAGTGCTAACAGTAAATCTGCAGTACTGTATTCTACGTGCTAACAGTAAATCTGCAGTCTGGTATTCTATGTGCTAACAGTAAATCTGCAGTACTGTATTATATATGCTAACAGTAAATCTGCAGTACTGTATTATAAGTGCTAACAGTAAATCTGCAGTACTGTATTCTACGTGCTTACAGTAAATCTGCAGTCTGGTATTCTATGTGCTAACAGTAAATCTGCAGTACTGTATTATAAGTGCTAACAGTAAATCTGCAGTACTGTATTATAAGTGCTAACAGTAAATCTGCAGTACTGTATTATAAGTGCTAACAGTAAATATGCAGTACTGTATTATAAGTGCTAACAGTAAATCTGCAGTACTGTATTATAAGTGCTAACAGTAAATCTGCAGTACTGTATTATAAGTGCTAAAAAGTAAATCTGCAGTACTGTATTATAAGTGCTAACAGTAAATATGCAGTACTGTATTCTACCTGCTAACAGTAAGTCTGCAGTACTGTGTTCTACGTGCTAACAGTAAGTCTGCAGTCTGGTATTCTACGTGCTAACAGTAAGTCTGCAGTACTGTATTCTACGTGCTAACAGAAAGTCTGCAGTACTGTATTCTACGTGCTAACAGTAAGTCTGCAGTCTGGTATTTTATGTGCTAACAGCAAGTCTGCAGTCTGGTATTCTATGTGCTACAGGTAAGTCTGTATTCCGGTATTCTGGGTTTCACTGGTGGCCATGATTGAGCTAAAAAATTGCTAAAAGCAGAAATAAGTGCACTGTATTTTAAATACAAACAATTTTTTATTTTATTATACTGTTTTAAACTGTGTATCCTGTATTCAGAGTCCCCATCTATCAGGTCTTTTATCATTATCAATTTGTAAATTGATAAAGTAAAGAATAATGGGTAATTGGTTTCTAATACAGATCATCTTTCACGACTGGTTTTATAGGAAACACATCTTTTTTTTCATCTTTATCATCACTACTTGACATGATAGAATTTTATTTGCTAATCTGTCAACTGATGTATTTTGGTTTTGAGTGGTTTGGACAAATAAACCTATTATTTAGTCTATGAATATTTCTAAAAATATTGTACCTTTTGATATCTGTTTTTCAAGCAACCTTTGATGTCAAATCTGGTTTCTATCCTCTGTGGTGGGTAAAATATATTCTGCATAGCTAGGAAATGGGTCTGAAATTTAGTTTAGAATGTAAACTTCATCACTAAATAACTTGTATTTAATTGAGTGATAGTGTTGGTCAAGTTTTTATTATTACATTACAGTGTAATCAATGTCAGTAAAGTAGAACCTTAAATGTTACTTGCTGAAGATAACACTACAGAAACTTTAGATGCTATAAATGTCAGTACATGGAAACAGTATGTTTTTGTTGATAAATGTCAGTACATGGAAACAGTATGTTTTTGTTGATAAATGTCAGTACATGGAAACAGTATGTTTTTGTTGATAAATGTCAGTATATACCAACTGGGTTCTTAGTATACTGAAACTGTACATTACTTAATGCATGTATATAAACACCTTATAATTTTTATTGTCAATACAATGAAACTGGATATGTTTTTATATAATGTTATTATACAGAAACTAAATCCTCTGTAGTGTCAACCAATATAAACATTGGATCTATATTAACATAAATACAAAGTGGATAATGGTTTATGTCAATACATAAAAACAATCCAAACCATATATTTTTTATTTCTGAACATTGCAGCTATGCTTTGTAATTCCAGATCAAACTGGATGCTTTTTTATTTTTATACGTAGAACCTGGGTGATTTTTTTTTTAGGCAAACAGGATTCTTCTTTTTATTTCTTCCTTTCACAGTTTATAATGGTTTTTATGTTATGCAAATACTGCATTTGATTGAAACCAATCAAGTTTGCTTTTTCTGTTGAATTTTTGTAAAAATTTGTATCTACATGTACAATGCCCACTCATGCACTAATTTGTGCCTTGATGATGACCCTCCCTTGTTCTATATCCTCTTAATAATAATAAAAACATGAAAAATGTCAATGGTCTTTTTTATGTACTATTATTATGAACTTACTGCCAGAAACACAAAGAGCATGCCTGCAACAGACATGAACTGCTTACTCTTTTGGAGCACCTGAGCTCACTTTCATTTCCTTGAAAGTTTGTGTTGCTGGCTTATGTTTGTGTGTTGTTTTGTTCTGTGTTTGTTATTATATGTCCCAAGGTATGTATTAGTGTATTTGACTTAGAGATTTGATTGTGTTCCTGATATTTCTTCACTTCTTTCCTACCACTGTGAACGTCCTGAACATTAAAAGTTACATACCCTAGGACATCCAGGACCATCAATTACATAAATTCCAAGAAACTTTACAATCAGTGAATGAGGATACGTCTGAAAATGATCTAAATACTCTCTGTAAAAAAAACAAAAATAAAATTTTCTATTAAATACACTAAAATACAAAATTAATACACAAATAAGTGTGGGAAAAAATGACAGGTCTAATGGTAAATGTTTTATGCTGATTATTAAATTGTTAATCTGCATGAAAAATAATCAAATTAGCTGCATTGTTTTGTTTGGGTTTTACTCCCCCCTACTGACAAGTTTTTCAGTTTTACTCTGGCCACAATGCAACTTTTCATATATACCATGTTTGGAAAATGAGAAATGCATTCAAGGGAGATCGAGGAAAAAGTGGTCTTTAAGTACAAATTCCATCATTGTGATATTCATTACAGATAGATCTAAATACAACGATTTTAGGAGACAGACGTGTACTTCATACAAGATGGTCTGTTAAGCAGTTTTCTAATCATTGTATTTTTGAAGAGGAGTTGAAAGGCTTCAGATATAAATATGATGAGGTACATACATGTATATATAAATGTATATATAATCTGTTTTTATTCATGATTATGTATTATTAGGTACATTGTATATACGTTAATATCCATAGATATGGATATTTTAAGACCTGAAGGATCCAAGTACACACTGAGCTAATAAATGTGCAGGGTGCTTAAGGTGTTAAAGTCTCAATATCTAGGTGTTAAAATCTCAAAATCTATAGATATGAACGTGTACAACAATTTTATAACCGGTTTGATTCTGACATGATGGATTTTCAGGAAGTATGACATTGTGTTAAAGTAGCATTTTCTTCATAATCCAGTAAAGTTTTATTGAAAATTTTAGAAAATGATGGTTTCATGTGTTTGTTGGGTAGTATATTTGTTCTAGAAAAATAAGCGTTTTTCATGGCTTCAATTTGATGTCGACCAAATAAATTTTGGTGCCAAATGTCATTAGCAGAGATGTAATCAAAGTGCAGACTGCACCGAAGGAAAGGTTGCTTTGCAAGTATGAAATGAGATTCCTGCCTCATGTTTGACAGGCAATAAAACAAACAAATGTAAAATAAATCAGGTAAATTTAGAAACATATTAGATATTAATTAAAGACTAGAAAAAACTTTGCAATCCTCATAATTGATAGCCCCAGCTCCCCTATGTCTTGAATGGCATGCAATGTCCAGGGCTTTGCTGTTGGAAACTCCAAAAATCGTTTTGCTCAAACTGTAAATATCAGGTGCACAATTCCACCATATGACAAAGGATTCTGCAAAAGTTTCATCAAATCCCACTCAGTGGTGCAAGTAGTTGTGGATAAGAGATAGGTAAACCCTACATCAAAGAATGGCAAGTCAATGTTTGCTATGGGAAATCCTAAATATCATTCCAATCAAAATTTGAAATATCAGGTGTACAATAGCACTATGTGACAAAGAGGCCATCAAAATTGCATCAAAATCCATTCAGTGCAACGATACAATTGAAGATGTTTCTATCATAACTTTTATAAATATATTTATAAATAAGACAAATTTGCTGCTGCCCATTTCAGACATAAAAATCGCACCTGTTATATGGTTGGAATATAACTTGCATCAAATACATGTACATATATGTAAATGTCTCCCTATAAATGTAAGTGATGGCATAAGATTCTAAAATATTCAAAACTAAAATAATTTAATTCTGTAATACTCCAGGGCTTCAGTTGCCGAGTGGTTAAGGTAGTATTCATCTACTATTGATCGAATGCCTGTCAGCACTTGTTCATGTTGTTTGAATCTTACTGCTGCCAGGGTGTGCTCAACTTCAATCTTGATTGACAATTATTAAAAGACTCCTAGAATCTGGCTTCCTCCTACAATCTGGCTTTCTCCTCCAATAAAAACATGACACCCAAATATAGCTGAAAAATTGCTGAAAGTTGCATTAAACAATTACAACACAGGGATCTGTGCAAATCGATTTACATGTGCTTTCGAATGATACTAGGTCGATTTTGTTATATCGAGTCCCACACACTATAACAGAATGCATGTCAACTAGTTTGTTTTAAATTTAAACAGTGTGTTAATAGCTTATACTAAAAGACACAATCAAATGGAGTGCTTTTCTGCTTGCATTTTTTAAAATTAATATTGAATATGCGATATTGTAACTTTTTATTACAAAAATCCAATAAAAAAATTTCCACTGTACATATTCCATACTATGCTTGTTGTTTACATGTACTTGACTTTTGCTACGCAATCTGACACTTTTTGTTTTCAACAAGTGTCTTACAATGTTTACAAAAGATCGCCAGCTTTCGTGACGTTCTATGGTATTCGCACCTAAACCGCAAACGACATTACCCAGAGGTTTTCAAATGGACATGATCGATTGCTCCAAGTTACACCCGTTCTAATTTTGGTCAAAATTTACCTTGGAAAATCGCTCTATCAAATTGAAACACAGCATTTCAAAACGCTGAACAAATGTTAAAAAATAATTGCTGATTTCAATTTGCACCTTTTTGGATCTACATAAGGAACATAAGATCGACCATATGCGCTAAGAGGTTTTATTTGTCACTCAAAAAACTTCTGCTAAAACACACTGAATTGATCACATCTTCCTTTGTTT
Source organism: Limnoperna fortunei (assembly GCA_944474755.1). NCBI lineage: Eukaryota > Metazoa > Mollusca > Bivalvia > Mytilida > Modiolidae > Limnoperna > Limnoperna fortunei. Next base: position 47,002,148 of record OX104114.1, on the reverse strand, counting down.
TAAGGAACACATACAATGAAGAAAAATATATCGTTTTGACTTTTGTTTAATTAGATACTTAAAGCATAAAATGCAACATCGTCTGAAACGACGGCAATTTCTTGAGGTAAACATACACAGAAAATTGGTACGTTTTTTGGCTTATTACGATGGGTGGTGACCAATTTCGACTTGTTTTACGAGAAATATTAATGGTTCAGCATGAATTAACAATTATAAAAATTAATCAAAAGGACCGGAAACAAATTGTGTCAGCTTTTACTATGGAAATAATGTAGCGACATGGTGAGTGCAATTGATCACCGATGTCAAATAATCCATTTACTATTCTTGTGTCACAAAAATATCTTTTTCAATATATTTTTATTAGTTAGAAATTGTTATATTTAATTCAACAACTTGTATTTTATTTACGAAACTTCTACATGCCATTTTCCCACCCTCAAAAATTTTTATAGATGGCACCGCTCTGCAAATCTGTACATCGACAAAGCACACACTTTTGTGTTAATTTTCATTTAATAAAACACGTGAGAAATAGAATGCAAAAACCGTATGAAATGACGACCACACGATCGCACAAAATAATCATTAAATCACTTCAATCATAATAACGTCATCAAATATTATTAGACTGATGCCACTTTGTCAGTACTACATTTGTCGGTTCAGTGAACAGCTATCGCAAGGATTGCCAAATATCGCGTTGATCTCCAAACCAAAAAGTGTAACAAGTCTGTCTCTCGCGGATGAACATGGAATTTTTGTTTAAATCGTAATATTAGTTGTCAGTTATACAGTAAATGAGACATAATACGAAAGGACATGTATAGTAAAGTTGTTCAAGATAAATGTGGTGCACCGATTCATGTAATTGATAGATTCCTCCAATGTGACCTATATTTACGAGCGTAAGGTTTTATTACACGCCGGTCGCAGTAGTTTCTATATATCTGAACGTTAGCAAGGTGTAAGTTTGCTACGCAACCTTCCCAAAAATAGTGTGATGTTGATGTAGCTTTTGTCTGTTTCTTATGTTGAAAATGGAATACATTTCAGGGAATTTTTAAGGATTTTGAGGGCTTTAGTCACTTTAGCGGATGAGCCTTACAAGCATCTGCTCAGAAGCATGCATTCATTGTACTGGTGAAATATCATAGTATAAAAAAAAGTATAAAAATTGCAGTGTATTAATTTGTTTTAAAAAATGATTATAACAAAATGTTTATAAATTTTCAAAGAATTTTAATTTTAAAACTTATTTAAAAAGCGTTTGTATATCAATCGGTTACAATTTTTCATTAAGGGCCGTTGTACTCTTCGTTTTCTATGTGGTATCCATCGGTTATTAGACGTATCTCGGATGTACACAAATGGCGTGTAATCCATTTGAAACCAGCAAAACATATGAAACATGAGTTACATCCGCAAAATCTTTGCAATTTTTATTTGCATTACATATTTAATCAAAAGGTGGAAGTCTGTGCGCATCAGTACGATCAATGACACTTTTGTTTGCGTAAATTGACCAGGAGCACCACTTAATCATGTTAATCCCATTGCCCGTAAAAACATCGATTAGGCGATTGACACCTGCTGTTTAAAAGTATCGAGGTGAAAAAATTAAATTTCTTGTTAATTGGCATTGGGGTCATAAGTATGACATTTTACACTTGGTAGAATGAATTGTACCAAAAAATTTTAGTACATGTACTTGTTGGAAATCGGGTGACGAAATTGATTTAGAAATATGTCGTCAATTTTCAAATGATTTCGTCAATGACGAAAGTGGCGAGCGCTAAAAAATTCCCTGCATTTGAACCTTTTTTCGCCAAAGATATTATTATTCTGAATAAAAAGCAAACCAATGCACCATTCCCAGTATGAATACATATTAGGTGCTTTGGCGCAACTAATGGTTATCAACATACTGGTATAAGATTTAGCTACAACCAGGTATATGGGTTTTGTAAAGACATGTAATTAACCAATCACATTCCAGGAAAAATACTGATACAGGGAAAAATATCTTTATATCTGATCTACTATATCTATTATAATAATCTATTGGTACTTACAACAAAAATGACTGAAATATGTCAATGTTGTGTTTCTTATCTGTTTTTAGTATGTATTGTTGATCATTGCTAAAACAACAACATGTAAATCATTTGTAAAATGCAAACATATTGGGTCTGGGTTATTGCACAAAGCTTAAAATAAATCTTATAAAGAAATCTCTACCATATTATCATCAAATTGAACTCGAATGCCCTTTATATTTAAATAAAAACAGAAAGAAACTCAGCATATTAAGAAATATCTTTGGCAATTCAGTTTGAAAGGTAGAAAAATTAATGAGGTATAAGATTTCTTTCAATTTCAGAAACCTTTGTCATTACTCATTAACTGAGGTAAGTACCCATTTGCAATTTCAGAAATGGTGTCCTTTCTCATAGGAAATATGAGCAGTTATGAATAAATAAATAACCTCTTCCCTATTGTAGAAATCATGGGCCTTCTATCTGTACCTGAGATAAAAATCTTGTCCACTCCGAGAGTTACTCATAAATTCCATATATGGTAATTCAGGAGGAGCTATTGTGTTTAAATACTGATCTTCTGACACGCTGACTGCCTGTCGTATGGAAGCAAACACAGAGCTAGAATAGCTGGTGAACTTAAACTTCTGTACAGAAAAATGAACATATTTTATTTATATATAAGACTATCATATTTTTATAAAACTACTTGATATGAACAAATTGTAAGGTCAATATGTGTGACTATATTGTTTTGTTTGTTGCTATTCATGTAGACGTGACAAATGTGATGTTCCTTTCAGCTCCATATATCTCAAGAGGCATTGAGGACCATTCATTTTTTTTGTTTCTGTCAAAAATCATATACATGTAAGTATAAGGAAAAACAAAATGGATATTGAAGCATTAGAAAAACATTTGGTCACACTAAAGACAAATTATCTTTGTGTATTAAAGGCATTCTCATGGTGTTCTTTTTACTGCAATAGGTTATTGGCCAGTAAATAGGGGATCTAATTAAAAAAAAACTATTTTCATGTTTCCTGAAATATTTATCTTCCCAAAAAGATAATATTTAATTGGAATCATGTGTGGTTCAATTTTTTTATCTACATTTGAATAATATATACATGTATTTCTATCTGAAAACATCATGGAAACAAGTTACAATTATGGTAATAGTACTTCAAATTATAATCCAGGGGTCACCACACTCTAAAAAAGTAGGGAGAAGTGACTTCTCCCTGGCAGCAAAACAGGGAGAAGTCAGGCCCTGATAGGGAGACTTCAGGAGACACTAGGGAGAAGTCAGGGGGACCGTACAAATAAGTAATTTCGCAGTAGTTACATACATTTTTCATTATTTACATCAATTTCCAGGATTATTTCTCTTGTGTTTTAAAACCATAACACACTTAGATTCAGTTTTTTCTTTCTTTTTCATTATTATTCATGGTATGCAATATCAAAAAGCACATAACCTTTATCATTTATCAAAGTTGTACTGATCCAAATTGCTTCACAGGGACACCCATCTACAGAACTTATCATGATGTCAATAATTACTATACATCTTTATTCTTTCAAGTAAAGCTCAAATACTTATCAAAGAAAATTGTTAAAGTACATTCTCTTTGAAAGAACTGAAGTTTGAAACCAATTAAAAGTGTTTGTTTATCAAAAATATTACGATTTTTAATTATGGGCCGTTGTACATTACTTTTCTTCGTAGTTCACTTCCGGTAATTAGTCACATCCGGTAAATAAACAAATGGCGCGTAATACATTTGAAAGACGTAAATCGTTTGAAAATATGTTAAATACGCATATTGTTTGCCGTTTTTTATTGGAATTACACATTCACTGATAAATTGGTAGTCAGAGTGAAGTATTTGGACCAGATTTACAAGTATCTTATGCGAACCATCGGGCGACTTAAGGGAAATGACAGGGCGACTTCGACTTCGCTTTTGAGGCGCCTTAGGGCGACTTCAGGTCCTAGTGGGGCGACTTTGTCGCCCACTTCGCCCAGTGTGGTGAGCCCTGTAATCGTTCCGACTCCACAAGGTACTGTTCCTGTTAAAGTTCTAAGATGTACTGCAGTTATACATACTTTTCCACCTGAAGTTTCAATTTCTTTAACAAAGGTGTGGTGATAATCTTCCTGGGTAAGTTCTTTCTACAAAGAATACAACACACAACACTTACCAAAAAGTTTTAATTGTTCAAGAAAAATAGAAGTCTAAATTTAAAAATATTGTTATGCTCAATTTAAAAAGAATGTAAGTATATCACCAATAAAATATTTAGTAAATAGCAGCTACACATTTGAATTGAAACTTGTAATACAGTTGCAATACTTGTACTACCTGATTTTGAGCAAGAAACAAAATTACAAAGTAGAAGCTGTAACACTCAGGTGACTTCAGCTGACTTACCAAAGACAAAACATTTTAGGAGACATGACTTCGTGTCTTGCCAATTTTAAAATTTAATGCTTAAGTGAGACACATTCTGATAAATGTTTTTCTATGTATGTTGCCATGTTGAATTTCCAATAAGCAACAAAAACTCAAAATTATAAGAGAAATATTTCAGCTTTATTTTTGCATGACTTGGTTTTAATGTCGGTACAGTTTCTGAGAAGCCATTCGTATGTTTTTCTTATACTGTCACATTTTAAGCTATGTGCTTCTGTGTCAGCCATCTTGGATTTAGGATGCATCATCAGCCTTAGCAGCCATGTTGAATATCCATTCAGCTTGAAAAACTCAAAATAATAAAAGAACTATCTTGGCTTAATACATAATTATGGTTCAATGTGTAGAACAGCTTCTGTAAGAAGAAGTTAGTATGTTCCTTCATTAAACCATGTTCCAGAGTGGTGGCCATCTTGGACTTTGGATCAACACATACAACTCAAATTATGTAGATTACCATCTAAGGTACATTTCTGCAATATTACAAATCAATCTGCTAAGCAGTTTGTGAGAAGAAGATTTTTGTAACAAAATTTTGAAATTTATTTCTTGTCAGGTTTAAATGAATATTTAACTATGGAAATGGAATCTGTCAGATTCTTATTATAATTTTTAATTATTTTTAGAATTGATTATTTTAATGTACTTACTGATTTAAGAAACATTGAATTTGTTTGTCCAACTTAAAAATACATGCATATTTATATTTTTGGTATACATGTATTTGATTCAAAATAATTGTAAGTTGTGATTTCAACTTGTTCGGATTTTTAAAATGTCTGCTCAGAACATGACCTAGCTGTGGTAGGCAGGTGTGTGTTTGTCATAATAAATATTTACTTGTAGTGGCAGGTATGTGTAATCCTAGAGAAAAATTACTTGTGGCTCTCATATATATGTTATCATCATGGAAATTATCTGTGTTGTTAAATGTTATCCTAGCAAATTCCTGTTATTTACCTTAGGCCCTAGTTCTTTATGATTTAACATGAGGTCTCTGATGCCACTTCTGAGCATGTTTAGCAATTCATATCTATGATGATCAACGTCCACATCAACAACACCTTTCCTGTTCAGACGTTTGCGTAATCTCACCCAGGCACTACTACGCTTTGAAACTTCTAGTTTTGACATGGTTTTTTTTTTGCTAGAAATGTGAATCACAAAACTGTTTTTGCATTCATCTGCAATATACAAAAAATATATGTGTATTAAGCTTAGTCATTATTGTGCAGTAATAAAATATTGAATGGTTTTAAAGCAGTTGCAGTATTTACATCATTCAAAGACCTGTACTCAAGTAACATTTAACTAAATGTTAACTTACATGTAACAGGACAATTTTACAAGGCTTACGATCTCTAAAAATGAATGGAGTTTTATGTGATGTAATTTTTCAGCTATGTTATAGTATCTAGTTTAATTGGGGGAGGTAGGAACAGTACGAGATGATGAGAACCCAGGACTATTAGGAGGAAAACTTGCAATCCTTAGCACTTAAGATTGCAAGTATTAAGCTCAGGAGGTTTCAATTGAAAACTAGATTTCTGTGAGATGGTATCCATCTCTGTGGGCCCACTGACCTTGAGGTCAAGGTCAAAGGTCATCAACCATGGTATGTGACATATCGCCTTGATATTATCTACTCACATTCCAAATATCAAAACCCTTGCTCAAAAGATAAATAAGTTACAGCCAGGACACGATTAGTTTTGGACAGACAGACTGATCACTATAGGGCATCGGCCATGCAGCCCAGGTTAGCCAGATTTGTGATGGGAAACATTAACTGCATGAGGAGCTTCACTGAAATGCTTCACCAATCTTCAGTGGCCGACAATACAACAACGTTGAGCAGAAAACAAGGCAATTATGATGTACCGGGTAGTTAGCAACCTTGTGGCAATACCAATAACATGGCTAATACAAACAGCTGTAACTATCCGAGGACACCAAGAGAAGTTTCTAGTACCATCCGCCAGAACTCAAGTGTACCAACAGTGAACACTCATTCTTCCCAGATGTCCAAATCTGGAATGGTCTACCAGCCTCCACCTGGCAACCAGCTCCCTCACCGTCTTCAAGGAAAAGCTGCAGAAAACCACCCTAAGATAAGACCACCGCCAGCCTCGTTTTATAATGGTAGATATTGGTTTTTTAATCTGCATTTGTAAATGGAGAGTTAGTGCACTCTATCACACAGTTCGACAATACGCCTTCTGGCTGTATGAACTTTAATGGAAGACAGACTAACATGGTTTTCTTTAAATCGTTTTTTCTTTAACATATAATGATAATTTATAAATCTGTTTTTCGAGAGCATAAAAAATAACCATAATAACCAATTCCCCAACTTAAGTACTGTTGATAAAATTAAATTTTTATTAGTCCCTAAAATGACTTATTGGCTGAACTGCATGACTTTATTCAACAGTCATTAGAATTGAGAAACAGGTCCATGTCAGCTAATGCTAAATTTCACTTGATTTATTTTTATTTGATGATATTGTGTTAGTGAAATTGTTTTGTATGTTGGTTTATTTACTGTATTGCTTGACCCTAATGGGTGTAATTTTGCAATATAGAATATAATTTAACAGAATATTAAAATATATATTCAGAAAAAAGTTATTATAAATACAGGTGCCGAATTGACTTTATCAGGTGCCAAATTGACCATACCAAGTGCCAAATTAACTAGACCAAGTGCTGATCTGACTAGTATTCCTGATTGTCATCATACTGATTATCATACAGTGGTAAATCTGTGCGCTTTTTGATTGCGGTAGGAAGGTACTTCTTTTCTAGTAGCTAACTGGACTATAGGCCTTCAGTCCAAGAGATTAAGGTTTTGAATCCTAATGTATCATGTATACTAGTATATAGAAACATACAGCAACATATTAAAGATTTAAAACTAGGTTGATTGGACAATTTGCATTTGAGGAAAAAAAATATTTCCACAACAAATACTGTTCTACAACTTTGTTTAGTTAATACATCATTGATTTTCTTTTATTTAAATAATTTGTAATTGACCCATTTCCAGTTTTAAATGATTTATCTCCCTTTTTACTTCCAGTTGAAAAAACTATTGCTATCATCAATAAAAGACTATATTGAAATAAATACTTTGTATTGTTTGATCAATTAAATTATTATCTAAGTAACCTCTATAGTAGATGTTACTAGAGTCAGAGGCAACAGGCGAGTTCAAATATTAGAACATGGATGTTACTGGTAAGCTTGTTTATTCAAGCCATAAAACAGCTGGGGTTCTACCTCAGATTAGCATCAGGTAAATGGGGAATTAACATCAGTTAAATAATTAACTATCATGTTTACACAGTTTTGGGTTTTAATAACATCCTCACTCAGATATTGAAAACTGTACATGAAATTAACCTGAAACATGAACATTTATCAATGACAACAGTTGAACTGTACATTTCAAAGTTTCACTACAACACCTTGATAATAGACCTGTTAGAAAACCACATCCCATTTGGAGACAACTACCCAACAACACTCTAGAAGTACGTATACATAAAGAAGAGGTTAAAGCCATATCATAACTAGGACTTACACCCTTCAGTCTGACTGGTCAAGATTCACCAATGGAAGAGAAGACAACATCTGTCTCCTATGTAATAATGCCAAAGAAGATATATACTAGTCACTTTTTACTAGATTGTACAACTCTATCACCTGAACGAGACGAGTTTATGAACACTCTCAAAAGTTATTTCAACAACCATGATGAGCAATACAACTGTTTTTGAAAAACCACCAGATTAAAGTTTAAAGTCTTCTACTTAAACTAATACTGGAACCATCCTCCTCAGTTTTAAGGCCATACATGCAGAGGATGAAACCAACCTACTATTATTTATAATAAACTGGAATGGATTACCAGAACCCTTTGTCATTGTCTACATACCAGAAGAGCCTACCTAATTAAGACTAAATAATGAACAGTAGGTATATTGGTGACCATGATCATAATTGTACAGTATTCAAAAAAACTTTTTTGCAGTTAAAATTTTGAATATCCTGCTTTAAATGGGAGTGATCCTTAGACAGGATGCAACTACAGGATGTAGGAATCTGTAGAAACTTGTTATGGATGCAGGCCTCCCATGGACCCTATATCCATTTATGTATTCTCCTCTTTGTTGCCCTTCTGTTTGCAACTTCTTGGTCTTGTCAGTTCCTTTGTATGGTCATATTTAACCTCTTGGTTGTCAAGGGCTATTTCAAAACTTTTTATGGTTTTGGACTGGATTATAAAGTGTGGTAGGCTTTTCCAGGGGTCAAGTACTCTGTTGGTAAATGAGTATTAGCCGAGGTTTAACCGGCAGAATCTTTTCTTTAATTTCATGCCGTTCCCTCTAGTTCTTGTGTTTATGTCTCTTTCTAGCAGATTATCAATAACTTCTTTGTCATATATCCCTTTGAGAATCTTGAATGCCTCAATCATATCCCCACGAAGTCTTCTATACTTTAGCATTTTCATTTTAAGTTTCCTCAGCATTTGTTAGTATTCCATGCCTTTTAGCTTCGGGATAAGTATGGTAGGGGTCCCACTATTTACCGACAAGAACAGTCAAGAACCGACAAGAAGTTTTTTTACCGACAAGAAACAATTTTTTACCGACAAGAAAGAAAAAAAGTTTTTTTGTTGTGATTATTATGAAAAGAAATTTAAAAAAATAGATTTTGGTTATTTTACTGTGTAATTTTGTTGATGTTGTTTTGTTGAAGTTTATTGTAATTCGTTATAAGATTCCGCTAACAATAACAACAAAATAAATAATAAAAAATGTAATAAAAACAAAATCTTATACTTTTTTCTCCTCACAACACCATAAACAATCTTCAAAAGTTATATTTTCATTTTCAAGTAGCTATTATTACAGTTTGTTGTTTTACGATAAGCATTTAACGGTTCCTCAAAAGAAACAATTATCACAAGGCGTGTGTCAATAATGGCAGTGATTGCTAATTGTAAAACAATCAAAGGATTACACAACCATAAATGACATTACCGACACGTGCCTTCAATGATCAATTATTATATATTGAATATTATTGTTTGAAATGATTATATATTTAAGCATATTTTTAAAGAATTTAGTAATTTATTATGACTTATATATATAGTTATGAATACAATTTATTATTAAACTTTCTTGTCGTAGGTAAATACTACACTACATGTACAACAAAACAACGACAGCAAAATTACACAAAAAATTTAAATATCTTTTTTTGTTAATTTCTTTTCATAATAATTACATCAAATGATCTTGTTTTTCTCTTTTTTTCGGTGAAAAAATGCTTCTTGTCGGTAAAAGAATGTTCTTGTCGGTTCTTGTCAGTAAATAGGGACTGTTTGGTCTTCTTCTTCTCTTCTTCTCTCTATACGGAAATCATTCAACATGTTGAATATTACTTTCCGGTGCATGCCCTTAGCCACTACTATGAACAAAATGGTAGCTCTCCTCTGCACATTTTCTATACTTTCTATGTCTGCTATGTTGTATGAGCTCCATACAGCAGCTGCATGTTCCAAATGTGGCCTGACTAGCACTTGAAATAGATATCTAAAGCTTCTTTTATCTAGATATGTGTATGTCCTTCTAATTAGTCCCAAGATGCCATTGGCCTTGTTTATTTGTTGTTGCATGTGCTTGGAAAAGTTGATGTTGTCATGGACCAAACACCTATGTGCCTTTCTCCTTTGAACTGATCTAGATTCACCTGGTTTCCATCATTTTCATACAAATGGAACTTTTGGTTTATATCATCTGATGCTTTCTTGTTGGATATTGATATGGCTTTGCATTTGTTAGGGTGGAACTTTAGTAGCCAGGTCTGGTTTGATGTAAGATTACTAATAAAGACCTGTATTTGTATCTGTTTATACATTTTACAGTTACATTTTTTACTTGGTAAAGAAATATACCTACATTTTGCTTCAAATTTCTAAATAACCCATAAAACTTAGAATATTTTGACTATCAAAATATTATTTATTACGATAGCTAAGGAAATTTAAAACAGGAAATTCATTTCGGAACTTTGTGGTGGTCGTTATTTCGGGTAGCCCGAACCCGAACCCGAGACAAAATCCCCGAGACAGAAATCGACTTTAATTAATTACTTCGTTATTTGACAAAATTTTCATAAAATAATTGAAAGATATAATAAGTTTCTGATATTTTTTATTATATGTAATTAAAAATATAATAAAACATATATTTATGAAATTAATGCAATTTTTTGTACCGTAGGTCGTATTCTGGTACCCTGACGATGATATCCTCTTTAGCCTAAGCGGCCTTCGGATATAACGTCAGGTCAGGAGCATTGGATTTCAACGGTGAGAGCGTTGAAATTTGACGTTCGGGCATTCTCTAGACTAACCATTTTGTAATACAGATAAGTTCAAGTAGACCGAACGTATTGTGACGTCATTCTCTTTATGACGTTCATTGTTTTCATTTCTTAGCTGAGTTTACATTGAGATTTCAAAATTTAAACGTAAAGTTATAATGTAATTTATATTTAAGTTTTATAAAGAAAATGTATTCCCAGCTTTAATAAAAATTGACACGTGCATATGATATTAAATGGCGTCATATTATCAACCAATGAAAATACTTATATCGGAGGTCCTGACCTGGTGTTATATTTGAAGTGAAGCTTGCGTCAATGAAAAATATTGCACCAGGAGACCAGGTTACCGTAGGTCGGTATTTCGGGTATGCCGAGATGTGAAGGGAGGTAAATCATGTCAGGTAAAACATGGTGATAAGTATTTGCTAAACAAATAATAATAATAATAATAATAATAATAATAATAATAATAATAATAATAATAATAATAATAATAATAATAATAATAAACATTGCTACTGCCGATCAAAAAAGCTTTTTGTCTTGCGCAAATCTAAGAAAAAAACCGCAACTTTTAGGTTTCATAACTATTCCAAAAATAAATCTTAACAATTAAAACAAATACATCCTTAACAGATCTGTGTAATTAGTGAATTAATATTTTAACACTTGATGCGTGACGGGCAAAGAAACGGGTAACTGTTTTTGAATAAAAATTCAAGCAGGCTGACACAGGGCAAACGGAAAAAAAATCTCTTCACGCGTCTCGCAACTTGCCATATCATCGTACAAATTCGGTAGTCGACAATTAACTTTGCTGTCTAGCTCTATGGGTATTGTTGATATCTGTTAACTTTAATTTTGATGTTAAACGAACTTTTCTTTTTGGAAATGGTGTTTACAAACTTATTATATACTAAGCGTTCGTTCGAACAAATGCACACATGCTGTGAGTGCCGAGGACTACCACACTCCGTCCATTATAGCCAAAGAAGCAATACTCGGTAGCGAATGCTATATGGCAAATACACCGCAATCCACTCCATTGTCTTTTTGTTGTACTTTCGGTTGTTTATATTAAAAATATTCCCCCCCCCCCCTGTCCATTAACACGTTTCCATTTGGGCTATGCAGAATAGTTAAGATGATTTTGTTTTTTTTGTTTGTTTGAATGGTGTTTTAACGCCACTTTCAGCAATTTTTCAGCTATTTCATGGCGTCAATTTTTTATTGGGGATGAAGCCGGAGTACCCGGAGAGAACCCCCGACCTGCGGTAAGAAAACTGGCAATCCTTGTCAATTAAGATTGGAGTCGAGTACACCCTGCCTGCAGTGAGAATCGAACCCGCAATCTCAGTGTTGACAGACCACGTGATCAATAGTAGACGAACTACCTTGACCACTCGGCCACCGAGGCCCCCTAGTTACGATGATAACATTGCCTGTATCTTGAAATCCATAAAATATCTTTAAATTGTTGTTTGAAAATTTGTTGCGTAATATTTATTGTAGTTGCGCAAAGTTTGTTGTCGCTTTTTTCTTTTAATGTTAAAACAGGTTGCCGTGTTGTATCCTAATGCGCGGAGCATTTTGCGACTTTTTGAGTTTTCAGTTTTTTTTTATTGGATCGAAATTCTTGATTTGTGGCTAAAATTTGTCGGGGCTGAAGTTCAGACAAAACATAGTTCAGAAACAACAGATCTTACAGGCCTATCTGAAAAAATACGAGAAGTCAATGCAAAATCTTTCTTCTGGAATAACTGAGGGTTCGATTTTTGGTGTGTCAAATTTAATTTTCTTCTTGGAGACCCGGTGCTGCTGGTATTCCGCTTTTTTATAATTGAAGTTGAAATTATTTCATCCGCATTTATACAGGTTGGGGTCGAAAATATAAATTAATTCTTGACAGTCTGGAGTTGGAACACATTGTCTAGGTTGCGTTCTACCCTCTCTCGTTTGCCTGTTTTCTGTCAGTTTTCCGAAGTTGCGACAAGTTCAAAATACGTTTTACGTCAGAATCAGGAGCCGGATGCTCATCTTAGCAGCAATTATGTCGTAATATAACGGATTGCCATTTGAGGTACAGTTGGACAGCATATTTCTCAGCAGTCGAACCTTACACGAGAAATTACTTTGCTTCCGGAACATGAATAACTCTTTTTTCTTCAATTGTCGCAATAGCAAGTGCACGTTGTGACGAACTCTGGTCTTAAACAATGAGTACCTCATTTACACGTGGAGGAAAAGATAGAGCGGCATTAGGAGTACCGGATTTTCTTCTTTCAGCTGTCCTTTTATTAATTGATCAATTAGTTAAGTTACCGGACCTGAGTTACCTCCCTTCACATCTCGGCATACTCGAAATACCGACCTACGGGACAAAAAATTGCAATATTTTCATAAATATACGTTTAGTTACACTTTTACTGAAACTTAATAATTCAATATCATAATCTTGTTATATCTTCCAAATATTTTATGAAAATTCTGTCTGATAATCACGAAAACCATTAAAGTCGATTTCTGTCTCGGGGATTTTGTCTCGGTTTCGGGTTCGGGCTACCCGAAATACCGACCACCATGAAAATTCTGTCTGATAATCACGAAAACCATTAAAGTGGATTTCTGTCTCGTGGATTTTGTCTCGGGTTCGGGTTCGGGCTACCCGAAATATTGACAACCGAACTTTGTGTTCAAAGAAAGTTTCCGAGGTATACCGAATGTACAATAAAGTGAAAGTAGAAATTGTAAGTGGCTCAAATGCTTGGAAGTTAAATATCGGCAACCAAAATAAACTATAGAAGAAGTTGATACAGCGTTCGCTGAAAGAGTTTATGTTGCTAAATTTAAGGTTTTACATATAATTCACGATAAGGACAAACTGTCAGCAGATCGGTAAAATAAATGGTCAGCCTCAACAGTGACATAAGATAAGGTCTTTAAATGCTTTTACATACTGAAAATCAATACACTCAACACTGTAAGTTAAATTTTTTATTAAAAATTTCTTGATATGAGCAATTCAACTGAAAGGTTCATTGTTACATAAAAAGACTAGCGTTTCATTGTAATGATGTTTCAAACGCAGTTATTTGACCCCATATAATTTGGAACGAAATATGGCCAGAAAATTAAAATAAAGTATTGTTGTTGATTGTAAATTTGCACTGACAACATGATTGTATGTTATCTATGTACTCACAGACATTTATTTTTTAAGATTATGACATCCATTCCTTGAATAGAAACTGATCTTTCCTTACTTCAGAGATTCGGCCATAGGACACTGTTGCACAGTAACTGACCTTTAATTAATGGGTAAAACAGTAAAAATTAAAACTTTGCTTTGTATGTAAAAAAAATAATATTTAAATCCTAATTATAAATATTTTTTGTAAAATTGAGTTTCGATCAAATTGTTTACATTTCTGGCACACATGTATATAAAGGGATGTAACCCAATTACATAAACTTTGTTCTCTTCCTTTTGCAATTTCTGGATAATTTTTCTCTGGTTCCGATTTTGCATTTTACTTTTGGTGATTTTCTGCACAATTGTGTCCAATGGCCAAATCCCTGAAGTTTAATTGCGACAATACTTTTTTTTTCGTTTTCAGGCCATATTTCGCCCCAAATGATATGGGGTCAAATTCCTGTGGTTCAATATTTGAATTAATCTGAATTCTGATAATTCTGGTAATAGATAAAAATCTAAATGTTTCTTTTCTCTGATCAAGATTCATTACACTGAACGTGAAGTGTTTCAAAAGTAATTAGTTCCCCAAAATTATACTAGTTTAATACAATATGTATGAATAATTGAATTTGATAATGATAATGTTAAAAATTTGAAGTAATAGTTTTTTTCTGTTTGAAAATTTTGCACAGCTGCAGACATTAATCCTAGAATACAAAATATATAGCTTTTAAGTATTTACATGTAAGTTTGCAAATTTCTTTCTTTTTTACTTCTTGTTTTTGTTTTATATATTTATTTATAGGCCAAATAATAGACATAATAACAAATCTGTGTATAACTAAAAACCTACAAACACAACTAGACACTAACATGCACAACAAAAGTATGTCAGTTGGAATGCATATTTAATACTTGGATGTTATTTTTCAAGCAACTGCATTTTTATTGCTATTTGTTTCTTTGGTACACCAAGTTAAATAGTTAAGTTTTGAAGTAAAATCATCTGTACATATGTTTAATTTGTTCCATATTTATAGATGACTGCCAATACAAAGGACTAAATAACAATGTGTGATGAAGAGTCTTCCTCAAAAGACGAAGTAACAAGTAATGAAAAGACAGAAAATGAAAACCTATTAGGTGGACCTTCATTTTTTCCTCCACTGTACACACAGAGATACAGTTTTGTGAAACATATCCTTGATAAACTACAACCAGAAAGTGTAAGTTGCATTTTATTAGAGTCGCAAAAAAAATCACTTTTAAGACTTTAGTTATTACATGTAATTGTATGCTACTTTTATATGTTTAAGCCTTACTGTGGGCAGGGTGTACTCAACTCCTCCCCTAATTGCCAGTTCTCCCTAAGAAGGTCGTGTATTCACAGGGCACTGCATCTTACTCCTGCATAAAACTGGATGTTATGATATACTAGTAGCTAAAAAAATTACTGAATGTTGTATCAACACAGCTCAAACTTGTTAAGCTATCTTTAGTACACAGAGGCATTTCCATCATACACAAAAAAGGGACCATTACTGTTTTAAGAACTAAAGGGAGCTTCATTGTAAATGTTTACACATTTTGCAACAATCATAAAGCAAATTTATCTCATTCTGATGAAATATTTATTTCCATGTGATGGGTAGACTGATGAACATTGATGACTATGAATGGTACTATCTCGATAAAGCGGCCATAATTTTTTTTATGTGGTATTTATCCTGATCAAACTAATATACATTTCTTAGTAAGTGAATCAATTAATTAATTATCTTATGCAGACAATCAAGTCTTTTATTAGTTTTGTTTTCTAGACTAAATTTAAAACTTATTCTGATGAAAATATATAACCAGTAATAAAAGTTTCCTATGTGAAGGGTTTTTTTTATCTCTTTCATTATATCCTCTTTTTTTCATTTTTCTGGGTTTACTTTCTCTCATTAAGCTTATTATCTTTCCACTCAAATATTTAATATTTAGTATAAATTACATATTATTTCTACAATATTTATAATAATGTTCTGCATGTACAGTTTATTAAACTTGCAGAATTTGTGTCTATTTAATTTAATGTATTATGAAAATTTACATACTGTTAATCACATTTGCTTTTTTCTTTACTAAGCAGTATGAAGTTCATTTTTTTTCTGAGTCAGTTTGTGTCACCATGCACAAAATTTTTTTTTTTGTAGGTTGTTGATTTCGGATGTTCAGAATGTGGTATATTCCGTCATTTAAAAGAAGTGGTTTCACTTCTGAGAATAAGCTTGGTTGATATTGATTCTGAAACATTAGAGGTTAATAAACAACGTATTAGACCTAGTTGCTATGACTACCTCCAGAAGAGAAAGAATCCACTCCACGTTCAAATATTTCATGGCAATGCAACAACGTTTGATGTCCGTTTGGCAGGTTATGATGCAGTTGTCATGGTTGAATTGTAAGTAGGGAAGAAATGAAATAAAAACAGCTGAGTGAAGAAGTGAAAAGAGAATGTTTGTTTGTTTGTTTGATGGTGTTTAATGCCACTTTTAGCAATTTTTCAGCTATGGCATGGCATCCAGTTTTTAATGGTGGAGGAAGCCTGAGTACCCGGAGAAAACCCCCGACCTGCAGTAGAAGTGAAAAAAGACCACATAGACGAAAATAAAAATAATAAAGCAACTTGGTAAAGAAATGAAAACAATACAGCAAAGGGGAAACATGTAAACAAAGCAACTGAGTAAAAAAACTAAAGCTTGTTTGTTTGTTTGAATGGGTTTTTATTCCGTTTTAAGCTATATCTTGGTATTCAATATTTATTGTTGGAGAAAAATTAAGATAAAAAAGCTCAATAACTTTGGAAGGACATAAAATCAATTCAGATTTAGGAAGAAAACATTACAAAGTATCTTATGAAATAATTAAAACAATGATAAAAACTATATCAAAACTCTATCCAATATTCCACTGTCATTTCATGATGGCCAAAACATGAGAACTAACTGGATTATTAGTAAACCTAAATTTATTCATGTACAGCAAAGACATAAGCTGCTATTGTAAACTCATGATTCACTGAAAGAAAATTCACTATTACCAAGTGATTACCAATATGACCTTTTTTTTAGCAAATAATGCAAATTTGACTTTTTACTTGCAGTATTGAACATTTGTATGAGGAAGATTTGAAAAATGTTATAAAAATGGTATTTGGATGTATCAATCCAAAGTTTATTATCATGACAACTCCAAATTATGAATTCAATGAGCTGTTTCCAGGACCAAAAAGGTTTCGTCACTATGACCACAAGTTTGAATGGACGAGGTCAGAATTTCAGGCATGGTATGTATGTTGTGAAAGTGATATGACTGTTATTCAAATGAAAGTTCTCAAACAATTTCAAAGCTTAGAAAACATTAAATAGTAAGTCATTATTATAGTATACTAGTATAGCTGATAGCCCGATACCTGTCTTAATGCTGTGCATGAGTTCTTAACATAATGTGGATGCTGTATTACACCCCTTCCAGGGCAGATATAGATATCCTATATATTTTCAATAGAGATCTATATCTGTCCTGCAAGGCAGTATTTGTATTTATTATACCCCTATTACCCCCTCCCCCCTTGTAAAGTGGGGAGTATATAGTTAAAGGGGGGTCTGTTCATTACACTTTCTCTGATGCTTAATTCCTCCTACACAACTGATTGGAATTTGATAAAACTTACTCAGAATCTTTATCACATATTCCCATTGTGTATCTGATATTTGATATTTGGGGTTTCCCATAGCAAAACATGGACTTTGTCATTGACATAAGGGGGTACCATATCTTATCCACAACCCCACCCTACACCACTTAATGGAATTTGATGAAACTTTCAAAAGAATCTTTGTCACATAGTCCCATTGTACACCTGATATTTAACATTTTGACATTTTGATCAAAAATGATATTTGGGGTTTCACATTGCAAAACATGGACTTTGTCATTGACATAAAGGGGTACCCATCTCTTATCCACAACTTTACCTACACCACTGAATGGAATTTGATGAAACTTTAACAGAATCTTTGTCACATAGTCCCATTGTTCACCTGATATTTTACATTTTGATCAGAATGATATTTGGGATTTCCCATAGCAAAACATGGACTTTGTCATTGACATCTTTTATAAGCAACTCCACCTACACCCCTGAATGGAATTTGATGAAACTTCTTTTTCACATAGTCCCATTGTGCACCATATTTAACATTTTGATCAGATTAATATTTGGGATGTTTAAACTTGGGAAAGTGTGGGTTTCAATTGGTGAATCACAGTGTTTCTAGTTTGAAATATTTTTAAATATATGATAAACAGATCATGATGGGGCATTATCCATATCACATCCAGTATCAACCAATATTGGCCCTAAATGCTCTCAGGCAGATATGGAGGTCTTAGGTTGATACTTGATGAGATATATACATGTATTTTGCCATATAATCTTCTTTTATTATTACATCATTAATTATGAATACACAACAAACAACATAATAATTAAATTTATGAGTATTAATTAATGAAATGAAAACATGTGTCAACCTTAAAAAACTGATAAATGCAGATGTGTTTCAAACTCATGTTATCAAACCTCCCTGCATATTAATTGCCCTGACGTTAAATAACAGCTGTCGACTTTTATTACATATTAAAAATTGACATTCTAAAAATAAGATGCAATTAATGGAATTTATTTACCTTGTAATTGATACAGAAAAATTTCATAGATGTAAATTTCTGGGATAAAAATATTTGAAACCTCTTAACCAAATTTTCTTACAATGTTAGCATCAGTTTCTATTTCATGATCTTATTTGACAAACTATCTTGTATCTTTACTTCAGGTGCGACACGATTTGTAAAACATATGAATATGGATGTGAATTTCATGGAATAGGAGAAGGCCCTAGTGATTCAAAAGATCTCGGATGTTGTTCACAAGCTGTAGTTCTTACCAGAAGTAGAGATAAACAAAGATATATCAATGATGTTAAAGAAGCAAGTTATTCTCTTGTGAGTTGGTAAAATGTGTTTTTAGCTAAGATGGCAAGTAGGTTTTGCCATCACTTTGCGCAGTACAAAATAGTCCCTATGTATCAGAAAACTCCCACCCTGGCCACTATGACTTAAAAATAGAAATTAAATTAATCATAATCACTGCATATTTTTTAGCTCTGAATTAAATTTTGGTCTAATGTAAATTAGTACAATATATTTTGAACGTTCAAATCAAATACAAACCTCACAATTCAATAAATCACCAAAGGATAACAACAAATCACCAACTGTAAACAGAAACCAAAAACCAACAGTCATATAAAGTATTATGTTGGGGGTAGAAGGGATTCCTAGTCTTCCCTGTTATTGTACTACCTAACAACACAGACATGGAGAAATGTTTTGCTGCAATAAAAACAAACAAACAAACACGCACAAACTACACCTGCATAGTACAGAACTGAAAAAAGACTTATTTCAAAAGACCTACACAACACATATAAAAATGATCTAAACAATAAAATACAACAAAGAAAAAAAAGAAGCAATAGGTGACATGATAACAAAAATATATAAGTATATCTAAGGAAGTATGAAGGTCATACCACAAAGCAATTAATACAAAAAACACTTGATACAAAGGCAAACAGACAATAAAATATAATAGGAAAAAAACATAAAAACATAATATTATGAAAGAGATTTTGATTGCCTTTGAAATGTTATATTAAGGGATTATGTCCACCTTGAAAAATACAACGTGAGGTACATGTATTTTGTCCCCTAATGCTTAATTGAATGTTAGGAATTATGTCTGAGAGGGATTTTGTCTGTCCCCTATTTTAAAATTACTATACTTTGAAAACTATAGATCATAAAAAAATATATAGAAAAACCTAAAACTTTGTCTTTTAGCAGTAAATATAATATGACAATTATAATATAGGTTTAGTAAGAAAATAAAAAAGAAAACTAAACGAACAACATTAGCCAAGGGACAGTTACAAACACAACACAATAACCAAAAACATAAAACACAGAAATAGAATAACCCGAACCCAATAAAAACCATGGGTGCACTCAGGTGCTCCAGACGAGTAAGCAGTGCCTGCCTCTAATTAGACACCCATCGAGTTGCTTATTGTCATGTCCAAGGAAAATTAACTGGTTGATTTTGTATTGATTCAAGACTGCTGACTGAGAGTCAATACAGAATCAGCCAGTTCAATATTAAATAATCCAAACAGCTTATATGGCTGGTCATGACAAAAGAAAAAGGTTATTAACAATGTAGACTCGTATATTAATTCAGTATTCAAAATATTGATTATGCCAATTTTAGCATATTAGGGCATATTTTTACACATTATTTAAAGTAACAATTTTTAATGTGATTTTATACTGACTTTTAAAGTTTAAAACAATTTCTGTTGGTGACTAAATTGATCACTGGCAACACTGGTTTGTGAGTTTGAGCTCGACTTCAGGCAAAGTAGGTCCAATTCCATGCTAACATTCACTGAAAATATTTTTTTCACTAAATTATTTTTCAGACTTGCCATATTGTTAGCATTTAAACAAATAATCATAATTTAAATTTAAAAATAGTTGTTTAAGAGCTCATTTTCAAGTTGTGGAGCACCAAAATTTCAAATTTTCTTATAGCGTGTACAAAGTAGACAATAAATAATTACTAATAATTGATTTACAAATTAATTATTAGTCAAAAGGTACTTAAAATTGGAAATTTTTGGACAGAATCATCTCCATTGTTAAAAATGTCATTTTCATCATTTTACACCAATACTGAACTCCTTTTAGCTACAACTATGTATTCAAACCTTTAAAAAAAATAGACATGACAGTAAAGATAAAGGTCCTTCATTATTTATAAATATTATGGAATCTAAGGAATACTGAAAGAAATTAATATTAATTTCAACGTAAGTGTAATATATTCCAAGATTTTCATTTAAAAGAAGGTGGATGGTGTTTTTCATCCCTTATTTGACCAGGATTACCAGTTTTCATGCTAAGGGTTGGGGGTTCTGACTGGGTACTCAGGCTTCTTCTTCCAATAAATACTGATATAGATGAAAAATAGCAAAAAGTAATGTAAAAAACACAATTCTAATATGACGTGCTTTAAACACCATTTAAAAAATAATGAATTATGTATGATCAACATGCTACGAAGAGGGGTGTCTTGAAGAGCTGTTCAAATTACAAAATTGTAACCCCACTGGAAAGCTGATGCATATTATATTTAAATCTTATACTAGTAAATAGTTACATGTAAATAAACAAATTATGGAAAATGTATTATTTTTGTAGCTATTAATTACAATCAAGGTTTTAAAACATTCAAAAACAAATAAAACTAAAAAAAAGATAACGATTTAAAATATAGTAAAACGTTTTCACATTAAAACTGCGAAAAGAAAATTTTTATACTTACAGTTCAAAGTACTCTTTCTCTCTTTACACATGTACTGGGTACGTCTCAATAAATACTGTTGACACATAGCTACTGTATATAAACTTTAAACATGAACTTCTACATTTGAAACATCCGTTATTCAGGTATTATATTGTGTGTTAAATTGGTGGAATGGCAAGTTTATAATGCAAATAGAGCCTTAAATATAGTCATTGTACTGTAATTGTCAGTAAAATCAAAATATTTCATATAGGCTGTGTTTTAGCATGGTTTACCATGTACTAGCCATTTAGGTAGTTATTTTAATGAGACATAAATGGCCAGCCGGTGGTACAGATATGATAAATAACAGCTTCTGTTAATTATTTCTTAACAATGTTAGCTGTTGTGTTTGTTGACCTTTTTTTTAAAAAAAATATGAGTCTCGTATGTCAATTTAAACAGGTTGGTATAAAAATTAGGAAAAGGCATGTGATGGCCTAAAAATGACATATACTGGTACTTTTCGTCAACCTGTGATCCAAGATCACATCAGTAATCAATGGTTACAGTAATCTAGGCTCCAACAACAACTACATTGCTTATTATAAACCATTGTACAGTCATTACTCATGTAATTCTAAAATTAAAATGTCTTCATTACCTCAGTAGCAGATATAGTAACAACATTACAAGGAAGCCAATGTCATCTAGGTGAGTTATACAGACCTTGGAATGTAGTTTTTAATTCCAATGTTGCAAGAGGGGAGGTAATTCTGGTTGAATATTAATCTGTATAATGTACAGATATTAATCTTTATTACATAATATATATTTTTGCCTTTTTCCTATTGGCCTAAACTAATACACGTGACTTTCCATCTTATATCATATTGGTTTGCAAAAATTCTACTCAATAAAAAACCATATCGCACTCTCGTGAGAAATTTATGAATTAAAATACCTAGCACCTGCTGTTTCCCCAATGGAAATACAATAGCCAATCAAATCTTTTTTCTTTAATCCCCTAAACCAATCAAAATTATCGTTCTGACTGATGTTCGGATGATTATATTGTTGTTTGTCAACATGGTAACTTCATCGAGTGAACATAATACGGATAGTTCTAGTTCTAATTTGCAGTTATTACTAACTTGGAAATTAATATAATAATTAAGAAAAGAGATGCTGTCAACACTCATAAATCGAAAGAGCAGGCGTTAGTTCTTTAACGAAATATTTACGTGAAACGTCATGGATTTTATCGATATTTTACCGATTTTCAAGAAATAAACAGTATGAAAGACAGTCACTTTCAGGAATAAAAAAAATATTGTATATTCCATTTCATGACTCAATAAATTATGTAATAAAACAATTACTACACTTGAACTTCGCCTCGTTCAATATTATTCTACCCTGCTCCATGAAACCTCATATTGATCTTGTTCAAGTGCAGTAATTATATGGTATTTTGTCAGTGACATTGACTTTAAACAAATGACAATGTTTTCCATACTTCATACAGTAAATTTATTTTCTGTTTAAAGGACACAAGTGAAATATTTGTTCTTTTGTATATAGATTACTTATTTACTATATGTATACAATTTGCAGGTATACGAGTCAATATTTCCACATAAAGAAACCTCTTACAGACCATACGAGGAAGTATTGGAATCTGAACTGACTTACATTTTGCCATTCATGTCAAAATGTACTGATTTTTATAATGATGAT
Source organism: Limnoperna fortunei (assembly GCA_944474755.1). Classification (NCBI taxonomy): domain Eukaryota; kingdom Metazoa; phylum Mollusca; class Bivalvia; order Mytilida; family Modiolidae; genus Limnoperna; species Limnoperna fortunei. The sequence goes on along the minus strand of OX104114.1, from coordinate 46,978,832 downwards.
GATGAAACCGAGGCTTACATTCCTATAGAGAAACTTTTACAGTTTAAAACTATAAAACATTTGTGTGATGATGATCAATTGAGGTAAGTTTGTTTGTTTGAATGGTATTTAACACCACTTTCAGCAATGGTTTTAGCTACATCATGGCAATTAGTTTTTATTATGGGAGGAAGCCAGATTACCAGAAATCCCGACCTGCGGTAGAAAAACTGACAATCCTTGTCATTAAAGATTGGAGTCTAGTACACCCTACCCATAAAAATGAGATAACTTGTTTCTTTTTCTTATGCAGGATATAAAAAATTGTGTAAAATAATGCTGAATCAGTCAATAAATGTGTTTTATTTTGAGATTTAAAAGTAACATCAAAAGTAGTGACGATTGGTATTGACTATAATGAGAAGTGTTCAATGTCAATGAATTTGAAATCTATGTACTTCTGGTATTGCAGCGATTACTTCCCCTGCAAAATGGGAAGTTTCAGTTTATAAAAGGAGTGATAATTTAAAATACTTACAGCCTCCACATCCCTTTACTTTTATTCCACTTAATCATTACACCCATTTGCATCACTTCACTCCAGATTTCAACTACTCCTCTTCTTTTTCACATCATCAATTGCATTACCTTAATCTAAGTATTGTTTTAATTATTCATGCTGTTTAAATTTTTTGCTATTTTAAGATTTTTAATGCAACAATTTTAAAAATTGGTTTTTTTTAATATTGTATATATCACCATTTTAAATTTTTATTTTTTTCCAGAACATTTTTAAGAAAAAAGAATTTTAAATTATTAAAGAACAGTGAAAATAAGGACTGTGTTGTCATGGAATTACAATCTTACAAGTCTGGAGGACTTTTATACAGTGATGACGATGTTATTGAGGAAGATACCTGCACAAAAGACCATGATCAAATGTTAAATTTAACAAACCTCAACATCCGAAAGGAGACAACTCATAGAAACACTGAAGCTGAGGAATTATGGGCCTAATAATATGAGTAACGAATGCTGTGTTCAATCATTTGTAATGAAAATATTATAGAAAGGTGTATGTACATACATGTAGTATAAATGTCCTGTTCATAAGTTAATTATAAATTTGGGTTTGGGCAGTCAGCCCATTTTATCCCTTTGGGGTCAGGTCGATGAGCCCGTTTTATCCATTGTTCATTATATATCGTCTTAAATTCGGTATGGGCAATCAGCTCATTTTATCTGTTAGGGTAAGGGTTGGTCAGCATGTTGTATCCATTGTACATTGTTTTAATATCCTGTTCACAAGTTATAACTTCGGTAAGGACAGTCAGCCCATTTTATCCGTTGGGGTAGGGGCGGTCAGCTTGTTGTATCCATTGTACATTGTATGAATATACTGTTCACAAGTTATAACATAGGTAAGGGCAGTTAGCCCATTTAATCCGTTGGGGTAGGGGCGGTCAGCCTGTTGTATCCATTGTACATTGTATGAATATACTGTTCACAAGTTATAACTTAGGTAAGGGCAGTCAGCCCATTTTATCCGTTGGGGTAGGGGCCGTCAGCCTGTTTTATCCATTGACATGTATGTTCAGTGATTGTTTTTTCAACAATAAACATGCTGGTTCAAATAGCTTACAGTGTTTATTTAACCATATCTAACCTTTTCTACAAAATGTCTGTATTGTATTTGTAGTAGGTTGGGTATTCTCCCAGATCACACTGACATGGTTTGTATAGAAGCAGGAATTGGTTACCCTTCCAGATCACCTAGAATGGACCTGTAAAATAGTAGGAATCAGTTACTCTTCCAGGTCACCTGGACTGGTTGGTCCCCAATTAGTGCAAGCACCTTTGGAGTTGAAAGGTGAATTAACTAAAATTATTTGCTACCATAGAAAATATGATGACCAGCTTTTGCAGATTAAGTATGAGTAACTTGGTGGAAATCCTGAAACCAACTAGATATATCAGTGAAATAGTGTCCATCTTTTTGGGCTAGCAGGTCCTCGAGGTAAAAAATCGTGGTAGGCTTTGAAATTATATATTCACATGCCATATATCAAATGCTTACCTCAAAAGATAAACTAGATGCTCTTAGGAGCTTGGGTAGCTCACCTGAACCTTGCAATTCTTTTTCTTTTCTATAAGGAATTGTCCAACACTTCAGCAAAAATCATTAATTTTGATGTTTTAAGGGAATTACTCCTATAAGAAGTTATCCAACACATATGCACCAATAGTCATTTTTGCAGATCTTAATGAGCTGAATAATTTTGAATGTAAAAGCTTTTCTGTAGCTCTTACAGTTTTTCAAGACAGTAAGGGAAAATGAAAAAAATCGACAATTTAGCCAATTTAGGGTAAATAAGGCATTATCACACAACCTCACCTCATTTCAGAATCTTGTAGAGCTTTTGATGCTGACGAAAGAGATTCATTTAACATTTCCTGTGTTCTACTTTTTGAACTAGAAGCCAAAAACTATCTTGACCCGCCCATTCTATTTTTAGCCAAGGTAGCCATGATGGTTTGTCAGCTATCATATTTGCACAATTTATTTGTACAATGTTTCATTCAGTTCTTTCATTGTTTTAAGAGGAGGAGAAGATTTAAAAAAAAAATCAATTAAAAGTGATTTTAAAAAAAATTCAAGGGAATTAACTCCTAAACAGTTAATCAGACAATCTTGACCCTGTAGTCATTTTTGTAGCTCTCATAGAGATGAACAACTTTTTCTCTAGTTCTAAGAATTGTCAACATTTTTAGGAAAAAATGGGTCAAAATCATCAATTTTGCCAATTAAGGGGCAATAACTCCTACAAAGTGTCATCATACAACTCAATGGAGAGTTTTGTACAGCTTTTGTTGCTAAATAAGGAAGGTCTCTTTGGTTTTCCTGTATCTGTTATACTTTTTAACTATAAGCCAAAACTGTATTTTAACCCCCCCCCCCCTCGTTCTATTTAATATATTGAGCCTAGGTTGGTCTGCGGCCATGGTTTGTGCTAACTTTGGCTTTTTCTCTAGTTGTTGTGGAGAAGATTTTTAAAGAAAAGTTAACGATGACAACAATGACAACAGACGACAAGTGATGGCAAGTTATAGCAGGGACACGATTAGTATCGTACAGATACAAGGACGGACAGACAGACTGATCACTATAGGGCATCTGCCACTAAGTGGCTGGGCTCTAAGAAGAATTGAATTGTCAACATACATACTATAATATTATTTTTTAATACAAAATGATACACATGTTCTGAAATAAAACTTGTGAAATCATCTCTACAACCCAATAAAGTACATTAAAGTAACCAATTTTGTGTTAGTTTGAATAACGACTGTTGTTCATTAAAATCTACAGTATTTACTACTGTCTTCATTTGTTTCATTAAATACTTTGCCACCTTTATGATTTATTTATAGTTTTGCCACTTGGGGATGTCTATTCCTTATAGATAGTTTGAAAAAAAGATCATTATTGTCTTTACAAAAAATGACATAATGAACAGTTGGTCATAACATGTCTTGACATCATAAAAACTTGTTTTCCATTTAATTACAGTAAATTGTTTTAAAGAACATCCTCACTATTCCATTTTTGCATGTATTTTTCATCCGTCAATGCTTCATAAGCTTTCTTTATACACTGTTGTAATTTGTCTTTGCCTTTCATCAACACTTTTAATTTACTGGTTTCTATTTCCATTATCATTCCTACAAAACACAAGAAACAACAGACACAGGTTTTTTATACTAAAATTGATTTTTCAATTTCCTTATTTGGTTATTTGTTAAAGACTGTCCAGTCCAGTATAGTATGTTGTAGTTAGTACAGTAAATAAACCTGTTAATTGTTTGTCATGTCTGAAACGGCACTGTGATTAGGAAAAAAAAATTATTATTTAAGAAGAATATATGTTTGAACTGCCAATTGGTATTTAAAACAGTTTTTTCCATTGTTTCATTTTTATTACATTGACAGTGATGATCTCTTTGAAATAATTTATGACCCAAGAACATTCAAACATTATTTTTCTAAAATATTCGTCATTTAAAATACTAGTATTTGTTTATATAATAAACAGGAAGCCTCGGTGGCCCTGTGGTTAAGGTAAATCATCTTCTATTGATCATGTGGTCTTTCAACACTTAGCTTGCAGGTTTGAGTCTCACTGCAGGCAGGGTGTACTGGACTTCAATCTTAATTTACAAGGATTGCCAGTTTTCCTACAGAAGAAGGTCAAGGGTTTTCTCCGGGTACTCTACCTCAATTAAAACTGGATGCAATTATATAGCTGAAAAATTGCTGAAACACCACATTAAACATCATTCACACAAACAATTATAAAACTAGTTGTAACTGTTTTATCCCGCTAAAACTGATGTCTCCCCTTCCATAGTATCAACAAGGTGGATGTTTTTATCTGCGGGGGCAAATATTAAGTACTTGGAATATCTTTCTACATGGGAGCAGAACAATACGAATGTGTATGTATCAATTCAGTACCATCAGACAAGATAATTTATACTAAAAATCGAAAAAAACCTGATCTTGTTTAAATGCGGGTGTTATTGCAATAAAATTAGCATTAATTTGACCTTGAGGTCAAGGTCATATGAAGGTCATTCTGGTCCGCGACACATCGTCTCATGGTGATACATCTACATGCCAAATATTAAAGCTGAATATCAAAGGATAAAAAAGTTATGGTCCGGACACACTTTGCATGTAAAATTAGCATTAATTTGACCTTGAGATCAAAGGTCAAGGTCATATGAATTTCATTCTGGTACGCAACACATCGTCCATGGTGATACATCTACATGCCAAATATTAAAGCTGAATATCAAAGGATAAAAAAGTTATGGTCCGCACACACTTTGCATGTAAAATTAGCATTAATTTGACCTTGAGGTCAAGGTCATATGAAGGTCCTTCTGGTACGCGACACATTGTCTCATGGTGATACATCTACATACCAAATATCAAAGGATAAAAAAGTTATGGTCCTAACATGCTTTACATGTAAAATTAGCATTAATTTGACCTTGAGGTCAAAGGTCAAGGCCATATGAAGGTCATTCTGGTACGTGACACATCGTCTCATGGTGATACATCTACATGCCAAATATCAAAGCTGAATATCAAAGGATAAAAAAGTTATGGTCGGACACGCTTTGTATGTGAAGAAGAAGAAGAATAAGAAGCTGAAGAACTGACACAAAAACAATATGTCTCCACATTCTGGGAAGGGGAGACATAATAAACAGCATAATCAACCATGTATCAAGCAGCACTCATGATTAATATGTACTCTGGGAAACATATTATTCAATATTTATTTGTTTGACACATCTGAACCCACACACAACTGAAAAATATTAATGAAATCTGTCTTGAATTATGAACATATCTGTATCACAAACAATAATATAACCAGAGGCTCTTAAGAGCCTGTATCGCTCACCTGATTTTATAGGCAATGAAGGTGGCATTTCCCTGATGTTAAACTAAGTCCTGTTATTTTCAACAAACTTTAAAGAAGACCATCCAAACAATATTGCAAGAAAGTTTTGTTTCCATTGGTTAATCAGTTTCAAAGAAAAAACCTTTTAAAACTTTTTTTACTGTCTATGTAATGCTTTGGAGGCCATTTAGATTTTCCTATTGGCATAAAAAACATAAACTAAAGAGGACCATCCAAACAATATTGCTAGTAAGTTTTGTTTCCATTGGTTAACCGGTTTTAGAGAAGAAGCCATTAAAAATTTTCCCGAAGGGTCCTATGTTAAACTAAGTCCTCCCTTGGTGGCCATTTTGATTTTCCAATTAGCATAAACATAACAAACTTTATAAAGGACCATCCAGAATAATAAGTAAGTTTTGTTTCCATTGGTTAATCGGTTTCAGAGATGAAGCCTTTTTAGCTCACCTGACCCGAAGGGTCATGTGAGCTATTGCCATCACTTGGTGTCCGTCGTCGTCCGTCGTCGTCGTCGTTAACTTTTGTTCAAAAATCTTCTCCTCCAAAACCACTGAAGGGATTGCTTTGAAACTTTGCATACATCATCAGTAAAATGCCCTCTACCAAGTTTGCCCAAATCATGGCCTCAGACCAACCAACATGGCCGCCATGGCTAAAAATAGAACAGAGGGGTCAAAATACAGTTTTTTGCTTATAGTTCAAAAAGTATAACAGATACAGGAAAACCGAAGAGACCTTCCTTCTTCAGCATCTAAAGCTCTACAAAACACTCCATTGGGTCAAAGTTGTATGATGACTCCTTGTAGGAGTTATTGCCCTTTAATTGTCAAAATTGATGATTTTTGCCATTTTTGCCTCAAAATCTTGAAAATCATTAGAACTAGAGAAAAAGTTAGCATTGCTTAATTGTTCTGCTCTATGAGGGCTACAAAAATGACTTAAGGGTCAAGATTGTCTCATTAACCGTTTAAGAGTTATTCCCCTTGAACTGTTTTTTTAATCGGTTTTAATTGATTTTTTAAAATCTTCTCCTCTGAAACAACTGAAAGTACTGCTTTGAAACTTTGTACACATCATCTGTCAAATGTCCTCAACCAAGTTTGCACCAACCATGGCTGCAGATTAACCAACATGGCCACCATGGCTAAAAATAGGATAGGGGGGGGCGGTAAAATACAGTTTTTGGCTTATATTTAAAAAAGTGTAACAGATACAGGAAAACCGAAGAGACATGCCTTCATCTGCATCAAAAGCTCTAAGAAACACTCCATTGGGTTGAAGTTGTATGATGACTCCTTATAGGAGTTATTGCCCTTTAATTGTCAAAATTGATGATTTCTGCCATTTTTGCCTCAAAATCTTGAAAATTATTAGAACTAGAGAAAAAGTTAGCATTGCTTAATTGTTCTTCTCTATGAGGGCTACAAAAATGACTTTAGGGTAAAGATTGTCTGATGGACCATTTAGGAATTATTCTCCTTGAACATTTTTTTAATCAATTTTACTTGATTTTAAAAAATCTTCTCCTCTTAAACCAATGAAAGGACTGCTTTGAAAAATTGCACACATCATCTTTAGGATGTCCTCTACCAAAATTGTGCAAATCATGACACCTGACTACCTACATAGCTACGTTGGATTAAAATAGAAAAAATGAAAAAAGGGGGGGGGGGGGGTCGAGAGAGTTTTCGACTGATAGTTTAAAAAGTATAACAGGTACAGCAAATTTGAATTGAACCTCCCTTCTCCCTCTAACCATCAAAAGATCCTCCTTATAGAAGTTATTTCCCTTAAAAGGTCAAAATTAATGATTTTTGCAGCAGTGTTGGGCAATTCCTTATAGCAAAGAAAAGCTGGATAAAAAAGGGTTGTTTGGTTTCAGGTTCAGGTGAGCGATACAGGCTCCTGGAAGCCTCTAGTTTTACTTTTTTCCCATAGGGTTCCATGTTAAACCAAGTCCTGCATTGGTGGCGATTTTGAATTTCCAATTGTCATAAAAAACATAAACTTTATAGAGGACCATCCAAACAATATTTCTAGTAAGTTTTGTTTCCATTGGTTAACCGGTTTCAGAGAAGAACCTTTTATTATTTTTCCCATTGGGTCTTATGTTAAACAACATCCGGCATGGGTGGCCATTTTGAATTTCCAATTGTCATAAAAAACATAAACTTTATAGAGGACCATCCAAACAATATTTCTAGTAAGTTTTGATTACATTGGTAAACCGGTTTCAGAGAAGACGCCTTTTTTAACTTTTCCCCATAGGGTCCTATATTAAAGTCCTGCAGTGGCATCCATTTTGATTTTCAAAATTGGCATAAAAAACATAAACTTTATAAAGGACCATCCAAACAATATTGGTAATAAGTTTTGATTTGATTGGTTAACCGGTTTCAGAGGAAAAGCTATTTTTAACTTTTTTCCCTTAGGGTCCAATGTTAAACAAAGTCATGCGGTGGTGGCCAAATTGAATTTCCTATTGGGATAAAAAAACACAAACTTTATACAGGACCATCCAAACAATATTGCTAGTAAGTTTTGTTTCCATTGGTTAACTGGTTTCAGAGAAGAAACCGTTTATATTTTTTCCCATAGGGTCTTATGTTAAACTAATTCCTGTGTTGGCGGCCATTTTTAATTTCCAATTGTCATAAAAAACACAAACTTTATAGAGGACCATCCAAACAATATTGCTAGTAAGTTTTTGTTTCCTTTGGTTAACCAGTTTCAGAGAAGATGCCTTTTAAAACTTTTAACCATAGGGTCCTATGTTAAACTAAGTCCTGCGGTGGTGGCCATTTTGAATTTTCAGTTAGCAGAGAAAACATAAACTTTATACAGAACCATCCAAACAATATTGCTAGTAAGTTTTGTTTTGATTGGTTAAACGGTTTCAGAGAAGAAGCCCTTTTAAACTTTTTTCCCCGTAGGGTCCTATGTTAAACTATGTCTTGCGGTGGTGGCCATATTGGTTTTCCAATTCAAATAAAAAACACAAACTGTAAAGGTCCATCCAATGAATATTATTCCCAAGTTTGGTTTCAATTGGCCAAGTGGTTTCAGAGAAGATTAAAATGTAAAAGTTTACAGATGCCGAAGACGACGACGACGATGGACGCAAAGTGATAACAATAGCTCACCTGACCCTTTGGGTCAGGTGAGCTAAAAACCAAATTTATCAAAATTCATGACTTTCAGAAATAATGTCCACAAAATTACACGGTGCATAAAATGTCTTTTGATTATTTCTTGCATTCATTAAATTTGTAATGTAATGGAATAATCTTGGCAAACCCTTGAAATAGTTCTTAGTGAAGACAGCAGTCTAAAAAAATCTTACTTTTAATTTTCAAAACCACAAAAACATAAAAACATTTCAAAGATCAGCTAGAGCATGCAATCATCATTCACCCTGGAACTCGATGGATTGAGTCCTAGAAAAAATCGCAGTACACAGTTACGCCAATAAGATCATGTTTAAGGTTAATTGCTTTCAATATAGTTTATACATTTATTATACCTGTGATCTTCTCTGCAAACTCAGGATAAATATTTTCTGTTTTCATAAAAATCTCTTCTCCAATCAAATCTTTCTCTTCAATTTCAATAGCTGCCTTTGCCTTTAGAATTGCAGAATTTAACATGGCTCTGTTCTGTAACAATGATTTTACATTTTCTTCTCCCAATTCTAAAATCATTCCTAAAAATATTTTTAAAAATTTCTTCCAATAAAAATTCTGATGTTATTCAGGATTTTCTGGTATTTACACTTGTTTTTTTGAGTTAAACTTTATCATTAGAACTGCTATAGTGCTAAAACAAAAACTGTGTGAAATAGAAGCAAATTAATCTTAGGAATCTCATTTATCTTAATAATCTACAATTAAAAAGTTTATGCCCTTATTTTGTAAATTTTCTACGATTTGGCATTGTTATAATGGAATATTTGAATAGTCTGGTTTGTGACTGGTTTATTTCTCTTTATATATTTTTTTAAGATTTAAATGTACTTATAGTTACATCACAATTAAATCACTTTTTTAAAAATTTGTCAAGCAACCCAACAAATTAGTTTCATGAATAACAGTTCACTTGCTACTTACGCCATTTGTGAATTATTTAAAGAAATGACAATAGTTAAATCAGTGAGGTGGTATTCATTAGGCCCTAATAACCTTAGGTCAAAGTTCAAGATCAAAGGTCATCAACAATTATATGCCACATACTGTCTTGAAATTATTTACCCACATGCCAAACATCAAAAGCCTATCCTGATAAGCAAGGCATATATCAAAAATTGTTATTATACCATGCATGCTTAATAAAGAACTGAGCAAATCTGAAAATATTGTAGCCACTGATCCATAAAATTGAGTACCTACTCGTAACACACTATAGTGTACTATTTATTAGCATTTAGTAACCTATATACCAAATACTGTCATCATACAGTACCATGCATACCTGCTCATAAGTGACTGACTAGATCTAAAAACTTGAACATAGCCAATGATTTATATTGATTGATTGATTGGATATTTACTTTATGTCCAGCAGGCATTTCAAGTATATACAGGACAAGAACATGTTAACAAATTAAATTTTTTTTCTTGCATGCAAAAAAACGATGTCTCCCCCCATTCCCAAGATTTGGCATGATGTTATTTTTTAAAAGGTTACTAGAAAAAAATCTAAGTAACAAGGGGTCGTGTAATTGACTAAGTTGTTACTGCTTTACTTCGGAAATTTGTAACAATTTGTACGAATTAAAGGATAAATATCTTTTTTAATAAATTGCACAGCACATGCAACTATGACAAAAAACACTGTTATTTTTCAAAACAGTTGAAATTGCATCGGACAGAGATTCTCAACATATATGTGGATTTTCAATAAAATTTCTTGGTAATATGCACAACTACATATGGTGTACTTGCTATGTACCAAGTTTCCTAAAATTTGGTTCAGTAGTTTCAGAGGAGTTGAGCAGAAACCATGATTTATGAGGAATTTTTGTAAAATTCTAAAGTTCAAAGAACCATAACTCCCACAAAATTTTGAGGTTCAGAATTTCCTGGTAATATGCACAACTACATATGGTGTACTTATTACATAACAAGTTTCGTCAAATTTGGTTGAGAAGTTTCAAAGGCGTTGTGTGGAAAAACTGTGTGACGGACAGATTGACAAGAAAAAAACAATACGTCTCCCCACCTAGTGGCAGGAGACATAATAATAAATCAACTACAAACTAGAGGCTCCCAGGAGCCTGTAATCGCTCACCTGGAATCCAAATGACTTCAACTACATGTATATTTAAATTTTTTAAATTACATGTAACAGTTACAGTCTAGTTGTTATAGCTTTTAAGTTACTGTCATGTGCAAAAACTAAACATTTCTTCAAAAATCGCTCACCTGGAATCCAAAGACTTCAACTATATGTATATTTAAATTTTTGAAATTAACAGTTTCAGTCTAGTTGTTATAGCTTTTAAGTTACTGTGCAAAAACTAAACATTTCTTCAAAAATTTTAGTTAAATACAATAACTCCTATAAGGTGCCATCAGACAATTTCTGAAAATTAAATGGTTTGTGGGCATTGTCCTTTAGAGTACTTTAGAAATTTACAGTTTTACTCTACTAGTAGACTCTACTCTACTAAAAAGAGTCATCTTGCAATTTTGGACTAAGCAATCATTTGTAGGGCTTCTATTGCTAATCATTTGTGCAATTTACAGTTTCAATCTAGCTGCTATAGTTTTCAAGTTACAGGACAAAAATGAAAAATTTCATAACAAAATTGTTATTTAAGGGCAATAACCCCTGTAAGGAGTCTGACAATTTCAGACCACTTAAGTGAATTGTAGGGCTTTTAATGCTGATCATTTTTGCAATTTATAATTTCACTCTAGCTGTTATGGTTTTTAAGTTACAGGAGTGGACAAAAACAGAACATTTCATAAAAAAATTGCAATTAAGGGCAATAACTATAAGGAGTCATCTGACAATTTCAGACTTAATGGTAATGTGTAGGGTTTGTATTGCTGATCATTTTTGCTATTAACAGTTTCACTCTAGCTGTTACAGTTTTTACTTTACAGGACAAAAATGGAAAATTTCATAAAAAATTGTCATTTATGGGCAATAACTTATTTAAGTAGTTGTCTGACAATTTCAAACCAATCAAGTGAATTGTAGGGCCTTTATTGCTGATCATTTGTGCAATTTACAGTTTCAATTTAGCTGCTACAGTGTTCAAGTTACAGGACAAAAACGGAAAATTTCATAAAAAATTGCCATTTAAGGGCAATAACTCCTATAAGGAGTCATCTGACAATTTTAGACCACTACAGTGAATTGTAGGGCTTTTATTGCTGATCATTTTTGCCATTTACAGTTTCACTCTAACTCTTATAGTTTTCAGGTTATATTGTAAATACCAAAAATTTTGTCAAAAATCGTCAATAAAGGGCAATAACTCCTACAAGCAGCCAATACACAACTTCACACTAATAGCAACTACTGTAGACCTTAATGTGCTGCTCATTTGAAGTAACGGTTTTCTCTATAGCTATTACAATTTTTGAGATAATGATCAAAAACCTGTGTTGACACCATGTTCTATTTTTAGTAACAGCTAACATATTTGTCTGTTGATCAACACCCTGGGTACAAACTTGAAACTAGGAACTCTAAGGATGATTGTGGCCAAATTTAAAAAATTGGCCCAGTGGTTTCAGAGGAGAAGATTTTTGAAAAAGTTTATTATTGACGACCGACGCCAAGTGATGGCAAAAGCTCACATGGACCTTCGGTCCAGGTGAGCTAAAAAGGGGTGGAATAAGACTTGGGGAACAAATGTAGCCTTTTGTAGAAGCTACAACGAGCCTACTCTTTAAATGGGTCTTTATCATGCAAGGAGTGGTTTTCTAAAAAAACTCAATGAGAAAGTTTCACCTTTCTGCCACCCAGTAATGTGCTCGGCTGCTCTGTGGAAGAAGCACTGGAACCCCTCCCAGTATGGTCCCAGCCAATGATCTATAATAGTGAGGTTAAGGTCATTGACAGACACAAGCTACCACTGGACCAGAAGAGATAGACCTACAACTTAATTTCACAAAGATATATTTGGCACTAATTTACTTAAATATTCAATTGTTTTTTATTTATTTATTTTTTAATAATAATTTTTTGTTCCCTAATTTTCAAGTAGGACACATCTTACAACCAAAAAGCCTTTAACACCAATTTATTAACATTTGACTTGTCTGTGCATATACCTGTTATTTTAGAACAATGTTCCACTTCAATTGTCGCAACGCAATCATACAACATATCTGCAACTGAGGAGGCATCAGTAATAACATTGTCCTGTGCTGGTTTCCTTTAATAAAAACATGTTTGTGATTAAAACACTGCTTAAACAGCTATGATCAAGGTAGAAATTAACAGATGAGATAATGCAGTAGGAGTAATTAAGTAAAATAACATGACACATTAAAAATTAATGATAAATTAGAGCAAAACAACAGATTTTGTCTCCTTTTTTCATTATATTAACGAATGTAACAATTATACACATTAAATAGTTATGTTTTTGCTAATTTTGTGACGTGGTCGAGCACGGGGCTAAAGGATGATGACATATTCTAGTAAGTTAATGCACATTCTTTCCATTTATCAATAAGTGTATCTTGATTGTTTAAATTTAAATTGTGAGTATGTATATATTATTTATTCATCAATATATTATAAGAAAAGAACATTAATTTCTACAATTTCTGGTATCAAGTCACTTTGCCCCGATTCCCGTTCACACCTACATCAGTTTCGCACTGATACCTGTTTGCCTTTTTTATCTAAAATAAAAATTCATTAGTATTTTGTTGTTCATATTGTCTGGATAATATTTGACTAACAGGTGAGCAAAATCAGTTATAATAAACTAACACATTAAAAATAGATTGTTATTTTGAGATTATGAACAATGGTATACATATTTATTGTTAAAATTATTGTAATAATTAAATACACAAGACTGTGTAATCTGTAGTAATATTTGTTATTTTTTAGGTTAAGCATAGAATGATTAGTAATTTAATTAGCAATATTGTTGTAATATATTAATAAAACACAAACTATTATATTCTTTATGATACGAGCAGTAAACTGTACTTGCATGTAAACAAAGCTGAGAAGCCAGATACTAATTCCTCATTACTTTAAAATAATTGTTTCAAAGCTGTTTTCTGCACGCTTTTTTACTTATACCATATATTTCTTATTAATTTATCTTTTAAAATATAAAAAAATATCTAAAGTATGTGTTCATTATAGTTTCGAAAATAACTTGTGAAATTTGTGTATTACTATATTTATCAGTCATGACTTTATTATTCTTTTATATAGGGGCAAAACAACTAACTTCCCAGTGTGAAACAGCCAGGTGCCAATTGACTTGAAGCACTACCCTTTTCTCTTAAACATATATTTCAGGTTTTACTTTTGGTCCAAATAAACCACTTCTTTGAATGCTAAAATTTTTAAGACTGAAAACGAGTTAGACCATGCTTTAATTTGTACTGCATAAACTTTTTTAAATTTGTTAGAATAATGTAGCTAAAAGGGTAGTCCGACGATCATATGCCGTCCACCGACACTCCCATCAAAGTCTTAAAAAGTTTATGGATGGCCGAGGATTATCAGACTCTTTATAGGTTACAATTGCGCAATTATTTGTTTACATAACAGGAAATTTTTTAACCCAAGATAGTATGCAGAAAAAAATACACGGAGGCATCTGATTGGATGTTGGAGTTCTGAAAATAGCAAAATTAAAAATTATAAACATTATTTATTGAAAATGTTCAATATTTGGACGGAAATATTTAAGAGCCTTGAAAACTGAGCTTAAAACGATTAAAGAGGCAGGTTAGAAATTGTGTCAGTGCCATTTTAATGTCATTATTTCAACCAAAATTTTCGGTCATTTTTGCTGCATGACCTATACTTTTTTATTTGTTAATAATGAAGTTTTTCATTTTAATTTACACAAAAAACTGTTTTCGGGGGGGGGGGGGTGAATTTTTGAGCTTTTTCGCACAAAATGAACTTAATTGCCAGGGGTACCATATGGGAAATGCATTGTAAATAATTGCGCTTTTGTCACCTATAGGGGTAGGCTAAAAAGCGTTGGACGGCCGACTCGACTTACACTTGCAATTGATCAAAATTTGAAATAATGTCAGTTATTCTGCTTCTTAGAAAACTTTCATCCTTGAGTAAGCGAAATATTTCACGTTCGTCACTATCCAACAAAACTCCGGTTATTTTAGAAATATCACAAGTATTGTTTTTATTTTGTAAAATAGCAGTGGTTTTTATAAACAGATTTTCGCCAAGAATTTCACGTTTTTCTAATATGTCAGGTATCGCAAATTTTCTAATTTTGCTCATTGGTTAAATGCAGACATATATTGTTTTTCTTAGAAATGACAAATGGATTCAGTTTGAGTTTCTTCTAAGTTTGAGTTATAAAGTCAGTATTCACGTGTCGACCATTGATAAACAAATAAATCTTTGCGCACTTCCGGTTTACGCATAAATTTGAGGAAAATAATCCCAAAGTTGAACCAAATTGATAAGAAATTTAAGCATTACATAATAAATTGTTTTAATAAATTAAGATGACATATAACCGAATAATGTAAGGTTAGTGATCAACATGTATTTCTATGTTCAGTTTCATAACCGGAAGATCACGAAAAATAGACCCGACTAATGCCTCTTTTTCACCGATCACGTTAGGTACAACACATGTGCATTACATGAATTAGTTATTTCTACAATAAACGTTTTAGTTTTCCATAAAAGTTACCATTAACTTATTATAATATAAGCTTTACAGTGTTATATTTGCATAATATTAGTTTGTATTCAATTCTAGGATGGTTAAAACCTTAAATTGAATATCGATATAATAATATAACCTGTACCATAACATAGATAAAGGTAGGGGTTTTCATGAAGATGATTCAATTCGGAACAGAAATAATTACAAACCTGTGTAGATAGGGGTTAAGTAATATTTATTAAAAATTATTAAAAGTTGGCGAGAATAGACTCTGTTTCTTCCCTTCTTGCACACTATAACAAAATCTACCCAGTATTAATCGAAAGGTCAAGTAAATCTATTTTTACAAGCCCCTGTGTCCAAATTATAAACACAATATTCTGTTTGTGTGATATTCTAAAAAATGTTTTTTAGAAAACCAAAGAAATAGGTCAGAATAATACATAATGTAATATTCATTTCTGTTCGTTGTAGACCAGACCAAGCAAAATGTCTGCCGATTTACAGTGGTTGATCATTAGAAACAACTCAAGTTTCTTACTGAAAGGCAATAAACAAACCTTCAGTACAGTAAGTGAAACATGTTTATTCCTCATGAAAATTATGTGAAGAGAAAAGGGGGGGGGGGTGATTGACATTTTTGAAGATTGTCTTGTGTTAGAACATTTACTTTAAATGATTGATCATTTATAACTTTTGATGATTCCATACAAATTATAAGTTTTTGTTTGTGACATACAAGTTAAATAAAGTGACCCAATATTTACCATAAGAATCATCCAATTTGATTTTTTAAGCCTGAAGATTTATAATTTCAAAAGAATAAGAGAATAAAAACTTTGAAAATGCCTTGAAGCACTAATTCTTACCAAAATATAATTTTGAATTTTCATGTTTATATAAGTAAAAAAAAAGGAGATAAAACCAAAATGTATCTCACAATTCAATTATTCCCTTGAACAGGTCAACAAATCAAAATGTTTCATAAAAAACCACTAGAAATGAAATTTGGCACCAACTGGCTTTAAAAGTTTTTTAGGCAGTGTTGAACCTGTTGAAGGTATTCTTATTTGTTGTATACACCCAGTATACATAGTCCCACATTGTGGAAGGCTGATAAGTTTATACTGTTTGTTTCAGGAACCCAACAACTTGAAGGCAAAGAATTCCTTTAGGTACAATGGTTTGGTAAATAGAAAAACTATTGGTATTGTGCCAGGAAAAGATAACAAAGGAGTAGTCCTTGTTACCAAAAATAGCAAAGGTACTGTCGTCTATCATTTTATTAATATTTCATGTATATATGTATTGTATGTATTGATTTTTTTAAATTCTGTGTCCAGTTCTGACAGCTTTTGGTTTAGGGTATTCAAGTTTGTTTAACTGATTGCCATGCCCTGTTCATAGGGGAGAAAATTAAAAAGTTGTTAAAATATATTACATCAAAATTTTTAAAACTTAATTTCCATCAAACTTGCCACAAAGTAACTTCAAAGAAATTCAAGTTTGTGCAACTGAAGGACCATACCCTTTTCAAAATTTGAGATAATTAAGAAATTTTTAAAATATCATGTCAGAATTAAATAATCTCTGGTACCTTTTGTGCATTTTACCACTGTTAAAAAGGAATTCAAATTTGTTCCAAAAAAAAATGAATGTCAGGATATAGTTGAAAATGGCATAAAACACCAAATAAACAACAACAAAAAATACTCATTGTTTGTTCAATTAACTTTGGGGGACATGAAGCTTTTCAGTCCTTTTGTTCATTTGTCTGTCCAGGGCTTGCGTTGGAGGGCGACATGGGCAAAGAAGTGGCCTTATCGTGGTCCCACTTCGCCCTCAAACATCTTCAAAAGCGAAGTGAAGTCGCCCTTATATTTTTTAGAATAGCCTGATGTCACCTTTCAAATTTTATTCCCAGTTTGTTAGGAAATCTTCGTTTTTTGATACAGCGTCATGTTTATTATGTTTACGCACCACAAAGTCAACTGGTACCCTTTTAACTTTTATTTGGTATATAAAACGTTTAAAAATACGACAGGAAACCAGTTCAGAGAAAAATTCGTGAATTTTTCCGGAGTGGATATGAATTTAATGCCAGAGATTGCAAATATACGATGCTGATAGTGTTGAAATGAGTAATGAGAATTTACTTTAAACAAATTTAAGTTAAATATGTTTAAATACTTTTAACAGATTTGTCACAATTATGTAATTTTCTACTTCTAGTTCTATTATGGAGTAGGCATTGCCAAAATGCAAGCACAGACAATATAGTCCTTTATTATCAATATATAATGTGCATTTCATAATTGACGTTACTTCCTATCACCCTAAAAGTGCCTCTAAATTCCAGTGGTCACGTGGCGTCTTTTCTTTGTAACTGTGACGTCACATGAAATGTACTTTGATTGTCAGTTTTTGAAGATCGATTTAGAGATTGCAAAAAAATAATATGATATGTTTTTTGTTAATTTTAAATATAACAATTTTTTTATCGATGTAAACTTTTTTTTCAAGTCCTTCTTAAAATTATTTTTAGTACTTTTCTTCATTCACTTTGTTCCAGTTTCATTTTGATCACATGACACGTAATTGCCGTAGAGCTCACCGCTCTTCGCGGGCAGCTTTGCTGCCAAAAACGAGCTGTGCTCGCTAATAGTACTTCATTTTAATTCAATCAATTTGTAGACCAATGACAAAGAAACATTTTTTCAATGAACAGTTTTGTGACAGTTGATACTTTTTTTATTGTTATGTTTAATACATTTATTTATGAAAATGTGTGAATAGTTAATCAAATCTTTTACTTAATCCTCAATAAATTGAACTGCTAAAAAACATGCAATATTAAAAAATTCAAATGCCAAATTAACACATTAAAAAAAACCCAACAAAATAGGACGCTGTCGCGGCATATAATGCAATATCTTCTTGTTGTCCACCCACTTCTCCTTGTTCTATTCTCACTTCTCCCTGTCAGCCCCACAAAAGAGAAGTGACAATAATTTTGACCCAGCGGGAGCCCTGCTGTCCATCCCGCATCAGGTTAACCTTGCATTGAAGCTTTTTTTATGAACTTGTATCTTCATGAAACTTCATGAACAGTTACACTTGATGAAATCTGTTCACTGGCAAAATATGTCATGCTTAAGTGGAAATGGTAGTGCTTACCAATACAAAGCGGGACATCAGTGTAGCAGACACCCATCTTCTTCTTAGAGTCTTGGCTATAAATTCTAAACTGTATTATCATTGTTTAGTTGCTGGAGGCTATTATTGATGGATGGGATTGAGATTTAGAAATTGGTATGTTGTGTCAATTGTGAGCTGGGGATGTTATACAATTTAAATTATCTTGGGGGTAAATATTTTACTGAATTTTTTTTAAAGAAACTGTGAAAAGCTAGCTCTTGTTGTAAATCACATTCTGACAAATTTTTTGCATTAAAAAACATCACAAAATTTTCTGAATTGTAGCCAGGAGAAATATGTATACAGATCATGAAAGGATGGGCAGATTATCTGACAAATTTTTTGCATTAAAAAACAGCACACAATTTTGTGAATTGTAACCAGGAGAAATATGTATACATAACATGAAATTATTGGCAGATTACTTTACTTAGAACTGAGAAAAAGCAATTACTTAAGGTAGCTGTCCTCATGATTTGTATTTTATTTAATTAGTATATTTAATTTGGTGGTTGTCAGTCAACAACCTCAGAACATTGCGACACTCAAGGTTTCTACTTTCCTTGGCTTTTTATATTTTGTAGGTTACAGAAAGCCCGTCAAGACCTACACTAAAGTAGCACTGACAAAGGGAGCAAGAAGAACTATGGCAACCATTAGAAAAGTTATCAGAAACAATAAATACAGGAAAGATCTGAAAATGGTTAGTGGACAGATTTAGTAGGAATTTGTCATTTTTTTACCGGATTGAAAGGATCATAATTAAATCTATTTTATAAATAGAATTAGAAGTTAACCTCACATGAAGGTCAGAATTTAATTAACCAGTGAATGACAGGAAGACAAATTACCAAAATGAGTGTTTAACAAATCATATCAAGGACAAACTACAGGCTTAGTAAAAACATTAAAAAATAATGTAGCCGAGTTGAACCAGTTAAGATTCCACCCCTCCTATTTACTGTTATACCCTAACAATACATATATGCATACAAAAAACCTTACAACTACCTTCATTTCCATGTTACCTCACTGACAAAGTTTGTGCTAATGTAAAAATAAAAACTGACTTAATTGTAATTATGAATGCAAAGGTTTTTAAATATTTTAAATCTCGGCGAAAAAAAGTCAAAACTTGTTTTCAAATTTTATTTCCATCAGGGTAAGCTATTGTCCAGAAATAAATCAGTCGGTTGATCATTAATTTTCTTCTCTAATCCTATCTTTGATGCTCCTTAATCTCATTTCACATTTTTATCCAATTTCACACTCCTCAAACTATAGAGCAAACTTAAAAACATGCAGAAACTTTTAAATCTGATTATTTATATTATCATTATAAGCTCAGATTAGAACTGATGTGGCACATTTAAGAAATAATGGGCTTTAAAAAAGACTTCAATTTTTTAAGATGCAAAATTGCAATTACATGCCCCAGGAATCCCATAGTAAATATTTCTAAAGTGCGGCTGATTGATTGCTTTGGTAGTGTTACAATTTTTTGACTGAATGATGAGCATAAAAATGTTAAAGGTCTGAATAAAATTGGTTAGACTATTTTTTATATGCCTGACTGAATGACTGGCAGATTTAGGAATTCCAGAAAGTTTGGTAACAGAGTAGGATATACCAGTAGTACTCGCACAATTGATCATAGACTCCATTTATCTTAAGTCATAAGTCCTTCTCCAAGTAAATTCTTCAAGACGTACAACTTTGCATTGGCCCTATAATGCTATTAAAGTTGGTCATAAATTACAATAAAAGGTTCCTCTATTTTCAAAATGAAAGATGCCAGGTTGTATTTTCCTGAGGTCCACATATTTTATTTACTGAAAGTTGTATATAAGTGCGGTGAAGCAGCAAACTTGAGGCAAAAAGGATTACAAAGCTTAAGGATACGAAATATCTCTTACACTTTTCTATCAAAGATATCTAACCCCAAGAATTTTCAAAGGGCCATATTGAATAGGTTCTTGTTTGCAGAAAGACATAGTTTTCATAGAAGACTTTCATCTAGTACATGTTTTTGATAAGTAGTTTAGTATAGATGACTTGGAATCTTCATAAATTTTATTGTTATTTTGTGAAACAAGTCATATAACTGCTTTAAATAGTGAACTTGAGTTGGATTCAGTATTTATATTAATGTTACTAATTGGCCACCTATTGAAATCATGTATTGATGGTTAGTTGTCATCTGATCAAATCCAGTTTGTGATCATTTAATTCTCTTGCCACATAGTTAATGTAGAAACTTTGAGTTTGTTTAATATTGAGATGTGATTTCTATTTTATAGGCTGCTGTGAGAAGAGCAAGTGCCATTATCAGAAGTCAGAGACCAGTTACTGTCAGGAAGGCAGGACGCAAATCTGCCAAGGCAGCAAAATAAAAACTGTTGTCGTTGTATAAGGAAATAAAAAAAATAATAATAAATTGATTTATTTGTCTGGAATGTCAACTATATCTGATGTGTATGATTCCATGTTTTAATTAATAGCCTGATGATAAAATATAAAAGTTACTTTAAGCAATTTACGCTTGTATACATTAGTTCTTTTGAATTGCTGAGGAAAGTTTCTCTTTAAAGCATCAATGCCACCTCCATGGACTTAATTGGTGATTTGGAATCAGAAGCAAACCCTTCCTAAGGGTCTTTGTTTCAATTAAGGTATCTGACCCGTAATTGAAGTCACAGTTTAATTTTATTTTTTGACCAATAAATACAACTTTATTCAAATCAATCTATGCTAATTAATAATACAACTTAAATATATATTGCTACTTTGAGTCAATGTTGACAGTTTTGAGCAAACAAAAATTGGTTACTCAAATAGTATTTCCGATGTTTGCCGAACACTACCGATGTCTGCTCCATTGAAAAGCAATGGACATCCGGGTCATCAAATATGATCACGTGGTCAATTATGGTCCGTATACCTTACGTTTTAGAACTTTTCCTTGCAAAATAGTTTGTCTGAGTAGAGTACATAATGGACATGTTTAGTGAAGTAGGTTTTGTCAACAAACACACTTGTTTAAGTTTCAGCATTTTTTAAGCAAAAATAATTTAGTCCCAACAGAGTACCAGTTAGACGTGTTTTGTTAAGTGGGTATTGGATACAAAAGGTTAAATGAAGTTTTATGTCACTTGTAGCATTTTTATGGTAAAATAATGGGAACCAAGCAGACGACCTAATTGTTTAGATACCATGTAGAGATAGAAAACAATTTTGATGGTACCATAGGATGTAAGGAGACATGTCTGAAACCAAAACTTGTATAGTACAACAGGCTTTTACACAGTGACAATAGTCATTGGCAGAAGATGTTTTATCCAGTGTACCTAAATTAAATTGTACCACCTTTAAAGAAAACATCAGTATACTGTACCAGTTAACATAAGATTTTGGAAATGAAGGTTTTCTACATTCATGGTTTAATTGGTTGGTAGAATTCCTTGTCATAGGTGATGCCTCGAAGCTTAATTTAGGACGTAAACTATATGCTTGTTTATAATGCTGGTATAGTTGAGTATCTAGGCCTAGGCTGTTCCTTCAAGGTTTACACTACACAACTTAATTCGTGAGTATCGGTTATAAAGAAGCATAAATATAGGTCTACAAAAACAAAAAATGTTAATTTTTTTTTTAAATTGCATTGGATTTCTCGTCTGCTGAAGTTTAATAGCAAAATTGGCCTTCTCTTGTATGTTGGTAAGTAGTCTACAAACCTATTTAAATATAAATCTATGCAGCAAAATAACAGGAAGAAAAACCATAGAAATCTAAACATTTTTAGTATGAGCTTTAGCAAAAGCACATTTAAAGGTTATGTTGAATTCCAATGTTAACAAAAATTTCGGCTATTAATTTTTATGTCAACATTCTCCTCTGTGTTTGGGCAAAATGAATCCAAACTTGATCACAATGTTCATTTTAAGGTCCTTTAAAATGCTTTTTATATCCTGACCGGAAATTAAAAATGGCTCTCGCTCAAGGACTGGGCTCAAAATACAAACTTGTGGGGAAATTGTTACATTGCCTTCTTTTCAGAACTTAAACTGCTTAGTTGTTTGCAGCCATACTGTATGTAAGTTTTTGCAGTGTGTTTTTTGTTCTGGTCAGAAATTGAAACAACCTGTATCAGCAGTATTTATTGGATGGTTCCTTTGTGTGTGTGTGTTCTTCATTATTATTTTTTTGTGGGGGAGGGGTACCTGATATTTCTGCCAGACCCATAGTGATCGTTGGCATACAAAAAGTTTTATTACCTCTGACTGCATAATTCAGTTTCATTGTAACAATTTCCAGATGTAAATAAAATGTCGTCAAAGGTACCGATTTTATAAAATTTACTTATTTGTTAGGTCTAATAAATTTGTAATGTACATGTTACGTGACATTGTGATTTTGTTACCTTTAATATTCGACTTTATAAATGTATAAATCTTTATGGGCAAAATATGCAATAAAAGGATTTGAATTTATAAACCTGTAGATCTTAATGAATTGATTTTTAATTAAATATGAATACAAATAAATTCATAAAACCCTAATATTTGTATGCCTATCATTTATGATTAGATTTATAATGATTTGATTCTACCCATTTGTCCGTCCAGAGGTATTGCAATATGCTATGACTTATTTTTAACTAATTTATTGGTTGTTCAATGGGTGGCTGCTAATTGTTTATGCATTATGACTTGAAAACCCCTTGTGTTATTCATTTATCAAAACAGAGGTCAAGTTCGGTTAGATCATTTTCCAAATATATTTGAAAGAGTTATTGCCTAAGTTTGATTAGGTTTATGTAGCCATAGTCTTATGTATCCCAGGCCAGCAGAACCTTGAAGACTTCCATGTCTTTATTTTTAATGCCGATCTGAAGATGGCTGCCACCACAGCACTTAGTTTAATATGCCTTCTTCTTGGACTATATAGATCAGATGAGTAATACAGACTCATTAGTCTTTGGTTGGGTTGGAGGATTTGGAGAAAAAAAGCTTGTTATAAAAATAATATCTTTAAAAATAAAACAAAAGGCTATCAAGAGCTTGTTTCAATTACCCCATGCATTAAAAACATTCTGGTAGAAGAGAATGCAGGGAGAATTTTGTGTGTGTGGTATTATGGTTTTTACAACAAACAATCTCTAAAACATTCCCACAAAGGGTGTTGTATACATCACTGTCAGCTGTGTGTGAAATTTCCAATAAGCATGCAAAACAAATGCAATGGTAGTGGTTTATTCAAGAACTCTTTATTCCAAGTTTGCTCATAAACAACACCAGCTATAGTTTACTAAGAAACCTTTTTGCCATATTTGCTTAAATTTGTTCAGTGGGATTACTTTGAACCAGATACTCCCAGGAGCCTGTTATCGCTAACCAGGTGCCCATGGTAGCACCAAGAGTTTAATTAAATGTATTTGGTTTGAATTGCTACTCGAGCTCAACTTGTCATGCTGATCATTTTTTGCTGTATCTGTCTCATAGTTTTCACGATAACAGCCAGAAAATACTGTATAAATGTTATATGGAATTTACTTACATAAGGCGTAAATTGTGTTCATTTAGATTTATTTTAGATCTTGCCTAATTTGATCATGTTTGCTGAGTTGTTTCAAAATAAAAGCCAAAAGTTATAAAAGGACAACAACTCCATTTATGGAAAATGTTGTGTATACTTTGATGATCACTTTGATTCGTACAGTTTATATCTGATAGTTTTCAAGACAATAGCCCAAAACACAAAAAACAAAATCAAGTCATTTAAGGGCAGTAACTCCTATAAGGATTAAAAAGACAATGGTGGCTATGTACACTTACTATAGATCTTGAGATGTTCACCATTTTTGTCATTTACAGTTACTGTAGTTTTCAAGATAATAACCAAACAGAGAAAAAAATCATAACAGGGGAATAATCTATACAAAGAGTAATATACGATTACAGTTGTTTTTTAGATTATATCTGTAATCATTTTTGCTCTTGTGGTTTTCTCCGTGTATTAAAGATTTGATGGTAAAACATGCATTGATTTCAATCTACTTCATTTATACGGGTTGTATTATGGGAGCGGCGACAGTGGCGTAGCTGTTTATTAGCACTGTAAGCATGTGCTTACAAATAATTTTGGCAATTTTTTTTTTTCGTATTTGCATTTTTCTGGGTTTATGAATATATGAAGTTCAAGATCAAATCAATGGACGCACAAAGTTAAACATTTAACATAATTATAGTTATTACTACATTATTTGTGTATACTGTTCAACATCTCGTTTGATCATGAATTACGATTAATCAAAAATCGACCTACATTGTATGCCAAAAACGACTTGCGACCTCCCCGAAAATATAGCTTTTAAAATCCGACATGAGGAGTTACCCTGTTGGTGCCCCAAAAGTAACTGCGTTTAATTTACTTCTTGACTCATGACGTCACGATTTTAACCTGCGTCCTTTATAAATCTTGAACAGTTTGATTAAGCAATCCGGCTATCATTCACATTGAGTGAATTATTCACGATTTATTCGTGCTACCGTAGCATTTCATAAAATAATAATAAGTTTACATAAATCAGTAGCAAGCAGATCAAAAATGAAGAGGAGTAAGTCTTCCGAAATAGACAAGGGACAAAGTAAAGTGACGAAATATTTTTCGAAACCGCAAAATGTCTCATCTGCGGCTCCCTCTACAAGTATTGATGAACATCCCGTAGAAAAACAAAAATCACCAGAGTCCGTCAGTCTTGCTCAAGGTGATGCTCAGTGCAGCGATGTTGTACCTATTAATCCGCCCACATTTGAATCGGGGTCTGCCCATCTTGAACAGAGCATCGCTGATCCAGATAGCAATGCTGCTTCTGTTAGCCCACCCATATTGGAACCAGAGTCCAAATCTACCCAGCCTACAACATTTGATATTGCATTGCATAAAACAACTGTTGATGACAAACAAAAGCTTTTCTTATTAAAGAATAATTGGCTCGTTCCGACATCGTTTGTTTTTCCCCTTAGAAAGATTCGAGGGGTAAATAGGGCATTTACCAGATCATGGCTAGAGAAATTCCCTTGGCTCAGATATTCACAATCTGAAGATGGTCTTTATTGTTTATATTGTGTGCTGTTCAACAGTGATGAACATGCATTTGTTCGTGACCCTGTGAATGACTGGGCAAACTTGGGGACTTTAATCAAACGTCACTTGAAGCAATCTGGGCATGGAAATTGTGTGGAAAAAAGCGAAAATTTTGTGGCCGTCGCTGAGGGCAAAAAGGAAGATGTCATTTCTATGCTGAGTACCTCTTTCCAGCATAAAATTTCGAGAAATCGGGATATTCTAAAGAGCATCTTGAAGACTATCTACCTGTGTGGAAAACAGAATATTCCCCTCCGTGGTCATACGGAAGACAAGAGTAATTTTATCGCTTTGATCAAATTTAGAGATGAAACTGATAAGATTTTAGCTGATCATCTACAGAATAGTCCCCCAAATGCCAGATATTTATCACCCCAAATCCAAAATGAGCTGATCAGTATTTGTGGCGATCAAATACAGCGACGTATTGTCCAGGAGTGCAATGCTGCTAACTGTTTCAGTATCATTGCTGACGAAACCACAGACGTGTCAACCATTGAGCAGGTCGCGTTATGCCTTCGTTATGTCGATACTGATACAGATGGGGTATTGAAAGTAAAAGAGGGATTTGTCGGATTTGCTGAAGCCAGTTCTACAACCGGAGAAGCTCTTGCGGCAACCATTATGGGAAAACTCAACGAGTATGGAATAGTCACACAGGCTATGAGGGGACAGGGGTATGACGGGGCTGCTAATATGGCGGGTAAACTTTCTGGGGTTAGAACCCGTATTCAAGCAGAAATCCCAGAAGCCCATTATGTACATTGCTATGCACACTGCTTGAATTTGGCTGTGGTCAAATCGTGTCAACTCCCAAAATGCCGTTGATATAGTAAAGGATGTTTCGTTTGCTTTTAGTTATTCTTCAAAGCGAACAGGAAGGTTTAAAACAATGCTGGAACAGGCTGATGCAGAACAAAGAGAGGTGCTTGATGGTCGCCGAAAAATCAAGGGTATGTGCGAGACTAGATGGTCTAGTAGGGCCGACGCTTTAAACACATTCAAGTCAGCACATTCCATCATTGTTGACACCTTAGATGACCTAGCGACAGATGGTGATAAAAATGCAAAACAATTGAAACTTGCTATTCAAGATTTTGGGTTCATGGTTGCTCTTATTGTAGCAGAGCATGTTTTGCAGTACAGTTTAGCTCTTTCAAACTTGCTACAGCGACCCACTCTTGACCTCGTTGAGGCTGCATCGGAGGCAAAAACTGTCGTCGAAAGCTTCAGAAGAATCAGGCAGGACGACAATATTTGGCAACAACTTTATACAGAAATCCTAACGCTTGCCAGGAAACAAGATGTACAACCTTCTAAATCTAGAACGGCAGGTAGACAACAACATAGAACCAATACCCCAGCGACACACCTGAACAATACTGGAGAAGGTCCCTATTCTACCCCTTGCTCGATCATATGGCCAATGAAACCGAAGAGAGGATCATAGTTCCCAAAGACAGGTTCCTTGCCCAGTACCTGATTCCATCCAGACTTAATTTGCTAACTCCTGATATGGAAGCCAGTGTTTTTGCTCCATTTGCTGCGGACTTGTCAGAAGGTAAATTAGCAACATCTCGAACGGAGTTGGTCAGATGGAGGTGCAAGTGGGATAATATCAATGAGAAGCCTAGATCTTTGATTGAAACCCTCCAACATGCTAATCCTGAGCTGTATCCAAACATTCACACAGCTGTTAACATTCTCCTGTCCATGCCAGTCACTTCTGCAACAGCGGAGCGGTCCTTCAGTTCACTGAAACGTGTTAAGACCTATCTTCGGTCGACGATGGTAGAGGACAGGTTGAATGGCTTGTCACTGATGCATGTGCATCCAGAAATCCAAATAGATTTTGATGAAGCCATCAATACTTTTGCATCAGATGGTAACCGCAAAATCCATCTTCTGTTCCCTTATTAAGCTGGTCGATTATTTGAAGTAGATTGAATGGTTGTGTTTCAAGTCAGTGATCAAGATTTGGGGTTGTTCTGACTTTCTCGTCGATCTTCTTTGTGTTATCACTAGTGGAGTTTTTTTTATATACTCAGACTCAGACTTCTTGAGTATACCCAGTTGTATTTTCGCCAGGGGACCCTATATGAATGGTCCCTGTTTGCACCAATGTCTTGAAGATAACTCTCAGATAACTGTTTAAAAAGTTTAAAAAAAAAAAATAAAATAAAAAAAAAAAAGAAAAAATGAAAAAAAAAAGAAAAAAAGAGAGAAAAAAGAAAAAAAAAAGAAAAAAAACCTAAAAAAAATCAAAGCTGGCTGTGATAACTTACTATCTGGTATTCATGTTTTTGTGCATTTTTAATCATTACTTCAATAGCGAAATGTGTGGGTAAAAGTGCCTGGAGAAGGCCAAAGTCATCCTTCGACTTCCAAATTCTGTTCAGCTTCTGGGGGGCTGCCGCCCCCAGACCCCCTGCTTACAGCTTTAAAAATCGTGGCTACGCCACTGCGGCGTCCACAGCGATGTCCCGCTCTCTTACTTGTAGTGCACATTTTATGAAACTTGGGGGAAATGTTTATGGGCATAATATCTCGGTTTGATAACCAGCCAAATCACTTCAGCCACTAGTTGTGGCCCTCTATGTATACAAAAATTGCAAACAAGCTCTGTCTGTTCGAGCTTTTGTCTATAACTTGTTTTCTGATCTTAATAGAAAATGTTTATGGGCGTAATATCTCGACCAAGATTGATAACCAGCCAAATTGATTCAGCCACTGGATTAAAAGTTATGGCCTTTTATTAAAAAAAATGTAAAATTGGCTTTGTCCGCTATCTAACTCCAACAGTTGTTCGATCTTCATTTAAGTTGGGGGATAATGTCTCGACCCAGTTTGATTATCAGCCAAACCACTACAACCACTTTAGAGTTATGGCTCTTTACTTATACAACTATAGGCTCTTAAGAGCCTGTATTGCTCACCTGACTTACAAAAATGGCTTGTAAAAAAAGATTTTTTAAAGTTAAGCTAATCAGAACACATTAGTGGCGCTGGAAGCCATGTTCAATTTGCAATAGGCTCGAAAAACTAAAAATAATACGATAAATATTGATCCATTATTTCTTCATAATTTGGCTTCATTGTGTGGAACAGTTTCCGAGAAGAAGTTGTTTGTATGTTTTTCCCAAAGGGTCCTATGGCCTGCGATAGCGGCCATCTTGGATTTTGGATGAGCACAAACAACTCAAACTTTGTAGAGGACCATCTAACGTATATTTATGCTATATTTCAAATCAATCTGCATCACGGTTTATGAGAAGAATGTTAAAATCCAGCCAATCAGAACGCATTGATGGCCCTGACTGCCTGTTTCATATTTGATCAGCACCAAAAACTCAAACTTTGTTAAGAACCACCCAATAAACATTCCTGCCAACTTTAGTTCTAATTAGGTAAGTGGTTTTGGGGAAGAAGATTGAAATGTTAAAAATTTAAGGCTGACGACGACGGAGGCCAAGTGATTAGAATAGCTCACACCGACCCTTTGAGTCAGGTGAGCAAAAAATGGCAAATTCGCCTTGTCTGCTCTCAAACTCAAAGAGTTTTTTTATGGGCGTATTTTGTGTCTTGAGGGTGGGGACAGACCCTAAGTAATGGCAATAGCTCCGATAAAATTGTGGTCCATTCAAGCTGAAAAGCTAATAAACAGAAGCATAAATTAAAACACATACTTAAAAAGGACCATCCAATGAATACTGGTGATAAGTTTTGTTTCGACGGGTTAACTGGTTTCTCATCATAGAGTCCTATGTCAAAATAAATCATGCGGTGGTGGCCACTATAGTAAATAGTTATAAAAACACATTTTGTAGAGTACCATCTAAAGAATAATTGCTAGTGAGTTTAGTTTCAATTGGTTGAATGGTTTCAGAGAAGAAGCCTTTTAAGCTTTTTTCCATAGGGTCCTAGGTTAACTAGTCTAGATCATTTTGAATTTCCAATTGGCTTAAACGAACTCTATAGAGAGCCATCTAATGAACACTGTTAATAAGTTTTGTTTTGATTGGTTAACCGGTTTTATGGAAGAGGTCCTTTAAACTTGAACTCTTAAACACAGTCCTGCGGCGACAAATATTTTGAATTTTTGAATTGCATAAATAACATAATTTTTATAGAGGAACCCTCAAACAATATTGCTAGGAAGTGTTGTTTTTATTGGTTAACCGGTTTCAGAGAAGAAGCCTTTTCAAACGTTTTCCCAGAAGGTCCTATGTTACACTTAGTCCTGCGATGGCAGCCATTTTGAATTTCTGATTGGCATAAAACAACAAGTGTGGACTGTGAGCACGTTCACAAAGGGATACCCCCCCCGGTTCGCTTTCAAGTCCAATTATCTCCCCTTAATGATATCCGAGGTCACAATCCTTCACGCACATCTACATATAATGTACCTCCTTTATGCTAAGTTTCATTAAATTTCATCAAGCGGTTTAGGAGGAGTTGCACTTACAAGGGATTTGGACGAACGGACGGACGGACAGTCAGACAGACTGACAAACAGGGTGATTCCTATATACCCCCCCAAAAAAAAAGTTTGCAGGGAGTATAATAATTTTATAGAGGGCTATGAACTTTGGGACAAAGTTTGGTTTCAACTGACTCCGTGGTTTAAGAGCGGACGATTGAAATGCAAGAATGTTTATGACGATGACGGATGCACCAGTTAAAAAAGGAATCTGCCTATAATAAATTCAGTCAATCACAACAGTCAGTTGTGCCCAATTTACACAAATTGTATTTGTGGAACCAATGGATGCTCCCTGAAGTACACTCTAGATAACAGCAGTCAACAATTCCCTGAATATATTTCACAATATACCTGTTATTAACATTGTATGTTTTTTAAATATCACCATACATTGGGTTTATCTTGGCTTAAGTAAAAATACAAAGCAAAAATTGCAAAAGGATGAAATGGCCTAAATGAATAGGTAATGGTTTAAAATTTGTGGAAGGTTTTGGGTTTGTGTTAAAAACAATGTAGATGGGGTTGATTACACAAAATGGGCACAGTTTTCTGCAAATGTTCTGAAAAATGACCAAGTTCACAAGTCTGTACAATTAGGAAAAAAATCTTCGAACAATTCCATAATAGCAGATACACAACTGCAATAAATGTGCTACCTTTCTGGGATGTTTCAGAGATCTAGGTTGAAAACTTTAGAAGGCGTTGATTACACAAAATAGATACCATCTTCTGAAAATGTTCTGAAAAATGACTATGTTCCCAAGTTTAGAAAATTATGAACAAAATTCTTGAACAAATCCATAAAAGCAGGTGCACAACTTCAATACATTCTTTCTGTGAAGTTTCAGTGCTCTGGGTTGAAAACTGTAGGTGTTGATTACACTTAATAGGTAACTCGTTTTCTCTGCTTACCCGACTTCACCATACTATAACCCGGATTTGCTCTTAATGAAACTTCGCCAACAAAAAAGACAACAATGCTACTCATCACCCGGTACCTATATACCAAGTTTGAAGTGTATCCGATGGTTTTTGAAATATGCTCTGGACAAAACTTGACTGACAGAATGAATAACTGACAAAGCTGCAACTATATTTCCCTCTTTGGGGAGCATAAAAACTGACTAATGATTGTTTAAGAATACGTGGATTAACAATTAATCTGCCCAAGGACTTCCCAAAATATTTGTTATGTCCTTAACAGAATATTCTGTATTAAAATGATCAAGTCTGAAATGATACTGGTCAGTAGAATTTAGGTACAGGTATTTCTAACTAGAGGCACCCAGGAGCCTGTATCGTTCACCTGAACCTGAAACCAAACAACCCTTTTTTATCCAGCTTTTCTTTGCTATAAGGAATTGCCCAACACTTCTGCAAAAGTCATTAATTTTGACCTTTTAAGGGAAATAATTCCTATAAGGAAGAGCTTTTGATGCTTAGAGGGAGAAGGGAGGTTCACTTCAAATTTGCTGTACCTGTTATACATTTTTAACTATCAGTCGAAAACTCTCTTGACTCCCCCCCACTTTCTACTTTAAGCCAACGTAGCTATGTAGGTAGTCAGGTGTCCAATCTAATTAAAATTATATCTTTCACTTGCTCCCCCCCTTTTTGCTATGGTCGCTGCAATCTAATTAAAATTATATCTTTCACTTGCTCCCCCCCTTTTTGCTATGGTCGCTGCGCAGCGACCATAGCAAAAAGGGGGGAGCAAGTGAAAGATATAATTTTAATTAGATTGTCAGGTGTCATGATTTTCACAATTTTGGTAGAGGACGTCCTAAAGATGATGTGTTCAATATTTCAAAGCCGTCCTTTAATGGGTTAAGGACGAGAAGATTTTTTTAAAATCAAGTAAAATTGATTAAAAAAAATGTTCAAGGAGAATAATTCCTAAACGTTTCATCAGACAATCTTGACCCTAAGTCTTTTTTGTGTCAAAAATAATCAATTTCGACAATTAAAGGGCAATAACTCCTATAAGGGGTCATCATACAACTTTGACCCAATAAAGTGTTTCGCAGACCTTTTGATGCCGATGAAGGCATGTCTCTTTGGTTTTCCTGTATCTGTTATACTTTTTGAACTATAAGCCAAATATTGTTTTTTGATCCCCCTCCCCCGTTCTTGTTTTAGCCATGGCATCCACGTTGGTTAATCTGCGGCCATGGTTAGTGCAAACTTAGTTGAGGACATTTGACGGATGATGTGTACAAAGTTTCAAAGCAGTATTTTCAGTGGTTTCAGAGGAAAAGATTTTAAAAAATCAATTAAAACGGATTAAAATAAACAGTTCAAGGGGAATAACTCTTAAACGGTTAATCAGACAATCTTGACTCTACAGCCAATTTTGTAGCCCTCATAGAGCAGAACAATTAAGCAATGCTTATTTTTTCTCTAGTTCTAATAATTTTCAAGATTTTGAGGCAAAAATGGCAAAAAATCATCAATTTCGACAATTAAAGGGCAATAACTCCTACAAGGAGTAGTCATACAACTTTGACCCAATGGAGTGTTTTTTAGAGCTTTTGATGCTGAAGAAGGAGAGTCTCTTTGGTTTTCCTGTATCTGTTATACTTTTTGTACTATAAGCCAAAAACTGTATTTTGACCCCCCTGTTCTATTTTTAGTCATGGCGGCCATGTTGGTTGGTCTGAGGCCATGATTTGTGCCAACTTGGCAGAGGACATTTTACTGATGATGTGTGCAAAGTTTCAAAGCAATCCCTTCAGTGGTTTTGGAGAAGATTTTAAATTTAAAGAAAAGTTAACGACGACGACGAAGGACGCCAAGTGATGGCAATAGCTCACATGACCCTTTGGGTCAGGTGAGCTAAAAACAGACTAGGATAAAAAAATTGTGCTAAATAAAAAAGCTGAAAAGATTTAAGAAATTAACTACCATTTCTGTTATTGCTAGGGTAAGAGAAAGATTATTTCAATAAAATGCACTACAAATACCCTGCAAGAGGGGAGATAACTCATTAATCTGCAATATACTTCACTCTAATTTTATATGGAAAAGTGGTCTCTCATGACAAAAAAAAATATAAACAAACAATTCTGCTGTTTACATGACTGTGGAATTCAAAACTGCATTAAAGTAATTAGGTTTTTCTCTCATCAATCACCATAAAATTCTGCATGATTTTTAAGAAAACCTGTACAAGCAAAGACAAAATTTGCAAAATATGTATATATAGTTTACTTTTTATCAAATGAATCCGTTATGTTTATTCACCATAAAATACTTGTTGGTGTTTATGAAGTTCCAAAATAATTGTATTGACTGGTATTCTCGTTTGTGATAGATAATCCATAGAAACAAAACTAAATAAATATATTTTATTTGTATTTTCATTCTAACACTGGTGTAAAATGACTGACATTCTCTATAAATAGACATGTTTCCATAAATATATAATACTTGTAGATAAGCAATATATGATCCAACTGGAATGTACATATTATAAGCAACCTAAAATCTAGGTTATGGATGGAATAAAATGAGACTCTGTCATGATAAAATGCTGCTAAACTCAATCTCTTTTTATATAAAGTTTATTGATATGACACGTGCTTAAATATCTACGTGTAGTAAATATAATAGTGAAAATAGAAGACCCAAAATTTAAAAACCATCAAAACTAATACAATTTCAGTCCTTAATACCACACATTAGTACATATTTAATATTAGAAGGTGTTTTCTATTGGAAAAAATACCTTAAAGTTAATTCATCTTAACTTAAATTCTGCAACTTTGGGAACATTTCATTTAATCTACTTACCACGGGGAACGACAAAATGGCAAAACTAACCACACAACTACAATACGGACAAAATATTGCATAGAAACATAGACTCGTTAAACAATACCTTAATGCATGGTACTAGTGTTATAGCTAATTCTGGTTTTTCTTAATACATAACAACACTGTCAGTAAGGTAACCTACTTTCTGGATACCTGTACATATTTCTGAAATTCTATTTCATATCAATGTTCAAATAGATTTGTGTGAAAATGTAAGAAATGTACACTGAAAACTGATATAACACGAAAAAACTTTCCTACAAATTGAACAATTTTTCACATGATACTGGATTCTTTATATATCATAAATGGTTCAAATGATATGTAAAGATCTAAAACTGGTGACAGAACAAAAACTTCATATGTTACAACAATCACTCATGGCTTAATGTTAGATAAATGCAATTATATAAAATGATAATTTTGATTTTGACAACAATACTAAATGGTACAGACAAGACATCTGAAGTAGAATAAAAGAGAAAACTCCAGAATTAAAGTGCATTCAATGAAAAAAATGTTTGTTTACAGTAAAATAAAAACATGGATTTACTGGGGATTTAAATGTTTGGAAAAAACATGGGTTTACTGGAAATTAAAAATGATTTTATCTATGTTTTTTTCTATATAAATTAATTATGTCATAAAAGCATTATCTAACAACATTATTTCTTAAAATATTATCAAAATTTATCATAGTATTTTTAGGTTACCATGTATTTTTGTAATTTGAAAAGAAACATGATTTTTAATTCCTAGAAATTTGGCATTATTATTTATACACAAATACAAATATTTAAAAAAAAATAAAAAACAAAAATCATTATCCATTACCACAAGGTGAAGAAATAACTGTGGTGCACATTCAAATCCAAACCATAGCAATATAACCATAAACCAAACAAAGTATATAAACTACACAAGTACATTGTGAAAGGTCTCTATTTATTTAAAAGTACAGAAAAACAAGAAAATGTGTAATACTTGGCACAGTCATACAGAATTTTGCCAGTGAAGAGATCTCATCATGTATAACTGTGTACCAAGTTTCATGAAGATGTGAAATCATTGTCAATAAAAAAAAAGGTTCAATGCAAAGGTAAAACCTGAGGCGAATCCCATTAATTTATTTTAAGTTCACTCAAGCATGCATTATTGGGTGTTGCCCGACAGAATTATGGTAAACTTGAGATGAAACAGATGGACAAATGATAAAAAAATACAATATGTAATGTTTAAATAAGTTAAATAAAAAAAATCTAATGTACATAAAATACTAATTGGGACGGAGTGCTTGTAAATGCAATTTAGACAACATGAAATTGAAATTAAACAATAAAAATTTAAAAAAAAAAGAAAGAAAATGGATGGAATCAAATAAATTGTAGAGATATACATGATCACTGTAATAAAAACAGTAAAATAATTTACAGAAATTATGAAACACAATATCAGAAACACAATCATAGATTTTACAATTTATAGTCAAATTTATACAAAACATTCATTTATCTTTTTTACTCTGCAATAAAATCTGCTGTATTAAACATATGATGTACTTTACCAGAAGAAAAGTTTTCTTGTTAAGATATAAATATACAGACAAAAGTCACAATTAGGAGATTTAACACATTAAATTAATTTCAAAACGGAATGTCTTTGCTGGTTCAAAGATGAACAGCTTATAAACATTGTGTTAATATTTACAGTTGGCAACATCACAGTAAACTGATTACAAAAGTAAAAATACAATTACAATTAAAATAAATAAATATCACAGACATATTGTAAAGGTCAGAGGTTAAATGTTAACAAATAAAAATCACATTCATAAATGCAACTAAAACATTCATATAAGAAAACATGATCTAAAGGACCTTTGATTTCAATACATGATATCAATATGTTTTCTGAGGACATCTTCCCCTCTTAAATTTGAAACAGCACCAGCACTTTTAATACACATCTTAAATTCTAATACTTAAAATGTATCTCCCTTCATGCTTTTTATAAGAGCGTTACTTCATTTTTTACAATTCATATCTTTTTCTAGGAAAAATCACAGATAACAGCTTCACATCTGATATACTTTGTCACTACATGTCACTATTCAGTAAACCTTGAATAGTATCATCTCACCATTGAGAACATGTTATTCGTCTCACTTTGTACAGATGTCAAGTTGTCTACCCTCGCTACCAAATTGATGACCCAAACTCTTTCTTTCTTCTAGCTTTTCTAAGTTCTCCATCGACAGTATCCATCATTTTTCTTGTCAATTCATCTATTTCTTCTGTTAAATTTAATGACTGGTTAAGTTCATCATCAAAGTCTGAACGGGACTGGAAAAAAAAGAAACCAAAAATGAAATGAAATTCAAATAAGACAAATTTTACAGGTCTTAAAAGTTTAGAATAAAAATCATGAAAACATTACATCCTTAGTGTATAATATCTACAAATATTAATTGTTTATTTACAGTTTTTACATACTAATATTTTATTATATAAAATGGATAAAGAATAATATGACAAAAACTTCCATGTACAAATTAAAAAAAATATATATTAAAAAAAAATAAATAAATAAAAAAAAAAAACAAAACAAAAAACCATAATATATGAACTCAAAATGAAATCTGAAATTCAATGCACTGTTAGTATGCTAACCCAAAATTTTGTGGTTAATACTGTTAACTTTTTCTCGGACAACGGGTAATTTATTTTAAACTTGTGTATTATTTTATTTTCACTTGTATACACAGGGCCAAAGTATTGGTAAAAAACAGAAAGATTCTCTTATTTTAATAAAATATCCAAAATAATATAACTGAGAACAGGTTAAAATCATTTTTATTAATAGAAATCCACTAAATATAATCAGATCAACATTTTTGTGCCTGGTAGATAATAAGCATTTCTAAGATGATTTAACTTTTTACAATTTGTGAAAAAACTTGCTAACAGTTCAATAATTATTTGGCCTTCCAATATTTTGCTGCTTCTGTAAAATAAAACCAGACACGATGAATTAAAACTGTCAAACAGTAATTTGGAGAAACATTAAAATTTCTATTGGGATTTTTCTGAAACTGTAGAAAAAAATATAAACAAAACCACTTAAGGTATTTTCACATTTGAAATTAATCACAAACCAACCAGCTTAGTGTTTTGTGGGTTATAAGATAATGCCGTGTTACAGACATGTTATACGTTACCCTGACACTTCCTGTTACAGAATGTGCCTATGAATGTAAAATACAACACATAAAATTACAGTTGATAGTTGTCTTCAAATCAGTCGTTTCCATTAATATCAAAATAAACTACTTGAAGGCATAGGTATAATGCCTTCTACAAATTTTTTTAGTCTCCTGTTTCTTAAAATATGAGAAAGTTTTTTTCTGTCTTGACAATTTTCTTGCAGCACTTGCTGAAGCACAGTAGCTTTAATTTCAAACTTAACAGTATTCTTAATTCTCCTCTTTTAATTTAACCCTTGAATTATTTAACTTTTGTCAACATTTTCTTTAAGGGGCATTAGTACATGTATTTAGAAGACAACTCCATATTAACAAAGAGCATTTTTGATGAAGCACAAGCACATATATACTCAAACGCATAAAAGAACCCTATGCTGTGTCATTTTTTCGTAATTTTTACTGTTACAATAATGATGACTGTGTTAACACAGAATCAATCAGCAATTTTACTCACTATTTCTTTTTATCAAAACTCCTGTTATATTAAACACATTTCATTACAAAGGCAAAGTCTATAAATGTCAGACAAATGAACTTAAATATTTACAATTGTTCAAACTATAAATTCTAGCATATAATAATAAGTCTGTAAAATTTATGTAAATGTATAATTTCTGAATATTACTAAATGACCAAGCTAGTCCATGCTATATAAACATATTCTACACCATTTCATAAAGAAACATAATATAAATTTTTGTTCAGAGATGCAGTTATAGTAAGTATTTAACAAATAGTGCATGGCACTGGGGGTCAAATGG
This sequence comes from Limnoperna fortunei, assembly GCA_944474755.1. Taxonomy (NCBI): domain Eukaryota; kingdom Metazoa; phylum Mollusca; class Bivalvia; order Mytilida; family Modiolidae; genus Limnoperna; species Limnoperna fortunei. Next base: position 46,940,833 of record OX104114.1, on the reverse strand, counting down.
AAGTACATATGGACTGGTTGGTGGCCCTCAAAAATTATATGGACTGAAGCAAAGCAGCTGAAGTCCATATAATTTTGGGGGGCAACCAATTGGTCCATCTTTAGCCATTTGACCTCAAGTATCATGAAATATATTGTTATATTACACTTTTACCTTTTTAAGCTGAGGTGCTATGCTTAGTCTTCTCTACTCTTACTGTACACTGTTCACATTTAGGTTATTGTTGATCTGTGTACTCATTTTTCTGTATTTATGTTTTTATTGCTTTGCACAGTGTATAATTTATTGGTTATTTGAGTTATATATTTAGAAACCAATCCGGATCTGCAAATCTTGATTTTGGCTGGTCCATACACATTATATGGACCGAGTAGATTACCCACATTAGTAGAGGGGAATAATTGTAAAAGTATAATATAATTTATACAGTAATAAATCAACTCATATCATACTAACAATATTAGCAAGCAATACTGCAAAAGAAAAACAATGCTAATATTTAGGGATCTAGTCCAAATTCAAGTGTGTAGTTTAAGTTTTTGTAAATGGCCACATTCAATTGGATAGAAAAAAAATTGTGTATAGTTTCTAAGCAAGTTGTGATATGCTAAATTATTATTATGTACTACTTCTTGTACGATTGAAATTCAGCACAAAAGCCAAAAAAAGTAACATGAAGTGACTCAATCAGTATAAGAATTTCAAATATTGTGTTAAGCACCGATGGACATCTGTGTAGCAGGATGTCACTATTTGGTACAATTTTTAAACATCTAGCAAAGTACTGACAAAGACCAAATAGTAGACACTGAAAAGCACAATTTTAGCACCTATGATATATTATAACATGCACAGCAGGACAAATCAGAGCTTCTAAACTAAGTATAGTTGGCATTGCAGGACAACATACCCCTTCAGATTCAGAAGCAGAATTAGCATTTTCTGATACCATAACTACAGGAGTGCTGGATCTTGGTGTGCGAGACATAATGTTATCTTGTTGGCTAGTGATGTGAGTAGCAGAAGACAGAGAAACAGTGTTGTTATGACTACCAGTACTGGAATTAGCAGACAACAGGTGAGAATTGTCATGACGACCAGTGTTGGTTAATACAGAAGAAACAATGCTGTCATGACTACCAACTTTGGAGGTATTAGTTTGACCTTGACCAGCAGCATTGACTTTAAACCTTAATTTTACCTTTCTATATTTTCTTCCTCTCCTTCTACTTCCTCTACTTCTTTCCCTGAAAATAAGCACTATTTTTGTTTAATCTTCATAATAGATGCTTTCATTTTTATAATTAATATTTTTTAAGAAACTCATGACATAATTTTACATTACAGAATGTCTTATTTGAATACACTTGTGCTACAGTTGATTTACAGCTACTTCTAAATTTCTGTCATGCACTTACATTAAATTTACGGCCGACTGAAGTTATGATATTTTTAGTTTTCTGTATAGAACTAACTTTGCTGTTCAAAGTTAAAATGATCTTTGCTTTCTACAACAAATGGCTAAGACATTTTCAGATGCAAAAACAAATTAAGAATTTGCTATTTGTGAATTTTCGAATATCTGGTAATCTGAACTCTTATTGCTAGACATTACGGTTAATAAATGTGTTATTTAATTGGCCTGAACTTTTGTTTATAACAGGTGTTTTTAGAAAGCTGGTTCTGTCTGGTGCCCTGTGGATATACAGACAAGAGCTACTATCTTTACAATAAAATCAAGACAGTCCCTTCAATTTTTGCACAGTTACACCAAATTAGATGTGGTAATGTCTGCCAAATCCGTAACATTTTCAAAATTACTTCAGTCTGTTAGCTATAGTTCTTTGCTATTTTATATGTTATAATGGCTGTATTACATAGTGTAAGATTGCACAAAAGTAAACTGCATATGTTATCAAATTCCGAAGAGTTTTCCAACTGTAGCAGTCTGTTCTCTGCATATGGCAATAAAGGGTTACAGAAAATCCTTCACAAAATATATTATTTTTGGTAAATACCTTTACTTGTATATCAGGACAGGGAACCAGTCAGTTAATTTTACATGTCTGGTTTTTCTTATTTACCTTGAAATTACAATATCATCATCTGATTCAGAACTTTCAGTGTAATATTCTTTAACTATATATCTTGCCCTCTGTCTGCCATCTGGTGAATAGTGCCGAACTCTAGAAGAAGCAGACTTTGATCTCCTTCTGGGTGCTCTAGGGGGTCTAGTTCTAAAATAAAAGCAAGACAATTCACAATTCTAATATAACGTGCTTTAAAGGCTTTGAGACCACAACTGTGGTAAAAAAATGATTTATCTATGAGCAACATGTGCTGAAAAGGGCGTGTTTAAAATGGCCGTTCCAATTACAAAACTGTAACACCTACCGGAAAGCTATTGCATATGACGTATAAATCTTATAAATAGGGACACGCTCTATAATTATCCGTTGCAATATATTGTGTGTTACATTGACGGAAAAGCCAAAATATTATAAATGTACTCTAATTGTCCTATTAGAATAGAAATACCGAATATCATGTTATTCCTTACAAATTAAAAAATTATCAAAAACATTTACATTAATTAGCAGGTTTAATTTGTTGAAAAACACTTATGAAGCCTGTTTGTCATGCATCTATTGTATAGAGATATTGTAGTACAACTTTTTAAATGCATATATTACTTGTTTAGTCTGTACAATATTGTCATCTATTGTAACGATCCAACATCCTGTGCGAGCAATTGTTGACTATTTCTTTAGATTGTTTATCGTAACACTAATTTTATTGCTTAATTTCTAGAAATCAAGAAGTGTGCAACGGTGGGCATCTATGAGATTGTCATCACCAATTTTTTTTCTTAAATGAAATTTAAATTTACCCTTTAAATAAAAAAAATACCTGGGAGAGCCTTGTATCACATAAGCTGTTGGTGGACTTTCGACTGGAACTTCATATATATAGTCACCATGGGTGTGGTATGATGCTCCCCCACAAAGGGGGCAGGTGTCTGTTCTGACTGAGTACTGTGGTGGAGCTGGTCTTGGAATCTGTCTTGTTGGGGGTTGATCCACTAGCACATACCCAACAGGCTGACCATGACCCTGATCTTCAACTCCAGCATCAATATCATCAAATGCATAGAGTCTCTGGTAAGGGGAGGTAGGGATATGATCAGATCTTGGTCGTGTTTGGCGTCGTGTTCGGTACCCTGCCGATATTGGTGTAGCATATGAATTGATTGGCACATGTTGAGTTGATATTGGTGGGGCAGGTGGGGGTGGTGGAGTAGTTGTAAATGCAAGATTTGGCTGAGACGAGTATCTCTGCATAGTCGGAGCCCGTAGTCGAGTAGACTGGGTCCCTGTCGTATAATATCTAGGCACATAGTATTCAAACATTTGGTCCTCAGTAACTGTTGATGCTGTGGCTCTTGTTGGTGATTGGTCAGAGTCATATCCATTCATTGTCTGGGTTTCTGTAGTAACACCATGCCTTTGTCTGCGTCTTACTCGAGTTCTCTGACGAGATCTTGGTGGTTCTGCTAGAACTTCTGGGGGCCTTTGCTGCCTCTGAGCATACGAGTCTGCAGCAGCATATCCCAATGGAATGTCCCCATCAGCATTATGTTGTAAGGGGTAACGTAACCAATCATCCCAATCTCTTGCAGGTGCACCTGAGAAAGAATTAGCTCTTCTGCGGGGTCCCCTCATAAAAGCATATGGATCTTCAGTTGGATCAAAATACTGGTCTTGGTCTTGATTGGCCTGCTGTGGATGTTGTTGAGGTTGTTGAAGTTGCTGTTGTAAAGCTTGTCTCTGCTGGTTTGTTGCCTTCTGGAACTCCTCACGCAGTCTACCGATTTCCTCTTGCAGAACTTTTAGTCTGTCACTTAAAAGAGCCAACAGTTATTAATTAAGTTATGGAAGTTTTCTAACCCAACCATGCATACAAGAACTAAGATCTTATCAAGAGGTGATTTTTAAGGTAGCTGGTGTGTCAGAAATAAAAAAAAATTGTTTGAGTACTATCCCTAGTTTATTGATTACTTTTTTTTGGTCTAATGATTTGAACATGAGGTATTCCTGCAATGTTTAGTATCTAAATTCTGTGTTTGTGCTTGTGTATGTTATATTTTCTTTTTTAAGTAAATAAGGTTATGAAGCTTTACAGACACAAAAGACTTCTGTGGAAAATGATGTCAATCATTTATCTGTTTCTTTGGAGTACCCAGTAGTCTATAAGATCATTTAAATTAACTGAATAATTTAAAAAACAAGTACTTGTAGAAAAAACAACGTTTAGTAGCAGATCCAACAATACCATAATATACAGACAAATCATTTTATCAGGAAACTAAGAATTAATTATTGTGGAAATTAATTCTAAAGATATATCTACAAAAAGGATGTTCTTATTAAACCAAAACGTAAATATTCAAGATCATTATTCTTCCTTTATCCGACCCTTTTCCAAAATTTCTGATCTATGGTAACTTTATACCTTCCTGTTGATCCTCTAGTTGCAGTCGTCTCAGCAACTGATTCATCTCCTGTGGCCTCACTATCTGAACCCACAGCCGTGTCCTTGACCTGTGGTTTGTTCTCTGTTGACCTGGGCCTTTCAACCTCTGCTTTCTGGTTTTCCTGCTTTTTAACTGGAGTTTCTGCTCGAGGTTTAGGTGTAGGAGTCCTTGACCCTCGTGACATGGGTGTCTGTGGCTTTTCAATTTGTGACCTTGAATCAGGTCTTTTAGTTTCAATTGGGAAAGCTTTCACTGGTTTAAGATTCTGTGAAGACCGGTTGAGTGTGGGTCTTGGGGTTTCTTCCTCAGAAGAATAAAGTTCACTTGTCCTATTAAAACTATTATTAAAACTTTGATTTGGTGTGGCTCTGGGAGTCAAATCATCATCAGAAACTTTAGTTGTCCTTGTTTCCTGAGGTTTTGATTTGGACTTCTGAGGGGTTCCTACTTCTTGTGATCTTTGGCCTGTCCTTGAATGCTGACTTAGTCTTGACCTAGGTCTCTCTGAAAATATAAAAATAATAATAATAATTATAATACATTTTATGAGGAGTAGCAATAAGAGTTTCCATGTCACAGACGCTTACACAAATGCATGCACACACTAAAACACACAAAACCAAAAACAGTATACCACCTATCCTCTATGGGGAGTGGAGGTATAATAAACATGTTATATAAATACTTACTAAATTAACCAGTATTTATTTTTGTTTAAAAAAAATAGCACCAACAAAACTTTTTTAAAGAGTATGCATTGTATATATCATTGACATATAATGGCCAAAACTTTTTATTTGTTATTGTCATTTGTTGTAAAATCACTGATGAAGCCATTTTTAAAGTGTAAAACTGTGTTTTCACTTTAATTATTATCCAGATGTTGTAATACTTTTTAAACGAATATTTATATAATGTACCAACATCAATCATAACGTATTCCATGAAAATATTAACAATTCTGATCTCTAGACAGTTTATATGTGCACTGGAAAGTTAAATTAACAAAAAATAAGTGACATAATGTTTTAGGATTGACAAGCAGAAACACAGTGAATATTAAGGTGTACTAGCATGTCTTGCACTTCAATAATGTTTTAATTTCGAAATTTATATCTTAAAAAAATTAAATACTAGAAATCTGCAAAACAAATATAAGTAAAAACATTAAGAGTATGAAATACTTTGTTGTTTTAAATATTAAATTAAATAGAATAAAATGTCAAAAAATACACGATTATGTATCAGCCCAAATGAAATAGAAATTTAATCTCTATAAACAAAAACTTGCTTTATTTGTACATGAATAATGAATGAACATATGATTAATATTCAATTTTTGCAGATTTACTGTTTCTTATTAAAGAATTTATTTGGTAGTAAAATGCAGAGATAAAAAACTGCAAAAAGAATTAATTAATCACTTAACTGTAGAAAAACTAAAGAAATGCAAGACATGTTTTAAAATCAAGTGTGGTGATAAGCACCATCTAACCCTTTCTATTTGACTGTTGACCCATATTCAAATAGGGACGATGTGAATCTCTGCTTTCATCTAGTGTTGTAAATGTTACAGAGGACCCTGTAATTTGATTAAAAGCAAAAAAAGTTTGAATTTCAACACATCTTTAAATAGGTATTAAAAGAAAATTGCAGTATATGTATAGAGTGGTAATTCAATTTTTTTAAGAAAGATAATATACCGATATTTAATCTAAATTGGCATAAATATAAAATTATTTATGATAAAAAGATAAATATACAACTAATGTAATAAAAACAATAAATATTTTCAAAGTACCCAGGTTAATACCTTCTTCCTCCTCCTCGATGGTATTTTCTACACTTCCTCGTTTTTTTCCACCACGACGTGAGTCTGATGAAATCTCAAAACTCATTTCACTTTCTGTTGTGAGTGTATAACTGTCATCAGTATAATCCCTGGTCTGTCCCGATTTGTCCCGCTTTCCATGAGATCTGTTGGATTCCCGTGATGGTGGACGGTCATTAGGTCTAGCTCGAGCACTAACCATGGAACTGTCAGAATCTCTTTGTCTTGAGCTGGGTCTACAAAATAATTAGAAATGCTGATTTTACGTGTGTGTGTGTCTTGCTCTGCCTACACATATAAGTTATTTCATCATGGTTTACTTACTTATTAAGCTCTCTGATTTGCATAATTTGCAGAGCCTCATCAGGGATGTAAAATACTGCCAACAGAAAGTCTCCTGATATATGTACTCTGCTAATTTCAATTGCACAATTTATTTCTGCAGTGAATTTGTTTTAATATATTAATTTGGTTCTGAAACAGATTAATTTAATTGCAAAAAAAAATTAAAGTATTATATTGTTTGATACGTTTAGTAGGTGGAGAAAGCTTATTGAGCATTGACCTTGACCTTATTAATGGTCATAAGTTTTTTTGTAGTTATAAAAAATGGAGTATAATCTCAAATATAAGATTACTATGCAAATGAAAACCTTTTTTTTTCAAAGGAAATGAAAGTTAGAATGCTGATGTATAGTAAACAATTCTTACCTAGGAGATGCAGGAGGACCTCTTAACCTTAATGTTGGTTGTTGCTGTTGTTGTTGTTGTTGCCTTGCTGACAACTGACTGACCTCTGACCCTACTACTGAACCAATAAAACCACTATCAGCATCATGGGCATTCCTTTGCTTGGTCATTTCCTTAAACTTGCCAGGCCCAGGCAGATTTGATAATGGTCCTCCTCCCGAGGCCCCATTGTTTTCCTGGTCAGATATTCCACTGTCTCCTAAACTCTGAAGGCTACCAGACATGTTGTGCTGAAAAAAATTCAACAGTTATATAAATTTACAAAAATTCCACTATTTTGACCAAAATTTTGGATAGCCTTGGTGGTCAATGGGTCCAGGTTGTTTATGCAAGATTTAAATTCTTGTAGGTTTTGGTTCACTTCATTATTTGATTAAGTTTTTTTTGGATTTGAGCACCACTGATTAGTCTTGATTGGACAATTATAGAAAATTGTATAAACTTGGATCTTGGATGACATTTATTTGCAACAACTGAGTTGATGCCTCTACTGGTAAGGCACGAGGGAATCATTTCTGTGCTGAAAAGAATATCATTGATTTTTTCAATGGTATAGTCATGGTCTAAATTTATGTCCTCGAAATTTCGAAAATTTTAATCAAAGTAACTAGAGAAAACCCTTGACCTTCAGTAGGAAACTCGTGAAATTTAATGGTGAGAAGATTACTTGAGAAGAGTACTTGGTGAGAACACCGTAACAACTTGGCTACCAAAGTTACAAATACTGACTGGAGACCCAATCTTGCCACACAGAGTTCTTATATGTAAATAATTTGCTCAATAAAAAGATGTTACAAATATTAAATATATAAATTAAAGATAAATAATCAACTTCAGTGATACAATTTAGTAGATAATGTAAAATATATGGATTGGCAGGATTGAGTAGTCTGCCTTTACTTTTCTTGTAACCACTTTTATCTCATAAAAATACAGTCAATGTATAACAACAAGTTAAAATTTTAGAAAAGTGCATATCAAAAACTATTTATGTTAAAATTACGGAAGAATGGCTGCCAATGGCCTGGTGTGTTTGGTGTTCTCACCAAGTACTCTTCTCAAGTAATCTTCTCACCATTAAAAACCTTGATGCTGTAATATAGCTGTAAATTGTTAAAAGATGCATAAAAAGTTTCAGTGTTATGGCCCACTATCTTTTTCTGAGCAATTACCATACATCTTTGCCTAAGATTTTTTAGACAAATTTAAGCATTCCTGAGAAGTAGGGTCATCTTATAAGAATGGCCAACTACTTAGGGGTAAAATTGTGTCCTTATCACCAAAGGTAAGTCAGACAAGTGTGGACACAGAAAAACGTCTCGCCTGAATTCGGCATCAGTAACGAAAATAAATTTTGTCATAAGCATTACGTAAATAGCATTAAATATCAGCAGTGGCCTGTATACAAAATATTGTCACCATACCCTGCATTGTTACAGGGGAACAGCCGTAACCCAAAAACTTAAAGTAGTCGCTGGACCGTGAAATTGAGGTCAAGGTCAGGTGGAACCTACCAGACAGTCATGTACTAGTCATCAGCAACCTACATACCAAATATTGTCATCCTACCATGCGTAGTTACAGAGGAACTATCGTAACCCAAAAACTTTAACGTGGTCGCTGGACCATGAAATTGAGGTCAAGGTCAGGTGACACCTACCAGACAGTCATGTACTAGTCATCAGCAACCTATACACCAAATATTGTCATCCTACCATGCGTAGTTATAGAGGAACTGTCGTAACCCCAAAACTTTAACGTAGTCGCTGGACCGTGAAATTGAGGTCAAGGTCGGGTGACACCTACCAGACAGTCATGTACTAGTCATCAGCAACCTATACACCAAATATTGTCATCCTACCATGCGTAGTTACAGAGGAACTGTCGTAACCCCAAATTTTAACGTAGTCGCTGGACCGTGAAATTGAGGTCAAGGTCGGGTGACACCTACAAGACAGTCATGTACTAGTCATCAGCAACCTATACACCAAATATTGTCATCCTACCATGCATAGTTACAGAGGAACTGTCATAACCCAAAAACTTTAAAGTAGTCACTGGACCGTGAAATTGAGGTCAAGGTCAGGTGACACCTACCAGACAGTCATGTACTAGTCATCAGCAACCTATACACCAAATATTGTCATCCTACCATGCGTAGTTACAGAGGAACTGTCGTAACCCAAAAACTTTAACCTTTCGTTGGACCATGAAATTGAGGTCAAGGTCGGGTGACACCTACCAGACGGTCATGTACTAGTCATCAGCAACCTACATGTATATACCAAATATTGTCATCCTACCATGCATAGTTACAGAGGAACTGTCGTAACCCAAAAACTTTAACGTAGTCACTGGACCGTGAAATTGAGGTCAAGGTCAGGTTACACCTACCAGACAGTCATGTACTAGTCATCAGCAACCTATACACCAAATATTGTCATCCTACCATGCGTAGTTACAGAGGAACTGTCGTAACCCAAAAACTTTAACGTAGTCGATGGACCATGAAATTGAGGTCAAGGTCAGGTGACAGGTGACTGACTGGCAAGTACTCATCATAAGCTACATCTGGACCAAATTTGATGGACCTAGGGCTTGGGCTTAAAAAAGATATGAAGCAAGATGTCAAGTGTTTACGCCGCTGCCGCCGCATTCCCATACATATGTCTCGCCTCCAGCGACTTTCGTCGCAGGCGAGACAAAAAATTATTACCTTGCAATGAATTTTAATAATCACCTATCTGAGTGGCATACCTCCTTTTTTCTGAACATGCAGCAGATAATCTTCTCTTTTGTGAAAATATCATGACTTACCTTCTTTTTTTCCATACGTTTTGGGTCTCTGTGATCATGTCTTCTAGGTCGAGGTAAATGTGGTGAGTCTCTATCAAATGATCGGTCAAATTCTCTGGGGGATCTCCCACGGGAAGAGGATAAACTACTCCGACTACCACTCAAATTGATTGATCCTGGTAACCCACTTTCTCTTGTCATATCTGTAACAGAGTCATTCATAAATATTCTGCATACTTTTTATGGCAAAACACACAGATGTTTATTTCTGCTGAAGTAGGTAAGGGACTAATAAACATTAACATAATGACTGTTTTCAGCATTTCAGCTGTTATTGACCATGCGAGTTTGACATTTTTTTTAACCCATTAAAACTCTAAGAATGTTTATAAACTAACAATGTCATGGATTGTACTACCTCCATTCATTTCCTGGTGTGACCTTGACCTGTCAAAAACATTCTCCATTGAAGCATTGGCATCATCTCTTCCCTGCAATGGTTAAAAATATCTAACCACTAATAATATTTAGATCACAGGTAATGATTTCTTGCAATTATATACTTTTCTTATATTAATATTTTATATAACAAAGTATTATAATTTATTCAAGCTATGATAAGGTACAGCCAAAGTGTGAATCAAATATTAAACAATCAATAATATTCAACCCCCAATCTAGGTAAGTACACTGACCTTTGGAGGAAACTATGAAGAAATAGCCTTAAATATAAGCTACAGGGATTCTTAAAATGTCTTGTACTACATTAAGAAATACAAAATAAACAGAAAGGAACAATCCTAAGTTTACACATATGATACATATATTTTATACTGAAATATTTTCAACTGATAAAACAGCTACAAACCCGAATAAAAGTTTGATTTTCAACACTTGCATAAGGTTCTTTTCTTCTGACTCCATTTTCTACAGGACCATTTTCAGTTATTGCTTCTGACGGGCGTCGCCTTCCAAGAAGTCTTGCCTCTTCATCTCGCTCGTGTAATTGCTCCCACCTACATACAATATTAAGAACTGTTAGACGACATTTGCCAAATGTGAAGTGATGTCTATCACACTATCTGGTGTGTAGTTTGTCAGTTCGCAATATTTAATGGTAAAAAAATAACCTAATTTTGTTTGTGGTAAAGGATTGAAAATGCTGTTCTTGGTATATGGTTACCAACTATCCAAAGATGTATAAAAATGACCATCTTATCACTTAAACAACATCAAACAAGACTGCTAGGCTACTGTGTTTTGCAAACAGCAAGAAATTATTGTAGCATATAACACTTGCAAAACAACCAAAACAGCATCTCTGGAGTCATCCATCTTGACATTTGGTAAATAGTTACTGTTGAACCAATATATCTACCAACTACCAACTGCTCTTTATTCAAAAGAAATGTCATGAAGACAGAACAGCAGACTGATACCTCCCATTGAATACAGTGTGCACTGTTACGTTACATTAACCAGCCAGAGGCTCTTAAGAGCCTGTATCGCTCACCTGATTTTATAGGCAATGAAGATGGCATTTCCCTGATGTTAAAGTAAGTCCTGTAATTTTCAATAAACTTTAAATAGGACCATCCAAACAATATTACTAGAAAGCTTTGTTTCATTGGTTAACCAGTTGTATAGAGAAGATTTTTTTTATTTGCCCGTAGGGTCCTATGTTAAACTAAGTCCTGCCGGGGAGGTGGCCATTTTTGAATTTCCAATTGCCATAAAAAACATAACTTTATAAAGGACCATCCAAACAATATTGCTAGTATAAGTTTTTGTTTCCATTGATTAACCGGTTTCAGAGAAGAAGCCTTTAAAAACTTTTTCCCATAGGGTCGTATGTTAAACTAAGTCCTGCGGTAGCGGCCATTTTGAATTTCCAGTTGGCATAAAAATCATAAACTTTATAAAGGACCATCCAAACAATATTGCTAGTAAGTTTAGTTTTGATTGGTTAACCGGTTTCAGAGAAGAAGCCCTTTTTAACCTTTTTCCCATAGGGGTCCAATGTTAAACTAAGTCCTGCGGTGGCGGCCATTTTGAATATCAGATTGGGATAAAAAACATTAACTTTATAGAGGGCCATCCAAACAATATTGCTAGTAAGTTTTGTTTCCATTGGTTGGCCGGTTTCAGAAAAGAAGCCTTTCAAACTTTTTCCCATAGGGTCCTATGTTAAATTAAGTCCTGCGGTGGCGGCCATTTTGAATTTCCAATTGCCATAAAAAACACAAACTTTATAGAGGACCATCCAAACAATATTGCTAGTAAGTTTTTGTTTCCATTGATTAACCGGTTTCAGAGAAGAAGCCTTTTAAAACTTTTTCCCATAGGGTTCTATGTTAAACTAAGTCCTGCAGTGGCGGCCATTTTGAATTTCCAATTCCCATAAAAAACACAAACTTTATAGAGGACCATCCAAACAATATTGCTAGTAAGTTTTTGTTTCCATTGATTAACCAATTTCAGAGAAGAAGCCTTTTAAAACTTTTTCCCATAGGGTTCTATGTTAAACTAAGTCCTGCAGTGGTAGCCATTTTGAATTTCCAATTCCCATCTAAAACACAAACTTTATAGAGGACCATCTCAACAATATTGCTAGTAAGTTTTGTTTTGATTGGTTAAACGGTTTCAGAGAAGAAGCCCTTTTTAACTTTTTTCCCATAGGGTCCTATGTTAAACTAAGTCTTGAGGTGGCGGCCATATTGGTTTACCAATCAAAATAAAAAACACAAACTTTGTAAAGGTCCATCCAATGAACATTATGGCCAAGTTTGGTTTCAATTGGCCAAGTGGTTTCAGAGAAGAAGATTAAAATGTAAAAAGTTTACAGACGCCGACGACGATGACGATGAGGACGACGCCGACGGACGCAAAGTGATAACAATAGCTCACATGACCCTTTGGGTCAGGTGAGCTAAAAATGAAATCAATCACTAAATATTTTGCTGAAAACCAAACAACACTAGCACAATTAAATATTTTCATCTTTAAAATAATTAAATATGAAATGTAATTTGTGGTTGTATGAAAATTGATAATTTTGATTGTTTTGTGCTGGTTAATTATAAAAAGTTACATATATAGGATTGGATACATATATTAATTAAAATACAAAATCATGTTTACAATATATGTTTTCTTATATAAATAATATACTATTTAAATATATATTTAAATTCATCAAAAACTTTTAAGAAAAAATGCAAAAAAAAAACAAACAAACAAACAAACAAACAATAAAAACAAAACAGAAAACACATCTATCAGTTCAATCAACACTACAAATGACACATTTCACTTTAAATTAGGTAGCAGTATACAGTTTTGTAGTTTAGTTTCGAATGTCCCCCTTTGAAATTCCTTAATATAGTAGTACACTCCAGTTGCAGTTTACTCACATCTATGATAAATGAAATGCAATAAATTTTTGATGTGTCAGTAGAAAGTGTCATGTTTATAGAAAAGAAATATATATAATATTTGGTTGTCATCCTTGTTATAGTAATAAAACCCCGAGACTGCCTATAAGACCATTTGACTCCTAGCTTTTGCTCTCTCTGATGCATTAAAATAGCATGTTCCTTGTCAACAAAATTGTGTGAAATCCAGGTGGATGACAAGTATTTTGCCAGTGTTTTTCTGCTTGGAAATTGATCTAAATAAACAAATATATATGTCATATTGCTATTCTGTTAGGCGTTACAGTGTCAGAATTTTTCAAATGAAGGTAAATGCTAATGATTTGTCCGATTTTCTCACATGAAACAGCTGATTTTTATCGATGATTTTATAAAAATCGTATGAAAATACTATGAAACTGAAAATGCAGGACACAAATTAAATATATGTACAACATTTCCAGTACAATTGGATCTATGCAAAAATGTCACACATGTTTTTATTTGACAAAACAAGACCACGACCTCTGTTGATAATATTTTAATGCACAAAACTGTATATTGCATCCATAGATTTTTAACTTTCAGTAATTATTAGCCATGTTAGAAAAAACTGTTTTCAAAATATTTAAGTTTTTAGAATTCTGGGAAATACATTTCATTATTTAATCTTTTTGATAAAATGTTAAATAAATTCATTAATGATTTTTGCAATAAAAATATATCTGGTGGAGTCCATTTTTTCATTAAGGTTGGGGAAATAAAATCATTTTCTTGATGTATTATCACTGGAGCCTTCAGATATTTCTTGAAATAAACCTAATTTGAACCCTATAAAATATGATTTATTCAAGTTGATTTTATTAAATTCATTGAAAAAACTACATGTTGTTATTTTTGTGGGGTTAACAAAAAAATATATTTCCTACTAACTTTCCAAGTGCATAAAAGTGCTTACAAAGTGAAAGTCGATACAAAAAGTCCTTGTAAGGAAAATTTATTAAAAACATTTTCTACCCAGAATTCCATGGTGTTCCAACTTACCCATCATTGATTTCCTCTGCAGAGGAACTGTAACAATAAGGTGGATAAATAAAAATCCAGAAAAATAAATGAAATAAAATTAAAAAAAATATTGTTATTGTTCAAAATCTTACATTTAAACTACAACACAACTGAGACAGCATGAATAGCAATGGGCAGTACATATATTAATGGGACCTGCAGTTCAATGTTCACTTTTATGTTCAGGTAAAATGGACTAAACAAAGTAGTCAATTATGTACTTATATGAAATGTAGGTCTTTAACTGATTTTTGTAAAATCTGTATGAATAAAGAGATACATGTACCACAAAGCTGTATTTGGACTATTGGGATTGGAGTCTCCTGAAATTCACAATATATATATGAACAATGTCAACTTCTGTCTGAAGAGCCGACATAACGACGAAAGCGCTATTAATTTAAATTATGTGGACATTTTGTGTAAATCTATGTTTTTTATTTTCTAATGTATAACACTCCCAAACTCTATGCCTAAATGCATCCAGATTGGTCACAAGCCAAAACATGCCAGATTTCTACTACACTGAAACATGTTCACTTTAATCGGGTGTGCCCAAATGTGTCATTCTTTTCTTTTGACATCATTAGTCTCTTACAACCTCTATAACTTTAATAACGCCCTCTTTGAAAAAGAACCGAGATAGATGGAATCGTTGATGCCAACTGTAGACAAAAGTGAACAGCTTACTGAATAAAATGACTGTTTCCAATGTAAGTTTTAATTAGATACATATTGGATTCACTATAGAATTTGTGACATGTAAATGTTCTTAAATTTCAAAATAAAAAAAACCCATGCAAGAAAAAAAATCTTTGATATATGAACTGGACACTTTTGGCAGTGTTACATATCTATTATAGTTTTCACTAACAAAAATACAAACATAGGAAAAATAGCTGGGCAACAACTGTAAAGAATAGATGGATAATTCAGTAAAGATGACTAATTTGTAGGTCTTGTCAATAGTTCATTTATGTTGTTTGCAGTTTCTTAGAAAACAAAATAGCCTAAAACACATAAGTCTTTAAAGGGCAATAACCTTTATCAGAAGCTGAATGCCAATTTCAAACAAGTTTTAGTTTATGGCTTGCTGATCATTTTACAATTCACAGTTTCTCTCTGTCTGTTTGTTTTTAATTAGTAAGACAAAAACTGAATTTTTATTATAAAAAATTGGCATGAAAGGGCAATAACTCCTATAGGAAGACACATAAACTCCAACCAATAGCATAGACTTTAATTTGCAGAATGTTTTTTCTCAATACAGGATGTAAACTTCTGTTGACTCCAATAATCTATTTTAAATAACAGCTGCCATTTTTACTTCTATTTCAAAACCCAGGGTACAATTTATAAAGGCGAGATACTAAAGAACATTCCTGACAAATTTGGTTCAAATTGGATCAGTGGTTTCAGAGGAAAGATTTCTTTGTATAAATCTTAACAGACAAAAAAACCAGAAAGCTAATGATGGTAAAAGCTCAAATACTTTTGACCAGGCTTAGCTAAAATACAACAAATTTAAAGTCAACTACTTTGCACACAACAAAAATGGACCATGGCTAACAAGAGTTATGTCCCATGTTCCTACATACCCCATTGTTGAGAACTGTTTTTCACTTAGTCCAAAAAGACTTTATGAAAGACCAAAAGTCTAAAAGAGTATGAGTAACAAATAACAAGGGAGATTACTCTTGTCATATTCAAACCTTTTGCAAACTTGACATGCAAATTACCTGTCCATTTCTTCATTAAACCAATTAGCACTACTGCTGCGACTAGAAGCTGCTATACTACTGTTAGAGGCCGATTTTATTCTGTGTTAAAATTGTAAGATAAGAAAGACAAAAATATTAGAATTACTGCGTTAGTACACAAAAATGTTAGGAAACCTGATTAAAAAAATTTGTATTCAAATTTATTCTTTAAAACAAAGGAATAAAACAGAAGGCATCAGCAATTTTTTGTATAAAAACATATTGAAGATTATGAAAATACAGTCCACACTCGTTACATTGTCACTTTTTGTGCCAATCGTGTCAATAAATGATCATGGCAGTAAATGCATACGGAGGGAAAACTTGAATGTATGAAAACTGCTATATTTTAGTAAAGCACACTTTTTAAATTATTGGCATAATGAGTAAGCACAGTATATTGTAATGATTTTCATGTTAAGCACTTAAATATTCAGTGAAAAAAGTATAAATTGTGAAGAATCTAAAAAAAATTAATATGTTAGCAAGCATTAGTTTAAATATCAAATATGAATGATAATAAAAGCTAGATAATATAATTAAGCAGATAATAATGGCATTTTTACAAGCAAAAAGCTGTTTGCAAGCTTCCATGGTCTCCAGCTTCTGGACTATTTTAACTATTAAATTTATTTGTGTTCCCTACTTCAAGAATTGCATCCCTTTAGTGCAAGTGTATTGTTAGAAAGAAACAGAACATTGGTTTCAGGCCAGTAATGTACAACTGTTGAAAACAAAAAACATGTAAAAATGATTAGTATCAATATAGTCCAGTTTTATATTTCTTTGATAAAAAGCCAATAAATTATGAGAATACACTAATAATAGGGAGGCAAATATTATATTTCAGGGAAGATAACTCTTCAATTAAGGTCATCTTACCTTTCCTGTAATTCTTTGGGCATTTTAAAAATATCAGGTTCATCATCACAAATATTCCTGAGTTTCTAAAAAAAGTATACATAATTAATTTTCCTACTTTTAAAAATTAATATTTCATACTAGTTAATGGAAGCAGTGGTGCAGTAATGACTCCTTAAAGACAAATTGTACAGGAAGATGAATGCATTGTTCAAACTCCACATTCTTTATGAATAAGAATAAACAACATATGATTCCATTACAATTTACTCCAACATCTCAAACAAACATTCATCTAACTTTATGTAAAGTGTCCAGCACTTTATACAGTGTTTCCTTGAATTGTATTAAAATAAAAATGGTGACTAATCTGGGGTACCTGGTGAAAAACCCCCAGAAATTTGGCAGGACAACAAGATATCCTAGGGCTCAAACTTGGGTGTTTTATTTTTGTCTTGGAATAGAAGCATAGTTACACCAAAGACTACCGGTAATTATAGGTTCTGATGTCTTTTATAAACACCGGGTGATCTCCCAGTGGTGAAAGAAATTTTTTTGCCAGTGAAGCACAGCAGAAGGAGCGAAAAGACACAACACAATTATTTTAAGTTTATTTAATACTGTCCAACATCCAATCAGAATGCCTAAAACAAGTATGTTTAAAGGAGATTGTGATATTACCATAACAAAGCTCTGGTTTCAGGTGTTTTGATTGGATGAAGTAAAGAGTACAGATGAGTGCCCGTGAGCTCATCTGTACTGGGTAATTTGTACCAGAGTTTGGCTAATTAAAGAAAAATAGATCAACACTAGAGGTCAGGTTAAGTTGTTGTTTTTACAAAAATCTACAATATGGCCGCCGACTCTGGATGGGTGGAAAAACAATAAAATTCACCTGAGCTGAACTTTATGTATATAAACTATTAGATATTTCAGTTTGGTTTCATAAAACATCTCAAATTTGAAGATCTCTTCAACTTTATCTAAACTCAAATATTGACCAATCAGATTTCTGAAAAAATTTAATTTGAGGAAAATTTCAATTTGGGAAATTTGATAAAACTAGGACCTGTACAATATTGTCAGAACTATATGTGTTATAATGTACCTTATTTCGTTTACCATGTTACTTATCACCAGATAGTAGGTGTGTTAACAGTGGAACTTCACATTCAAGCCCACTTTAGACTTTTTTTTCGTTTTACTGCAAGGTCAAGGGGTTCTCATTGGTACATATACTACTGCTATTTTCCCCAAGAAAAACTGGACACAATGATATGGCTAAAAATTGCTAAATTTGGCTTAAAAACCATTAAAACAAAATTTATCATGAAACATTTAAGGTCCCTTTTGTAAAGTCTGCTAATTTTAGCATCCATTGTATTTAAGTTTGCTTTATTGCTTTACATCTCTATATTTCTAGCCAAACAAGAGTGTAAGGATACAAAGGTTTGAGATAAAATTATTACACATTCTGACCAAATTCACTAAAATTAATTCACAGGGAGAAATTCATTAATCTCCAGTAAAACACTTACACGAACAAGATTGTCAATTTCCTTGTCTCTCTCTGGAGTCTGAGCCATTTGTTTGAGTCGTCGATACCGGTCCATTAAAGCATTATATTCCTCATGTAAACGTTTCACTTTTTGTTCAAAATCTGAATTCTTTTTAGGTTCAAGTAAATCATCTCCTGCTTTTGTTCCTTTCATTTTCTTTTTCATCTGGTCAACAGATCTACCTTCTTGATCACTGGAATTTACATCCGAAGTTTCAGCGTCTACAGTTTTTTGTTGAAAGGGTTGGCGTTGTGATGCTTTTTCCTTTTCACTTTGTTCAACAGCTTCATGAATTTCATCAAATTTCATCCCAAGTCTAAATAATTCTCCCTCTAATTCCTTATCTTGGTCAAAATTAACATCAGCAAGGTTTGGAGTTGACCGTCTTAAAACATTATAATCCTCCTTTGACTGTAAATACTCTTTCCTCAATTTTTCATGGTTCATACGAATCTGATCAAAGACTTTTTCCTGTTCCTCATGAGTAAGTTGTTTCTCTTCTAGAAGTGTTTTAAATGACTCCATCTATAAAGAGAAGAACAGTACAGTTTTTTAATCATTATGATTATTTGCATTACAAATTGTAACTAAAATATTTCTGACACTCCTTAAATATATTGACATGCAATAACATATCGGTCAGTGGCATAGTTATAAATGACCACTTAACATTTCTACAATTGTTCTGAGGACCAGCCAAGGGACTAACCTATTGGTTAGCTGTTACATTTTCAGTGTGTATATGTCGCATTTATTGAACATAATGCAACACAGACTTGAGAGTTGACCACTGCTGCATGACCAAAATTAAACCAAAAGACAAACAAACAACTGGCCATAGATCTTTACACTTATATGCTGTTATAGCATATTTGCTTTTGCTCTAAATACATTTGTATTGATCTTTATTGCTTTACGTGCAATAATAACACATTAATTCTACCAAAAATAAGCATTTAAGTCAACAGTTTTAATATAACTGGTATATTGACCTTTAAGCAACTTCCATCACATTAAAATACACAGACATTACACCCTCAGAAATGATGATTATTATTCATGTAGATTTTTAAAAGTTGGCAGGTATGCACACCTTCTGAAGTATTTTAATCTTAAACATGTTTGTGAACAATAATGAAGATATAGGGTTTCTTTACCATTATGCAAATTAAGCTGAAAAATTGCTGAAAATGGCATTAAACAGCATTCAAACAAACAAAAAATGGTTTTGAACACAACGTTTGTACAATCTTTTTTAACATGCAGCTTATTTTGACCTTTGACAACAGAGTATTACAGTAATAACAAGTGTGGACTGTGAGCAAGCTCACAAAGGGATACCCCCCGCTTCGCTTCAAGTCCAATTACTCTCCCCTGAATAATATCCGACAGCGAAGACAATTCTTCATGCACATCTACATATGATGTACTTCCTTCATGTAAAGTTTCATCAAAATCTGTCAAGCAGTTTAGGAGGAGAAGCACTTACAAGGGATGTGGACAGATGGACAGACAGACAGACAGGGTGATTCCTATATACCCCCCCCCAAACTAGTTACTATTAGCTAATGCTACCAGAGCTACCCCCACTGTAAATCCCATAATATGGCATGATGATACAAAGCTAATGACAAAATTTTCAGTAATGTATCCTTTATTGTCATTGCTGAGAAAAATGTGACAAAAAATGTAACAGACAGGCACACACAGAGACCAAAAAGGATATAACTCTACCCCTATGGGAAGCAGTGGTATAAAAATGGTATGCCTAGCTGTAATGCACCTATTTGGTATAGCAGACTAGATATTAAGCAACGATTTTCAACTTTCTGGAAGTCTGATAGAGTAGATTAGTAGTCATACTGTCCAGTTGTATTAGATTATTGAGTGTGGCAGTAATATTGATGGAGCTGCATTTTAAAATTTTGATGAATTTTAAAAAAAATGGGACTGTGCTAGTTGGTAGGGAATTAGCTCAGCATATTTAATATGGGTGATTAAGGTGCAATTAAAACACACAATTATTAAGTTAATATTATAAAATAACTTTAAATGTTATATTAATAAGCAGTTTTTAAATTTAGAAATCAACACTTTACTAAAGACATTCCTTTAAAATTCTAAAAATCATCAAGCAAATATATAAAGGAGATTTAAATTCCAAACAACCTATATCTATCCTTAGCATTTACCGAGGAACGTTTAAAAGTCAAATCATTTATCATTACCTGTTGTGGAATGGTTTGTACAGGATTGTGAATGGTTTAAAAATTTGACAATTTTCCAAATGGGTTTATTTAATGGCATCCATAATAAAGCATGTGTCTGCATTTTATGTTTCATTCTGCAAACACATAACAAAGTTTAAATATTGATATACACTGCAGTATTATAAATTTTATAAAGATAAAGCACTTTCACTTTCTGCTTTCAATTTTCTGTTGCTACATTTTAACTTCAGTACAATGACACATTGTTTAAATGATCTATAGTTAAGTAAGTGGTCCTATTTAAGTTTCCAAAAGAAAATTCCCTTTTTATTTCAGATGTTATGATTTCTTTTTCATGTAATATTAAACATAAATCATTTTAAAAATTTATATTTCAGGTTAATTAACTTAGTTTATTGTAAGGGCCTTGGTGGCAATGTGGTCTAGATAGTAAAGCCATCTACTACTGATTACTGGGGTTGTGAATTTGAGCCACAGTTCTGCAAAGGTGTGCTTGACTCCAACCTTAATTGACATGTCAGTTTTTCTACCAAAGGCAATTGTTTATCATTGGGTATTTTCTTCTTTAATGAAAACCAGATGTCATAATATAGCTAAAAATTGCTGAAAGTTGTGAAAGTTATGTAACAGTAACAAAATCAATCAATTTAATGTTCTGATCAACAGACTAAAATGATTTCATAATGGTTCTGATTATAAAGCATGATGGGAAATCAATCTGGTAAAGTCCCATAAAAACAAGTAAAACAATTACCCGCTCATCCAAGCTTCGAGCCTGGAACAGCAAACCAATTTTCACACTCTCTGCACCATTTTCCTGTGTCCTGTTTTCCATCTGACTAAAATGACCATTTTGCACACCAGAATCTGATTGGCTACGGGATTTAAAACGCTGATCTTGAAATCTATCATTGTGAATTTCTGCTGCAAGGCTGTCTGTAATTATAACATTAAAAATTTCATAAATGTGTATACATGGACTTATAAAATATTTTACAAAGTAACAAATTTTATCAATGCCCACCTCCTCTACAATGGTACTGAAATAAAAACATGTCTCCTAAGTCACAATCAACAACACACTGTAGGCTAATGTCAAATAAATGTGGTTCTGTGTTCAACCCAAATTGGGCCTTAAAATGTTAGTGTTTGATCCTGAAATTGTATTTTCAATAAGTAATAACAATGTTGTGAATTAAACATTTACCTTGCCTGTAAAAACACCGAAAAACAACTTAAAGTTTACAATATCTGATTCAGTCATTTAACAATCTATGAATATCAGAACTCACGATATATCTACATGTATATACATTATCCTATGTTTTCTATTACATATTCTGACAAAAAAAGAAAACACCAAGGCAGGAAAAGCATTTGCACTATGAAACTAAAAAATTTATATATGGGATGAAATATGAGTCATAGGACCAACATTAAACTGATGCAAATTAACCAAATTGTGCACAATAAGAAGAATAAGCATGTTTTTTTCTTTGTTCTTGATTCAGGCAATCATGAAGAAAACACATGTACTCATGCACCATTGTATCCTTTAAAACTACTACACTAAATCATCACAACAAACAGTTGTCCTTCTAAATAAAGATTCATGCCTTAACTACAATTGTATAAGCCAACAAGAGTAAACAATATTTTATGCTTTTATTTTACACAACAGTTTCGGTTTTTTTCATTTATACATGTTATAAGTGGCAATTTATCAAAACTTTAAATAAATGGGTTTTTTTTTTTTAAGTGTGAGTTTTCAATTATGAAACATGAGCAGAAATCACCAGTCCTTTCCAAATTACTGTATTTTCTTAATTATAAATCTATGTCGAGTTTTGTCATTTTCTGTAAATAATGCCAAACACTAGAACAAAAACAATGGTACAGGATTGTTTTTCATAGAAATTAATAAAGTTAAAAAAATTTCCAAATAAGAGAAAACAAATTAAAAGCTATTTGAGTAGGCATGAAAAAACTAAATAATACAATTTATTGATTATAAATATCATAAAAAGAATAAAAAGATGTTGTGCATAGAAGGACAACTGTGAAAACTGAAAATACTTAAGCATCACTTCGCAATGTACAATGACTTGCCATAAGTCCTGTTGTGTGTTTTTTTTTTATGAGAGAGTTACATTTAAACTTGCTAAATTTCAATACTATCCTCATGTTGAACATACATGAAGAGTACTGGAAATATTGAGAGTAAAGTTGTAACTGACTCATAGTAAACAAAGAGGTACTTGTGGCTAGTCTGCAATGTACATAAAGTCTGTACTACAAAAACCATGCAGCAAGTATCCATGTCTATTAATACCTATATAATTCTGTAAGCAGTACATCCAACAGTTCAGTGTTTTTGAAAATATTCTGTAAGTGGTATTACCAACAATTCAGTGTTTTCCCCCTTTTATTTATAACTATATTTTTTTATTGTGGAATTTTTCATTTTAGACATGATATAAAGTTAACAAAAAAATAATACTCCTATGTGCCAGAGATCATATCTGTGAATCCTGAGTGCCAACAGATCATTTCTGAAAGGCACTATGTCATTTTAAAGTATGACATAAATTAGTAGTATTAAATTTTCATGTTACTGGTAAATATACTACCAAATCATTTGGTGAAAAATCAAAATGTTAATAAAAAAACAAAAAATGTATCAGAAATGGACATTTTAGTTAAGAATATGATTTGTAGATTTTAAAACCAAATACATACCATATGAATATTAAAGACTTTTACAGAAATTATAAGCAGTTTTTGGAACTGTAACCTTCATCACCATTTTCCATACCCTTTCCCAGAACTTTGATGTATATACTAATGCTACAGAATTATTATCAAAGCAATGACTTCAAGAAGTGCAAAACATAATTGAAGACAAATTCCAGACCTACCCTCTTCTCTTGAAACTTCTGAAATAACAGATAATGGTCGTATATTACGAGAACCAATGTAATAACATGAGGACAGGACTTCCTGTTCATCATATGTCATTCTCTGTTTTAAATCCTCATTAAAATTATTTTAATGTCTTCATAACTTATCTATGTATAAGCAGCTTTAGTACTAATACCATGTACTCTGGGGTTAGTATTTTGTGGACTATCTGCATTAAGGGCATACATATAGTAAATCCACAGACATTTCATAACATTTGGTGTGAATTAGCATTCCATTATTGACATATCCTCAAATTTAAAACGCACAAAAAAGTAAATAAAGAAATAAAGTCTATAAATTCCATTATTGGCATCAACTCCTTTGTTTTAAATTTCTCATAGAATAATCAACCGTCCATGATGGTAACTAATTTTGATCATTTCAAGCTCTACTGCTCACTTTTTCCATTTTGCCAAATGAGAAGATATCATGCCATTTTGTATTTAAACTTATTCAAGAAATCAAACTTGCTTTTGTATTTTGCCTCTTTTCATTCCTAAAATATCAATTCAACACAGTCACATAATGAAAAAAAATGGATTGTCACATTTGTCTATATGTTTGGTTCATGAACTCTTTATTCACATTTTCAGCATCAGCACAATTTAAAATCCAATGGATAAAAATCCTACAGAAAATCAATTCACCCAACTATTTATGCATAAATCACAATTTAATGTAGAAAGCAAAATTTGAAACTATTATCCATCTGCAGTCAAGAATTTCAGTAGTTATTTGTATATACATGTATCCCTTATGATCTGTATACAACACCTATGAATTGAAGTATCCAAAATAATCTATAATTTAGTTATTGTGTCGCTGTACAATTAATTCCTAATCCACTTAATTCAGGCATTACAGGATAATTGAATTGTATAATTATCTGTAATGATTTCATTTATTCTGATCTATATTCTTCAATCATTTATCTCTCCTTTATTAGATCCTGATTGTTTCCCTTTGTTGTAAGGTGTAATTTTGTCCCTGTATGTTACAAGTCATATGTAATTAACATTATTATGGAATTTTGTTTTATGTTTTATTAAGTATTAATCAATTCCAGCCATACAGAAGAACCTTTTTTAATGTTTAATTTAAATTTAAATCAAATGTATACGTGCAATGATGTCCTAACAATTTATTTTAATAATATTTTTTAATTAATTAAAGAAAATAATGTATTACAACTAAATGCCAAATCTAAAATGTTAAAACTGCAATAAATATTCATATATATCCTTAGCACTGTAAAAAAATGTGTACAAGTACCAGTGCTACAAAACATGCACGTAGAAAAATTTCCATTTTTTTAAAATAAATAAAGGACCAAAACTCTGAAGTGGCTGAAGAAATTTGGCTGGTTATCAATCTTGGTCCAGATATATATTATGCCCATAAACATGTTCCACGTTTGAGTTAGAGAACGGAAAAGGTGAATTTTACATTTTTTTTTATAAATTAGGGCCTTTGCTCTGAAGTGATTTGGCTGGTTTTCAAACTTGGCTGGGATATTATGCCCATAAACATTTCCTCCAAGTTTCATAAAGATCGGACAACAACTGTTTGAGTTAGAGAGCGGACATCGCTGTGGATGCCGCCCGCCTTCCATGGTTGATTCCATAATACTACCCGTCTTTGACGGGCCTATAAAAATACCCAGACCACTGCAAATGCAAAAAGAATAACAAAAATATATACAATGTATGAATATAGCCCTAAAATACTAGTAACAATAACATCTGTGTACCTCCCCTGTACATATGCATGTAATAGTATATAAGTACCATTTCATTATTTTCATAATTATATTCCTCTCTGGAACCTAATATTAATTTATTATTTAATTACTTTATAACTGTATACTGAACTTATGTTAGGTAGCTACTAGTATCATGAAATATGAACGAATAAAAAAATAGAGAATAGAATACAACAAAATTTGATTTCAACCTCATTTTATATCAAATGTACTACTTATTCTGTTTAAATATTCATACCATATTATTACTAAAAAAAATTAATGGAATGTTGTATATTGATTTAAACAGATATACTATTATTGACATTTTTGAAATCTGGCAAATTTTCAAATCATTACATGTAATATTTTTAAACCCAGTAAAATTCATGTATCATTACAATTAGTCCAGTATTACCTACTAGTACATAATATTCATACATAATATAAATGTGGAATTCATTCACATCTTTAAGTTACAAAGGAAATTCATTCCATGGATAGACTAGTACATTTCAGCATTAAATACTCAGATTCATGTTGATAGATATGCAAAGTATTGCAAAAAAACCAGGTGAACTTCTGAACATGTTATGACTTGTCTTACACCTCAACACTGTATTTTATTCAATCATTTATTTGATGATACTAGTAGCAATTTTATGTACAATGTAATGAAATATTCCAGGGATAAAAAATAAAATGCTTTCAAACCGGGAAGTTAGCAAAGTTTCAAATTCAAATTTGACATCAATCTTTTCTATAAATACTGTTTTCCACTGAAAATCTAATACTTACTTTCTAAAAACTAACCCAAGATCCTATCAGAACAATGGAGGTACATACAACAAAGATCCTATCAGAACAATGGAGGTACATACAACAAAGATCCTATCAGAACAATGGAGGTACATACAAAGATCCTATCAGATCAATGGAGGTACATACAAGGTCTCCACCAATGGAGGTACATACAACAAAGATTCTATCAGATCAATGGAGGTACGTACAACAAAGATCCTATCAGATCAATGGAGGTACATACAACAAAGATTCTATCAGAACAATGGAGGTACATACAACAAAGATCCTATCAGATCAATGGAGGTACATACAACAAAGATCCTATCAGAACAATGGAGGTACATACAACAAAGATCCTATCAGATCAATGGAGGTACATACAACAAAGATCCTATCAGATCAATGGAGGTACATACAACAAAGATCCTATTAGCTACAATAATGTAGCTCCTCTTTTTTTTTTGATGGACGGAGCTACAAAGAGGTCCCATTACTCGTAATGGAGCAAAAACACTTTTGGGATTTACACATATTTTCTGCTATTTAACCTTTGTCTTTATTAAATAAATATGTTTTCTTTCCTCCGCCGTTCATCTGATATGTCTACAATGTCTAATTAAATAATTTTAACACTTTTTCGTAATTGTGGCATTGTTGACCTAATTAAAATTGTGGAGTGTAGAATTTCGGAATCGTATCGGTAAAATTTGTAATAAGGGGACATAATCATAATGCAAATGAATACAGCTGAAATCATCCGGAATTACATTTTTTACCAAATCGATTCTGATATTATCGAAATTATGCACTTCCGGAATTCATATTTTGTCAAACAATGCCATGATTACGAATAAAGTGATAAAACTAACGAATACGGTGTTGTGGAAATATCAGTAAAACTGCAAATACATAAAAAAGTATGTAGCAAACCAGGGAAACAGTGTAATTGCTTATAATATGCATAAAACCCCCGGGTGTGAATCACTCCCGGGCTGCTCCATTACGAGTAATGGGACCTCTTTGTAGCTCCGTCCATCAAAAAAAAAAAAAAGGAGCTACATTATTGTAGCTAAGATCCTATCAGATCAATGGAAGTACATACAACAAAGATCCTATCAGATCAATGGAGGTACATACAACAAAGATCCTATCAGAACAACAGAGGTACATACAACAAAGATTCTATCAGAACAATGGAGGTACATACAACAAAGATCCTATCAGAACAATGGAGGTACATACAACAAAGATCCAATCAGAACAATGGAGGTACATACAAAGATCCTATCAGATCAATGGAGGTACATACAAGGTCTCCACCAATGGAGGTACATACAACAAAGATTCTATCAGATCAATGGAGGTACGTACAACAAAGATCCTATCAGATCAATGGAGGTACATACAACAAAGATTCTATCAGAACAATGGAGGTACATACAACAAAGATCCTATCAGATCAATGGAGGTACATACAACAAAGATTCTATCAAAACAATGGAGGTACATACAACAAAGATCCTATCAGATCAATGGAAGTACATACAACAAAGATCCTATCAGATCAATGGAGGTACATACAACAAAGATCCTATCAGAACAACAGAGGTACATACAACAAAGATTCTATCAGAACAATTGAGGTACATACAACAAAGATTCTATCAGAACAATGGAGGTACATACAACAAAGATCCTATCAGATCAATGGAGGTACATACAAGATCCTATCAGATCAATGGAAGAACATACAACAAAGATCCTATCAGATCAATGGAGGTACATACAACAAAGATTCTATCAGAACAATGGAGGTACATACAACAAAGATCCTATCAGATCAATGGAGGTACATACAACAAAGATTCTATCAAAACAATGGAGGTACATACAACAAAGATTCTATCAGAACAATGGAGGTACATACAACAAAGATCCTATCAGAACAATGGAGGTAAATACAAGGTCCTATCAGAACAATGGAGGTACATACAACAAAGATCCTATCAGATCAATGGAAGTACATACAACAAAGATCCTATCAGATCAATGGAGGTACATACAACAAAGATCCTATCAGAACAACAGAGGTACATACAACAAAGATTCTATCAGAACAATTGAGGTACATACAACAAAGATTCTATCAGAACAATGGAGGTACATACAACAAAGATCCTATCAGATCAATGGAGGTACATACAAGATCCTATCAGATCAATGGAAGAACATACAACAAAGATCCTATCAGATCAATGGAGGTACATACAACAAAGATTCTATCATAACAATGGAGGTACATACAAGATCCTATCAAAACAATGGAGGTACATACAACAAAGATCCTATCAGATCAATGGAGGTACATACAACAAAGATTCTATCAAAACAATGGAGGTACATACAACAAAGATCCTATCAGAACAATGGAGGTACATACAACAAAGATCCTATCAGATCAATGGAGGTACATACAACAAAGATCCAATCAGAACAACAGAGGTACATACAACAAAGATTCTATCAGAACAATGGAGGTACATACAACAAAGATTCTATCAGATCAATGGAGGTACATACAACAAAGATTCTATCAGAACAATGGAGGTACATACAACAAAGATCCTATCAGAACAATGGAGGTAAATACAAGGTCCTATCAGAACAATGGAGGTACATACAACAAAGATCCTATCAGATCAATGGAAGTACATACAACAAAGATCCTATCAGATCAATGGAGGTACATACAACAAAGATCCTATCAGATCAATGGAGGTACATACAACAAAGATTCTATCAGAACAATGGAGGTACATACAACAAAGATTCTATCAGAACAATGGAGGTACATACAACAAAGATCCTATCAGATCAATGGAGGTACATACAAGGTCCTATCAGAACAATGGAGGTACGTACAACAAAGATCCTATCAGATCAATGGAGGTACATACAACAAAGATTCTATCAGATCAATGGAGGTACATACAAGGTCCTATCAAAACAATGGAGGTACATACAACAAAGATTCTATCAGATCAATGGAGGTACAACCAAGGTCCTATCAGAACAATGGAGGTACATACAACAAAGATCCTATCAGAACAATGGAGGTACATACAACAAAGATCCTATCAGATCAATGGAAGTACATACAACCAAGATCCTATCAGAAACAATGTACATACAAGGTCCTATCAGAACAACAGAGGTTCATACAACATAGATCCTATCAGATCAATGGAGGTACATTCAACAAAGATTCTATCAGAACAATGGAGGTACATACAACAAAGATCCTATCAGAACAATGGAGGTAAATACAAGGTCCTATCAGAACCAGAGGCTCTTAAGAGCCTGTATCGCTCACCTGATTTTATAGGAAATGAAGATGGCATTTCCCTGATGTTAAAGTTAGTCCTGTAATTTTCAATAAACTTTAATTAGGACCATCCAAACAATATTACTAGAAAGCTTTGTTTCATTGGTTAACCGGTTGTATAGAGAAGATTTTTTTTATTTGCCCATAGGGTCCAATGTTAAACTAAGTCCTGCGGCGGTGGTGGCCATTTTGAATTTCCAATTGCCATAAAAAACATAAACTTTATAAAGGACCATCCAAACAATATTGCTAGTAAGTTTTTGTTTCAATTGATTAACCGGTTTCAGAGAAGAAGCCTTTAAAAACTTTTTCCCATAGGGTCCTATGTTAAACTAAGTCCTGCGGTAGCGGCCATTTTGAATTTCCAATTGCCATAAAAAACATAAACTTTATAGAGGACCATCCAAACAATATTGCTAGTAAGTTTTTGTTTCCATTGATTAACCGGTTTCAGAGAAGAAGCCTTTAAAAACTTTTTCCCATAGGGTCCTATGTTAAACTAAGTCCTGGGGTAGCGGCCATTTTGAATTTCCAATTGCCATAAAAAACATAAACTTTATAGAGGACCATCCAAACAATATTGCTAGTAAGTTTTGTTTTGATTGCTTAAACGGTTTCAGAGAAGAAGCCCTTTTAAACTTTTTTCTCATAGGGTTGAATGTTAAACCAAGTCCTGCGGTGACGGCCATTTTGAATTTCCGATTGGGATAAAAAAAACATTAACTTTATAGAGGACCATCCAAACAATATTGCTAGTAAGTTTTGTTTCCATTGGTTGACCGGTTTCAGAAAAGAAGCCTTTCAAACTTTTTCCCATAGGGTCCTATGTTAAATTAAGTCCTGCGGTGGCAGCCATTTTGAATTTCCAATTGCCATAAAAAACACAAACTTTATAGAGGACCATCTAAACAATATTGCTAGTAAGTTTTTGTTTCCATTGATTAACCGGTTTCAGAGAAGAAGCCTTTTAAAACTTTTTCCCATAGGGTTCTATGTTAAACTAAGTCCTGCGGTGGCGGCCATTTTGAATTTCCAATTCCCATCAAAAACACAAACTTTATAGAGGACCATCCAAACAATATTGCTAGTAAGTTTTGTTTTGATTGGTTAAACGGTTTCAGAGAAGAAGCCCTTTTAAACTTTTTTCCCATAGGATCCTATGTTAAACTAAGTCTTGAGGTGGCGGCCATATTGGTTTACCAATCAAAATAAAAAACACAAACTTTGTAAAGGTCCATCCAATGAACATTATGGCCAAGTTTGGTTTCAATTGGCCAAGTGGTTTCAGAGAAGAAGATTAAAATGTAAAAAGTTTACAGACGCCGACGCCGACGCCGACGGACGCAAAGTGATAACAATAGCTCACATGACCCTTTGGGTCAGGTGAGCTAACAATGGATGTACATACAACAAAGATCCTATCAGATCAATGGAAGTACATAGAACAAAGATCCTATCAGAACAATGGAGGTACATACAACAAAGATCCTATCAGAACAACAGAGGTTCATACAACAAAGATCCAATCAGATCAATGGATGTACATACAAGGTCCTATCAGAACAATGGAGGTACATACAACCAAGATCCTATCAGATCAATGGAGGTACATACAACAAAGATCCTATCAGAACAACAGAGGTACATACAACAAAGATCCTATCAGATCAATGGAAGTAACAAAGATCCTATCAGAACAATGGAGGTACATACAACAAAGATCCTATCAGATCAATGGGGGTACATACAAGGTCCTATCAGAACAATGGAGGTACATACAACATTCTATCAGATCAATGGAGGTACATACAACAAAGATTCTATCAGAACAACAGAGGTACATACAACAAAGATCCTATCAGAACAATGGAGGTACATACAACAAAGATTCTATCAGAACAACAGAGGTTCATACAACAAAGATCCTATCAGAACAATGGAGGTACATACAAAGATCCTATCAGAACAATGGAGGTACATACAACAAAGATCATATCAGATCAATGGAGGTACATACAACAAAGATTCTATCAGAACAATGGAGGTACATACAACAAAGATTCTATCAGAACAATGGAGGTACATACAACAAAGATTCTATCAGATCAATGGAGGTACATAAAACAAAGATCCTATCAGATCAATGGAGGTACATACAACAAAGATTCTATCAGAACAATGGAGGTACATACAACAAAGATTCTATCAGATCAATGGAGGTACATAAAACAAAGATCCTATCAGATCAATGGAGGTACATACAACAAAGATCCTATCAGAACAATGGAGGTACATACAACAAAGATCCTATCAGAACAATGGAAGTACATACAACAAAGATCCTATCAGATCAATGGAAGTACATACAACAAAGATCCTATCAGATCAATGGAGGTACATACAACAAAGATCCTATCAGAACAATGGAGGTACATACAACAAAGATCCTATCAGATCAATGGAGGTACATACAAGGTCCTATCAGATCAATGGAGGTACATACAACAAAGATTCTATCAGATCAATGGAGGTACATACAACAAGATCCTATCAGAACAATGGAGGTACATACAACAAAGATCCTATCAGAACAATGGAGGTACATACAACAAAGATCCTATCAGATCAATGGAAGTACATACAACAAAGATTCTTTCAGAACAATGGAGGTACATACAACAAAGATTCTATCAGAACAATGGAGGTACATACAACAAAGATCCTATCAGATCAATGGAAGTACATACAACAAAGATTCTTTCAGAACAATGGAGGTACATACAACAAAGATTCTATCAGAACAATGGAGGTACATACAACAAAGATCCTATCAGAACAATGGAAGTACATACAACAAAGATCCTATCAGATCAATGGAAGTACATACAACAAAGATCCTATCAGATCAATGGAGGTACATACAACAAAGATTCTATCAGAACAATGGAGGTACATACAACAAAGATTCTATCAGATCAATGGAGGTACATACAACAAAGATCCTATCAGAACAATGGAGGTACATACAACAAAGATCCTATCAGATCAATGGAGGTACATACAACAAAGATTCTATCAGAACAATGGAGGTACATACAACAAGATTCTATCAGAACAATGGAGGTACATACAACAAAGATCCTATCAGATCAATGGAAGTACATACAACAAAGATCCTATCAGATCAATGGAGGTACATACAACAAAGATCCTATCAGATCAATGGAGGTACATACAACAAAGATCCAATCAGATCAATGGAGGTACATACAACAAAGATTCTATCAGAACAATGGAGGTACATACAACAAAGATTCTATCAGAACAATGGAGGTACATACAACAAGATTCTATCAGAACAATGGAGGTACATACAACAAAGATCCTATCAGATCAATGGAAGTACATACAACAAAGATCCTATCAGATCAATGGAGGTACATACAACAAAGATCCAATCAGATCAATGGAGGTACATACAACAAAGATCCAATCAGATCAATGGAGGTACATACAACAAAGATTCTATCAGAACAATGGAGGTACATACAACAAAGATCCTATCAGAACAATGGAGGTACATACAACAAGATTCTATCAGAACAATGGAGGTAAATACAACAAAGATCCTATCAGATCAATGGAGGTACATACAACAAAGATCCTATCAGATCAATGGAAGTACATACAACAAAGATCCTATCAGATCAATGGAGGTACATACAACAAAGATCCTATCAGATCAATGGAGGTACATACAACAAAGATCCAATCAGATCAATGGAGGTACATACAACAAAGATTCTATCAGAACAATGGAGGTACATACAACAAAGATTCTATCAGAACAATGGAGGTACATACAACAAAGATCCTATCAGATCAATGGAGGTACATACAACAAAGATCCTATCAGATCAATGGAGGTACATACAACAAAGATCCTATCAGATCAATGGAGGTACATACAACAAAGATTCTATCAGATCAATGGAGGTACATACAACAAAGATTCTATCAGAACAATGGAGGTACATACAACAAAGATTCTATCAGAACAACAGAGGTACATACAACAAAGATCCTATCAGATCAATGGACTGGAGGTACATCCTCATCACCCTACAATGGCATTTATGATCTAAAATCTATTTTTAGCTAGATTATTTATTAAATGTATGACAAACCTTGAGATAAAGGACTTGCAATTGATCCCTGGAATGGCGACGGTGATTTTACTGCACGCCCGAGATGTAACATCTGTTGTTGTTGAGCTCCTGGTAATGACCCCACTGTTCCCTGACTTGGGGTCGGAGAATCAGAATGCAGAGTTATTTTGGCACCAAGTCTAAGCTGATCAATAGTAAGCTCTGCTAATGCATATTTAGAAAGCAGTTTGTCATAATCCAATTGAAGTTGCTGTACAAGCTCTGTAGCTTGTTTTCTTTTATGAAATTCCTGCTTAAGTTTCGTAGATAACTCACTTTTGGCCTTATCGGAAGAGGCACTTAAGTTTTCAGTGTCTGGTTCATCAATATTAATATGTGATAAGTCCACCAAGGACATGTGACTGGGCTTTACAGGACCAAATTTTGCAGCAATGTTAGTTGTGCTCTTACTTTTCACCCTGAAATTTTTATTACTGTCCTCAGAGGAAGTTGGCTTTGGCAACAGTCGTTTTGGCATTTTTTCAGAGTTTTGTTGCTTTACTGGACCACTTTTTTCCAATGAGTTTTCTTGTGATTTAGCTTTGGGGTTTTTACCATCAGAATTCTGTCGTTTTGGTGTTTTTGGTTCTTTGTCAGAAATAGAAGATTTCTGACTATTAACAGAATCAGGTCTTGTTGGTGTTAAAGAACCAGGTCGACCCCACGCTTTCTTATCAGGAGTTACAGATCCTTCTCTACTAAAGGGTGTATGACCTCTACTATCAATATCTGATTCTTCAAATGACTGGTTGTCATCATAATGACCTTGATTACCATCTTGAAGAGATTGTCCACGATTTCTAATTTCTTTTTCTGCTCTATCAAAAGATCTGTCAAATGATCGGTTGTCCTGCTTGTTTCCTTGAGCCCCTTTTTGGTTGGGGCTCATTGAAGGAACATCTTGATCATTTTGATATGCTCTAATTTTAGCTGGTTTTGGATTATCAGAAATTTTACTTGTTATTAAAAATATTTCATCATCATCATTTGTTCTCTGTGAATTTTCAAAGTCAATGCTTGTAGCATCTTCAAAATCTCTAGATTCTAAATTTTCCTTATATAATTCTAATGCCTCCTCTGGACTTATCTCTGGAAAAGAACCACGACTTAATGTTCTCAATGAAGTTGCTGTCGTTGGTCGTGTGTGCGAAGTATGATTATCATGCCCCGTGCGAGGACTTCTTGTTATGTCAGGAACTACAGAGTCTTCCTCCTCCTGAGGAGTTGGAGTAGCCCTTAAATAATCATCAAAGTCAGGTCCGTCTTCTTTTTCCTCAAAATTTATTTCATCTTTAGACACATGCTGCTCTAAATGTTCAAATTCTCGAAGAGAGTCCTTATCGTCTGCCAAATCAGCACCATCAACTAAAACCCCTAATTCTCTTAACTGTTTGTAATATTCCTCATCAAATAATTCTTTTCCTGAATCTGCTGATTGCCTTAGGTTTTCTGTATCATCATACGTCAATGAGTTATTGTAACTACTGTGACTGCTTCTTACAGATTTATCATTTGTACCAGTTAAACCACGTTCTTGTTGACCTTCATCATAACCAGAGTAACCATCTTGATCAAAACTAAGGTCATCTTTTGAAGCTTCAAGGTCACTTATATTTTCACGCTCATCATCCAGTGGATGAGAAACACTATCATAACTCGGATATGACTGCAAATCAAACTGACGTAGTGTAGATGAACTCCCGGCTGACTGTTTACTTCCTCCAAATCCTGAATCTGTCCAGTGTGCAGAAGTATATTTCCCTGAACTATGGATGTCGTAATCGTCTCTCAGTATACCATCATCATCTATCAGGTAACCACCAGCTGAAAAACAAATATAACTATGGATAAAATCAGTTGTCGAACAAATTACATTGTCGGAAATACAAAAACTATCTAGAAATATTAACATTCTACAGCATAATATTTGGTGGTAACAGTCATTCTGTATTATTTGATTATTCTATAGAATATTAATTTAAAATAAATGGGTTTTAACAGCATAATTTTTCTACCTCTTGATTACAAAGACCAATTTTATTGATACATGTAAGAGGAGGTTGCTAGCATTGGTTGCATAACTACAATCACTGTCACAGAGGCCCTCCTTTTCCTAATGAAGTTAACTAAATAACTCAACCTTAAATCAAACAAAAGTTGTTAATATATAAGCTAGTAATACTAAATCCTTTAGTGCTCTAATGAAAGCAACTATCTAGAACACAAGCTTTAAGGTCACAAGAGACGCCAGCTTTCCTAATGAAGTTACCTACCTGAAATGATCAGGCACAAGTGTGCTAATAAAGTACAACCTAGAGAATGAAGGTAATCATGAAGTTACCTACCTTTACTTACTCAGTCACCAAGGCTCTCAAGTGAAGTAAACTCATATAGTAATCAGCCATGAAGGCCTCCATGTGTGCTTATGAATTGAACTTCTACACTTCTACTCAAGGCCATCAATTAACATGTCACATTAGGTTCATTCAGTCTAACATACATTTGTTTATTTCTTTGAATGGTGTTTAATGCCACTTTCAGCAATTTTTCAACTATATTGTGGCATCCAGTTTTCACTGGGGAAGGAAGCAATAGTACCGTGAGAAAACTGAGACATACAGTAGAAAAACTGGCAATCCTTGTCAATAGAGATAAGAGTCCACTATATCCTGCCCCTGCAGTGATACTGGAACCCACAACCTCAGTGTTGCCAGACCATGTGATCACTAGATGACTACCTACCTCAACCAAACTGCCACCGAGGCCCCTGTAAATTTGCTAAATACAAATATATATTACAGTAAATTTTATTTTGTCTAAGCCATTTTTTTTCCTGTAAAGGAATCTTTAGGATTATACAAAGGATGCACTTATGTGTTTTGTCTTTGCAGGAACACTAATTGTTATAGTTTTTACATGAAAATCCTAACTAAGAACTCGCCAGTAAAATGGTCAATCAACAAAAATTCAGTGTATACTAGTTGTAAAAAATGTGAAAATATGGCCTCCTCTTTAAATCATTTAAATGTCTCTTAGGATTAAATCCTGTATTGTATTCAACACATAACCAACATAAAATTGGTCCTCAACAATTAAAACTATCAAGTACTTTAGTACTAGGTCATAAAATCAGTAATATAACTATACATAAACGATATCTTAAGTACCAACAGTAATGCTGGTGTAAATATTTAATGAAGAGGAAATTCCTAATGTCAGTTTACAAAATAACTTTCCAAATCAGATTCATTAAACAATATATTTCATTTATAATGCAATTAATTGAAATTCATTACAAAACAAGACCAAGATGCAACAAAAATGGTTAATAAAATATCTGTGATATGAGCATAAAGTTGAGTGTATAAAGTGCAACACAATGAAAGACACCAATGACATATTTACCTATACATGTAAATGTAAAGTATGTAGTCTAGTCTAGAGAAAGCTTAGTAGATAATTCCATAAGATTATTGACCAGTGGTTAGGAGATGTGACAGTAATTAAACACTGTCCATTTATTTCCTGTATTGATTTTGTAGGTTACACACAGAATCACTGCTATTCACAGAATTTTCAATTGTCAGATGCTTTAGATGGGGAATGCACATTTAAAGGAAGGATTTGAACTTTATTCTGAGAATGTTAAAAAATTATTTAGTGG
The DNA here is from genome assembly GCA_944474755.1 of Limnoperna fortunei. Classification (NCBI taxonomy): domain Eukaryota; kingdom Metazoa; phylum Mollusca; class Bivalvia; order Mytilida; family Modiolidae; genus Limnoperna; species Limnoperna fortunei. Next base: position 46,903,267 of record OX104114.1, on the reverse strand, counting down.
GTTTAAAACTATTTAATCCATTTCAATAAAAAATATGTAAAATAGACACTATATGCATTCATCTTAAAAGAGCTTCACCCTTAAAAAAAATTTTGTTACAATTTTTGAAGAACTTCTTCCTTCTAATGAGAACCATCAATAAAAACAACGAAACTAACATTTCAATTAAACAAACTTGTACAACATACCATTAAAAACTGAATAAAAGACACAAATCTGTCATTTTAATATTCCAAAATCGTCAATAATGCAGAAAAATCCAGTAATTGAAATTTAGATACTAGATAAATGTGAAGTGAGATTTAAACCGTGAGTACATACCATGACCCAACTTTTATATACACATCAATATCTCCTACCACAATAAAATGTAATAAAATATACGTAGCATGATTTACAAGTTGTGTGGATAATATCAAATAGTGAATATTTTCAGAATAAATATCCACAGTGAACTCGTGAGGTGAATTATGATGAGAAAACTGATTGGTGGAAAATAAATTTATTGAGAATACAAATATTCATTAAGTAATAACAGAAAACTATGTCCCGTCTATTATAGATGTGCATGTAAACTGTAGCAACAAGAGGTTCACAGTTTGCACGTAACAGTCACCTCCCCAATATTATTATAACCTTTTTACTCCATTTAAGTATTAAAAAACAACTTTCTGCACCTTTTTATCAAAATCCTAATGAGAATCATAGATTTTTAATAATTTAAAATTCTATTTAACTTATTTGTGATGTAGGAGTCATTAAAGCAAAAGACTTTGGACCCTTGTCACACATGTCTGCTCAATACTGTGTTATCTAATATTGATGTTCTATGTTTTAGTGATTTCCTTTCTGTGTGTTTTTATACAACTCTGTATTTCTTGTATTATCAATGTTTTTACTTATATAGGTAAGTTTAAACTATTGATTGATGTTACTTGACCTGTATGGGCAAAGTTTCCAAAATATATTGGACTTAACTTTGACATTTAATCATAACAAAATTTAACAAATACAGTGTACATGTACATGTATTAGAAATACATGTATCTACATGCATAGTTTAATACATACTGGTATTTAATTATTTATACCATAAATAGGAATATTATAGAAATCTGATAATTGTTTGTACGTTTTAACGGTTTTAAATGAAAATTTTCAGGGTTCTTTATATATGCAGGTGACAAAGTGATTTCTCTATTTATTTGACCTACTGCTTACAAAACATAGAAATTAATTGTTTAAATACATTACAAGTGTCGCCTACTTCAGGGATTTCTGAAAAATTAATGGACCCTGACACTTTTTATGCACATTTTCTGAGGTATCAAATGGTTAAAAACAATACTAGAACTATATGTAATATTAACTATTTTATAAAGCTAAATTAGAAATGACCTGATCTGCTACATACAATTTCTAATCTAACCAAAAGTGTTGAAAAAGAACTGACCTTATCTGATACATATATTCTATTTATAGGGCATGACACTACCTACTATTGATCATGTATCAGTAAACACTGGGGTTGTGGGTTCAAATCTCACTGCAGGCAGAGTGAGCTCAACTCTAAAATCTTCTGGCAAGGATTGCCAGTATTCCAAGGGTTGGGGTTCATCCCAAAATAAAAATTGATGCTGAAAGTATCATTATACCCCATTCAACAAAACAAAATAATGAGAAACCAAAGTGATGAAAACAACCTATAATCTACATAGCATTCCATGTGAAACCAAGGGAGATGAAAAAAGACCTGAACTTATCTTCTACATAGCATTACATGTAAAACTAAGGGAGCTGAAAAAGAACTTTTCTTATCTTCTACATAGCAATCCATGTGAAACCAAGGGAGATGAAAAAAGACCTGAACTTATCTTCTACAGAGCATTCCATGTGAAACCAAGGGATATGAAAAAAGAACTGTCCTTATCTTCTACATAGCAATCCATGTGAAACCAAGGGAGATGAAAAAAAGACCTGAACTTATCTTCTATATAGCATTACATGTAAAACTAAGGGAGATGAAAAAGAACTTTTCTTATCTTCTACACAGCATTCCTTGTGAAACCAAGGGAGATGAAAAAAGACCCGAACTTATCTTCTACAGAGCATTCCATGTGAAACCAAGGGAGATGAAAAAAGAACTGTCCTTATCTTCTACATAGCAATCCATGTGAAACCAAGGGAGATGAAAAAAAGACCTGAACTTATCTTCTATATAGCATTACATGTAAAACCATGAAGGGAGATGAAAAAGAACTGTCCTTTTCTTCTACATAGCATTCCATGTGAAACCAAGGGAGATGAAAAAGAACTGTCCTTATCTTCTACATAGCATTCCATGTGAAACCAAGGGAGATAAAAGACCTGAACTTATCTTCTACAGAGCATTCCATGTGAAACCAAGGGAGATGAAAAAAACAGTCCTTATTTTGTACAGACATTCCATGTGAAACTAAGGTAGATGAAAAAGAACTGTCCTTATCTTCTTCATAGCATTAAATGTGAAACCAAACATGATGAAAAAGAACTGTCCTTATCTTCTACATAGCATTCAATGTGAAACCAAACATGATGAAAAAGAACTGTCCTTATCTTCTACATAGCATTCAATGTGAAACCAAATATGATGAAAAAGAACTGACCTTTCTCCTCTAAAAAGCATCCCATGTGAAAACAAAAATGCTGAAAAAGAACTGACCTTATTTTCTACATAGCATTCCATGTGACTAAAGGAGATGAAAAAGAACTGACCTTATCTTCTCCATAGCATTCCATGTGAAACCAAAGGTGATGGAATAAACTGACCATATTCCCTACATAAGACTCCAGGTTTATAAGACAACTTTAAACACCTACCACTTATTTCTCAACAACTTGTTGAAGTATTATCAATATTTAGATTTTTTATTCTTCATTTATTCTCTAAGGGTGCGTAAAGAAAATATTTAAATACCATGCTATTCTGAATAGTTACAGATCCTTCATGACAGTTTTTGATTGGTCATTAAAAAATCTCTTATCATAATTACCAAGGTTAGATCTATAGCTTATGTAGCAATACACAATTTATAGTAAATTTGAGGTCAAAATAAATTGACATAATTGTTAGGTACATTATAGGTCTATCCAGATAACAATTTCAACCATGGCTGATTAGAAACTGTTAATCTTATTTATGTACTCAATGACCACTTGCAACAACATATTTTCAAATAATAATTATAAAAACAACATTATTAGCACAAGAATTTGACATTGTTGTCCTTGAAATGCTTTTAATAAGTTCGTCCCTTGACAAATTATGATCAAGGTCAGGTAACACTTATCACAATGTCATATGCACCTTTCAACACCAACCTATTTACCAAGTATTGTCATCCTACCATGTATGGTCAATGAAAAACTGAATTAATCCAAAAACTCAACATAGCTACTGGACTGTCTGGTAAAGGACAGGTGACAGGGGACAGACTGACAAGTACTCATCATAAGATACCAACATTAACAGACTAGATAAAGCTTAAAAAGATATAAAGCAAAATGTCAGGTGTTAATGCTGCCATGGCAATGGGAAACCGATATATATGTGTCTAAGCAACATTCCTTGCAGGGCAGACAAAAATCTTAACAAAATATTGATCTTCATCACAGACATAAATGAACTGAAAAAAATGCTACTTAACCATGTATGTTGTTGAAATAGAACTAAAAAGGTAAAAAAAATTCAACTGCCTATGTTAAACTATGCAATTCTTGAACACAAAGATTTTGTTTGAATGGTGTTTTAATGCCACTTTCAGCAATTTTTCAGCTATATCATGGTGTCTGGTTTTTATTTGGGGGAGGAAGCCGGAGAACATGCCGAAAACCGCCAACCTGGGGTAGGAAAACTGGCAATCCCTGTACATTAAGATTGGAGTCGAGTACACCCTGCCTGCAGTGAGAATCGAACCTGCAATCTCAATGTTGACAGACCACCTGATCAATAGTAGAAGAACTACCTTAACCACTTGGCCACCGAGGCCCTTGAACACAAAGAATATAAAGTTCAATATAGCTAGGAGTAATGAAAAAAACAATTTAATGCATTTGTTCAATGCAATACATTTAGACCTACTTGCTGCAATTGATAAAGTAGGTCATGAAAATGTACAGTTGAGGTCAACCAAGATTGAAGAATATAAAAACTAGACAAAGTCGATCTAGCTATCGCTGATACCCCCGCTTTTGTGAAAATTTCTAACGTTTTTCGTGGACTGCGACCTTGAAATTTGATGGATTTCCCCCAAAATCAAAAGGCTTTTTACCAACCTGATATATAACAATATCCCAAAGATTCATTCAAATCGGATGCAAACTTTTTGAGTTATTGTCCGGAAACAACTTTTATGTTAAAATTTCTAACGTTTTTCGTGGACTGTGACCTTGAAATTTGACGGATTTCCCCCAAAATCGATAGGCTTCTTACCAACCTGATATATGACAATATCCCAAAGTTTCATTCAAATCGGATGTAAACTTGTTAAGTTATTGTCCGGAAACAACTTTTTTGTTAAAATTTCTAACGTTTTTCGTGGACTGTGACCATGAAATTTGACAATTTCCCCCAAAATCGATAGGCTTCTTACCAACCTGATATATAACAATATCCCTAAGTTTCATTCAAATCGGATGCAAACTTTTTGAGTTATTGTCCGGAAACAACTTTTATGTTAAAATTTCTAACGTTTTTCGTGGACTGTGACCTTGAAATTTGACGGATTTCCCCCAAAATCGATAGGCTTCTTACCAACCTGATATATGACAATATCCCAAAGTTTCATTCAAATCGGATGTAAACTTTTTGAGTTATTGTCCGGAAACAACTTTTTGTTAAAATTTCTAACGTTTTTCGTGGACTGTGACCTTGAAATTTGACGAATTCCCCAAAAATCGATAGGCTTCTTACCAACCTGATATATAACAATATCCCAAAGTTTCATTCAAATCGGATGTAAACTTTTTGAATTATCATCTGGAAACCAAATGTGGACGGACGGACATGAGGACCACTATATACCCCCGACTCTGTCGAGCGGGGGTATAAAAAAGATAATTTAAAAAACTTAAACAGTCTAAGAAATAAAAACCACAGTATCTAAAAAATTTTTTTCCTTTAAAATTTTGTTGAAATTAGCTTGAAATCTAAAGAAATCAAATACTTGTACACAGATTTTCTACATGTTACATGAGACCATACATTTTGTTTTCAAAATGTAAACTGTTGTCATTCATGTACATAATGAACGTCAGATTCAACAAGATGCACTAAAATGTAGAACAGCCAAATATGAAAAAATTAAGGTATTAATTAACATAAAAATCATTACTTCCACCCCTTTACAATATTACCTATAAATGGGAGTTAAAAAATATGTCCCTTTGAAAAGATGGTTAGTTTATTGTATTTATTTTAAAAAATGTGCCATGGAATTTATAAATGTTATGTACAGAAAAATACATAATTTTTGTGTAGCCTTAAAAACACATACAGGTAGAGTACATATAAACTGTTATTTTCTGACAATGTATGAATATTGTTTTTATCCTGCAACTCTAAAGGACATTTAAACTAAACTAAAGAAAAACATTTAAAAAGTGCAATAGGTGATTTCTGACTTGAAGTTTTCAGCACATATTCTAGTGACAGCCTAACAAATTAATATTGGAAAAGGAATACTACATATCGTAAGAAGTATGGACATGGGTACCAGAAGACTGGCAAAAATCTACCAGTAATGTATGACAAATGTTATGATGACAGAATAAAATGTCTATAATTAGCCCCAATACATATACAGTGGACAAGAAGGACTTTGTTTTGAAGTTTAACTCACGATGTAACAGATAGATTTATCCCAGATGTAAGTGCACAGAACACAAAAACAACAATAATTTCTCCCTACCTTCTTCTACATCATAGCTATCAGCTGCATAACAAAAAAATCCAAAAATCAAAAAAAATATCTTAAACCCACTTTTAACCAATTCTTAAAATTGTGACTTTTTTAAAACATAATTACACTATAAAGTTACAATATTAAAATTCCTAATATAGAGCAATTAGGCTTGTTCGTCACAGGCAGGAAATTTAATACAATAACTACTTTTGATGAGATTGATAAAATATGTCTAACCCCAATGAAATAAACTATAAAGCATTTAAAGATTTAAAATACTTTTTAGTTATTTTTATTATCAAAAAACCAAGTATTGTATAAACGATTGATTTAATGACCAAAACTCAAGTAGAAATCTACTTATAATTTTATGTATGATCAAGATAAAGGATGTGTTTGTTTTTATGGTTTTCATACTAAAATGCCATTTAATTAAAAGGCAAATAACATTGGATTTTCACCAGATTGTAGGCTAAATTTTCTTGTTGCCTTCATTTGCTATGAGCTTTTGGGGTCAATTTTACAAGATTGCCTCCATTTGCTATAAGTTTCTGAGGTAAATTTAACGAGATTGCCTCCATTTACTATAAGCTTCTAGGGTTAATTTAACGAGGTTGCCTCAATTTGCTATAAGCTTCTGGGGTAAATTTTACAAGGTTGCTTCCATTTGCTATAAGCTTTTGGGGTCAATTTTAGAAGGTTGCCTCCATTTGCTATAAGCTTCTCAGGTCAATTTAACGAGGTTGCCTCCATTGAGAGACATAACTTTTGGCTCTGCATACATTATTTAGAATAACTTAAACAGGGTAGTTCAGTCAAGTTATTTCTTATCTGGAGCAGATACATGTAGATATGCACATGTACTAGAATGTTCGGTAGCCAATCTAATCACAATTAAATCTTTCACATGCTCCCCACTTTTTTGTTATATACGCTGCTTTGCAAGTCTGGAGCTGGAACACCAATTTTTTTAAATATACATCAAAATGCAGATTTAGCTGATATTACCCATAAACCTCCATACCCATTAGACCTCTGGCACCCTGCTTTTAATAAATTGACTGCATAATCCCCCATTTTGAATTCCTTTAGTAACTTACATGAATTAGAATCTCTAAGAATACCATCATCATCCAACTCGAACTCTTCACTGTATCCCAACAATGCCATATCTGTTTCCTGTTACTTGGCGATAAACATTTTATCTAAATTATATCCTACAAAGAAATGCAATAAAAATTTATTTTTGGAGAAAATTACAAACATTTTGCAAAAAAAAACCCCAATAAAATAAACCAATAGACTAAAGAGGATTAGAATAAAATTTTAACATTTAGTGGAGATATGATCTCGTAAAACAGTCCTGCTAACACATATACTATTTGCTCATTACATCATCAGTATTACACCCATGTATATACTCTAACCCATGGCTAAGTCTACTGCAACTCATGGCCAGGTCTACTGTTACCCATGGCCAATTCTACCATAGCCCATGACCAACTCTACTGTAACCCATGGCAAAGCCTACTGTAGCCCATGTCCAAGTCTGCTATAACCCATGATAAATTATACAAATTATACTGTAGCCCATGGCCGAGACTACTATAACCCATGCCATGGTCAAGTCTACTGTAGCATATGGATATGTGTACTGTAACCCATGGCCAAGTCTTCTGTAGCAAATAGCCAGCTCTACTGTAGCCCAGGGTCAGGTACCCACAGTCAAGTCTATTGTAGCCCATGGCCAAATCTACCGTAGCCTATTGCCGTCTGATATAGCCCATGGCCTAGTCTATTATACCCCATTGTAAAGTCTACTGTATACGTAGCCCTTGGTCAATACTACTATAGCCCATGGTCAAGTCTACTGTAACCCATGGCCAAGTCTACTGTAGACCATGGACATATGTACTGTAACCCACTCTAAGTCAACTGTAGTCCATGTCCATGTGTAATGTTGACAATTGTCAATTCTACTGTAGACCATGGCCTTGTGTACAGTAGCATATGGCCATGTGTACTGTAGCATATTATGGTTAAGTCTACTGTAGCCCATGGCCAAGTCTACTGTAACCCATAGCAATGAACATATGTAGTGTAACCTATGGCCAAGTCTACTGTAGACCATGGACATTATGTATGTGACAACCCATGGTCAAGTATACTGTAGAAAGTGGTTCTTGTGTAATGTAACCCACAGCCAAGTCTACTGTAGCCCATGGCCAAGTCTTACTCTATTGTAAATTATAGCCAAGTCTACAGTAGCCCATGGCCATGTGTACTGTAACCCATGGTCAAGTCTACTGCCCATGGCCAAGTCTACTGTAGCCCATGGTCAATGTACTGCAACCCACAGCAAATACTACTAAGCCCATGGCCAAGTCTTACTCTACTGTAACCTACGGCCAAGGCAAATGTAGCCGATGACCATGTGTACTGTAACTCACGGTCAAGTCTCATGTAGTCCATGGCCAAGTCTGCTGTAACCCATGGCCATGTGTATTGTAACCCACAGTCATGACTACTGTGGCCTATGTCTAAGTTTACTGTAAATTATAGTCAGGCAAATCTACTGTAACCCACAACCAAGTATACTGTACCCACAACCAAGTATACTGTAGCCCATTGCCAAGTCTACTGTAGCCCATGGACATGTCTACTGTAGCATATGGCAATGTGTACTGTAACCCTGATGATGGCCAGGTGAAGTCTACTGTAGCCCATGGCCAAGTCTACTGTAGCCCATGGACATGTCTACTGTAGCATATGACAATGTGTACTGTAACCCTGATGATGGCCAAGTCTACTGTAGCGCATGGCCAAGTCTAGTGTAGCCTTTGACCATGTGTACTGTACCAGACAGCCAAGTCTACTGTAGCCCATGGCTATGTGTACTGTCCAAGTTTACTGTAAATCATGGTCAGGCAAGTATATTGTAGCCCATGGCCTAGTCTGCTGTAACCTGCTATGGACCAATCTACTGTAAACTATGGCCAAGTCTACTGTAGCCCATATGCAAGTATACTGTAAATCATGGCCAGACAAGTTTACTGTCTGTAACCCATGGTCATGTCTACTGTAATCCATGGCCACTTCTATTGTAGCCAACTGGTTTTCCCTAAAAAAAAACTGCTTACCGTGTTTGGTCGAGTATATGGTCCTTGTGTATATCTCATATGACACTTTTTGAAATAAAACAACTATTTCCCACAGTTAATCAGCGTTTTGAAATGCTGCTGAATTTTCATTTTGATAGATCGAATTTCCATAGGAAGTCAACCATTTTTGTTTCTAAAGGGGTCTAATGTTGTATATAAACGTTCGTTGTTATAGGTCCTTCTCACTCCATCACTTATAAATCAATCAGTGGTTAGTGAGAGTGGTATAACTTTTATGTTTGCAAAACTGTATCACCACAACATGTATGCACTGGAAATTTTAGCTACAATAATGTAGCTCCTTTTTTTTTCTATGGACGGAGCTACAAAGAGGTCCCATTACTCGTAATGGAGCGAAAACACTCTTGGGATTTATACATATTTTCTGCTATTAAACTGCTATTTTTGTTTAATTTATATTTTTCCTTTCTCCGCCGTTCAATTGACATTTCTAAAATGTCTAATTAAATAATTTTAACACTTTTTCGGTTATCATGGAATTGTTGACAAAATTGAAATTGTGGAGTGTAGAATTGTAAAATCGTATCGGTAAAAATTTGATCCCAGCTAATGCAATAAATCAAGAGAAAACTTGATCCAGATGATGATTTTACCAAATCAATTCAAAAATTATGCACTTCCGACTTCAAATTTTGACAACAATGCCATGATTACGGATTAAGTTTAAAACTAACGAAGTAGGTGTGGTAGAAATATCAGTTAAACTTCAAAGACATTAAAAAGTATGTAGCAATTTAGGGAAACAGTTTATTATATGCATAAAACCCCCGGGTGTGAATCACTTCCAGTTTGCTCTTTGTAGCTCCGTCCATTAAAAAAAAAAGCTACATTATTCTCTAACCATTATTTTATTTATTCCTAAGTGTACTAAGGACATTCACCTAAATTGGCAAACAGCAAAACTTCAATAACAGTACAAAATGTGTGTGCTGACCTATCTGAATGTCATTATATTTATATAGGTAATTAACATTATTATAAATTGTACACTGTTAGCTGTAATCTTCACTTGACAAGGCATAACAAGGCATTCTTGAGCCGGACATTAGGTCCTGCAACTTCAAAACTTTGCCAGAATGAAGCTAATTATAAGTTTTGCCTATCTGTTCTTGTGAATTATGCACATTTTAGGAAAAGTGCATCTAAATAATTAAACATTTTTATTGGGTGCATGCCAAAATGAACAGCCTGACTGTTTAATATCTAAATGAGATTAGACATGTACATCAATATTTATAATGAAAAAATATAATGTCAACTGAAATAATTTCTCTAATGTAACATACATTAAACAGAATATATATAATTGATAGGATTTTTGGTCCACCGCAGGCAGGACTTGTACTTAACCATAACATGATCATGTCAGTGTCAAAGATGTGATAACATACAGACTACTCTTCAAAGAAGATCAACAAAACCTACATGAACTGCTATACATATACCATACAATATAAAACATTGCCAAATTAGCTCACTTAACCATATGTAGGCATTACAAAAAAATTTTATTCATTCATATGATCTGGTTGCAGATCCAGAGATGGGTTTCACTTCCCATTTTTTGACAAACAGCTTGGAACATGAACCACCTTTTATTCCCAGAACACAGTCCCTTCCCCACACCCAGGATCTGAGATTACATAACTGACACTTGAGTTGACACCTGTTACCTTTGCATACCACTTGAGTCTCTTGGATCCATTAATGTGTACTACCAAAGATTTGTTTGACAGTTAACCTGTAAACATTTACTCAGTATATTCTTACACTTAAAAGTCAACATAACAGAGGACCTCTTGTCACAGATAGCTTTTACATACAAAAAGCACAATTATGTACACAAACCAACATTTGTCGACCATTTTGTTTTCTCTATCAAGACATTATAATACTGTGCAGCAAAATGAGATGTTCTATTACATGATATGTATCCAAGATACACAAATTGTTTTATTTGTAATGGATCATAAATGACTATACTTCACAAAAGTATTTACTGACATCTTAATATATAAATATTTACAAAGCACAGGTTCGATATAGAAAGTTATAGAGATTTCATGGTTGAGCACCTTTTATGGTAAATAACTCACATACACATCTAAATCTTTTGATATCTTACATATAAAAGCAAAACTCTGATAATTCGTTTTTAAAATGGTTTACTAATGACCAAAAAAAGGGAACTAACTCCAACAGACACTATTTTTTAGTTGATTTTTTGTTTAAGTATCTTTCCTTCCTGCACAGCATAATGTCTTTCAAAGATTACTGAGCTCATGCTTGTGTTGTTTTTCAAATACATTTTCAATTTGCTATCTGGCATTTGCAAAAGCTAGCTTTTAATTTTCAATTTTGCATAATTTCAAACATGAATTCTCAATTTACATTACAAACACCAAAAACTTAATTTCCTAGGAAAAACATGGAAAAACCTTAGTATTTTAAGGGTTGACTGTTAAATTAAGTGTTGTTATTTGAAATTAAGGGTGCGACCGGGAAATTAAGGTTTTGACGTGGAGATTAAGGTTTTTACTCAGAGATTAAGGTTATTTGTTGATTGGACCCCCTGAAGATACAAATATAATATGAACAACCAATATATAAAATAATACATGTACATGTATATGTATATAAATTTTTGCATTTTTCTAATTCTAATTTATTCTATATATATAATCAAACTAAATTATGGAACTGTCAACAATATTACTTTTTCAGATTTACTGTATAATGGCAATAGACATTCAAAATGCTGATTTAAGTTGTTAAAATGTAATTGAAATCAGAAAATGGTAGTAGAATTAGAGAAGGCCATTATAATGAAATAAGCCTTGAAAGACCACTGCTTCTACAAAGTATTAAATGTGCTAATACATGATTATTTCTTGTATATATATTATATCGTTTGCCGTTTTTTATTGGAATTACACATTTACTGATAAATTGGTAGTCTGGGTGAATTATTTGGACCAGATCGTATACAAGTATCTTCTGTGAACCATTGGGCGACTTGAGGGAAATAACATGGCGACTTCGACTTCGCTTTTGAGGAGCCGTGGCGTAGCACTTCGCCCAGTGTGGTGAGCCCTGCTTTGATTGGTCATCTGGTTTTATACGGCTTCTGATTGGTTGTTATTTTTATGAATCTTAATTTATAGGAAAGGGGAATTCCGCGATTTAGTAACTGATCGATTGTTTATACAGAACATTATGTCATTGGACGGGCCGGAGAGTGACAAACACACATTTTACCTGTTTTATAAATATATATTTAATAACCAACAACAAAAAAATTACAGGACTGCAGGTCCTGGTAATTATCTAAAATTATCGGACCTCGCACAAATTTACTGGACATGACCGACGGTCCGACGATGTTTCGCTTGGACTGATATAATATAAATAAAACTTTTAACTTTTTTTGTCACAACTAGCTGACTATAAACTGAGCAAAAATAGTAACACTGTAAAAATGTATAACAAAGTAAATTCTGGTATAAAAGCTTCAATTAGTTTCAAAAGACCTGATTTTGAATACCTGGTTTTTTTTTTCTCAATGGGCTGTACTGATCACATTGAATATAGCTAGTAATAAACTGTCCTTGACAAGGACAAAAAATTGTCAACATTTGCCCACCATGTCATGTGTATCCCACTATATGATACTGGTTGACTTATTTTATAATACTGGAGTCATCAAAATAAATCCAAATTGTACAATTATTAAATTTAATTAGTTAATGATCAGATGATACAATTGTGTCTAAATTGGTCACAGACGTCTAATTAATTAATTATAGATAGATAAATAATTACATTATTTCATATTACTTGTTTAAAATCATATTTCATTGTTATCAAACAGAAATTTGTAAGTAAGATGTTAAATAGGTATTTGTGACCATTAAACAATAGGTTAATGACCAGCAATCGATAAAACATAAATGTTATCTATAACACATCTTGGGGGGGGAGGGGGGGGGTTTATAGAGTAATGGGTAATACATATGTGCGACCCGAAATGGTTACCATTTTAGCCCTCCAAAATATATGAATCTATAGCTTTTTTCATTGACAAATATATCATTGAGTAGTTAAATATATCCATGCCACAATTCTCATTTTAAGCCCATGTAAACAAAGTGTTCCAATAACATAACATGATGTTTTTTGTAGTTAATGGACTTTTTTTTGTCAATGGGGATGTGCAATATAAATAATAAAATATATGAATAGATATAACTTAATCATTCAACATATGATTAGGCCCCGTTTCATAACGTCTGAAAATATATTATAGGGTGGGTTTTCGAATCTCCTCCGGCAGATCTGTACCTAAAAGTATCCCTAGTTACCCTCCCCACCCTCCTGGTAGTGAATTTGATGCCCTAAAATTTTTCACCATTAGCCAATCAGAATCATCATTAAAAATGTAACATGTAAACTAACTGTATTGACAGATAAAAATTGTACAAACAACATATTTTTGTCCCACTATTTTTTCTAGTTTATTCATGAAACATGTAAAGAAGACTTTATTAACAACCAACTACATGTACTAGTAGATGTAATTGGAGGACATAGAGACATATTAAATGATAATACAGTGTCTTTTATGCACCACCAAAATTTAAATCTATGATCAATGCAGAATTCAAAGCAATAGTTCTAAGAATAATGATGATCAACATGTCATAGAACTTTCAGAGGACTAATCATTAAAATAAAAGAAATTGATAGTGCAAATAGTAAAATATGCAAAGCCTGAATAAGCTCTCTATAATATGACAATTGAGACAACTTAATTTTCACAATCGTAAATTTACCATTTCTTGGTTAAGTAATATCATTTAGTAACTGCTTACATGTAAATGCAATCACAGGTGAGGTTTTCTATGGTCACATACATGTATGTCTATAAAACCTGTCAAAAAAGGGCACTGAAGGGAAATCTCAGATGTGCCCTTTATAAAGAGGTTAAGTGTCTGTTAATTGCTCCTTCCTGGATCAAAGGTCCTGAAACATTAGCTTTACAGGACATCTAATTTAATCCTGCAACCATTCCCACACTTATAATTATGTACTCTTTGCCTGCAAGTCTATGTTGGAATAGACAGTGTTAATTTTGAAATCATTTAAAATGTTACAGGACATTATACTAGTATTATTATTAATTTTAGGTGAAGAAGGGAAGGGCAGACCAACTGGGTTAATAAATTATATAAATACACTGTCAAAGCACTGCATTTTCACCATGTTATTTATCTGATTGTTTTTAGTATGAGGCATGTAGAAGTCAGAGAATCCTCTATCAAATGCTTTTTTAGACTTTGATGGAAGCGTTGGATGGCAAAGGATTCTCCGACTTACACTATACATGTAGAAACTTTCATTTCATGTTTTTTAGACATGAATGATACAATAAAATCTTACTAAACAAAACTAAGAATTAATCTGAATCCTGTGTAAGCTGGATATAAATATGTCAAAAACCCTCAACCAAATTCCTGTACATGTAAATAAAAAAAAATAATTCAGTCCATAGGGTTAGATAGGTCAGTGACAGAACCTCACGGTTTCAAGGTATATTTTCCTGCTCAAAATCCAAAGCAAATTTAGATCCATGAATGCATGCATAAAACATTATTTTCCCTCCAAAAAAATTAAACAATGATTTGTGTAGACCCCTACAATAATATGTTACCAAAAATAGGCTATATACTAGTATGTATCAAATTTGTATTTGGAAAAAGGAAGCAGGCCCCTGTTTAGCAAAAATTTGTAGGACTTTTATAACTTACGAATGATCATTTATACTTTACAAACCATAAAACTTATAACTAATGTAAGCCTTACGACTTATTTTGAAACAGTGCACTGGAATACATTATGAAAACTTTAAACTACATAAGAGATACTGGCCATGGATCGAGAGTAACTCATTTTTACATGCTTTAAAAGGTGTACACCTAATAAAATCAGGACTTTAATATTCTGAATCTGCTTATGCCACCAGCTAATATACTTTTGTTTATACATTTATGTGAACAGATATTTATCACCAAACTTTCACTGTAAAGTGGTAAGTTAATGGTAAAAGAATAGGGCTTCACAATAATTTGTATTTATCATTCTACCATTGTACATTTTGTCCCCTCCCTTCCTATCCTTAAATTTAACATAAGATAACTAGACAACACAATTTGGCATGATGACAGAGTTTTTATGTCATACCAGTAACTTAAGGTGTAGATACCTGGGCATTTAAAGCGATCTGAATACAAGTCTTTGTCCTTGTGCAAAATTTATTAAATGGTTGTTTGTGAATTTATTGTGTTTATTGATCAAATGATAAATAACATTTAAATTATGATTTTGTTCAATATAAAATTTTAATTATTGAAGTTTTCAACACTTACATGTACTGGAACATGTTAGAATGATATTAAAAATTTATTCAAAAAAAAGTAATTAAAGGAAAGTGATTGAACACAACATTTTGAAGCAAAAAAAAGATTTAATTTTCAGTTCAAACTTTAAACAAATTCTAACAAAAGCAAAAATCTCATTTACAATTAAAGTAGCTGTTTGATAAAACTTGACTCCACTTCACAAAATCAAAATAAGATCATGAGTTCCTCAAAGGCAATTGAAACATCACTCATATTTACAACAGTCCTCAATTTATGTACTTCTATTCTTAACAGAGGCAGGCAAATTAGTTACAAACAATATTTAAAAATATAGTCTGCAATATTAAATAAGTAGACATTTGTACATATACATGTATAAAAAAATTTCTGCATCCTCACAAGTCAGGGTTTCTTAGTCCACATGTGTTCACAAAACCCTGACAAACTTAGCTAGGAAATTCCCGGGCTAGAAGTCACTATTTTATTTGGCTATATCATACCTTAATGTAGCTAATCAAAAGCTTGCTTTCATTTATGACTTGGTTAGGAGATATCTTGATGTCAACTGTAAATAAACCAAACCAATGTGTTGCATCTAGACCATGTGAAAATCAGTGTATTTTGTACAGTAGTGTTAATAGTTTGTTATTAGCGCGTTATTTATTAGTTGCTTTACATTTTCTTCACATTCAAGAATGACTACTACCAAAGGCTTGCCTCTTTCAAGCAATTTCTTTAGTTGATATTTTGAAGGATTGAATTCATACAAAAATCTTCTAGCCCTGGAATTTCCTAGCTATGTTTGTCAGGGTTTCGTGAACACATGTGGACACAGAAACCCTGACTTGTGAGGATGACATTCCTGTACATGCACAACACATAGGTTTTTTTCACTAAAAATTGCTCAGTAACATTTAGAATTAAATTACATACACCCATTTGACTAAATTTCAAATATACTAGTATAAATTCTGTTATCCTTATTTTACATTCAGAAATACAAAAGGAAAAAATAAAAACATTGAGCCATTTTAGTAAAACTGCTTAAAGATCTGGCCCTACTATAGATGATTCCAGTAATACATGTTATCGTACAATTAACAATTACCTATTAACACATTCAGAAATCCAAATTTATCTGGAGCCATTAAACATTTGTCCATGTTAATAATAAACTTCCAAAACAATTCTACTGTTCAATTTAATCCGAACTAAGTGGTACCTTACTATTATAATCTTCTGTAGACATTTTTAAAACTTACTTTGCAATACAAGAAGTTTCATGTGTAACATTATAAGCTGATATTGATTGTAAATGTGTAATAACCATAATAGGTTTAAAGTTGGCAAATATTAATTATTAAGCTCAAAATATTAACAAGACAAAAGTAGAGTTACTCTTCTTGAATTAGATTTAAATGTAGTTAACACTGTTCCAATTCCAAATAGACAGATAAAAATGGGACAAGGAGCCATGTGAAAAATGAATATTTTCCAGAAAAAAGACAAAGCATTTTATCCAAATGAAAAGAATCTTTACTGTTTTAAATGACTGATGTAATTTCCAAAATGTTTTCTTTTAACAAGCATAGGCATGTTAATTGGAAGTCGTTCAAGTGAACAATTTTAAAGATTATCGGTATTTGAATACCAATATTAAGGAAATCATTTGTTTTTATTATGATTGCATATACCTATAGAATGCCGATAGAAATGTACACTATCGTCTATGGTATATGAGTTACCGATGCCAAGACAGTAAATTTGTAAATTGTTGTTTTTACATTGGCGTTGTTGACCACTGTGCAACACATTATACTTATAGTTCCCCAACTAAAATTAAAACAGATAAAAATGTGATCTTATAAATACCACAAAAATAATTACGTAAAATAGTTTAAATAATAACCAAGGTTACAGCGTCGTAGACTTGGAAACAGTTTTTACCGGATGTTCGTTTATTGTATAAGGGTGCTCTAGTTTACAAGTATAAACCCACAAACAGAGCAAAATATCGAGTAATACTAGTCAATAATAATATAAAAGCTAGTCAATAAATATTTTTGTCTCACCTGACACGTGCACAGTTGTAAATTATACTCTAAATCACATTTTTTACGAAGGTAAACAATGTTCCGTGTGTCCTTTCCGGTGATCTAAGGAATGTAAATGCATTTTTCGGATTTTTAAACGAAACGAAATAGATCACAGGGGATTAATCACACGCTAGATATAAATAAAAAAATATTTTTCTTTGTTCTTATTATGAGCAAAAGTAATACATACCACTGGAACACATTATTGATTTTATACAGACAATCAGCAAAAGTACATTCTGTAAAAATATGAATAATTTTAATTCGTTCCAAGAGGCCCTTCCAATTATAGGCAACAGTACATAAAATCAGCAAAATGTCACAGATCATGTACGTTAGATAAAATGCTATTTATTTTAAATTGTCATACTATATAGAAAAATTATATATATTCACAATCAACAAATCAAGATATGCTCAAAGATTATCAATGGTGAGATGATTAAGCCTAAACACAATTTCAGTCAATGCAGACATCTATGAATAACACTAGTTCCTATCTCTGTCCTTATATTGTTGTAGTTTGGTTTATGGCTCCATCTGTTAATTTGAATAATGTAGCAAGACTTCGTTATCCGTTGATAGCTCTTGGCTCAGGGACGGATCCTGGATTTGCAATTACAGGCGTAATCATAACGCGGGTTATGTGGGCCGCGGTCCAGTGCAATGCCCTGGTAATATTAACATATATGTTTTAACACTGGATTGTGTATTAGGGACCGTTCAACATTTATTGTAGTACTGGGCCGGTGCAATTTTTCCCCCCTCTAGGAAACATTTATCTACCCAGCAGATCCATCAGCAAAAAAATTAAAAGGCCCAGTAAACTACCAAAGCAGAAAAACTAATTGCACAGCATGATATTTAACCTTCCGACAGACCTCCAGTTTATTTTACCAAATGAAGAATTTGCATAAAACAACTTGTTATATGACAAATTGTATTTTTAGGTTTTGTGTGAATTTGTTTCATGGACAATTTTTCAAAATCCTGTTGTTAATTCTCTTCCAGACCAACTTTTAACTGATAATATCATTTGTTATTCTTTAACAGATGAATATAATCCATCAAGAGAAGTATTCCAAATCATCATGCTTTTACAAAAAGATTTTAAGTCTGTAATACATTCACGCGACGTAGAAGTTCTAAAATATTTAAGACAAATATGTTGTTTTCATGAGCAGGCGCTGGATCTTGTTAATGACTATCTTAGTGAAGACTATCTATGAAACGATATAAGTCAATGGATGTTGTTTCTTAATTTTGGCCACTTTTATACATTTGTTTAAGGTTTTCTTAACACTAATTCAGTTGGATGTAAAACATTTTGACTTATTTGTTTGAGTTTCTCATTGTCCAAGGCATTATCAGTTTATTGTAAAACTATTGCACTGTGAACTTGACGTCAGATGCGTATATATTTTGTTGCTTTAGCTTTTCTAGAATATAATTTTACATACCAATGTTTACGTCAAAATATATTCTTTGTTGTTTTGTTTACTTTATTTTTATTCTGTTTATTTTAATACATATTTTTTTTTATTTCTTGTATTATATTACATATTTTTTATTTTACATACCAATGTTTATTTTTATTATTTTATTACATAATTTTTTCTTCTGTTTTTTTTTTATTACACATTTTATTCCCTGTTTATTTTATAACTGAATTAATTGAGTTATATTGTTCATGTATATTTGATGTTATACACTACAAATTTTAAATTTTTTTGTCATTTGTTGCTGTTTTTTTACATGTGTCCTTGAATAAATTCACATGCCATCAAATTTGTTGTATTAACAACTGAGTTTTTTACCAAGACAGATACTAGAACGAATAATCGTACCCTCGCTTTTTTGGCGAGTTAATCCGACAAATCACAAAACTAACTTCGGATTATAACGGCAGTAAAATTCGGTGTAGACAGATACATGTATATATATACTCATCTAAAATACAATCAACTCATATATGACTCAAACATGTCCCCACATTTCTCAACATTTTTTAGTCTCAAAAGTGAATGTTCCATAATACTATTTATATAAACAACTCAAACACCATGCATTTCTTGACAATCTTTTTCGGCTTTAGCTATAAAGGTTCTACATTATATTCACCTAGCCTATATTTTTAAAGGTATTTTATTGATATTCTTTCTTTTTATTTAAACAATTTAATGTAAAAAAAAGTTCATCGTGATGATAGAGCGAACGCGTATTCAGATCCCGTGACTTGGGAGGATGAGCACATGTACAATTCTAAAAAAATGTTAATGCCCAGCTGTTAGATGATGCAAAAAACCACGCGCCCAGTATGCAAAGGCACCGGCTCATCAATCTGATAAATGGCCGACTTTCAATGATGTTCTGATTGTTGTTTTTTAAAAGCACAGCTAAGATAAGAGAAAATGTATAATAAAATATATTAAATAATTATATTTAATAAATCCAATGGCGTAGCTATAGGGTTGGAATGATGATGGGTCACTGATAATCAATAATGTGTTAGATTTGTACTCGACAAGCTACAAAGAACTCATTCTCCTTCACAACAGTGAACATTAAATAATTATATTATAATAAGCTAAAAGTAAGAAATCTTCATTTAAATGAACAGATGGAAAACACGATTAAAAAAGGGACTAGAGGGAGTCAATAATTAGGTTAACAATTTTTTTCCCAAAACTGATAACGGTAAATTTTAAAATAATGATAACAGATAACAGCAAGTTGAAAGAGAAAACAGAAAACAGAAAACAGTGAGTTCAAAAATCGAAAAAACAAATAAAAGCAGAAACTCATCGAATGGCAATACGACCAGAAAATGCATATATTAATCAGTGTTTTCATAGTTACTAGTATGGGATCTTAAGTATCTTAAATATTCTTACTTTCATAAGAAGACTCAATTACATTTTAAAAAGTGGTGAATAAAATGAATTAAACAGATAACAGAGAAAAAAATCTGTTAAACAGTTAACAATAATAATCTGACTACTAACAGCAAACAGGGCATTTATTTTCATTATAACCCCCCTCCTCTAAAATAGATTTACACTCAAATTGCGCGCAACTGAAACAGTCGTGTTAACTATATTTTCCGGTTTATCCTCTCTCTCTTGCTCTTTTTGTTTAAGGGTTATGTACGCCAGGCACGCCTGTCCTTGGATCCGCTCCTGGGCTCCAGAGGTATCGATTGGGGCTGTAGAGATGGGGATATGGACTAAACTTTTTATTACCTCTGAAAGACATCAGAGTTTGGTTTCGACATTGAATAGTTCTTTCACAATGGACAAAAGTTTTAGAAAATAAGACATTTTATCTGTTAAACCTGTTAAACGCATAACAATATAATTAGCCCCAAATTATATTTTTATCGAATGTCTCTGTACCTTGATGAATTGCTCATTTCAACTTGCTTCTGGGATAGAAAGTTAAATAACAAAAAAATTAACGGGTAAAAGAGATTGACCAACGACCATTTCTAATTGAGATTTGCCATCATAAGCTCCAACACCTGATGCGTATCTGGTGAGCGATTTACCTTTCCTTGTGATGGAAGTTCTCAAGAGGCCCATTGATATGTTATCCAGCCAACCTTGCATGTTGTTTTTTACCTGAGGGAAAATAACACATGCCATCCTTTGCTTTTATCACATTTGAATAATAAATACAACAAATAAATATCATGTGATACAATAGAGTTATTTAGCTATGTAACAATCGTAACAGCTTTAATTTGATAACACCATCCGAAAATGGACAGACACAAACCGTAGCTAAGAGAAAACAAATACCAAAAAATGAGTACCCCGAACCAAATAAAAACAGAACATGGAAGCACTCGGGAGCTTTGGACCAGTAAAGATATAATATATATGAGAATGTTTACTTGTGTGTAAGACATGGTTCGGATTTGTCTGATCATTTATAAAGCAACGAGGGGCGAGAAGGAAAATTTTTTATCCTCTTTATTTTTCTCATTATTGTTTAATGACTGCGTTGAATTTATATTAAAGTACCTTCTGCTTTGTTTGATATAAAATAATGCAAAACATCTAATTCTTGATAATGAAGAGTAAAAGATGGCAACTCGAGCATCATTGAATTAAATGCAGTAGTGTCAAATTGGTCTTTTAGTAAAAATTTAGTGAAAGTATTTGGCCAAGACATGATGCATTTAGATGGAATTTTCGTAACTAATTCGTATTTATCTGACAGTTATCTAACTCGGCATTTTTTGTTTATGTTATATAGGATGACAAAATCACTTGCCATACAGTCACAGTAAGCTCAAGTAAACTATATATAGACGTATTGAGACGCGGTGGTGTGGCATTTAATGGCCTAATTATATCTAAGAAATTTTTAACATGTTTAACTTAGAAGTAAATATTTTACTTACAAAATACTGTCATTAGAAAGAGTAGAATTAACTGCAATTTCTTGTCTTGAATTGATATTGTGGTAAATAAACTTTGTGATAAACATTTATAAAGTATTTCTATAAAAAATAATTACAAAGATATCACCATTTTTGGTCGCAATTTTCTCTGTCATAAAGGTAGTCAAATTGAAAGTTTTAAGGAATAAGCTGTTAAATAAACATTCTGTGCAGAGAATACAAGTTTATGACAGCACAAGCTTTATCAGGAAGACACAACATGGGTTACATTTCAATACTTTAAAGGTGTACTAAATAACAAATATGTAACAAATGTTTATTAGGTACATTTGATTTTTTTGAAATTATAAATTATAGTAATAGTGATTGATAATACAAAAAAAATGATGACACGTGAAAACAACAATAAATTCCATTAATGATAAAGATAAAAGTATATATAAAAAAATGGAAAAAAAATTGTCTAATATTAATTATATGATAAAAAAAACATAAAATAATTTTGTTATTTATAATAGCAGTTTGATATATTATGAAATTTTGCTGTTAATGATGCATAACAGTCGTTCATTTAAAACAGAGTTATCGAACCTAATTATGACGATTGATTGATTGATTGTTATTGTTTAACGTCCAGGAAGCAATATTTCAACTTTATTCAGGACTTGAGTCCGTGTGAGACCGTTTTACGGTAGTCAAGGACGTTAAAAACCCCCATAAGTAAGTTGGGAATTATAATTTTTAAAATTAGTAGTATGCCATGCCACCCTTTTATACTAAAACGTGATCTCATACAAAAATATGAGAATATATGTAGATACAAATTTATCATTTCACTTATAATATTTATGGCCTATAAATCCCCAAAAATACAAATAAATAGTTAAAAAAAAGAATTTATATAAAAGCCATTAGGCAATAAGTCCGTGCGAGACCGTTTTACGGTAGTCAAGGACGTAAAAAACCCCCATAAGTAAGTAAGTAGATACAAATGGCAGTTAAAACAATAAAAAGTACGAAGGATCACAAAATATAGCGAAATTGAATTGTATTAAATAAGTTAATTTCTTTTAAGAACTTTAAAATTGTGTAGCATGTGACAATTTTAAATAAATTAAAATACGCATCTAAAAATAGAAACGTTTCCTAATGTGGTCCATCAAGACATGACTAATTGTGTATGGACTGTTGCATGGCACACATTCGGGTCGTGGTTCATTACTTAAAATATAACTATGTGTCGTCCTGGTATGACCCGTGTTAAAACAACTTGGTCTATGCGACCTCTAAAACTTTTTAAATTACTTGTGAGCAGTAGTGGCTGGATCTCATAAAGTTTATAATGAACTTGGAGATTCCAACCACTTTGCCACGTATTAAAAATATATTTTAGAATAAAAGATTTAAAATCCGTAAAAGGTATTTTACACTTAATGATGTCATTATTTAAGGCATTCTTGGCTTCCCTGCCGACGACTGAGTTTCCATGGATTCCCACATGCTTGGAATCCAGAAGAGCACAACCTCTTTACCTTAAGTTGTCAGAGATTTATAATTTAATTTATTTTTAAAATAAATGGGATTTTTATTTTCGAATTTTTAATTGCCCGAAGACATGACAAAGAATCGGAGCAGATAATAAATTTACTCTCATCTGACAAAGCAATAATTTTAAGTGCACGAAAGATAGCTTGCGCTTCTGCACTAAATACAGAAGAAGCAGAAGGAAGACGGCGAGTTTCAACACACTCTCCAAACAGGGCGGTCGATGCAACATTTATGGTTTCTTAGATAACTAGACAAAGTCGATCTAGCGATCGCTGATACCCCCGCTTTTGTGAAAATTTCTCTAACGTTTTTTGTGGACTGCGACCTTGAAATTTGATGGATTTCCCCCAAAATCAAAAGGCTTTTTACCAACCTGATATATAACAATATCCCAAAGTTTCATTCAAATCGGATGCAAACTTTTTGAGTTATTGTCCGGAAACAACTTTTATGTTAAAATTTCTAACGTTTTTCGTGGACTGTGACCTTGAAATTTGACGGATTTCCCCCAAAATCGATAGGCTTCTTACCAACCTGATATATGACAATATCCCAAAGTTTCATTCAAATCGGATGTAAACTTTTTGAGTTATTGTCCGGAAACAACTTTTTTGTTAAAATTTCTAACGTTTTTCGTGGACTGTGACCTTGAAATTTGACTGATTTCCCCCAAAATCGATAGGCTTCTTACCAACCTGATATATAACAATATCTCAAAGTTTCATTCAAATCGGATGCAAACTTTTTGAGTTATTGTCCGGAAACAACTTTTATGTTAAAATTTTTAACGTTTTTCGTGGACTGTGACCTTGAAATTTGACGGATTTCCCCCAAAATCGATAGGCTTCTTACCAACCTGATATATGACAATATCCCAAAGTTTCATTCAAATCGGATGTAAACTTTTTGAGTTATTGTCCGGAAACAACTTTTTTGTTAAAATTTCTAACGTTTTTCGTGGACTGTGACCTTGAAATTTGACGGATTTCCCCCAAAATCGATAGGCTTCTTACCAACCTGATATATAACAATATCCCAAAGTTTCATTCAAATCGGATGTAAACTTTTTGAATTATCATCCGGAAACCAAATGTGGACGGACGAACGGACGGACGGACGGACGGACGGACGGACGGACGGACGGACGGACGGACGGACGGACGGACGGACGGACATGAGGACCACTATATACCCCCGACTCTGTCGAGCGGGGGTATAAAAAGTAAATACCGGGGTTCAACCATGGTGGGTTATATGGAATTTCAATAGCAGCAATTTCATCTAAATTTATACCAGAATTTTTTTAATGAGGATTTATTCTGATGCCAGAAGGTTGAATTTTATTTGAATGTTTTTCAAAATATTTTCATAAAGAGGTTTGAAAAAACAGTCGTGAGCAAGATTTCCATGATATGCATTTAGTTTGATTCCATATTGCAAACCGAGATGAATTCGTTTTTGATACATAGAAGGCTCGTTGCTCGTTTGCATAAACATATAAACTATCAACAGGTGTGGTTCTGAAAGCTCCAAGGCATAGTCGCAATCCTTGATGGTGTATAGTATCAAGGATTTTGACATGTGACTTGCGAGCTGAACCATAAATAAAGCAACCGTAGTCCAATTTAGATCGCACCATAGATCTATATAGATTGAGTAAAACATCGCATTCAGCACCCCAGTCGGTGTTAGATACGAATTTTAAAATATTTTAAGGCATTTACTTTTTTTAACATTTTGATATGGGGAAGAAAGGTTAGCCTTGAATCAAGTATGAGACCAAGAAAAGTACTAATAGTTTCTTTTACAATTTCGATAGGATTATTATATAATTTTAAGTCGGGATCAGGATGCATCTTTCGTTTATTACAAAAATGCATCCGAACGGTTTTTGCAATGGAGAATTTAAAACCATTCTCCATTGCCCATTTCTCTATTCTATTCAAACACAACTGCAGTTGACGTTCGATATTATTCATGTTTTTCCTCGGTAACATATAAGGAAGTCGTCAACATATAGAGGACCATCAATATTATCTTTCAAAACTTCTGCAAGGCTATTAATTTTGATAGTAAATAAAGTGACAGAAAGGACACTTCTCTGGGAAACACCTATCTCCTGTTCAAATGGGTCAGATAAAGTGGAATTTACCCTTACTTTAAATTCTCTGTCAGATAAAAAGTTTGTTATCAAGGTAGGAAGTCTATACCTTTCAACCCCATATCAAAAAGATCTTTTAAAATACCGTATTTCCATGTAGTGTCATATGCTTTTCTAAATCGAAAAAGATAGACACAACCTGTTCATTTTTAGCAAAGGCGTTTCGAATATACGTTTCGAAACGTACAAGATGATCTAGGGTACTTCGCCTTGTCTGAAAGCAAATTGGATATTAGAAAGTAGATTGTTGTATTCTAAAAACCTGACAACGTGATCGTTGATCATCCTTTCCATGGTTTTACAGAGACAGCTTGTAAGGGCTATAGGCCGATAATTAGAAGCTTCTGGGTGATCTTGACCTGGCTTTGGAATTGGCACAACAGTGGTCATTTTCCAAATAGAAGATAAGTCATCCGTTTCCCAAATGTTGTTAAGAAGATTCAGAAGGCATTGGAGAAAAGATTGTGGCAGATGTTTGAGCAGTTGATAATGGATATCATACGGACCACATGCTGTATCGTAAGTTTTGTTCAAAGAAGTTCTTCCAAAGAAAATGGTTTATTGTAATCTTCTAAATTTTTTGACTGGAAATTAAGTTTTGATTTTTCTTTTTGAATTTTGATACGCAATAAATCGGGATGACAATTTTTAGCTGATGAGTGTTTTGCAAATGTTTCGGCCAATTTGTTTGCTATTTCTTACTCTGATGATGGACATTTGCTTTACCGTTTTTACCTTTAACTTTACGAATCATGTTCCAAATTTTATTCATAGTGGTATAATGAAACAAAGTTACGCCAAGAGATGCGTCGTCTTTGTTTCGTTATCCTGTGAGCTTTCGCTCGAAAAATCCGGAATTGGTTATGATTATTTTGAGATGGGTGTTTATTAAAGCATCGTTCGGCCTTTTTCCGGTCTTTAATAGCGTCCTCACAGATGTCATCAAACCATGGTTTACTGGGATGTTTTGGATTTGTCGAGGTCTTAGGAATTGTTTCATCGGATATTGAAATAAGTTGAATCTAAGATAAGTCGCTCTATACAGAGTTGTTCAAATAGAGGACAATTGGCTTTGTTAAATTTCAAATGGTCGCTGAGTGTATAGCAAAAAGGGGGGAGCAAGTGAAAGATTAAATTTTAATTAGATTGGTTAAATTTATACCGAGCGACTCGTTCTGTGTTTGAAGAGTGCAAAGATTCCAAGATAATGGGAAAGTGATCACTGTCACAGAGATCGTCATGAACTTTCCATGAACAATCGGGCAATAGAGAACCCACCCGCTATGATCCTGTTACAGGTCACTGTACACTTTTGGATCCAATACTGATTTTCGCGGGTTGTAATATTGCATTTACTGAAGTAATAGACATTGATCGTGGTATGAGTGACCATAACGCGACCAAAACTTGTTTAAGTATTTCAGTCTTTACACAAGACTCATTTTAGCGTACTCTTTGGATTTATAAAAATGCTGACTTTGAAAAATTTAACAATAGTATACGAGATTTCGACTGGCAAAATTCGTTAAACGAGTTTAATAATGTTCATAAAATGCAAAAGATTCAAGTCACTACACGGTCATCGGATAAACCTTGGTTTAATTCTGAAATATGAAAACAATTTCGGACACAAAACAGAATGCATAGTAAAATGAGAAAATATACACATTTTAACAATATACAAAAATATAAATCTCAAAGAAACAGTTAACAACATGATAAATTACGCAAAAGAACCATTTTTTCTAAATGCTAATGGGTTACTAGACGAAAAATCAACTTCGAACCCGAAAGGCTTTTGGTCACTTGTCAAAAATATTATGGGAAATGGTCGTTCAACTACCATTCCACCGCTAGTTAATATGTTTTCTTATGATATATTAGTTGATGACGTTGAAAAGGCAAATCTTTTAAATAGTTACTTTTGTTCTATATCGTCGGTTGACGATGGGAACAGAGATGTACCAGAATTACCTGTTAGAAATTTATCTACCGTAGACATTGACGAAATTTCATTACAAGAAATTATTGATATATAAGATAGTTTAAAACTTGGTAAAGCATCTGGGAATGATGGAATTAGTCATCATATGTTGAAATATACATCAACAACAGTCGCTTTACATCTTAGTATTATTTTTAACCATTCAATAATACATGTAAATTTTCAAATAGTTGGAAATTAGCAAATGTATTGTCCCTTTTTTAAAAAGGTGATAAATCAGATGTTTCTAATTACCGTCCAATAGCGCTATTGAGCTGCGTTGGAAAGGCGTTTGAAAGAGTTTATTTAAACATATAAACAACCACATTTCTGACCAAAAATTATTGTACAAATTTCAGTCCGGTGTTGTACCTGGACATTCAACTTATCATCAGTTGATCGAACTTTATCATAAAATATGTTTATCTTTAGAAAATGGGGAAATGACATGTATTGTAATTTGTGACATATCGAAGGCATTCGATCATCTTTTGCATAAAGGTTTAATTTCAAAATTAAAAGCCTATGGAATTCAAGGAAATCTTTAGTTATGGCTCCAAGATAATCTAAGGAATCGCTGTCAGCAAGTATTGTTAAAAAATTCGAGATCTTCAATTGGTAATTTGAAATCTGGTGCACCACAGGGGTCAGTATTAGGCCCCTTGCTGTTTTTATTGTTTATGAAATACGCTCTTTAGTTAGACTTTTTGCAGACGATAGTTCTTTAATGTATTCATCTGCAAGCGTTGCGGAAATAGAGAGGAATATTAATATAGATCTAGAACTCCTTAACGAATAGGCTTAATTGTGGTTAGTATATTCTAATCCCCAAAAAACTGAATATATGTTTTTTTCTTTTAGAAATCACGAACCCCTAAACCTCACATTCAATTGTAAAAATATTGCATTAGTTGAAAATCATAAACATTTAGGAATAACTCCATCTCAAAATTGTAAATGTCTACTCATATTGATAATATTTGTAAAAGTGTTTTTAAACAAATATTTGCTCTGCGAAAACTAAAGTATCTTCTGTGCAGAAACAACCTGAACATTATGTATTCTAGGCATATTCTTCCTCTACTGGAATATGCTTGCGAATTATGGGATGGTTGCTCTGTCACTGACAGGGAAAAAATTGAACGTTTACAATTAGAAGCTGATAGAATTGTAACAGGACTTCCTCGCTTTTCCAATAATGAATCGTTAATGGTTGAAACATGTTGGCCTTCTTTAATGAATAGACATAATATAAGAAAACTAAATCGTATGTATAAAATCCGCAATGGTAATGCTCCCGAATATTTAAGAGATATTTTAAAGGACTCTGATGTTGGACGTTATAATTGAAGAAATCGACTAGATTACAGAACACCATTGTGTACACTTGAGACCTTTTCAAAATCTTTTTTCCTTCAACAGTTAGATTGTGGAACTATCTTCCTTCAGATCAAAGAGAATAACCAACTTTTATGAGCTTTAAAATGTCACTGAAAAACTATATTGTCCCATCATATTTTCTAATAGGAAGCAGAAATATAAATATTATTCATACTAGATAAAGTCACCGTAAGTTGCAGTTCCTTAAAGGCCGATTTATATAGAGTAAACCTAACCAACGACCCAAGCTGTGCTTGTGGTTGTCCCTTAGAAGACTCCATACAATATTTTCTAGAATGTCCGCTTTACGATAACATTAGAAATCAATTTTTACATTCGTTGATACGAATTACTAATCTCTCAATTGAAATTGTTCTATTTGGTTCTGAAAGCCTCAGTAACAAAGTGAACACTATAATTTTTAGACATGTACACACTTACATTCACCATTCTAAAAGATTTTCTGCATAGCATAACTCGACCCTCCCTCCCCCTTATTATTATGATTGTCTTTCTTGCATTGTTTATAATGTATTGCTTTGTATATTTTGTTATGTATCATGTATTTTTTCTGTATGTACTTAAAATTGTGTAGTAATTTCCTTACTGTCATCTTGTGAACTATTTTGTAAGATTATTGAACGGAGAGAACTTCATAAGTTGTAATAACTTGTGTTCAATCCTATTGGTTATTTTTGACAATAAAATAAGTTTAAACTAAACTAACATAAAGGGTTGTGTCCGTTGAAGTCCCCAAGTAATATATAAGGGAAAGGAAGCTAATCAGTATGATGTTTCAGTTGATTTAAATTAATGAAGAATTCGGAGGGATATATACAGAACATATAAAGTAATCGTTTTATCTAAAGATATCCTTACAGCAACCGCCTGAAGATCGGTATTGAGATCTACAGGGCTATTTAAAACTTGATCTTTTACAAGAATCTTAGAACCACCAGCAGCTCTATCATTCTCGTCTACATATGTGCTGTATATAGAGTATTTTTGTAAAGATATGTTATTACTTCGTTTTAATTGGGATTCTCGGAGACAAAATGCAAAATTTCAAGAAAATTAATCTCAAGACCTCGACAATTCCATTGTAATATTGTACCCATTATGGTCTGCGAATAGGGGAATAGTTGACAGTTTATGGGGCTATTCCGCTGGTTTTAATTCCAGTATCTGGGGGTAGTGTATCCATGGGATCCCCATAGATAGTAGTGTCTAAATGATCCAGACTTCCAAACCTGTTGTGGACCTTAATGGAATTCCGAAGCAGTTTTGGAGTACGATCTCTTTTTTTATTTGAGTTTTTATTTGAACTTGAACTGGAGGCTGCTTGAAGAATTAGTTTAGGATTGAGAGGGTGTTGAAGACGTATCAGATGCCGAAGGCATAGAAGTTTGAGATGCTGAAGATTTTCTACATGATGTAATTATTTTATTAGGTCCTTTCGACCTATAGGCCAGGTGATCATGGTTTACGTTTCTAATGTAACATAAACGCGTTTTGTCACACTGGCATATGACATTACAGAAAACAATGAATTAACTGAACTAAAGAGACGACGAGCCTCAGGTTGGTGATGTTCTTTTCTGTTTTCAATTGTTGCATGTCATTTTCTTTTTTAAAAGGATGACAGTCTTTTGAGGCGACATGTGGGCTTCACCACAATTGCCACACTTTGGGTTGTTTGTGCAGGTAAAGTCCTCATGTCCTACCTCTGCACAGTCAAAGCATACCAAGAAGCCTGTACATTGTCCATTGCCTTACCAAACTTTTGGCATTTAAAGCAGCGCGCAGGATTTGGGATATATGCGCTGAGTTTAACGCTGTATAGTCCAATTTTGATAGTCTGAGGGCCAGATGGAGAATTAAAGTTGAGCAGAAAGGTATTCAGTTTTACCTGAATACCTTGTCTCTTGGCAACGAATCTTTTGACCTTTGTTACACGATGAGGTTTGAGTTCTTCAAAAATTTCGTCGGCCGTTAGTTCAGGGAGATCATCGTCTCTGTAATGAATGATCCCTTGACAAGAATTTAATGTTCTGTGAGGAGTGGAAGATATGTCTAAATCGAGAATATTGAGCTGAAGTAAATTAAAAGATTGTTGTTTTTTGAAACTTAATAAGAAATTAGCCGGATTTTATTTTTGCAACGTTTTTAACATCTGCAAAACGTGACATGCCGATTCATTCGATTCAGGGCTAACTAGATTTCCGTCTAGCTAGAAAATGTAAGGGTTAAGTAGGTTATCGGGACCGTTTACCCGGCATACTGAAATCCCGTCCTGTAATAGACACGGGTCGCAATACACGGCAAGTGTTGTCTCTGTTAGCAGACTCTTATTGCAGGCTAAGGAAGCCTTCGGCCTATTCTCCTGTCAAGGGCGTAGCTGCCTATACGCGAGGACGCGGCTGAATCCACATGATTTTGACAATCTATCCCTGCAATCAATAAACTGTCCATTTTAAGTGCCAAATAAAGCACCTTAAAACTCTCCCAAATGCATCAAATTTCACTATTGTTTTTTTTATAATTTTATGGGTCATGCCCCGGACGCCCCTAGTTATTTTATGAATCCACATTTTAACTAGTCTAGCTACGATCCTGCCTGTGCCCCGGGTCCCACACGGGGTGAATTATGACAGCATTAGTTGCACATGTTAACTATATCACTGAAAGAATCAATGATATTCCTGTCAGCACCTAAGTGTGACTACTGCATGGGGTGGTGATTATACTGATACACTCGGGGACTAACAGCTCACCTTCCGAGAGGCACCGACCCAGTGGTTGCAAATAAAATGGTATCAAAGATACCGGGGTTAAAAGAATTGATCACACCAGACGCGCGTTTCGTCTAATCAAAATTCACCAGTTGCGCTCACATCCAAACAATATTAAAATGCAAATAAAATGTTGTAGAGCTTTTATCATCAAACTTCAAATCCAAAACTGAGACGTTTTTCGCAAATCCGACTTAAGCTACTTAAGGCTATCTACTTCTCGCCATTAAAATGACAGAAGCAATTCTCGCCATTTCAGTGACTGTGTCGTTATTTTTCCATTAAAATCGATGGCAAAGCCTTTATTTCATAGATTTCACCATCTCCAATCCATAACAAGTTACGCTTATCACTTTTAAAATGCCAATTTTTCACAAAAACTGTCAAAAGATCGGATGGCGAGAATATTACTTGCCGGCGAGAACTACTCCGTGACCAGTACACCTTGGAAATAGAAAAACCTTAGAATTTAAATATCTTTTTAAAATTTTAGGGAAGTCAATTTCGACAATGACTAGATTACTGACTTTGAAAGAATTAATTATATTCCTGTCAGCGCCGAGGTGTGACGATATTCTTCAGGACTACACGGAGTAGTTCTCGCCTGCAAGTAAGTCTCGCCACCCAATTTTGGACAGTTTTTATGAAAAATTGGCATTTTAAAAGTGATAAACGTAATTTGTTTTGGATGGAAAATAGTGAAATCTATAAAATGAAGCCTGAGCCATCGTTTTTAATGGAAAAATGTGTCAAACCGTAACTTATTCCATCCGGCTACGGATCAAAATTAGACCAATTCAAAAGTGCAGATTACGTCACAATACATGTACGTAAACAATCGTCTGCAACTTCCGCCCAAGTTCATCGTGAGGGAAAGCTGGATTTCTCTTACCAACCAACATTTTGATGATTTTTTGCGATATTTTGATGCAGAAAAAATGAAGCTTACCAAAAAGACAAGAAAATTTGTCCTTTGTTGTAGAAAAGGTAAATATCTTACTTTTACATAATAGAATTATTATTAATATCTGTAAAAATAAATTCCTAGCACAGTAGCAGACTTACTCAGTTACTGTCAAAGAGTAAATATAAAAAACCAATCCAGATCAAATCTATTACGACTTCAGTGCATCAGCTGTCTGGTCGGCGTTCATTCTTTGCCTGTTCTGTTTATTATATTCCACAGGCAATCATTTTTTTATTCCCATGTCACAGCCTTGAGAAAAAAAGACCAGTATGGACTATGGTATTGGCTACAAAAGCCAAAGGGTCTATATTATCTATATTATGCATGGTTTTGGCTTCCATTTACTACTCAAAAACCAGTACATTTTTAATTTATTAAAAACTCCCCCAAGTAAAATCAAAATGATTATGTATATAAAACAATTTTTTTGGAAATTATATTTTGATAGACTGCAATGTAACTGTAACTTGAGTGTTAGGTCCCCTCCAGGTTACTTTGGCAGCTGTGAATGTACAGGTTTATAGAATGGGCAGCATGACAACTAGTTTTCAAAGCTGTTGCAAAAATGGTATGATGATGTTGAATTTTTTGCAAAATAACCCTGAACAAAAATTACATAAATGCATGATTTGTACCCTGCCCTAACCATGGAAAAACATGTGCTGGATAGAAATCACTGGTCAATATCACATAAACATGTCTCAAAAAAGACACCAGCTGGTTCTTTAGACTTTTATATAAGAATATTACATATAGTTAAAAGCAATTTTATTAAAAATTTTAAATGCCAATGAAGTTTTAATTTATTTTACATTCTTTTAAAGGGATGCAGGACACCATCCACCATTTATTTGTGAAAATTTAAAAAAATAAAAAAACATTTATGGTAAATTTAATAATAATGAAGGTCTTATACCTATATTCAGAATCAGAATCAGAATCAGAAATTTTATTGGAATAAAATCCAAACAATTGGATTGTCACCAAAACTTATATACAAGTACATACATAACATATATATTATAACTACAATTTCAGTACATTCATTGGCAAAAATAATGAAAATAAAATGTTTAACAAGGGAGATAATTTTGACCATAAAATATAATTTTTTAGCACTTTTTGACCAGTTTTCCCAATGGACAAAAAATTACCTGAGAAACCTATCTTTCTTTCCATCACTAAATTGTATACCAATTGCTTGACATTATATAAAAAATTTAGAAAATTTCATTGGAAAAAATTTCTGTAATCTTTTATTTTAGTGCTTTTTTATTCTCTTCTCTGTATAATGTATTTCAGTCCTCATTCCCTCGAAAATAAGCTCTGAGACCCCTATTTTTTATTTTGGATTTTGATAACTTGTATAAAAAAACTAACTATGGGGAATTTAAAGAAAATTTATTGACAAAATATTGTAAGTGAAAGTGTCCTGCATCCCCTTAAGGAACTATGTATTTGGCTGGGTGGCTAGTTGACCCAGAACTGTATAATGAGACCTTGTTGTTTTTGAAACAATAAATATAGTTTAATATACATTAATTCAAATATTGTAGAATTACCAATGGTAAGAAATCTTTAAGATATAGTAGCTACTTCATGGAATGAACTACCAGATGATTTTTGTTTAATTTAAAAAATTTTAATCAATTTAAAAACATTTAACAATGATGTAATTGCAGTGAATGTAAATGTTATGCCTGCAGAAACACAGAAACATCTGGATAATTTATTCTCTCCTCTTATGTACATAACTTAGTTACATAACATGCCTTAGCTGATAACTTCAATTTCTTTGCAAGTTTTGTATTGCTTTGAATGTGATTATATTTCTGTGTTGTTTCTGTGCTGTGTGCATGTTCAGCTAAAACAATATAAATATTGTACAATTACTGCACTTGAACGAGATCAATATGAGGTTTTATGGAGCAGGGTAGATTAATATTGAACCATGAAACCTCATATTGATCAAGTTCATGTGTAGTAATTGTTTTATTACATAATATTGAGTAATGTAATTGGAAAATACAGGAAATTTTCTACTTTAACTACAGTTTCTTATATCAAAATTTAAAATATTCTAGTAACAAAAAGAATCCCACAAAACAGTTATTTTTGATGCAAATTTCACAGGGTATATGTAGTTTATTTTTTAGTGTTGTTCACACTCTAAATAGTTTCCTTGGATTGTTCAAGATTTGAAATGAGTATCTGCGCCAAAACAATGTCTGCATCTACATCCTCCTGCTACAGATCTCAATTAGCTCAATTGAAATGTAATTGCTTGCTCTATCGTGTGTTGGCTGCATCTTTTTTCTTAATGATTTAATTGATTTCCAAGTTAGTTATATGAAAACATTCATTTATTAGAGCCAGACCCATCTTCTACCTTCACTTTATGCATGCCATGTTTGCAAACAACTTCCCTTGAAGCCAATTTCATGGCTTAGTATTTTTATTCATAAATTTCTCACCAGAGAGCAATATGGTTTTTTATTATGTAGAATGGTTTTTCTAACCAATATGATAGGAAATGGAAAGTCACGTGTATTGGTTTAGGCTAATAGGAAAAAGGCAAAAAAAACTATTATATAGGAATTATAGTTGTTTAGCTGTGCTTTGTGTTTTATGATTGTGCTATTCATAGACATATCTAAACACAGTTGCTTGACTTGGCGATTTTTGAGTGCTTTTTAACCTAATGTGCATGCATCTTTGTATTGCTGTTTATTGTTTTTATGTGTTTATTTCTACATGATTACATGTATTCATACAATTAATCTGTTCACTTAAAAATGAACAATAACTGTCAACCAATTAACAATAATGTAACATAATTATTGATGTATAATCTGCCACAGATGAATCTTCTGCAGAGTAAACAGTGTGGGGAAATTAATATGTTTAACAGATATAAAACACTAATTAAAACATACAGTATAGTACTTGGGATATATACATTCACATTACATACATTATGTGTAGGTACAACTACTTGTATCACGTCGAGACAGTTGTGTACATTCGTATCACTACGAGACGCGCAGCGTCGAGTTGTGATGCGGAATGTATGCAACTGTCGAGACATGATACAGGTAGTTGTACCTACACTTAAATGTATGTAATAAGTTTATCTAAAATTAAGAAGTATAAAAAGGGCAGAATAAAAGTGAATGTTTAAAATTTAAAATTTAACATTCAACGAAGCATTTGTTTATAAAATACAGCCCTCTAACGTCACACGCATTATGACGT
Source organism: Limnoperna fortunei (assembly GCA_944474755.1). Lineage (NCBI taxonomy): Eukaryota > Metazoa > Mollusca > Bivalvia > Mytilida > Modiolidae > Limnoperna > Limnoperna fortunei. The sequence goes on along the minus strand of OX104114.1, from coordinate 46,867,133 downwards.
CATATTTCATTCATAGAATGAAATTCATTCAACGAATCATTGGTTATATCATTCATTGTGACGTCAAGAAGTAGTTCCGACAAAAGTACATCTTGTATCACATATATAGATGATACAAGGTTTTTTATCACACAGGTTGTATCAATCGATATTTTTTCAGATTTTGACTAAATACATTCTTAATTTTAGATAAAATATTCATGCATGCAGAAAATATAAAATGTATTTGTAGAAGCCTTAAAAACAAGTACAAATGTGAGGCTCTTAATATTTTTTGAAAATGTATGAGTTTTGTTTTTACTCTGCAACCCTAAATGATATTTAACACCAATGGAAAACAGGAAAAAGTAACCTCTAAACAATTTCTGACTTTGGCATATATGTTAGCAATAGTGTGATGTCACAAACAAATTATTGTATTTGACAGCATGTCACAAACATGAAAAAAATACTATGTATCGTAAGAAGCGATGACAATTTTACCAGGAGACTTTATTTGGAACTGCAAAATTTTTATTTGTTACCTTTATTGGAGGGGAAACAAACAGAGTGCAAGATCTAAAGATCTAATTTCCCTCAAGTGCTAATAACATTTGTGCATATATGTGTTCACAATTATTTCAGACAATAAAATATTATTTATTCATCTATTTATTATTTCAGATGATATAGATGAGTCAAGACCATGCAGTCCAGTAGAAATTGAACAAAGGAATCCCAAAAAGCCCAGCTTATGGAGCAGAATAAGAAATAGTTTAAGAGAAAGGGTTTCATCAAGAAGTATGTATGAGCTAGAATTAGGCCACATTTGTTTATTTGTAGATTTCCGTCAACATTAGAACAAAAAAAAAGGATTTGTATTGATTTTTTTTCTACAGTGCATCAGTGGACTATTTGTCTTGGTAGTCATTTGGAGGCATTTATTGATCACAGGTGTGTCAACATTGGGGTTTTAAGCAAGGTGTGCCTCATTCCACTCTTAATTGACAAGAAAGCATGATGACATCACTGGTATATTTGGGGCTAACTGGTGGCATCATTTTCCTTGATATGGCTCCTTTCCCCAAGTGTGAAAAAATCTTAATCGTGGAAATCATGATTCTTAATCCTAATTTTTTATGTTCTATGTCTGGTAACTTTCTTTTGACCATGTTGGATATGTTTTCGCTGGAAGTTCTGGGGAAATTATACTTTTATTTTGCACCAACATCACCATCTTTTCTACAATAAAAGTGAGCATTTTTACATATTAATAGCATAAAATAAGTACCCATTTGAAAAAGTCTACAAATCATCCATGGAAATTCAAGTCTTTTTGCATTTGATTAATACTAATAGTGTGCCCACATTTGACCAGAATGCAGGGTCCAAGTGAAGGTGAGACCTTTGTTTTAGTTGCTTAAATAGGGTCTAGTTATATCTGTTATTATGATATATCCTTTATTATTAAACATACTAAATGGTGCGTTAGTTGTATACCTGTTGGTATATATTTATATAATGAAACTTTAATAAAGTTCGTTGTTATATTTTTATTTTTGTTTTATTCTAGTCCATATCAGAATAAGATTAAGAAAGCCTTGGAAAAGGAGCTGTAAAGATGCACATGATTTTCAAGCCTCGCATAGCAGTGGTAGTGGGGCTGCTGCCCCTTCGTTTTTTGTGATCAGGGAAAAATTGGAAGAGGTAATTCATTTATTTTAGAGTCCATTTTACAAGAATATTTTATAACTGTTCTAGTATGCTTGATTTTTTCAAATGACAATACAAAAATGGAAAAGTAACTGAAAACATGTTGGACAGAATCTTGTATTCATGAAAATGAACTTCTTTAACTGTATGAATTGAGATAACCCATGATTTCTGAGGAAAAATAATAGCTCTATGATATATTCAGTGAAAATTATAAAACATATTTGTGGTTTACAAAAGCACTAAGGATCCATATAATAATAAATGCACAAGACTATTTATTTCACAATTAATATTTACACTAAAAACCCTTAACAATTATGGGATTTAGATAAAACCCAGATTTAAGATTTAAAAATACTTAGAGGAGAGGTGCTATCTTTGAAAAAATTTTGTTATTATAGAAGATAAAAAAAGCACCACTAGGTAGACAATCCATATCAATTACTAATGAAATCCTTTCATAACATATTAAAACACTGCAGACAATTCATTCTTATTTGTTATAAATGCAGATGTAAATTACCAAAGAAGTTGGGAAGTGTGCAGAGTAATTGGTTCAAATGTCAATTCAGCATAAATGGTTTATTGGATTACTATGATATGTTTGGGTTTCTTACAACTATGCAATTGAAGTAAAAATAGTTAGCTTACAATATTTATATAAATCCCCCCAAAAATTTTTTCTCACATCATACTTTTTTATTTATGTATCTCCATATAGAAAAGTGAAAATGTTATAGAAATCATTTCTGTTTATTTCCAGAAAAATGATGTAAATTTAGCAAGATCAAGTTCAAAAACAAAGAGCAAGAAGAAAGGTAAGATTCAGTATTACATGTGTTCATTAGATAATATAATACAATTACTGACTTTTTAATACTCACCAAGTTTCTAAGTGAGTTGAATAAACATTTTTGAGTGTTGAGAAATCCAGATAGCAAATGTAAATCATAGTCACTCAGTCAGTATTTGTTTTATTATATAAGTAAAACCAACATACCATAGCAAATCTTTTAGCAGCAGAAGCGTCTATTGTTGTTGACTAGATTTTTGAGTCGCCAGTGTTCGACACTATCAGTAGCACACCAGCATGGGCTCTTATAAATCATTCAAGTGCTAGTAAATCATGAAATATGGTAGTCCGAATATTGTCACTTCCTCATGTTTATCATGTATGTTGGTTCTAGTCTGACTTGTACTTTGTCCAAAAGGCCTATTATAAAATTACGACCGAACACCAAAATAAAGCAAATGAAAATATGAAAATTTCCAGAGCTTATATTCTCTCTGAGAATAGGTTGAATGGATATTTATGGAAATGTGTGATATAACAAGTAGACTAATTAGTAAAATCCAACTCTTTTTTTTTCTGGTCTTGTATTGATACTTTGTCCTCAATATTTTTAACTTTATTTTTTAAAACAAACCCATATAAATTAAAATGCAAATTACCAATACTTAACTTTAAAAAACCCAAACACAATGCTTTTTGTGACATTTAATGCAACTCCTCCTTCTTAATGTTGTCCACCCACTTCTCCCTATTCTATCCCCACCTCTTCTGTAAGCCCCAAAAAAGAGAAGTGATTTCTCCCTATATCTCTGACTTAGCATGAGCCCTTCTGGATCTACAAATCAAAAGTAACTTTTCCCTGTAATTCTGACCCACTATTAGCCTATTGGTTTAGCATTGTTTTTGAAACAGTCATAGTAATCTTGCTGAGAGCTAGTGATTTTTATAAGACATTGGGCTAGCACCTTAAAAAGTTAGTGTCAAACCTTGGTTACAGACAGGTACATGAATCATACATAGAACTAAAAAACAAAACAAAAAAGCACACAAGACGTTGATAGAGTGTACTATATAAAAGAGTTGTTTTATGTTTTATTAAAATTTGCTGCTTGTTAACAAATCTATTCCTGCAACTTATTTTCTACTTTTGTGTTTTGAAGTGAATATACAATGGATTTATGTCAAAAGACCTTACAGGCTTTTTTTTGTGTGTGTTTTTTTTTGTTTGTTTTTGGCATGTTTAATCTCTAGTTTACATTGCAGAACAGATTTTAATATATAGATATAGATTTTCCGTCCTGCATTTAGCTTTAAACATTATAGCTTGTATGCCTTGATGTCCTGTGCAATCTGGGACTATTGTACTCAAAATTGCACATCTATAAATCTATAAGGGGTCGTCCATAATTGTCAACCATTTTCATAAGTGTGCAAACCGCACGCTTTAGGGAGGGGGTTAAAAATGTCAACATTTTTGCATACACTTTTTTTTTATCTTCAGCAATTTTTCGTTTCTGTGGAGTTTGGTTTTTATATTAGTTTAATGGTTGATGTACACTTTTTGATGGGGGGTGGGGGGTCTCAAAAAGTGTGCTTTTTGCACACTTGTGAAAATGGTTGACAATTATGGACGACCCCTAAATTACATCGTATTCAGAGCTCCAGATAAGCTGCGTATTTGCGTTTTTACCCAATTAAATTTTCATAAAACCCAATTATTTTTATAGCTTTGCGTTGCAAAATGCAATATCAAAGGCCTAGAACCCAATCAATTTTTAGAAACATGCTTAATTCACTCATTGAGTGCATAAAATTGTTCAATGATTGCGTTAATTCATTCAAATAAATACACACAGTTACATAATTATTTTGCAACGTAACAACCGAGGTATTCCGAATGTAATGTATATTTCATGGCAGCATACGGTGCTCCAGGTATGGAGGTTTATTTAACAAGAAGAGATGCATGTTCCCTGTTGAATACATTTTCGTCACCAAAAAAAAAAAAACACAATTCAATAAATTTTAGATTAGTGAAAAACCCAATTAACTTATTTTTGAGTGGGTGAAAAAAATGATAAAAGTGATATATAAAAAAATACCCAATGAAATAAATCATCAGATGGGTGAAAAACCCAATGAAGAAAATCTTATCTGGAGCTCTGGTATTTATCTTTCAGATGTATCTTCAGCAAATGATGCACAGCAAACCAGCAACAGGACTGGTTTCACCGAATCGATTAAACCAGAAAATCGCAGGAGACCAAAAACAAAACAAATTAAGCCTAGTGATTTAAGTGATACTGAAAAGCTATCAGATTCTACCACTCTACAAAATGAGAGGGTAAACAAACCCATGAAAAAGATTTCTAATAAAACTAAGATTGAGCCTCTGCCAGAGAAACAAAATGAAAGGTTTGAAGATGATGTCCAAAAATCCTTGTCTAAAACCTTTAATAAAACTACAAAAGCTTGCAATGAAGATATGAATACTGTCAGCTTAAATGTAGATAAAACCAAACTCCAGAAGTCTTCAAGGAGAAAGGCAGTAATGAATGAGGATTGTGCTAAGTTATCATTAATGAATGAAGATGAAAAAGAAGCCAAGCAAGTATCTGAATACAAGACAGGTTACAAGAAGAAAAAAACTGTTAAGAAGCATGAAGACCAAGCTAATGAATCCTTTGAAACTACAAAAAAAGATCAAAATACCATTGTATGCAAAGGAGACAAGCATATGGATAGCTTAAATAATATAGATAAAACTGAACTTAAGGAGTCTTCAAGGAAGAAAGAAGGCATTAATGATGGGTGTCTTGAGCCAACTTCCAGCAATGATGGTGAAAAAGAGATCAAACATTTACCTGAATACAAGACAGGTTATAAGAGGAAAAAGAAAGTGGATGCGCCAGACAAAGGGTATGAAGACAACACCAAAAAATCCTATGAAGTAATGAATAAAGATGAAAGTGCCATTACATGCAGAAGTGACAAGTATAAAGGCAGCTTGAATAATGTAGATAAAACCGAAGAGCTTCAGAAGTCTTCAATGAAGAATGAAATTGTTAACAAGGCATGTGTCAAGCTAACTCCCAGCAATGGTGGTCATGAAGAAAACAAACCTGCATCTGAAAACAAAACAGATTATAAGAAGGAAAATACACTGGAACCATCTAACAAGGAGTTTGAAGACCAAACAAAAAAATCCTATGAAAGTATGAAAGAAAATGAAAGTACCATTGCATGCAAAAGAGACAAGTCTATAGGGAGCTTAAAAAATGTAGACAAAACTGAAGAGCTTCACAAGTCTACAATGAAGAAGGAAATTGTTAACAAGGAATGTGTCAAGCTTACTCCCAGCAATGGTGGTCATGAAGAAAACAAACCTGCATCTGAAAACAAAACAGATTATAAGAAGGAAAATACAGTGGAACCACCTAACAAGGAGTTTGAAGACCAAACAAAAAAATCCTATGGAAGTATGAAAGAAGATGAAAGTACCATTGCATGCAAAAGAGACAAGTATATAGGGAGCTTAAAAAATGTAGACAAAACTGAAGAGCTTCAGAAGTCTTCAATGAAGAAGGAAATTGTTAACAAGGAATGTGTCAAGCTTACTCCCAGCAATGGTGGTCATGAAGAAAACAAACCTGCATCTAAAAACAAAACAGATTATAAGAAGGAAAATACAGTGGAACCATCTTACAAGGAGTTTGAAGACCAAACAAAAAAATCTTATGGAAGTATGAAAGATGAAAGTAACATTGCATGCAAAAGAGACAAGTTTATAGGCGGGAATAATGAAGACAAAACTGGAGAGCTTCAGAAATCTTCAATGAAGAAGGAGATTGTTAAAGTGGAATGTGTTAAGCTAACTCCCAGCAATGATGGTCATGAAGAAAACAAACCTGCATCTGAATACAAAACAGATTATAAGAAGGAAAATACAATGGAACCATCTAACAAGGAGTTTGAAGACCAAACAAAAAAATCCTATGGAAGTATGAAAGAAGATGAAAGTACCATTGCATGCAAAAGAGACAAGTTTATAGGCAGCTTGTATAATGTAGAGAAAATTGGAGAGCTTCAGAAGTCTTCAAGGAAGGAGACCATCATTAATGAGGAGTGTGTCGAATTATATTCTAGCTATGATGGTGGAAAAGAAATTAAACATGCATTAGACTTCAAGACAAATTATAAAGAACCCATTGTTGCTATGAAGAAGATTCATCCAGCTGTCTCAAAAAGGGAAAATAAACTGAAATCGGCAAGCAATTTTGATCTGGAAAAGAAAATAACTGAAGCACCAGTTTACCAACCATCTAGACCCAAAACCAACAAGGAGAAAGAGTCAACAAATGATATAAGGAAGAAAATACTGCAAAAGATTTATAAAGAGGTTAACATTGCTTCCAAGGTACCAGTTGCAACAGAACAACAGTGGCCACATATGGAAAGCGATCCTGGTGGTAACACACTCTTTGAATATGAAACTACTGATGATGAAATGGATATTTATGATGACCCTAAACCAACCAAAAACAACACAGTTATCATTCCAAAACCAAAGGGAAAATCAGAAAATCCAGTGGCTAATGTCAGAGGTAAGTACATGTTAAACTATCATAAATGTATGGTTATTGACACCAAAGGTCATATGTGACAGACATGTCAGACTGAAAGTTACACAAAAATATCCTACTTTGATTTGGTCCCTTTTTACATAGTCAATAATATATTAAAAAGCTTTTTTATTTCTTCGCATCATTAAACAGAAAAATGGTAAATATGAGAGAAGGAACATTATTTTATGTTTGAAGGATTTGTATGGAAAAGTTGGATATGGAAACTATTGGAATGTTTTGGAATTTTGTTCAGAAAAATTTACTTCACTGTCATCTTTATGGTGTAACTTTTTTGTAACGTTGTTGTTAAGGATGTAACATCATTACATATTTTGTCATTTGTTAATATACTATTACCTGGATGATATACGATTGCAATGGTCTTGGAAATGTTTGCAAATATATGAGTTTTTATAATAAATACAGAATTTGTTTGTGCATTTACAGATACAACAAAAGTTAAGGACTTTACAAATCAAAACAGGTTAGTTCATGACTAAACACAGTTGTTTTTTTACAGCATAAATCTTGTTGCCTATGGGAGATAACTCTAATTTTGTTAACCAAGTTTGTGTAATTTACAGTAATAAAAATGTATAAAAAAAATTCTCTTTCAGAAAATGTTAAAATAAAGAAACAAATTATATTTTAGACTATATTTTTTATCAAAACAGGGCAATACTTTAATCAAAGATAATTACAAGACAAAATAGCTTACTTTAGAGCTTATAGGTTAAAACACTACAACATAAGCTCTACTGAGCTTCTAAAATCAATTTACAAAAGCAAACATTTTTTTACTATTTGATAAAAATATTTATTACAGGCCAATGGATTCAAAGTATGACCAGTGTACATACAGTCCATCAGAATTTCTAAATGAGTATACAACTGAGGACTTTATCACTGATGTGGATGTCTGTCTTGCCAACTTACAACCTAAATCAGCACCACCAAAGCCCAGGGACACAACTCTAGCCCCTAACCCATTTCCAGTGAATAAGAATAATTTGCCACAAGTTTGTCCACCTAAAAGGGAGAGGCCTGCATACAGAAAAAAAAAGATTATGTACAATCCCTTACTAGCAGGTATTTATTTTATGCTTATTGAATTGTTGAAAGACAAAAATTTTTGCTCAAAAAGCACTTGTAAATAACAATAACACTGAATCCTCCATAGAATGAGTAAGGGTGAAGGATGTCAAGGGGAGGTGTTTAAATTGTTAGCCCCTTTTACACTCACAGAGGATGGAGCATATAGTGTTTGCTTTGTCCTTTAAATTCCATTTCTTATTTTTAGGAGCATATATTGTTTGCACCCTGCCCACAGTGAGACTCAAACCCGCAACTTGTGTTGACAGACCAGGTTATCAATAGTAGATGAACTACCTTAACCACTCGGCCACCAATTGCCCTTAAGAGTATATATCTTTAATCTAGTTTTGAGACAAAGTAGGAATGCACAAACAAAACTGTTTGACATATATACACTTTAATCATGGAGGTTGGATAGATCATCACACAAAGAATTGCAGTACAGAAGAACCATAACACTACTACATTACTTGTTGAGTTATCTCCCTTTGTTTTTTTTTGTGTGCTGGAAAGTGTCTGGATGAATGGACTTTAGACTGAGTATATAGGTACCTAGTGCCGAGAAGTGTAGTGCACAAGAGTAATTACTCTACCTACCTAAATTTTTTAGTTATCTCCCTTAGTTTATTATTTTTTTTTTTCTGAAAAATAAGTTTTAAATAAATTACTGGATGGATTCTCTTCAAACTTGGTACATATGTAGATGGTAATGAGTACCTTTTGTTTCTTTGCATTATTTACTTAAAAATTAAGTAGCGAATTCCAAACCCAATGTATTGTGATTACCACTATTGAAATTCATTGCACACCTCTAGAGAAGAGTTGTACTGTTCATTTATTATCAAGAATGTCTTTGGGAAGCATCCACTGTCCGACCAAGGGCATTTAGTTGTTGGTGTAGGACGTAAAAAACTTCCCAAGTCAAGGGAAGCATCCATCAGTTGTTCAGATATTACTAGTTTTTGTCAAAGTTACACAATGTAATAATTGCTAATTGCTTCAAAAAATTCTAGTAATAAATGCACAGTGACAATTTCGAGACACTTAACACAAACTTTATACCAGTACATAAATTCTTTTTTCTTGTTGATTTGTCATTAGGTAATATAAAAAATAAATTAGAATTCAGACTGAAATATTTATAATGTGATACCCTCAATTTGGATACGAGTGTCTGTCTGGTTTGTCTGTGCCAATTGCAAAATATTTTTTTTAAGAAGATAATTAGGAAAATGAATTTTGTTAAACCTTTGATAATAATTCAAGTTGAATTTTCCAATTTAAATTTTTTTATAGGTCCAAGGTCAAGGTAAAAATTGCCTTTTGAGATGGACTGTTATCATGCATCTATGGGTGTCTCTTTAACTTACAGATTGTATTTTTCTTGTTTTTTCTTTACTTTGAAATGGTAAAGACAATAAAGTCCATTTACTTAGTACCATAAATGTTTAATGTGAAAAAAGCCTAAAAAACACATTTAAATACACATGGGACATCATTTTATTTGACATTTATCTTACTAAACCTAACCTTTGGAAGATATTGGAACATGTTTTCCATCCATTTTTAGGTGTTGACGATGATACTGCCTTTAAGAGAATCTCTGCTCCAGCTCAACTTGGAAAGCTGAAAGAAGTACGCAACAGACTGGAACCCACTCCAGAAATTTTTTTACAAACTGGTAAAAAGGAGACAAACTTTGATGATGTAATCAAAAATATGTCATTCCCAACTTTCCCTGCAACTCCACTTGGAAAACTGCAGCCAAAAGGTAGAGATTCTTCAATGGTAGATGTGAAATTTTTTACACAGTATCAAGCTGCTGGTCTTGAAGATACAAGGATACTTCAACGGAAGCAGATGAAGTCATCAAAGCACCAACAACTAAGCAATCTGGATAACTTGACACAGTCACAGAAAAACAAATATTCAAAGCTTCAGTGCACATTCAGAGCTAGAGATGATCGCTTACCAGATGCAAAGTTTTGGACTGATCTTGCTAAAGGTAAACTTCCACCTGAACATAAAAGTCAAAAGGCAGAAAATGAAGACAAGGTGATGAAAGCATCTCGGTGTTATTTCAATGAGCCACCATTGGGAGTAGACAATGAATTGCGAGGGAGGCATCACTCCAAAAGAGATGAGAATCTAGAGTTCTTTCTTACAATATCCAGAAACCCATGCACCTTTTATGAAGAACCAGCAGGTCCCTATGATGAGCCAGAGCCTTCCAATGTGCCTCCAGGTTACAAGCGACAGAAATATGACGCAGATGATCCATACAACTAGGTTTTCATCAGCCCGTTTTTTCAGATGGTCTGCACAATTTCTCCTCAATTTGATTTAAAATGCCAATTCAAATTAATCTACGAAAATTTATTAAACATGAAGTTCTAAATGGATATTTATGACCAGTAAAAAAATATAAATATGTACATTTTCCTAATTAATGGATTTACCTGAATAATATATTTCATTATGAAGTAGTTAATTTTAATATAACAAAAATAATATAACCTGAATAATATATTTCATTATGAAGTTGTTAATTTTAATATAACAAAAATAATATAACCCGAATAATATATTTCATTACAAAGTAGTTTATTTTCAAATGACAAAAATAATGTAACTGTTTTAAGTTATTGATATTAGAATATATTTCTCCTAACAAATGGAATATATATTTGTTATTTCATTTACATTTAATTCCACACTTGAAACAAAAAGTTGGTGCAGGCAGTCTCTACCAAATTTTTCATGTGTAAGTGAACACCTCATTTCTGTTTCATGTAAGTACAATGTACAGGAAGCACACACAAAAAGATTGAATATTTATCCATAAATTTTGTAAAATTGTATAAAAATTAAATTAACTATTACATGTACATCAGATTATCATGTATTGTTACGAGATTTTGAGTGGTAAATGCTCCACCTTTACCTGAAATCCAATCATGAGTCAATTACATTGATGGAACTTGAATTTTGTAAATATTTGCCCATTCTCAAATCTTATGTTTAAATCACATTATCAGTGATAATTATGTAAATATTGTACACATCACTCAGTCTACACTCAGGAATAAAAGTACGCTGGAATAAAAGTACGCTTACATCTACCGTCCTTATTAATGGTGGCAGGATTATGAATCTTTTTTATTGTTTTCATATTATTTTTATATAGCTAAATGTTAGTATGGAGTTTGTAATACTATTTATTTTACCCTTTAATGGTGCTAAGATTATGACTGTGATATCTTTGTTAGTTTTGAGAGTATATTTTTTTCTTCAGTTACATGTTTGTACAATTTATTGACTCTTATCATTAATGTTGCTTATACTGTGACTGTGATATATTTGTTAGTTTTGAGATTATTTTTATATCATTTTTTTTCTTCAGTTACATGTTTGTACAATTTATTGACTCTTATCATTAATGTTGCTTATACTGTGACTGTGATATATTTGTTAGTTTTGAGATTATTTATATATCATTTTTTTTCTTCAGTTACATGTTTGTACAATTTATTGACTCTAATCATTCATGTTGCTTATACTGTGACTGTGATATATTTGAGATCTCAGATTATGTTATACACTTATGTGCTGGACACCTATGTCAAATGTTTTTAAATAAAATTTTGCATAAAAAGTTTGTGGAATTTTCTGTCTGTTGACAGATCTATCAAATCTGTTGTTTTTGTTTAACATAAATTTCAGCAATTTTTCAACTGCATTGTTCTGTCCATTTTTTGTTGAGGAAGACGCCAGAGTACACGAGAAACTCAGACCTTGGACATTCAATCCACTTTAACAAGGCAGCAAAAAATAAAACACTGAAACCTGTTGTAAGAGACCACTCCAAGAACAGCAAAATGTTAGTCTTGTAAGACTGATGGTATCAGTTAAAAAGGTTAAAATCAATAAAGGATTCTATAAATAATGGTGATCTTAAAAATTGAATCGATTGGATTCCTCACCAATAAACAATGAACATCATGGATATAGCTGCACAATTGCTGAAATGTCATAAAACGCTATTTAATTAATCATTCCCTATTACATCTGGTGTGGAATCGATTCTAATGTAACATCGAGTGCTCTTGAGCTAGAAGTGGTAACATTTCTGGTGTCTAATTTTATTGAAAACAAGTTGAACAGAAAACTTTCCTTTTATCTCTAGTGAGGTGTTGTTATTGTACCAATTTGTATGACCTGTATTGGAATTGATCCATGCAATACAAGGTGTTGCACTGGGCAAATTGAGAAATGTCAAATTTTTGAAACAAAAATAAAATAAAATACAAATATTAAGAAAGGGTTGGTTTGTGAAAAAAAAAAAAATAAATAGACAATAGAAAATATTTATTTGCATAAACACATTTACATTAAATGGTTATGGCACAAAGAATAAGCAAAAATGTCAATAACAGTTTATACCGGTAATTACAAACATAGCAATATTAACATGGCATGACAGCGGTACTAATTTATTTATTATACTTTTAATTGTGTTTTCTCATCTGCCAGCATTCTTGTAGAAATTTAATAAAAGTTTTAATAATTGGGTAGGTTTTGTTATTTAGAAGAAATTTAATTTCTTTCATTGTTAGAGTATGAGGAAACGGATGTCCTAGTAGATTTTTAAGTTTTTCAATAAGGTTATTTCTTGGATTGTTGTAATGAGGACAAGTTGATAGAAAATGGAACTCGTCCTAAATGTTTTTATTATCACAGGAGAGATAAAGGATTAACAACGTCCACAAATAGAGATTACAACATAAAAGCTTGTAAATCTGCAAATGTTATGTATCATGAATTGGAGGACCTTGTTATTACATGAGAAGTGTGTACCGGAAGCAGAATTTTAGTTGGTTAAGTTATGGAAATTGGAAACTGAAACACATAAACGACACAATCTCTACTCTTGAATGTGCCACTAGAGATTTAGAAAATGCAGAATCAATGTAAGAACAGAACACTAGATCTATGAAGTACAACTTGATCTTTGACAATATTGAAGAAACACTCCGTTCCAGACTCCACAAATAAAGAAGACACAGAGTTTATCCTCATACAGCCAATAAGGGACCGACCATTTAACTTGCAGGCGGGGGCCTTGGTTTTTTCCTACAAAAATATTTTGAAAATGATTTTTGATGAAAAAATAAGCAGAGGGTAAAAAGAAATATATTCTGAAGAAGGATTTCTGCTATATAAAATTATGCTAATAATGAAAAAAATATTCTGTCGCGATGACTTCAAAAAATAAATATTTTTCTGACCAACACAAAAAACCAAGTTAAATGGTCTGTCCCTAATACATTTGGTACAGTCACTGCAGGTAGGGTGCGCTTGACTCTATCTTAATTGACAACGATTGCCAGTTTTCCTACCGAAGATCGGGGATGTTTTTCCGGGTACTCCGTTTTCCCCAAATAAAAACTGGACAACTCAACATAGCTGAAAAATTGCTGACAGTGGCGAAAAACAACATTCTTACAAACAGCAAACTATTGGTACAGAGGAGGTAACAAATAAACAAACAGAACAACATACTATATATAATATTTATAAACAATAATAATGACAAAGAAAGTGTTTTGCGCACTTTTAAATAAATTACTACATACAATTCCACATTGTGCATTGGCTCCACACAAAAAAGCTGCGAGGTATCGTGGCAAGATTTGTACATTTTCAAGAGAAGTTATAAGCTTTACAAGCACTTTGAAAAAAAAACAAAGTGTACTCTTAGTTCCCACGAGGAATTCAGAGACCAAGACAAAAGTAGTGGATAAACTTTATGTTGACGGAGAGATACTTCACAAACGTACAAATATAGCAGATAAGCTCCCCTATAGGACAGGCTGGTAGCGAGAACTCTGTTTTGAATAATAAAATACTAAAATTTTGTTGTTTGAATATTTGTGGACTCGAATTTAATTTGTCTAACCCAGATTTTCATAATCTCATAAGAAAATATGACATTTTATTATTGCAGGGAACAAAAACTGTTATTTTTATCAGCTAGATTGGGCCAGTGATTATATTATACCCCGTGAGGGGTTGAAGGCATACATAAACAAAAATTAACAACAAATCATTTAGTAGAATCATGCAATCTTCAAGTCTACTTTCCTCAGTATTAAAGACTTTTTAATAAATGGAGCAACAATACCAATACCAATTACCAATACCAATATTTTATTCCAATTAAGGTCCCACAAGGGGCAAAGACAAAAAATTTACATGTATGATTAAGGAACAGTACATTACAATTTTAACAGAGTTACACAAGTTGTAATAGTGTTAAACATTTTTATAAAATTGGTGTTGTGTGCACAGTGTGACAAGGTTGAAACATAATATTATTCATAATGTCCGTATTTAAGTCACCAGACGGTGCTTAAGAATTCTATTGAACAGAAAAAGTGTTTTTCACCAAGATTTGATGTTTATTTTATTTGGTAGTAGTAGTAGTAGTAGTAGTAGTAGTAGTAGTAGTGTCATTATCTAACTGGGAGAGACACCAGGGGGCGGTGCTTAATAGAGTCATGGTAGACTCTCCCCGTGTCTAACCCAGAAAGACAACAAACTGCAAATGACTCCAAGAAGACATTATATTTATATATTTATTTATACCATTTTCATAACTAGTTGTAATGTTATTTTCTAAATTTTTTCTTATATCCGAGTATTTCGGATATATCTCCTATGCTACTCCTGAAAATATAAACAAACAAGCAGCAGTATCTCATTGATAATTTGTTAACTATGTATAGAGGTGGTGGGTGGGCGGGTTTTAACTTTTAATATTGACGCTTAGCACTGCTAAAACACAACTTGACTTTGCAAATTCCCAAACAGAAAGACATAATGAGGTCACCCAGCCTCCTTGCTAGGTTTCGTGGTACATTAATCAAGTTTACAAAAATTGAAATGATATCATTTGGGTTATACGGTCAGCAGCAAAAAGCTGACATGCGGATAAAGATTAGAGGTCGTCAACCTCAAAAGAAAGATAACTCTAGTTAGCATGCCGAGCAAGAGCCTTCACAATGTTAATCTGATTTATACCAAAACGCATAAATCGATTTAACCTAGATTCGGCATTACAAGAAGTGACTGGCCTTGGATTCACAATAAATAATTCAACAAGCAAGACCAATGTCGGTTAAAACGAACTCATCGATGTTCGTCATTTGACCCAGATGTATTAGGACCGTACGACCGGTGATGATTTCCATGTATCTTGTAATGGAGTACAACGGACACCAATGATGACTCATATCTTTTCGTGGCAACTTGATAATTTAAAAGACTACAGTAGTTAAATTGTTTAATGGCGATATAAAGGTCATGGCTCACAAAAATTGGACTGCCATTAGAAGGGGCAAGTCCAAGACATTACTTTAGCATAATCATGATTAAGTGGATAATCACGATTAACATTACAAAATTAAACGTCCTTATTATGGTAAATAATTGTCATTAGCATTATCATTATAATGAAGAAATAACTATTCACATTCCAATTAGATGATCACGTGACTGGCCCTGGGAAACAGAAGCTCAGTTAACGGATATTAAAGTGCATTAGGTTGGTGTTGTGTCGCATTTTCGCCACATGACCGGATAATCCGGTCACCGCCACAAAGCGGACAAGAGACACAACACAATTTATTTAGAGTGGAGCCATGCCTTACAACGCCCAAATTTGCGTAACAAACAGTTATATAACGTTATATACATTAACCAGCATTACTTTATGGTATGAGCTAAAATTGCTTTATAATAAAGACAAAATTACGATCATCAGTATTCTGACTCTTTATATTGCAACATTAAAGGTGATTAATTAATCACTTGATAAAAATTCAAAAAGGAATGACTGCAATCTGTGCAGAAAAATTCTAGTAGCCATGTCAGATAGGTGAACTCCATCCGCACCGAACATTTCCCAGTCCGCATGGGTGAGTTCTGGATACTTGATATACCCCCCTCCAGACTGAATACATATCCAGGAAGCATAGTTATTGATTCTTTTGGCGGATCTATTCATTGCTACCCGGTCTTTACTAAAGCGCCAAACTAATCTAGGGAGAATTTGAGACCAAACAAATTTAGTATTGGGCAATAATCGCATTAATCTACTCAAAGTGTCTCTAACTTCTAATCTGTATTTTTTTAGTTTAATTGCCCCAACACTGTTACCCCCACAATGTATAACTAAAACATCTGGGGTTTGTTCAAAAGTAAGTAGGTACCTAACCCTGTGATACAGTTCACCCCAGGTCATGCCTTCTTTTCCTTGCCACCAAACTGTAGCATTCCTGCGTTGAAGCCCAAGGTTAAGGCCATCGTAATTACCTCTTGCATATACTATCGCCCTCTTTATGACGGAGGACCCTACTATCCACACACATTTCTTTTCAGGAAAAGCAATAAAACCTAACAATAAAAGTTTATACGTTTACATATAAAAATATCACACTCTACCTCAAAACCGTATATATAACAATTGAAAGCCGAATAATATAATTACCACTTAAAACAAAAATGGCCTGTATATAGATACATTTCTTAGACTCCGTTAAAAGGGATGTAATTAAATCACCGTTAAATTAATACCACATAAGTTTTTATGTATACTGGATTAGTTATTCCTAGACTTGCCACAAGTCCCTTTGAATTTTTTGCTATGAGAGAGATACACCTTTATTATCAACATTTCCTATACTATCAGCTTGTGTACAAAGGGACTTGTAAAGTCTGCAGAGGCTGTGACCATATTCCAGTCACCTATAAATAGAACTCATAAACATCTCAAACCTTCCCAGTGAAAGATAATAAAATTTAATTGGTTCTGACAGCAGAGTTTTAATTTAACATTTGTGGTGTCATATTACAGAAAGCTTAAGATAACTTTTAATGTAACGGTTGTAAAGTAAAAGTGATCCTAGTGGATTTTTTATAACTTTATTTTTAATATTATTAATTAAAATATTTGATATACAAGAACATGGAAGATATAAATACTAGTGTATCTACAGCTATTTCTTATGGATTGACAAAACTTAAATATGTTGATATTAAACCTGATCAAAAAACAATTGTGGAAGCATATTTATATGGAAAAGATGCATTGTTTTGCTCTCCAACAGGCAGTGGAAAATCACTTACATTTGAAATTGCACCATTTGCATTTGCAAATCTGTTTCAAAGTCATGGAACAATAAAGCCATTGGTAATTGTTGTTTCCCCATTATCATCACTTATGAAGAGTCAAGTTCAAAATTTAAAGGAAAAATCTGTAAATGCAATTTATTTGAAAGATACTAAAGCTTTAACAGCTACTGGTGAATTTGATCCAACAATAAAGAACATCATAGATTTAAAGACTGACATTATATTTGGAAGCCCTGAGACACTTTTGGGACAAAACAGAGGACTTCTAAAGGAATTATCGTCAAAGAAGATGGTCAGATCTATTTTTGTTGATGAAGCTCACTGTATAAGAAAATAGTAAGTACTGTTTTAATATCGACAATAACAATATAATAATAATAATAATATTTAGGCCATATATAAATGAATATGTCAGTTACATGTGAATTTGGATGTACCTTATCTTTGGATTTGTTATGTTCAATGTAATACACATATTTTTAAAAATAGTGATTAACACAAATTCATTCATTTTTTTAATTAAAAAGAGGGGGAAAACAGCAATCATAATGTACATAAATTAAAGACATAACCTGAAAAAAAGTAATATAAATGAAAGTAAAAATAAAACAAGTACTTGAGAGTAATCAATAACATTTTTATTTATTGATGTATGATGAAAAGCTATAGAAAAATAATATAAATTTACCTCACTTTATATGAATAAACCAACTGAAAAAGTTTTTCAGTTAACAGTACAGCAAAACAAATTTCTATGAATAGTTTTCTATTTTCAGTGGCATTTCAAGCAATAAAAAGAAACCGGCCTATCGTCCACACTATGGTCAGCTTGGTGAAATCAGGTCGTTATTTGGCTCAGAAATTCCTGTTTTTGCTCTCACTGCTACAGCTTCTCCAGAGGTTAAAAATGTAATAACAAAGGAACTTTGTATGATTGACTTCGTGGAAGTTTCATGTTCTCCTAATAAACCTAACATTACTTACTGGGTCCTAGAACTACAGACAGGAGATATCTGTGAACATTTTCAATGGCTCGTTAATTTGCTTCGTGAATCTAATTTATCTCATCCTCGAATGATTATATTTTTTCGACAAATCAAACATATTGCAGAGGTTTATGAACATCTAATATCAAGCCTAGGAACGTCTGCGTATGTAAATTACAAAGATAAAGGACCGAATGATGATCGTAACAGGTTGTTTGAGATGTTCCACTTAAAGACTGACGAGGAAGTCAAAGACAACATATGTTCTAACTACCAAAATCCAGATGGTAATATCCGAGTGGTCCTGTCTTCCACTTCATTCAGTATGGGATTAGATGTGAAAGGAGTAGACTATGTCATACATTATGGACCAGCTAATGACATTGATGAATATGTACAAGAGACTGGACGAGCAGGACGAGACTTTACCAGAAAATGTCATGCTATATTAATAAAGCATAAACGCTGTTTAAACAATCAAAATATTTCAAAAGAAATGAAGGACTATGTCAAGAAAAATAGTTGTAGACGAAATTCAATTTTACAATTCTTTGGTTTTTCAACACTGGAAACATATCCAACACATGAATGTTGTGATGTTTGTTTAGCATGTTGCAAGTGTAGTTGCTCATGTGTAGGCAAACACACATGCGACTCTAACACATGTAAACAATCTGTTCCATCAATAATTTCTGCAATCATGACAACAACAAATGAACATTCTAATGAAAGCACTTTGTGTAGTTCTGACAGTTCTGACAGCGACATAGAATTACAATCAAGGAGACCACAAATACTTTACAGTTCAAGTGATTCTGATCAAAATTAAAATGTTGAAAGCAAACCATTTAACTGTGTTTATAATTTGTAAATTTATGTTTTAGTAATTGTGATAAAAGTGTTTTTGATTAAACTTCTTTAAACATGATGTCATCCAATCTCTGAGCTTGTCCATATCTAAGCCTTTCAGTGGATTTTCATGAATGTCTGGAAATGCATGATATTGTCGTCCAGGAATAAAACTAAACAAGTCCCTTCCATGGAACTGTCTAACCAGTGAAATGATGTCATTTTCAAAATTTGCTTCCTTATGCTTTCCAGATGGTCTTACAACTTTGTTCATTCTATCGAACTGTTTAACAATACTATCTACCTTTTGTGAACTTCTGCTTACACGGTTTAAGGTGCGTTCTGTAAAAATACCTCTATAGCTATGTGCATCATCTTTGAAAATTTTGTTACAGTGCTCTACATCCATATCATTTGGGAAGTTGGTGTTTATTTGACCTGCATGGTTGACTGTTCTGTTCCAAATTAAACGTTCAGCTAAGCGTTCAGTCAAAAGAACCTTTGACTGGGCTATGGTTTCTAATATGCCATGGGCATACTTCGGACAATTCCTTAGCTTATAATAAAGACATAAAAAATGGTTGATTCTCATTATTCTCTCTCCATCCCCCATGCTTATACTGTCCCTTTGGTTCAGATATAACAGTCCGAGTGTAATTGTTAATTTAGTATACTTCAATACAAAATCATCTGATGATGACAACTGCTGTTCTAAAGATGTTGTACCATTTGCTGTTTGGTTGAATGATGGATCAAAATGTTGGTGAACATTTGCTTCATGCTTTCGCAAAGCAGTTTTCTTTCTGTAAATCTTATTGCAGTATCTGCACTTGAGTGTTAGACATTGGGGGCCATAATCTGGCATCACAGGAACTTCAACAACTGTATACATGCTTGCAAAATTCCTGGCATGTTTTAACAGATATGTCTTCATTTCATCTGAATTTCCTACTGGTCCAGTATAAATGTTGACAGATGGTTGCGATTCTAGTGAATCCATTCCAAAATATGATAATGCACCAGTAACAATATAAGATTTTGTCACTTTCTCCACTAAATCTGCACTAGCATAAAAGTCATCAGCAGGATCCTTTGTAACGTTTCTTGCATTCAGTGTATTCCTTGCAGCATAAAAAGTTCCTATATCACATGCAGACATTGGATTATACAAAAAACTCCAAATAACCTACAAAGACAGACATACAATATATGTTGGCCTAATAAATAAAATATTTCATACTAAAACACAAATTTCATTTCTTACTATTTCAAAAAAACTGCACTATAGATAGTTTTTGTTCAAACATTCCCTCTGGTTTTGATTCTATGTTTTAATATATACTCAAAAGTTATACTGTAACTGTGCTAACAATGTGTAATTTAAGTGTATATGGATCAATATAAAAGAAACGTTTTAATGTTTACTTTGACTTACTTTTAAAAATTCAGCTTGATTGTGAAATTCCTCCATTTTGGGAATAAGACCTTCAAGTCGTTTGGAAGGAGTGCGACTATTTCTTTTAGAAGCTTGTGCTTGTTTGTGGCGTTCAAATGTTAAATAATCTCCTCCACTTAGAACCTTTTCAGGTTTCACTGTCCAGTCATCGGTTTCGTCATTCCCGGGTACATATTTATGTAAGAACTCGCAAATTTCCGTCATTTGGTCATTAAACTGCTCATTTTTTTGCAAAACACCCAGGTTTATCTGAAAGGAAACAAACAAATAATAAGAATAAATATAACTAGATGTTCATTATGAAAAGCATACATTCACTAGAGGATTATAAATGTATCATTCAACAAATAAATGGTTTTAATTGACTGATTTTAAGACTTTTTAAAGATTTTGGTACTACTCTTTTTGCCCCTCTTTGCCAATGGTGAATACCTTTATCAAAACTGCTTCATAATAAACAGTCTGTGACCCATGACTATACATCAATGTCGGTCAAAACAGCTTTAAAAAGATGCAGTAACAAAAGAAAAAACACATTACTGTATGAAACTTACCCGAACTGTTTTCTGTGACATCTCCTGCATGTACTTATGTTCAATGTAATTAGGTATTACATTCTGGTAAACTCTGAAACATGGTATAAGCGTTGCCCAGTATTGTGCTACAAGATGACTAAATTCGTTTATGAGACAATCTTGGTCATTCAATGAAGGAAGAAATGTGGAGAAAGGTACATTATAAATATCCAGTTTTGGTTTAGTATTGTCCAGAGTATTTCCTGACACACGATTTTTGTAGGCACATATCTGATAGAGATGTTGGTCTTTGTTTTGGTTTTCTATAGTCATATGTCGAACCTTTGACTTCATGTCGACATTGTCCCCTACAAAATAAAAGCCTTCGTGCATTTTGGTTCTGTGGATTTCTAATTGTTTTTCCAAATCTGACAATCTGAAAACTTGGTCAACAGATTCAATTGCTTCTGCATCAAACAAGGCAATTGATTGTTGTGCATCTCTAATTTGTTCAACTAAAGACAATTCCATTCTTCGATCCTCTTCAATTTGTTGTGCCCATGACTGTATGTCATCTGTCCAGTTTGTTGCATATGTATCAGCAATATTCAGGGTTGCTGGATAGGAAAGACAATCATACATAGAATTTAGCCTAGTAAATGCTGACTTTTTACATCCCCCTTTCAGTAGCATTAAGCTAACAACATGTTGCACAGCATTCAAGTCTCGATTATAAACTGATAACAGCTTACATCCTGCTGATACAATGCCACTTAGAAGGTTTTCTTCATTTTTAAATTTGTTTCTTTTATGTGATGGATTCGCTGTTATATTTTCCAAAATCTTTTTGAATAATGGAGCCTTTTCTGTCCATTCTGATATTATTTTGGTCCATGTTAAAAGTTTCAGGCTATTCAAATCAGTCTGCCTTAAAATAGAGTTGGTCCTTTTCAGGCTTAAAACTTTTATTTCCTCCCTAACATTACAAAGAAAGATGTCTTCAAACACATCTCGTATATCTTTTGATATTAAACAAGTATGTGCTATTTTTCTAGTGTCACCAGTAAAGAGTGAATCCAATATAGGTAGATAGTCAATACTGAGGATGTGTTCAGACCTCCTTGTTCCATGTTTAATCTTTACCTGAAACCAATGAATTAAGATATAAGATAAAAATAAAATTTACTATTCCTGCATCTTTTATGTTATTAAGCTAAATACTTAAACATAAGTCACTGGAAGGCAAAACAGTAAAATAATTTGTTCATAAGGTTCAAATAGACATGAAATAAAAATGAATAATTTTATATCTTAACATGAAAATAAACAAATGTAATATCTAACTTCATCCTAATAAAAAAAATTATACAACTAACTTTCAAAAAAGGGATACCTATTATAAATTACTTATAGTAATTATTCAAGTATAATAATTCTATCTTTTAATATAATTGCTTTTACCTGGACAAGGTTTGCAGGTAGGAAGGATTCTTCTGTTTCTTGTTCTTTTCCATATTCTACTTGACAGTCAGAAAGGTTCAGAAATAGCTCCACATTGGGATCACTGACCACTTCATCAGAGTTTCTGAATAAAGCTCTTTTAGATGATGTATCTCCTTCACAAATTTGTCTTTTAGGCGTTGGATTTTCTTTTCCGTGAGATTTTTTAAGTTAACTATGGTCTTATTGTATGATTCTTTCAAAGCTTTTACAGTGTCTTCAATTTTTTGAACATTCCTTAAACACTTTCTACATAATATGTCAGTATGCAAATCTTGGCAGATACAAATATCTAAATGCTTTTCTATCAAAAGGCAAAATTCTGTTTTCAAACTACCATGAAAAAGCTTTCTCCTGTATTCCCTTTTAATTACTCTATCCCCACATAAAACACAAACTAATTGTTTTGTTGTTGGTGTATAATCAATATAGATGAAATTTTTTTCAGGTGTTAAAATACTTCCTGTAGCCATAAGACACCGAATCAAAATGTTTAATAAAATAACATTACTTAGCATCTGTTTAGAATGTGAAATTCTAGCTGCCTTGTCATCAGAAAGGTTAAGGCACAATCTTGTTATCAGTGATACTTAGTTTTATTGCAATTTTATTACTAATCTGTCAAAGTTAATTAGTTTTATTTGTTTTGTTTTCTGGCCTTATTTTAAGACACTGCAGACTTTACAAGTCCCTTTGTACACAAGCTGATAGTATAGGAAATGTTGATAATAAAGGTGTATCTCTCTCATAGCAAAAAATTCAAAGGGACTTGTGGCAAGTCTAAGTTATTCCTTATGTATGATCTAAACGCACTAGAACTCCAGCGACCTAATTTCTTTATCTCCTCGTCACTAATTCCTTGTGCTGACGCATGAGATGCAGCACCGATTCTAAAAGAATGTGATTTATAACGTGAAGAATCGATTCCCATAACCTTCAAAACCTTTGTAAGAACAGAGGTGAATTGAAAACGCGTAACTGGTTTACCACTGAAATGGCAAAATAAAGGTCCTTCAGTACATGGCCTAAATTTTACATAATTTTTAAACAGCAAAATTGGACAAACGCTTGTTCTTGTTTCTTTTATTCTGATAAAAACCCCCTTACCCGACTGGTCACATTTTGAATGATTAATGCGAATTTTAAGAGATTGAATACCGTCAATATTTTCCATTGCCGTATCTTTGAATTGAATGATTTGCCGTTCCTGGCAGTTTTTCGTAAAAGTTATCTCGCCCACTCGTAAAAAACCGTGAAATGCAATTGAAAAGGCGGAAGCAAATAAATTAGCCTCGTAATCAGAAAAACAAACTGCCGCTAATTTACTTACGATGTTCTCGAGTAACTCTGATGTTATTGGAAGCCTGGTATCCTTAACATAATTCGCCCTTTTCATCCCCTCTAGCATTTTTTTAACAATAAAATTGTTTGAATAATCGCACACGGAAATACCATTCATAACTCTACAACGAAAACCTATTGCTGCAACATAACAAGAAACCGTTTTATATGCTTTGCCCTTTAGGGACATGTACGCTATAAATAAAATTATATGCGATGGAGGGGGTGGCCACACCATCTCTAAACCATACTCTTCACGAAAATTTTGAAAACTGTTTAACCCTGTGGTGTAAGTGTCCTTGGTGTTCTGTGCTAACGATGCCCCCACTAACCGACCAACTTCAGCTCCGATAGCATCTGGAGAAATTCTCTGGGTACTCTCGTCATTTCTGCATCTGCTTCTGGTGCCAATGTTCTGAATCTTTGCCACTGTTTACGACTAATTGCGTCACTAACGGTGTTGAGACGGCCCTCTATGTGTGCAGCTTTAAATTGCATGTTATTCAACATAGTATGCAAAACAAAGGGCCGAATCAACCCCATAACTCGCTTTGACTTAGATGTTTTCTTGTTTAAGATAGAAACTAGTGCCTTATTATCTGTGTGAAACATAACCCGTTTGTTAACTAATAGGTCTTTGAATAACCAAACTGAAAGCACAATCGGGACAAGCTCTAAAAAGGTAATGTCCGACATAATTTCTTTGTTATTCCAAGGACTAGGCCACTGCAAATAAGTCCAATGACCCGAAAAGTAAACTGCGCAACCTAAATATGGGTTCCCTGCACTGTCACTGAACAACTCAAGTTCCTGATTAGTAAACCATTGATTAATTCCAAAAGACAATGTACCATTGAAATCTTTCAAAAACCTGAGCCAAACTCGCATATCCTCCTTCATACCCCATGATACTCGTATATGGTGCCTAGGATTACTTAATCCGCACAATGCATCACAGAAGCTGCGATTGAAAGCCCTAACAGATGGTATTGCTCTCGCACAAAAATTTAAAGAGCCTACTAAAGATTGTAAATCCTTCAGCATAACCGATTTCTTCCGTAAAACGAATTCCAATTTTTCCTTTACCTCGATCAACTTGTCAATAGGAAATCGTATAGACATTTTAACCGTGTCAATTTCCAACCCTAAAAATACCATTGTACATGAAGGGCCCAATGTTTTGTCCTCGGCTATAGGAACCCCTAGGTCGTCGCATAGAGCCTGGAAACAATCCATCAACTGTAGACACTCGCCCGATCCAGGCTTTCCAACCAATAAGAAATCATCAAGATAATGTTCTATAGTATGTTTGCCAGATCTAGCTTTGAGCGCCCATTCAAGAAAACTCGAGAATTTTTCAAATAGGGCGCATGAAACTGAACAGCCCATCGGTAAACATTTATCGAAATAAAATTTTTGTTGGAAGTGAAACCCAAAAAGTTCAAAGTCATCAGGATGTAAAATTAATAAACGAAATGCGGACTTTATGTCCATTCGGGCTAATTCTGCAACCGGACCTACTTCGGCAATAGTGGACAATACCTTGTCAAATGAAGTATATTGAACAGTGGACAACTCGGGGTCGATATAGCTATTAACACTATTTCCAAGCGGAAAACTTAAATGGTGAATCATACGCCAGCCAGTTGGCTTTTTTGCATCAAGGCCTATTGGCGATAAACGCAAATTGCGTAATGGTCTTGTATCAAATGGTCCAGCAATACGCCCAGCTTCCTTCTCTTTGGCAATTTTTTCTGCAAGCTCCCCCCTGTGTTGTTCCGCTGAAATAAGATTACGGCAATTCACTTGCAAACGTGGTCCTGTGTAATTAACTCTAAAACCATTTTTGAATCCATCCAGTAATAAATTTGCATCATCAACGTTGGGATATCTATCTAAATACATTTCGAGCTTATCAAATGGTCCAGCAATACGCCCAGCTTCCTTCTCTTTGGCAATTTTTTCTGCAAGCTCCCCCCTGTGTTGTTCCGCTGAAATAAGATTACGGCAATTCACTTGCAAACGTGGTCCTGTGTAATTAACTCTAAAACCATTTTTGAATCCATCCAGTAATAAATTTGCATCATCAACGTTGGGATATCTATCTAAATACATTTCGAGCTTATCAATTTTAATTGGGGTTTTTCCTAACTGCAGAAGTTTGGAAATTTCTCGGGACGACCCCGTGTTCAGGCTTTCTTTGGATGTTTCCTTGACGAAAACGAAAGAAAGGATTTTGTGATGTCTCTGACGTAGACCCAACCTGATCCCCTTTATCATACATTTTTTGTTGGTAAAATGGTTTATTATTTTGAAAATTCTGCCCCCCTTTTGTAATGTTGCAAAAAATTGCTCCATGTGGTCCCATACACTTCAAGCATTTATGGGTGTAACGGCAGCCTGTACGACCACATAACCCCGTATTATTATACTTATAACATTTACCAATATTTATATTGGTCTCCACTATTGACTTATGACCCTGGGAAATGTACAGTAGCCATAATTCCATGTCTACAACGCTCCATGACATCGATACATTTCTAGACTTCTTTAGCCTGAATTGCTGATCGTAGCTCAGCCAACCTAAATCCGTACACCTACTCGCTCCTAGCTTTATATTTGACATATATTTTAAAATTCCTTGTATAGCGTTAGGATGCGCCCCTGTGTACAAAGAAGCGTAAATTAAAAATGCATCAATCCAAGTACTAATATCTGTAATTTTTTTCTTGTTGGTTTGCTTTACATTAATATTTCCGTCGTTATCAACCACTAAGGCTTTTGAATGAACGATAACGGGATTCATAATGAGAGATTCTAAATCGATGTATTCCCCGTTAACTATCTTATCCCTAACTAATTGTGTCACGTGCATGCCAAGTTCATCATGAAAACTTTGTGCACTGTGCACATTAAACCCCCCGTCTAAAATTTGACTACTAACGTTAGCATATGTACCTGTATTTGATGGCTGTTGAAAGGTGTCTGGGGTTGCCGAAATCTGTGGAGATCTCCCTATAGCTTGGACAGCGTGGGCAATTTGATCCTGTATTTCTGGCATAATTTTTTCCACCACTGATTGAGCGACCTGGTCAATGTTGTTCCCAAGCTGGTTGCTCTCTGCAGTCCAGCTCCCTGTCAACGAAATATCTGTATCTACCGGACCACGAGCCCTCTTAGGTCGAGTAGTATTTTCAGTTTCCTGCGAAGTCTGGTTGATGGTGACGTCTGAGCTATTCCCATGCAACTTTCTCTGTTTTCTCTTCGTACCAATCCTGTTTACTTCTGCGTAAGGACTGTTAGACACTCTTGCCGTCCGTCCCATTCTTTTTGGTGAACTTTTAATTGTTTAACTTTTAACTTTTAATATTGACGCTTAGCACTGCTAAAACACAACTTGACTTTGCAAATTCCCAAACAGAAAGACATAATGAGGTCACCCAGCCTCCTTGCTAGGTTTCGTGGTACATTAATCAAGTTTACAAAAATTGAAATGATATCATTTGGGTTATACGGTCAGCAGCAAAAAGCTGACATGCGGATAAAGATTAGAGGTCGTCAACCTCAAAAGAAAGATAACTCTAGTTAGCATGCCGAGCAAGAGCCTTCACAATGTTAATCTGATTTATACCAAAACGCATAAATCGATTTATTTATACCATTTTCATAACTAGTTGTAATGTTATTTTCTAAATTTTTTCTTATATCCGAGTATTTCGGACAATGGAAAAAGTAGTGAATTTCATCTTCTAATACATTGTTGGTACACATTGTACATAGTCTATTTGGCATTTTCACTCTTTTGTATCTTCCTCTTTCAATTTCAAGGAAATGATCACTTGTTCTCATTTTACATATATTTCTTCTGTTTTCAAAGTTTGTTTTTAATAAATATTCATCTATGTTATATTCAGTTTTAATTTTACTGTCTAAATATATTTTATTTTCTGGTGTAAGTTTATTTAGTTTTTGAAAAAAGCATTTTACATACATGTAGTTATCTTTAAAATTTGTGTTTAATGTCTTTGTAAAAAAGTCAAGTTTTTATTATAGTTAATATTTTTTAGTTCTTCTATTTCTATATTATTTGAACTGCATATATTATGTACATATGAAAACCAGGAGTATGTACCTTTATTATGCAGGGACTGTGATAATAAGAATGCATCATCTAGCAAAGGATTACTAGTATGGTGTAGAGGTCTTGTTAGGTATTTGATTGACTGTATTTTAATAAATGTATCTACAGGATATTGAGCTAATTCAGCTCTAGCTGCTATGTTTACAGACTGTTTGCTCAAACCTAATGTGTATTTACAAAATTTTAGATTTACCTTTTCAATGAAACTAGTATCTATTAACGAAATATTATTTTTTTTATTATTAATTTTCTTCTCCCCGTTTAGATGCTATTATACAGTGAAAGCAAAACATAGAAACACTTTTAACCCTAGTATTGACTGACCATGCTTTCACTAAAAATCTGGAGGAATTATTGTAAAAAAGTCTTTCTGATCATATTAAATTTATCGACTCAGATTCAGACTTTTTATTATAGTTCAAGATTATTATCGATGGGTCTCTTCTTAAAGATGCAAATAATACTTTAGTTTATTTACCCCCGGAGCATACGAAATATGCATCAGAAGAAGCGTTTCTGAACCTGATTTTCAAGTGAAATGTTTATTGTCCTACAAATGGAGAAAACGTCTTTTGAGGGATTTTAATGCAATAAAGGATAAACTTTAAGATTTTGTGGTACCAGATGAATCTCTTTCAGATGTACATGTTTTTGATTTAAACGGTGATCCAAACAGGATATAGGCTATGCGGGATTTGAGAATTTAACAAGAGCTTATCTTAATTTACCAAGAGAAAGTATTTGTAATGGTAGACCAAATGCATACGGTGACATATTATTAGATTTATGTGGTAAAAAAATAATTTCCATATTATTAATGTTAGAGTGGGAGAGATAGTAGTATTAGAGATCGCACATGTAAAGACCTAACTGTTACGGTACATCTAAATTGTTGGCAATGATTTCAGGATTTAAGACAGATGTTCACAGGCCAGGAATTGACCTGTGTTAAAAACGCGACGATTTCGTTAACCATGCTATTGAAGACGAAAGATTTGACGAACTTGCATATATTTTTAAGAGTAAAAATATTTAATTGTAACATCGACAGCGGGTTATTCATCAATATTGATGATTTCTTTCATTCTCGGTTAGTTAACTAAAGTTTATATCTAATCGTGCAAGACTGATTAATAGTATTCTTTCATTGGTTTCCTTGAGTTTCTTCAGATCGATATATATTTCGATCTATACTTAGGAATTCCTATTCTTATGTGTAATAATTATACCCACTCATTTATACGTGAATCT
The DNA here is from genome assembly GCA_944474755.1 of Limnoperna fortunei. Taxonomy (NCBI): domain Eukaryota; kingdom Metazoa; phylum Mollusca; class Bivalvia; order Mytilida; family Modiolidae; genus Limnoperna; species Limnoperna fortunei. The sequence goes on along the minus strand of OX104114.1, from coordinate 46,837,688 downwards.
AATAATGATGTATATTTTACTTACTTGAAAAATACTGCCAGATCTACCGGTATTTTGTTATTTGTTTATATTTATTCACCTGAGTTTTTTTCTATTTTAAATCACTTATCACAGGACAATAAACTAAACTTTTGAAATTTTTCAAGAAACGTTAGCATGCGATCTCCGGACTTCTTCCAAGTCAGATCCTAAAACAATAGGCAGTTAATTGACGTTAATGGTTGATTGGGATTCTTTTTTTAATTTTCGATGCGTTGTAAGGAGCGACAATAACTAAAATGGGGGGGGGGGGAAGCAAATGAAAGATTTAATTTTAATTAGATTGCAAAAAGGCTGGTGATGTTGATGTGGTCACTAATTAATATATAAAGAATGCGATGCTTACATTGATGCCTGTCTATAGAACATTGTTCAACTTCATTTTTTATTAAGGAACAATTCAAAGCTGGTATATAGGATTAATAACACCAATCTTTAAAAGCAAGGGTGACCCAAAAATCCCTTTAAATTATAGAGAAATTACATTGATGTGTTCTGTTGGAAAAGTATTTGCAGGACTTCTCAATAATAGGTTGAGTAACTATTTGGCAATGTAATTAAAATACAATCTTTCACTTGCCCCACCTTTTGTTATTTTCGATGCTTACAACGCAGTGACAGTTCGGAGAGAAACAAGGGAAAGATTTAATTTTATTAATTTAAACTGTTCGGATGAAATTGAACTAATTATTCGAGCACAGAGAGGATTTAGAAACTGTAGACAATATTTTCATTTTACAAAGTTTGATAAATTTATATCAAGCAAAAATTTAAAAAGCATTTGATAATCTAAACACACATTCACAGTACAAACTTCAACTTTTTGACAGCGTAACAATGATTAAATACTAGTTTAATTGAAAACACGTAGAATTGTAAATGACCAGCACTTGATTGATAAGCTATATGGTAGTCAATAAACGTCATGGCATATAAGCTTAATTTTATTAATGATAGTTCATTCCCCCCCCTTTTTCCGGATTAGTCATTTAATGTACCCATAGAACGGTAACTAATTAAGTCTGATAATTATAGAATTGTCTGTTCAAGTGACTTGTGGTGTATACCCACCATGTTCATCAACACACAAACTCGCACACTAAATTAATGGTTTTTTCGAAATGCTCGTACCAAATCAGGACTATTGATGTGGTTGCTATATTTTTGGTGTTGGTTCTCGAGTTTGCCGGTTTTTGGACTTTGATTGGTGGATTGTCTTTTTTGACAGATTCATTGGTGTTCGGTCCACTTCATCCTTTGACTATATATTTTTTTTACTTTTTATCGAAAATTCAATGTTCGTATAGGTCCAATAAAAAAAATTGAATTGTATCTATGTTTTAGTCGGGATGGAGTTGTGTTGAACCAATATTATTTCCATGTTTTGCCTTGTCCAATAAGGAGATATTGGTATCGTTATGAATATGATCTCCAGTACAAAAACTCATGTTACACTAATTACAATTACATGGTTCTTCGAGGTTGAGTGTTTAAAGTAGTAATTCTTTTACTATGTGCATTCAAAGTTCGGACAAGGTGTGATCGACTACAACTTTAATTGACAAAAGGATTTCCATGTTTTGTGTCGTACGAAAGAGGTTTTCATCCCATTAAAAACTGGACGTGGTGCGATAGCTGAAACTGATACAATGAACATTATATACATTTCGAAAACGTGTAGGCCACTGAAAAAGTATTTAGTATTAAGTAGGGACGGAGAATTTATCCTTTTGTAGCGGCTACAGTGAGCATATTCTTTCGAAATGTACAAAATATCTTTTTAAGGAGAATAGCACGCTTGAAACGCATTATCCACTATGGTCCTTAGTAGTTGTCCAACTGTACGTTCTGGCGCACATATCCCCATGTTAATCCTATAGGAAAAATGTATCCTCCCAGTGCCTCGGAGGATACACCTTAATGACTTTTTTTTTAATTAATTAGGTCAATTAAGAAACTTAAATAAGTGTTGTAATATTTCATCGTGTCTATCTGTTAAATTCTATAATTTAATTAACCTTAATTAGATGTATTTAAAATTAGATTAATTAATATTTAGATGTTCTATAAATGGACAACTGAGTCTGAATCTATAAATAGAAATATAGAGAATGTCAACATTGTCTTGCCGTGTATAACTATTCGTGTTTCTTTTATGATTTTGATTTAAATATGAAGATAGTATATATAAATTGTACCACAAAGACATTAATTAGAATTAATACGATTCTAAATATATATACTGACAAGTTACCCCCCCTTTCCCCCTTTATGTATAACATCAGACTTCATCAGAATATTGTGTTATATATATATATTTTTTTTTTCTTAGAGAAAAATTATAAGGAACGTCATAAAAAGCGTTAAATCTAAAAGTTATCAAAAATTAAAAAAAACATATTTGAATGTATTTTTAAATACCCCACCAAAAACATTGACCTCTTGACAAGTTCACGTTGACCTAACGTTAGACGTTTATTTCATTCTTTAGTCCTTGATTAATAAAATAATATAGAAATTAAATGTAAACAATTTGATAGAAATGAAAACCTCATAATATCTTTTAATCTATGCATGTTTAATATTATCTGCTATTTATATAAATCGATGTATCAAAACATTTGCATGCAATTTTAAATATCCAAAAGACATTGTTGACCTTTTGACAAGTTCACAAATCCCCTAACATTAGCTATTAATTTCATTGTTAAGTTTTCATGAAATAAAACAATACAGATATAAGGAAAACGTAACTAATTTAATGAACACCGCATAATATCGTTGAAAACGTAAGCAATTTATAAAAATACGATTTAAAAACCAAATAATATAATTAAACAGTATCTTACTCCTTTTTATGTGTTGATTCAATATCCCAACATCCTCCCCCATTTTCTTTCTTATCGTTGGCATAACTTAAAGGGGTATATTTATGGAACACATCATTTAACTGTTGCTTCATCATATGATATGCTAATTAATAGTCGGTTCCTTAATAAGTTTTGTATAAAAGTAGAATACTCCCTTGTATAAATTGTATTATGTCGTTTTATAACAATCTCACCTACCCCCCCCCACTTTTTTTTTTGTGTGTAAGGGTGTCAATTTATAAGCGTTAAGTTATAACTATAGCATGATATATACACTTAGTTTAATATTAATTTTCCCAAACTGTTTTTCGGATGAGTTAACCCTTACGTAATGGGTTGGAAAAACTGCTTCTCCCTATTGTTTTATACTCTGTCTTGAGAATAGCAAAGATGAGGTTGATTGGTGTACACCAGTGTATGTCTTGACGGGAATGGGAAATTCCACTTTTATTTTAATTTTACCATTATTATTATTAAAGAAGAAGAGGTGAACCAACACTGTGTAAGTTGATCTTTAGTGGACGCTCCTTATTTTATTATTATTATTATTATTATTATTATTATTATCATTATTATTATTATTATTATTATTATTATTATTATTATTATTATTATTATTTGAAAAAGGGAATTTAGAACAGCAGGGTCAGAACCATCCTAATTTGTCTTTAAATTCAAATAAAATTTATCATTTTTAACATCTATATAAAGAAACCTTTCGTCAGTCTTCTCAAATATGATGTACATAACGAGCAGAAGTATAAGATTTAAATAACCTGTTAACCCGCTATGTTTCAATCGATCCCGTTGGATCAAATACCATTAAAGTAAATGATGTTGTAAAACTACATAGTAAGGTACCAGTGGAGGAGGCAGATAAGGAGGAAAAGGCAGAGGAGGGAGGAGGAGGAGGAGGAGGAGGGAGGAGGAGGAGGAGGCGGAGGCGACAGCGGCTGCGGTGGAGGCGGCGGCGGCGGCGGAGGCGGCGGCGGCGGAGGAGGAGGCGGCGGCGGAGGCGCGGCGGCGGCGGAGGCGGCGGCGGCGGCGGCGGATACGCTTCATTGCTCGGTGGATTCTAACATAATGTTCTTTTCTCATAACGTTTTGAAAAAAAATCACATAAAAAATAATATGATTAACTTACATTGCTATTGAAGATGGTTCATTTTCTGATAAAGACACTCACAAAGAACAACCAATTATCATTCATACCTGGAGATCTTATCGCCGCCGGTACTCGCCCACGGGTCGTAAAATAGCTCTCGAATCTACAGACCGTACGGGTTACCAGCATTGATACAAATTTGAATAACATATTGATTGATATTTAAGAACGTTTGATTAAGGCCTTAGCCAAAGTAGCCACCGCCCATCAACATTTCCATCACTGGAAACGGAGCTGCCCTCGAAAACGAGGCTGCAAAGGCTTTGGTCGGAGAGGTCTTCCTGACTATAGCGGGGCGTACCACATGACACTTCCTCTCCATTGTAAGCTGCGTGGTATTGCCCTAAGTCAGTACACATTGCCAATGCAGGAGTCTACTTCAAACTTTCTAGAACTTTATGGAAATATACATTTTAACTGCAATAACATTTATAGGTACACCCATACACATAAATACACACCCCTTTCAATACCATGTTGTAACTACCCGCATCTATTTAAATAAAATACATAGTATCAACTATGTAAAGAGCAATAACGTTTAAATTAGTGTCAATGAAGCGCCCTTATTTAAGCTCGGTCAGTAAGCTTAAATCTATTGTGGAGACATAGCGGACATCGAGCTGACAAACGCCCTCGTCTTCCACAACGGAGCCACTCTTCAAGACAGAAACTTAAACGCTTCGGGGAAGCTACCAGGTGACGTCCATATGAGACATTATTCCCCCTTGATCTCATATAGTCGAGAGAGTCACGCAGTCGGTCCCAGTAGCCGATGCTAATGTATATTTTGTTAATTTAGTCTAAAATATTTCACATTCATTACAAATATGATGTTAACATAATTTTTATAAATACTTCACTATAATTCCAACTGGCTTGCATTATTCCAGCTTAAAGTCTAATAAGCCTCACAGGTAGACTGTCGATTCATAATTAAAACTCTACTCGATTTTCTCGCTTATATAGGTGCCGCGAGCTATACCATACAACAGGAAATGTCAGGACAATGCCATGATTAAAATATATAGAAATTTGGAATAACAATACTCCAAAGATCTAGCTTTTAATTAATTTTATATTAAACTAGACATATCTGATGAATAAATTTATGATATATGATTTTTACAAATAATCTGTAAGTCGTTTTATGCTTCTCATCCCTTTCGCTTAGACTCGTCTATTTAAAGCGTCAGTTGGGAAATGTCGCCATTTTGAACAGATGTGTTTTTTATCATTCCGATTAAAGTCTATATATTTGACTATGCATCGGGTAAAACACTAATATTATCTACTTATTGTGTTGATTTTTTTTTATATTTTCTTGTAGATATATCATTTTAATTTACAACTTTATTGTAAATCTATTGGATTTATCGCATAAACAACGGTAGGAAAAAGGGGGATTGGTACAACGAATCGTCATACTATATTATTGCATTATTTTATTTTAAAGTCAATTTTTGAGACAATAATTTTGTTTTATAATAATTTGTTTATTTTTTTTAATCAAAGTTCTAAACGCCTACGATATATACAATTTTCAACATTTGTGATGATCTGATTGAACCTGTTATACACACATGTCATAACACGATAAAGTCAGTGAACTACAGATTTAAATGTTTATAAATAGCAGACGATACATGATTGTTTTTACAAGGGAGATTAGGACAGCCGTCATTCTGTCAATACATGCATTATTTTATCTTAAAAGCCAATTCTTGAAAAAAAAATGTCTACAATTTTATTATTAATTTTCGTTTATCTTTTACATTATTTCTACCTTCAATATCTTTTTCTAATTTTCAAACATGACGCCGGTAATCTATATTTAAATGAGGTATACACACATAGTCACAACACGTTAAGGTCAGTGAACTATAAATTTAAATGTTTATAAATACCAGACGATACATGATTGTTTTTACATACAGGGGGATTAGGACAGCCGTCATTCTGTCAATACATACATTATTTTATCTTAAAAGCCAATTCATGAAAACATGTCTACAATTTTATATAATTAATTTTCGTTTATCTTTTTTCTATTATTTCTAACTTCAATATGTTTTCTAATTTTCATACATGACGCCGATAATTTATATTTAAATGATGCGTACACACAAACTCACAACACGTTAAGGTCAGTGAACTATATATTTAAATGTTTATTAATAGCAGACGATTTTGTACATTGACAAAATAGCAATTGTTATGACTTGTGATATATGGAGATCTATTATGAAAAAAGGGAGATAATGCATTTTAATTACTACACTCACAATGAAAGGCTACAATGGAATATGCTATATTATTATTGCATATTCCAGTGTAGCCTTTCATTGTGAGTGTAGTAATTAAAATGCATTATCTCCCTTTTTTTCATAATAGATCTCCATATATCACAAGTCATAACAATTGCTATTTTGTCAATGTACAAAATCGTCTGCTATTAATAAACATTTAAATATATAGTTCACTGACCTTAACGTGTTGTGAGTTTGTGTGTACGCATCATTTAAATATAAATTATCGGCGTCATGTATGAAAATTAGAAAACATATTGAAGTTAGAAATAATAGAAAAAAGATAAACGAAAATTAATTATATAAAATTGTAGACATGTTTTCATGAATTGGCTTTTAAGATAAAATAATGTATGTATTGACAGAATGACGGCTGTCCTAATCCCCCTGTATGTAAAAACAATCATGTATCGTCTGGTATTTATAAACATTTAAATTTATAGTTCACTGACCTTAACGTGTTGTGACTATGTGTGTATACCTCATTTAAATATAGATTACCGGCGTCATGTTTGAAAATTAGAAAAAGATATTGAAGGTAGAAATAATGTAAAAGATAAACGAAAATTAATAATAAAATTGTAGACATTTTTTTTTCAAGAATTGGCTTTTAAGATAAAATAATGCATGTATTGACAGAATGACGGCTGTCCTAATCTCCCTTGTAAAAACAATCATGTATCGTCTGCTATTTATAAACATTTAAATCTGTAGTTCACTGACTTTATCGTGTTATGACATGTGTGTATAACAGGTTCAATCAGATCATCACAAATGTTGAAAATTGTATATATCGTAGGCGTTTAGAACTTTGATTAAAAAAAATAAACAAATTATTATAAAACAAAATTATTGTCTCAAAAATTGACTTTAAAATAAAATAATGCAATAATATAGTATGACGATTCGTTGTACCAATCCCCCTTTTTCCTACCGTTGTTTATGCGATAAATCCAATAGATTTACAATAAAGTTGTAAATTAAAATGATATATCTACAAGAAAATATAAAAAAAAATCAACACAATAAGTAGATAATATTAGTGTTTTACCCGATGCATAGTCAAATATATAGACTTTAATCGGAATGATAAAAAACACATCTGTTCAAAATGGCGACATTTCCCAACTGACGCTTTAAATAGACGAGTCTAAGCGAAAGGGATGAGAAGCATAAAACGACTTACAGATTATTTGTAAAAATCATATATCATAAATTTATTCATCAGATATGTCTAGTTTAATATAAAATTAATTAAAAGCTAGATCTTTGGAGTATTGTTATTCCAAATTTCTATAAATTTTAATCATGGCATTGTCCTGACATTTCCTGTTGTATGGTATAGCTCGCGGCACCTATATAAGCGAGAAAATCGAGTAGAGTTTTAATTATGAATCGACAGTCTACCTGTGAGGCTTATTAGACTTTAAGCTGGAATAATGCAAGCCAGTTGGAATTATAGTGAAGTATTTATAAAAATTATGTTAACATCATATTTGTAATGAATGTGAAATATTTTAGACTAAATTAACAAAATATACATTAGCATCGGCTACTGGGACCGACTGCGTGACTCTCTCGACTATATGAGATCAAGGGGGAATAATGTCTCATATGGACGTCACCTGGTAGCTTCCCCGAAGCGTTTAAGTTTCTGTCTTGAAGAGTGGCTCCGTTGTGGAAGACGAGGGCGTTTGTCAGCTCGATGTCCGCTATGTCTCCACAATAGATTTAAGCTTACTGACCGAGCTTAAATAAGGGCGCTTCATTGACACTAATTTAAACGTTATTGCTCTTTACATAGTTGATACTATGTATTTTATTTAAATAGATGCGGGTAGTTACAACATGGTATTGAAAGGGGTGTGTATTTATGTGTATGGGTGTACCTATAAATGTTATTGCAGTTAAAATGTATATTTCCATAAAGTTCTAGAAAGTTTGAAGTAGACTCCTGCATTGGCAATGTGTACTGACTTAGGGCAATACCACGCAGCTTACAATGGAGAGGAAGTGTCATGTGGTACGCCCCGCTATAGTCAGGAAGACCTCTCCGACCAAAGCCTTTGCAGCCTCGTTTTCGAGGGCAGCTCCGTTTCCAGTGATGGAAATGTTGATGGGCGGTGGCTACTTTGGCTAAGGCCTTAATCAAACGTTCTTAAATATCAATCAATATGTTATTCAAATTTGTATCAATGCTGGTAACCCGTACGGTCTGTAGATTCGAGAGCTATTTTACGACCCGTGGGCGAGTACCGGCGGCGATAAGATCTCCAGGTATGAATGATAATTGGTTGTTCTTTGTGAGTGTCTTTATCAGAAAATGAACCATCTTCAATAGCAATGTAAGTTAATCATATTATTTTTTATGTGATTTTTTTTCAAAACGTTATGAGAAAAGAACATTATGTTAGAATCCACCGAGCAATGAAGCGTATCCGCCGCCGCCGCCGCCGCCGCCTCCGCCGCCGCCGCGCCTCCGCCGCCGCCTCCTCCTCCGCCGCCGCCGCCTCCGCCGCCGCCGCCGCCTCCACCGCAGCCGCTGTCGCCTCCGCCTCCTCCTCCTCCTCCCTCCTCCTCCTCCTCCTCCTCCCTCCTCTGCCTTTTCCTCCTTATCTGCCTCCTCCACTGGTACCTTACTATGTAGTTTTACAACATCATTTACTTTAATGGTATTTGATCCAACGGGATCGATTGAAACATAGCGGGTTAACAGGTTATTTAAATCTTATACTTCTGCTCGTTATGTACATCATATTTGAGAAGACTGACGAAAGGTTTCTTTATATAGATGTTAAAAATGATAAATTTTATTTGAATTTAAAGACAAATTAGGATGGTTCTGACCCTGCTGTTCTAAATTCCCTTTTTCAAATAATAATAATAATAATAATAATAATAATAATAATAATAATAATAATAATAATAATAATAATAATAATAATAATAAAATAAGGAGCGTCCACTAAAGATCAACTTACACAGTGTTGGTTCACCTCTTCTTCTTTAATAATAATAATGGTAAAATTAAAATAAAAGTGGAATTTCCCATTCCCGTCAAGACATACACTGGTGTACACCAATCAACCTCATCTTTGCTATTCTCAAGACAGAGTATAAAACAATAGGGAGAAGCAGTTTTTCCAACCCATTACGTAAGGGTTAACTCATCCGAAAAACAGTTTGGGAAAATTAATATTAAACTAAGTGTATATATCATGCTATAGTTATAACTTAACGCTTATAAATTGACACCCTTACACACAAAAAAAAAGTGGGGGGGGGGGGGGGTAGGTGAGATTGTTATAAAACGACATAATACAATTTATACAAGGGAGTATTCTACTTTTATACAAAACTTATTAAGGAACCGACTATTAATTAGCATATCATATGATGAAGCAACAGTTAAATGATGTGTTCCATAAATATACCCCTTTAAGTTATGCCAACGATAAGAAAGAAAATGGGGGAGGATGTTGGGATATTGAATCAACACATAAAAAGGAGTAAGATACTGTTTAATTATATTATTTGGTTTTTAAATCGTATTTTTATAAATTGCTTACGTTTTCAACGATATTATGCGGTGTTCATTAAATTAGTTACGTTTTCCTTATATCTGTATTGTTTTATTTCATGAAAACTTAACAATGAAATTAATAGCTAATGTTAGGGGATTTGTGAACTTGTCAAAAGGTCAACAATGTCTTTTGGATATTTAAAATTGCATGCAAATGTTTTGATACATCGATTTATATAAATAGCAGATAATATTAAACATGCATAGATTAAAAGATATTATGAGGTTTTCATTTCTATCAAATTGTTTACATTTAATTTCTATATTATTTTATTAATCAAGGACTAAAGAATGAAATAAACGTCTAACGTTAGGTCAACGTGAACTTGTCAAGAGGTCAATGTTTTTGGTGGGGTATTTAAAAATACATTCAAATATGTTTTTTTTAATTTTTGATAACTTTTAGATTTAACGCTTTTTATGACGTTCCTTATAATTTTTCTCTAAGAAAAAAAAAATATATATATATAACACAATATTCTGATGAAGTCTGATGTTATACATAAAGGGGGAAAGGGGGGGTAACTTGTCAGTATATATATTTAGAATCGTATTAATTCTAATTAATGTCTTTGTGGTACAATTTATATATACTATCTTCATATTTAAATCAAAATCATAAAAGAAACACGAATAGTTATACACGGCAAGACAATGTTGACATTCTCTATATTTCTATTTATAGATTCAGACTCAGTTGTCCATTTATAGAACATCTAAATATTAATTAATCTAATTTTAAATACATCTAATTAAGGTTAATTAAATTATAGAATTTAACAGATAGACACGATGAAATATTACAACACTTATTTAAGTTTCTTAATTGACCTAATTAATTAAAAAAAAAAGTCATTAAGGTGTATCCTCCGAGGCACTGGGAGGATACATTTTTCCTATAGGATTAACATGGGGATATGTGCGCCAGAACGTACAGTTGGACAACTACTGTCCTTGATCAGGCTTTCCGTATTATAACCTGACAACCCTCAAACGATAGGGTATCTACTATCAGACACGTGTATCACCTGTATAAGCAGCTCCGTAGGTCGAGCTCTAAGAAACTTTTTATAGTTTACCCATAGTCAGCGAAATATTAACTAATAATCGAATTTTTATAAGTTTAATTTTCGGGAACAGCGTAAAACTTTGTGGTTAAATTACTAAGCAAAAAATATAAAATCGTGACAGCCATTTTTCTCACATAGTTCGTTGACATCTAGCTTCTATGTGCAGTGGAACAAAACTAAATTAAATATAGTACTTGCTCCCCCTTTTTGCTATGTCGCTGCGTTGTACAGCGCGACCAAAACGAAATGGAGAGCAAGTGAAAGATTTAAGTTTGAACGCAATGCATGTATTTAAAGAGATAACAATACCAAGAGTTAAAAAAATTAACGTTCTCATTACTGTTTTACTTGAAGAATGTTGACTTCATTAATTATTTATAAAGATGGCTTTACTTTGAATCACTTACTGGTTCTTTTACATACCATTTAATTAGTTTAGAATTTCGGACCTATTGCACGCCTCATTTGTCTTTGGACAATACACAAACTTGTCTTATTTTCAAAGAAATCCCTAGGGTATTTTTAAGGTAGTAATGTACGTCAATTCAATAGTTTTGTTCTTAAATTATTGATAATCTCCACGCTGTAATTGTTTTTATTGCTATGTCAATTTCATGGCAACGCAAGTGATTGATAAAACAACTGAATGATACATTCGGTACACTTCAAAATTTTTAAGAAAGTGGGAGTCGTTCATTTTCCAGAGAAAAGTACGTGTGGTAAAACCATGGAAACCGTCCACAGAATAATTTCGCAATCGGAAAAAAGGGGAATGAAACGTAGTACCTTGGATAAAATTTCTAATGAACCAAAAACGAGAAAACCATCCAAAATTAAAGTAATGGAAGTGTATGACTTTCCCAAGCAGTTCCTTTTGAGGAATGAGGTGTTGTCTGACCCAGAAGAATATGTGGATATTGAAACTGACGACTACAAGCGAAGATCTAAATCCAGATTGAAGTCTGGGCGCATTAAGAAACAAGTCACGGAAAAACAATCGGACTATTTAGACTTGGACTTCATGATGCCAGCTCAAGTACGAGAGATATTGATGGAAGAGGGACTACCTAAAGATGTAATTGATTCTACGTTAGGGGTAGATGAAAAACGACACCGGAAAATTATGCAGTTGACGTTGTTAGCAGAGAAGTAAGTCCGTTTGTCACTTTGTATTGTTTTTTAGTAGTTACATGTGCGATGTCACAAATCTTTCTCCAACTATGAAAGACCTACATTCCCCCCAAAAATCAATATAAATTAACTTTTGTATAGTACACTACCTCTCCAACTCTACTGAAACCTATGTATGTCTGACTAACTTTGTTATTGAAATAGATTTTCACTGTTGCATGACAGTAAAACAGATCTTAACGGTTGTATGACATACTACCTCTTGGTTAGAAATATATCTTAACGGTTGTATGACATACTATCTCTGGTTTAGAAATATATCTTAACTGTTGTATGACATACTACCTCTTGGTTAGAAATATATCTTAACGGTTGTATGACATACTATCTCTGGCTAAGAAATATATCTTAACTGTTGTATGACATACTACCTCTTGGTTAGAAATATAGCTTAACGGTTGTATGACATACTATCTCTGGCTAAGAAATATATCTTAACTGTTGTATAACATACTACCTCTTGGTTAGAAATATATCTTAACGGTTGTATGACATACTATCTCTGGCTAAGAAATATATCTTAACGGTTGTATGACATACTATCTCTGGCAAAGAAATATATCTTAACTGTTGTATGACATACTATCTCTGGTTTAGAAATATATCTTAACGGTTGTATGACATACTATCTCTGGCTTAGAAATATATCTTACCTGTTGTATGACATACTTCCTCTGGCTTGGAAATATATCTTAACTGTTGTATGACATACTACCTCTGGCTTAGAAATATATCTTAACTGTTGTATGACATACTACCTCTGGCTTAGAAATATATCTTAACTGTTGTATGACATACTACCTCTGGCTTAGAAATATATCTTAACTGTTGTATGACATACTACCTCTGGCTTAGAAATATATCTTAACTGTTGTATGACATACTACCTCTGGCTTAGAAATATATCTTAACGGTTGTATGACATACTATCTCTGGCTTAGAAAAATATCTTAACGGCTGTATGACATACTACCTCTGGCTTAGAAATATATCTTAACTGTTGTATGACATACTATCTCTGGCTTAGAAATATATCTTAACGGTTGTATGACATACTATCTCTGGCTTAGAAATATATCTTAACTGTTGTATGACATACTTCCTCTGGCTTAGAAATATATCTTAACGGTTGTATGACATACTTCCTCTGGCTTAGAAATATATCGTAACGGTTGTATGACATACTTCCTCTGGCTTAGAAATATATCTTAACGGTTGTATGACATACTACCTCTGGCTTACAAATATATCTTAACTGTTGTATGACATACTATCTCTGGCATGTATGACAGACTACCTCCGCTATATAAAAACTACAAAATCTGTGATCAATGCTCACTAGCTACCCGGGTAATCTATAATATAGAGTGGCGTAGTCGATGTTTTGCTGTGGGAAACCCAGAATATCGTCATATTAAAATTTAAAATATCAAATACACTGTGTGAAAATTATTCGTTTAAAGTTTCGTTAAATTCCATGGAGTGGCCTAGGAGTAGTTTGGAAAAGAAATGGGTACCCTAAAGTGTAACGGCCCACGGAATGGGTACCCTAAAGTGTAACGGCCCACGGAATTGGTACCCTAAAGTGTAACGGTCTACGGAATGGGTACCCTAAAGTGTAACGGCCCACGGAATGGGTACCCTAAAGTGTAACGGTCCACGGAATGGGTACCCTAAAGTGTAACGGTCCACGGAATGGGTACCCTAAAGTGTATCGGTCTACGGAATGGGTACCCTAAAGTGTAACGGCCCACGGAATGGGTACCCTAAAGTGTAACGGCCCACGGAATGGGTACCCTAAAGTGTAACGGCCCACGGAATGGGTACCCTAAAGTGTAACGGCCCACGGAATGGGTAACCTAAAGTGTAACGGCCCACGGAATGGGTACCCTAAAGTGTAACGGTCTACGGAATGTCAAATTAAAATTCAGAGCAGCGGTTTAGGAGAAGGTGCGATAAGAGATGGTAGCTCCAAGTGTAACTGACGGACAGATACATCACTATATACCCAAATTTCCAACCACTGGTATTAAAACGGTATATAACTATATGACAAACTATACCGCTGCCATTAAATAGGCATGACTGGTGTATGTCATAGTACCTTTGCAATTGAAGCGAATATATTTGTTGCATGAACCTATTTTTAATTTATATGTGGAGCAATAAAAGAAATCCGATGCTTACCCAGTTCAAATAAATCTTAAATTTAAAGACACTATACACTTGTATCATTTTTCTGTTGCAATTAAAGTGTTTTAATAGTCTTTCTCATTTTAAAAAAATTGTTTGGTGTCAATATGGTTTATCCGTTATAATAATACTGAGATTTGGCATATAAAATTGCAGACTTAGAATGCAGGAGACTAAATAATGTCGAAGATTGTATTATAGTAGTACAATTCTGTGTAAATAAAACGACATTCCTAAATGAAAGACAAACTACATTTGTACAGTAAACTTTAAATATGAAAATTTACAAAGAAATGTTTAATAGGTTTAATAAAACTTACAAATATTCAAAACTGATCACCGGCCTCTTTATTGAGTTGCCATGGTTCTTTAAATTTACTTTCAACATATTTTTACATTAATGCAAAGAATAATGACTTTCTTGTAATTGTAATATTATGTCGTATGCTTAATTTCTCTGTATGTCAATTTCATTGTATTCCTAATCCTCTTGAGAATTTGCTTGACCTTTCAGGGTGTCATTTTCTAATAAAGTTATAAAAATTATTCTCACCCAGACCAAATTTACCTCCTTCATTCCCGGGCTAAACTACTAGTAATTAGTATCGATTTCGTTCATTAATAAATACTTGATATGGAAACTGAATTTAATCGTTAGCGGACAAACGATAATTGACACGTTGTTGTACAGACGGATAAAAATTACCTCCTTAATTAATTACATGTCAATTTGTCAATATCAAATGTATTCATAATTTATCATTTTACTTGTAGTTTGCAGCAGGAGCCTATAAATCATGTGAGTTTTACAGGTCCCTGTTGTTCAATTAATAAGCAATAAATCCGTCGAAACTGGATTTCTTTCAATATCAAATGCTTGCTTAAAATTAACGTGACTAGTTATATAAACCGCCCTTTATCATTGTATCGGCGACAGAGAAAGCCAGAGTATCGGCCGTAGGGAGAACCCGACCTTTGCAAATGACTAATAAAATTTATCACGTTAGATTGTTAATCGAACATAAAAGAACCTTTTTTGTAATCGTACAATACGATATTGGTCCACAAACTCACAACCCAAGCGGTGTTAGGAATTTCAGAGTTATACAACAGATTAACAGATTAAAAAGTACAACAGAAACAATAACCTAGAGATAGGTTTCATAATGGAGATATTAGCAATATGGTTTACCAAGTATATAATTATATAGTACAAATAGTTGGTTAGACTTTCTATATATATATTCCTTTTTACACGTAGCCATAAATACAGCCTTGACTTCCATACAGTTCCACTTTATAAGATGCGTTGTGTTGTTATGAGTGTTTGATTTGCAAATTATATTCTAAATAATAGCAATTTTTATAGTTTTACCAGTTGTTTAGCTGAGATATAGAGAAATTAAATAGAATAAAACTATTTGCATTTTATAACCCTAATGAGCTGGAAATTAAAGACACCACCAATATACTAAGGCCAGCATATTTTTTAGACATACTTCTAGATATAGACACGGGGAAGAACTACAAACTAGACTCTACGACAAACGTGATGACTTCATCTTTCCAGTTGTCAACTTCCCGTTCATCTACAGCAAGATTCCAGCAGTTCCAGCGTGCGCATTTCACATCTTATACGTTATTCTAGATCCTGCGATCGGTATTCCGATTTTCTAGACCGATCATTGCTGTTGACAGTAAACTACCCAAACAAGGGTTTGTTTTACCAAGGTTCATGTTATCTATCCGGGGTTCAGGCTACTCACTTTCTGTTTTTGTTTTTGCTTTTTGTGTTGCGCTGTATTTATTTGTCTATATCCGGATTTGTTATTGTCCCTTGACTTTTGGCTCTTGTTGTTCGGTCGGTTTCTTTGCTATTTTCTAGAGATAAAATGCAGGAAGGAGCATACACTGTTAGTTGTGTCTAGCTGTCGCATGCTACAATCATGCCATGGTTTACCTATCGACATGAAAAAACCAGAAACCAGCATACAATGCTAGTTTGTGGCTAGTTGTTTCAAGCTTCAATCATACCCAGGTTTACATAAAGACAAAAGAAAAATCCGTGTTAGCTGTCTTGTAATATGAATATCATATAATATCTCTTTAATACCTGTTTGTATATTTTGTTGCCCCGTGAAAAATCTTATTTACCACTTTGTATTACCATTTTGTCTATAGCTGTCTCAGAGTAGAAGTCATTCCATAGCATACAATACAAGTTTGTTTCTTTCTGTCTTATGATAAAATCTCATATATAGGCTTAACATACGTGTTTATCTCCCCTGGTACAGTTATACTTATCCCAAGCTTACAATAATGCTTTGCTCTGTCTGACGATGAAATCTGATATATCAGCTTACAATAACCATTTGTATCTAGTAACCTCGTGGTAATATAACTCCTTTCTAGATTTTTTGTATTAGTCTTACGATAGGTCCCATAACGATATCTCTCATACTCTTTTCTCGTTCTAAATGTCTCGTGATAATGTCTCTAGTACTGGTCCGTCTTTATAGATTTCTCGATCATGTTATCCCATTAATTTGTTTCTTTCTAAGCGTCTCTCAGCATCATATATCACATGTAATGATTCTCTCTCGTATACTTGTCTCTCTGTCGTGGTCTCATGATAATTTTCCATATACACGTTATGATATTTGATATTTCGTTAGTTATACCAGCTCGGAAATTGTTTAAAATCTAATGTATTTTGTGTCTTCCGAAGTAGCTCATATATCTCTTCTAAAATCAATTATAATATCGGTTATTGCATCCTATTGTTGATTTAGATTATCATTACAATGACCACTTATTAATTTGTTTTTGTGTAATCAACCAGTTCAAGGATTTCATATAAATCTATTAATTTGCCAATAATCAATTCTACCACTGGATTGTGCGAAATAAACACTTCATGTTCGTTTCGTGGAATTGTTAATTTAGTTTCAGGAAATTGATATACTTGGTAATTTTTACGTAAGTATGAATATATTACATATAAGGGTCAAAATTATTGACATTAAAACATACGTTTAATTCTGCTCAATAAGTTAAAAAAAATAATGGCCCATGAGATGAAGTTAGATCATTCAAAAATTTAATAATATATTCGTTTGATTAAAAGAAGTAGTTTATCATCCTTGTTGCAATTTAAACCATTATAAGATAATTTAGGAAATTAATTGTAATTTTAGGTCACGAAATGGCTAAAATGAAAAGGCAACAAGTTTTTTTTTTATCCACGGCATATTTACAGGTTCTAGCATTAGACTTGACGTCTAAAATAATAATGGTTTACACTTTTCATTTAACACTGTCACAAAAGTTGGAAAGCTGTTGTTATAAAACTGTATTCAACTTTAGTATTCACCGGGCTTATTTTTAACAATTACTACTAAAATGCTAGGAATGGCTTTCAATAATCCATACAAACTAAAATATGTAAAATACTAACAAATTGTGAATAGAGATTGTGAGATTAAGAGGGTAGATATTGTCGGATTGTGGATATTATTGTAAGATCTCAGTTAGATATTGTCAGATCAAGGATAAATATTTTCAGATTGCGAGTTGATATTGTCGGATTGTGAATGTGATTAATCAAATTAAGGGTAAGTATTGTAAGATTACGGGCAGATATTGTCAGATTACGGGTAGATATTGTCGAATTGCGGGTAGATATTGTCAGATTGCGGCAGATACTGTTGAATTGTGGATATATATTGTCAGGTTGTAGATACTGTAAAATTGCGGGTAGATATTGTCCTATTGCAGGTAGATATTGTCAGATTGCGGGTTGATATTGTCAGATTACGGTATATACTGTCAAATAGCGGCTAGATATTGTCAGATTAAGGATAGATATTATCAGATTACGGGTAGATATTGTCAGATTGAGGAAAGATATTGTCCGAAAACGCATAGATATTGTCAGATAACTGGTAGTTATTGCAAGATATATATATTTTGTCAGCTGGTTTTTTAGATATCAGATTAAGAATGGATGTCATCAGATTGCGGATAGATATTGTCAGATTTCGGGTAGATATTGTCAGATTGTGGACATAACTGTCAGATTGCGGTAGATACTGTTAAATTGCGGATAGATATTATCAAATTGCTGGTAGATGCTGTTAGATTGCGGATGTTTATTGTTAAATTGCTAATGTATATCGTTAGATTGCTGGTGTATATTGTTAGATTAGGGATGTATATTGTTAGATTGCGGTAGATACTGTTAGATTACATATATATATTGTAAGATAGCGATAGATACTGTTAGATTGAGGATATATATTATTAGATTACGGGTATGACGGGATTATTTAGCAAAAAAGGGGGGGGGGGGAGAGCAAGTGACAGATTTAATTTTAATAAGATTGGGTAGTTATTGTCACATTGTGAACAGATATTGTCAGATTGCGGGTGATATTCACTTATCACGTGTAAATATTGTCTTCGTAAATACTGCTTCAAATCATGGAATTAAAGAAAAGCATTGGTGTCTGCTTTGCGTCAAGCGAGCAGTATTTCAGCTATATTCAGGACGGGAACAAGTTAACAAACAATAAATCAACGGAAAATGGGGGGGGGGGGATGAGTCACATGGAATACAATTTTGACTGCCACTGGAAAAGTATGAAGTTTTCGGTATAGGGGCGGAGAATTTAGCCTTTTGTAGCGGCTACAATGAGCCTACTCTTTTTTGAAATCTACAAAAGGGGTCTTTATCGTGCAAGGAGCGTGGCAGTCTCCAAACAGGTTACCCACTACGATCCGCGGTCAGGCTTTCCGTATTATGACCTGACAACCCCCAAACGAGAGGGTCTCCCCTATTCGCCACCCGGGGACGCGCTGGGCTGCTCTGTTGGTCGAGCACTGGGAACCTCCCTCCCCCAGTATGGTCCCAGGTTTAATCTGTAATATTGTATCACATGAAAACAATCAATATACAATATATGAAATAATTAATTTGATTACTACGGCGTACAGTGTGCCTTTTATTTGCAATATTTGTGTTAACATTAATGAACAGCAAATATTGTAAACAGAAACTAGAAATAGCTAAATGAATCAGCTGAATAGTACCAGTGCCTTTTAAAGAGTAATTCCTTTTTAGATGTCGAAATTTCTGAACAAAAGTTTCGCATTTCTTTATCCTATATCCCAGCATTAAAATATCTTGATATTTTTATGTCTGAGTGGCTTGGCAAAATTTAGAGAAATATTTGTATAAAAGTAGCATTGAGCCACAGGATTTGGAAGATGCAGGGGCCATTTCTTTCTTTTGTCAAACATTGGGATACATGATATGGAAGATGCATGGGCCATTTCTTTGTTTATCAGACTTTTATACTGTGAACGTCTGTCAGTCTTCCAACAAAAAAATTTCTTGTTTCGTAATGTAATAACTGTGTTGTAATTATGGTCAATAAAATTCTGTTGGTTTATTTTGTAATTAATTTTTTAAATTGTTTAAAATGTCAATTGCATTTTAACACCTTCTTTGGTGTGCTTAGCCAACAATTTCACATATGGTATTATGACGAACACTGCACTGGCAAAATATAGACTTCAGGAATTTACTATCATGATGATGTATTCTTGTAATTCCGTTACTTGTGTCTCTGTGATAAAGACGCGGATAACAGTATTAGGGACTATTTTGCAGCACCTTTTAAAATTCAAATCCACTGATTTTACGACAGTTCCCAAATAAGTTAGTTTTTCTGTCTTTATGGAAGGAGAACAATATTTTTGGAATTTACTACACTTAAATATACTATAAACTAGTATTGATGGTGTTGGGATGCCAACACAGAATGTCTCACAAACGAACCCCCGTTGCCACTATAATCTTCAGCATTTTAACCACCCCCCCCCCCAAAAAAAAAATACAAATTTTTACCAAGACAATGCAATGTCCTATATATTGACCCTTGACCCCCGTTTCTTTCCATGGAAACGGGATCCATTTTAAAAATTACAAAAGTGGGTTGCAAAACTTCAGGCCACCTTTAAGGGGTCATTATCCTATTCATGGAATGAATTTACGGTGCATAAACATGGCAGGATGAAAAAATAGTCCCAACAATACTGTAAAACAAGAATATATATTTTTTCCAGTCAATGTCTTTACAGTGGAAACATTTCTTAAAGTGTGTAATGTGGTACAATGTGACCACGACATTGAATAAAAGAAGAAAAATCATTCCTAAACTTTAAGGTAAAATTCCAGAAAAAAGTCCGTGGACGCATATTCCTTTTTATCCATTTTTATGTAATTTAGCATTATGTGTGTAATGCCCCATATATGAAATTTTAAGTGAAAGAAAGATTTTTTAAATTAAAAATTGTGATTTCTCGCCAGTTCGGTTACTTTTGCACATGCTATCCAAATGGATAATGACCTCTTAATATGTTCCCAAAGTTTCATCTTGATTGGACATTGCATCGCAGAGAAACTGTGAAACACGATTACACGGAAAGAAAAAAAAATAGAAAAAGAAAAAAGAACTAGTGCTGACTGTGTTGGGGACGCCCAACATAAAATGTCTCCCAAACGAACACAGATTTGTGGTCGCCTGATGATATTCGATATATATACCAAGTTTCGTGCCAATCGGTTAACTTTTTCAAATTTTTCCATTTTTCGGTGGCGGCCATTTTGAAAATGGTGGCCATCTTGAAAAATTTTTGATAGATTTAGATTTGAGGTCGCCTTATGCTATTCTATATATAGATTTGAGGTCGCTTTATGCTATTCTATATATATATATACCAAGTTTCGTGCAAGTCTGTTATTTTTTTCTAATTTTTCCAATTTTTGGTGGCGGTTATTTTGAAAATGGCGGCCATCTTGAGTTTTTTTGTTGTTGATATGTTTGATGTCGTCTTATGCTATTCTATATATATATACCAAGTTTCGTGCAAATCGGTTAACTTTTTCACATTTTTCCAATTTTCGGTGACGGCCATTTTGAAAAATGGCGGCCATATTGAAAATTTTTTTCACCTATCAAGTCCACTCTGATTTTGTCAAAATAAGTCCAAATTTCGTCCAAATCCGTCCAGTAGTTCCCGAGATAATTTTTCGGTACCCTAATGTGATGGCGGCCATCTTGAAATTTCCTAATAGCTTGTGAACACCTTCAATAACCTATCTACCATAATACAGTTTCGTACAAATCCGTTGAGGCATTTCCGAGAAAAGTACTGGGACAAGTTCATGAGGCGGAGAAAGGAGAAAAAAAATAATATGAAACAGAGTAAAAACAATATGTTTCCAAACTTCGTTTGGGAGACATAAAAATAATAAGAGACCGGACAAAAACAATGTCTGCCAAAACTTCGTTTGGGAGACTGTTACACTCAAATTTTCTGTCTAGGGCTATTAATGAATAAAGTCCATATATCTGACAGATTTTAATATTTCCGTGGATCAGTGTAACATTTAACAGAAAAACAAAATAAAACATGTGAACGCAACTGCAAATAAGCAAGGACTGAAAAGTGTGGGAAGTCAACATTATTTTCTATCAAGTTACAAAGACATAAAATATTTTGGTATTTCGAAGTCTATAAATCTGTTATCACTTAGGGTCAAACTTCCTTCAGCTGTAATTGCGAATTTCATAAGCACACGAAGTGTGTGAAATGGAATTCTAATTTTATGAATAACCGAAACAAGATATGAAAGTGTTATCTCTTGCTGCACACGCAGCCTGACTAGCCAATCCCAAAGATAATGCATGTAACACGTGCATTTCCTCATTCTCTTACTGAAGAGCGTCCAGTGAAGAGAAAACAGGAAATCCGGAAGTGCACAAAATTTGAACCAACAAGACACTCTATTCCAATTTCCATATAGATTCATAATTGACAAACATACCATCCCCTTATACGATCTTTAATAAACTCACACCGTAATAACTGTACAAATCTTATTATTCAATAAAATTATAGACTGCTTCAAACCGAATTGAAACAATTAATTGATGATTTCACCCTTTGTTAATATTTCAGAGTCTTTAATCCTCGAAATTGTACCCTTTCCAATGAACTATCCAAGTATGTAGCAGATTGTTCATTAGAAGAAAAACAAACTAAAAATATATATTATGACACTTTTACATTTATTTAAAAATTTAGAAAAATTTCTGGTCCTCCAGCTGTATAGTGCCTCACTGCTCGTCTTAAACACTGCCACTGCTTCTACTTCTGAGACCTGCAAAATCCCAAAAGATTTTCCATTAAGTTTTATTACTTATAAGTGATATTATTATGCTCTTTATATTGTTATTATTATTTAATTTTGTATGTGGTACTAATTTCATAATAACCGGAAACATAACTTTGAAACAATCGGCGAGGGTGGGAGGGAACACTTTCATATCTTGTTTCGGTTATTCATAAAATTAGAATTCCATTTCACACACTTCGTGTGCTTATGAAATTCGCAATTTCGTATCATAACCTCAACAAGATATTCCAGTGTTAGTTTAAAGTTTAATTTGTAAGTACAGCTTGTTGATAATCATTCTGAATCATTGGTTTGCAGTAAAACCGCATAAAAGTTGACTCATTTGTCCACCTAGCCTGGTCAATTACATCCTGTGTAGATAAACCAACTCTTTTAGCTTTGGATGTAGAAGCTGAACGAGTTGAATGCCCAGTATAAAATTTTGAAATTCCTGATTTTTAAATTGTTTCCTTTAACAACCTTGCAACTGATGAAGAAACTATTGGATGATGAGGTTTCACATAACTCAGAAGAAGCCAAGATCTATCAATGTTATCTTTTACCTCCCTCCAAGCTTTAGTGTACAAAATGTAATCATTAATGCAACTGACGACACATAAATCTCTATCATCTGGAAAAGAATCAAAGGTCAAAGATTTTGTTTTTGACCCTGGGCGACATGTCTTGGTATGTTTTGGTAGTTCAAAAAATATTTGTGAGCCCTGTTGTTTCATGTTATCACAATTCAGCATGCCTAATTCAGATGACCTTCCTGCTGAAGTTAATGCCAATAACATGACTAATTTCCAAGAAAGCAGTTTTATATCTAAATCATGATTTTTTCCCCATGATAAGATTTCTCTCAAAACTATATCTACATCCCAAGAAAATTCATACTTAGTCGTGGGTGTTCTCTCATTAAAAATTGCCCTCATATGTCTTATAATTAGAGGATGTTTCCCCACTTGTAACCCCTCAATTAAAGAATGATTTTTTGATATTGCTGATCTGTATGTATTAATGGTCCTATATTGTAATCCCTCTTTAAACAATTTCGTGAGAAACTCAATTATATTGGCCAAAGTGGCCTGAACTGAATTAATTGATTGTTCACTACACCAGCTGACCCATCTTCCCCAGGAGCTTTTGTAAGATAGTTGTGTACCAAGTCGCCAGGCTTTTTCATGCAGTTCTGAAGCTGCTTTCGATAGACCTCTTGCAAGGAAATCTCCCCTGAAATTTTCCATGCCACTAGATTCAAAGTTCCTGTCAATATCAAGGGGTGCAGTTCCCCCTGGGGTGACAACAAAAGGTTGGGAAAACTCGGAATTTTT
The DNA here is from genome assembly GCA_944474755.1 of Limnoperna fortunei. Lineage (NCBI taxonomy): Eukaryota > Metazoa > Mollusca > Bivalvia > Mytilida > Modiolidae > Limnoperna > Limnoperna fortunei. Next base: position 46,813,689 of record OX104114.1, on the reverse strand, counting down.
ATTGGGTCTTGTATCAACATTTCCAGTATCATTGGATACCAAGGTTGGGCTTGCCATGCAGGAGCTATTAAGAGAAGTGTTGCTTTGTCCTTCCTTGCTTTGGCTAGACAACGACCAATTAACGCGAAGGGAGGGAATGCGTAACCCTTAATTGTTGTCCATGGCAACAGGAAAGCGTCTATCGCATAACTCAATGGGTCTGGTTTCCAGCTCACAAACTTATTTAGTTTGAAATTGAGTCTGGAAGCAAACAGGTCTACATCTAGAGGACCTACCAGGTTTTGTATTTGTTGAAATACCCTTAGATCTAGACTCCAATCGCTCGAGTCTACTACATTTCTTGAATGCCAATCTGCTATGAAATTTTCTTGCCCTGACAAATGCTCCGCTGTTAGAGTTATCTCCCTTCCCTGACACCAGTCCCAAATTTTCTTCATTATAATGTTCAGATCTTTTGATTTTGTCCCCCCCATGCGATTTATGTATGACACTGCTGCGGTGTTGTCTATTCTGAAGTGAATTGCTACATGATGCTTCCCTTTTGCGAATGTTTGAAGTGCCAGAAATGTTGCTAAAAGTTCCTTTGCATTTATATGGAAATCTTTTTCTTGCTTGCCCCATATGCCACCTGTACTTTCGCCTTGAAAAGAAGCCCCCCAACCTAGATTTGATGCGTCTGATGTCATTACATAATCTGGACAGGGGGTTATAATTGCCTTTCCATTGATTCCTCTATTTTTGTTATCCACCAAATCAATTCGTCTCTTGCTTTTCGAGACAGTATTATTTCTTGTTCGTAAGATTTTTCTTTTAAAAGCCCTTTGATCTGATCCATTTGTAGGAAACGACTTTGTAAATTTGCAGGAAAAATCGCTTGCATTGAAGACGCCAATTTCCCTGTCAACTGTGCTACTTGTCTTACTGTCACAGTGTCCGACTTTAAAATTTCTGTGCATTTTAACTTTATTTGACCTATCTTTTCCCATGGGAGATAAAACATCATCTTTACAGAATCTATCTGAAAACCTAGAAACTCCAACTTTTGTGTTGGATGCAAATTGGATTTTTCCCAGTTTATTAGAAACCCCAATTTCTGGAGAAGAAATAAAGTTGAGTCTCTGTGAATTTCCAGTTTTTGAGGGTTTTCCGCCATCAGAAGAATATCGTCTAGATAAATGATGAGACGAACCCCCAATCGTCTCAACAGACCCACTATTGGCTTCATTATTTTTGGAAATAACCTTGGACCCTCTGCTAATCCGAACGGAAGAGCCGAATGCTCGTATAGGATATCTTCCCATTCGAATCTCAGATATTTTCTGTGCTTTTGACAAATGGCCAGAACTGAGTAGGCCTCTTTTAAATCTATTTTTAGCATGTAATCTCTGCTCTTTAGGAGATCTCTGATCATAAAAAGACCTTCCATTTTGAAATGTTGGTACATTATATGTTTGTTTAGGTGTCTTAGGTTTAACACTGGCCTTTGACCCCCATCCTTTTTTGGAATTAGGAACCAGTTGCTCAAATACTGATTTTTGCACGGTTTTACCATACAAATGACTTCTTTTGACAACATTTCTTGAACTTCCTTTGTCATCAGAGTTTTCTCCGTCTGATTTAATATAATCATTCTTGGTTTTTGTACTTGTTTTGGTTCTGACAAAAAATTTATCTCTATCCCCATTATAGTTTTTAAGATCATTTTGTCTGAGGTGATTATCATCCAATTGTTTATGAAATGACTCAACCTTCCTGATATTGGAAGATTCTTGGATAACGTTTTCAGATTCAGACCCTTCAAGCTTACCAACACCTTGTTGGTCTTTTCGAGATCCCCCAACTCTAAGACCATCTTTTCTTGGCAACATTGTTTTAAAACATAATTGTACATACCAGGGTCCTCCTCTTTTCCTTCCATTGGAAAATCCTCCACGGGAGCTGCCTCTGCTAGTGGTTCTGCCTCCAGAGTTCTTGACTCCCTGGTTGTGACTCGGAGGCCTGAACTGAAAGGGCCGGCTGTTATCCCCATGATCATAGTTTTTATCTTCTCGCCCGGATTGCCTGTAACGAGAAGATTCGTAATGGGTATTTCTCTTTTTAGATTTTCTTTTGATCCCAAGTGCAGTGGCCATCTCGGAAGCTTCCTTCCTTGTTTTGGTGTACTCTTTTGAGTTCATCTTTAAAATTGTCCCCAAAGAGATGTTTATCGTGCTTCGACAAGCATTCTTGTTTGTCTCTAAGTAGAGTTCTAGCTTTTTTACATCCTGATTGTTTATTTTTTCCAGGATTGCCAAACGTCTTTGATAGTTTATGGCCACATTATTCTGCCCGATTAAGCATATTGTCTTTTCTGTTAGGTCAAGTAGATGGCGGAAGTCGAGTTTATCAATTTGCGCATGAGCGCTTGTTTCCTCCAAATCATTATCGATCTTTGATCTTATCGATTCGCACATTGTCCATAACTGACCTAATGGCCCCATAGTGTCCATCAACCTCGCCTGAATACTCATAAATGCTTTATCTGTCCGTTCGTATTTATTCTTGAACTCATCCATGATGGAAATAATTAAGGGGTCGATTGTTCGTATCTCGAACCCTTTATAGTCAGGAATCGGCATAGTGCTTCGAATTAGCTCATTTATTTTGTGCTGTGGAATGAAACGGTTGAAGTTCTCTTCCACATAGCTTTCCATATCACTGGAAAAAAGTATGCCCCTCTTCTCCTTCTTGTGAGGGTTGAAACGAATATATCCAACATCGCCTTGTCCACAAAGGTAAAATTTGAGATCGTCTCGCTAATTACCGATCTCCTCTCAGAACATTTACTTTCGCCTTCCGAGTCGGTATCACTCCCTGACGAGGAGGCTGCGTTTATGTTCCGTTCACCTTTTCTGCCATTCTTTGTGGCTTTGAACATTTTCCTTTTGTTCCTCCGGCGGGGATGCTCTCCCTCACTCTCGGAATCATTGGAAGTAGATGAGGAAACATCTGTGGCATACTTTGGCCGTTTCCTATCTTCCATCTGTTTGTGACTCCTATCAGTCGAATTATTGTCTCTTTGGACCGACTGAACATGACCACGTGCATCGGCCATGCGGTCATCATGGTGATCATAATCTTCACAATCGGGCTGTGTCGTACTGTTATCTTCTAACGAAACTTCATCAGCACTTTGTTCCGCCATGAAGTCCTTTTATAATAATAATTCCAAATATACGGAAAAATTTAACCAGCACTAAAATTTCATAACAACGAAGTTTAACCTAATTGCAATTGACTGATGAACTGTTATTCTTCACTCGACGCTAGCCAGTAAGAGAATGAGGAAATGCACGTGTTACATGCATTATCTTTGGGATTGGCTAGTCAGGCTGCGTGTGCAGCAAGAGATAACACTGGAATATCTTGTTGAGGTTATGATATGAAATATGGTTTCTGAGTTCATCGTCACATTGTCTACAATTAGGAATGTCAACACCACAGGAGATTCTAAAGTAGTAAACTGTCTGATATTGTAAAACAATTACAGAGTTCAGCTGAGGTTATCATCACTATACATTATAGTTCCATTCGGGACAACACACATGTTTATTAATTAAAAGAAATGGATAAAATGAATGAAAAAGTAATGTCAAAATTTTACTTCTAACACCTTCCCACACAAGTTAAAAATTTAACTTTTCAAAGTTAAAGTTTTAACCAGTTAATATAAAAATGAATTGAAACGAAACAAAATTGAATTAACATAAATTCTTTCTTTCACTTATAACAATTATATCTCCACGGACGTATAACACTATGTTTCCATATTCCTTCACATGAAATATTACATTAAAATTAATATTCATTTTCAAGTATTAACTTTTCACAAACTTTTACACTTTTTGAATTTTCACGAAATTATCCTATAATTGAAAATATCTATACACAAAATACATAGCAATTATCATAACATAAATCAACCGAATATTCTCTTGTATATATTCACAACAATATTTGTCACAATGAATTTCACACATGTATATGGTCATTATTATGGACCATTTCACTATTTGATTTCACAAAAATCATAAACTACAAATTCTGAATTCCAATAACACAATATTCCGAACGTCATAAAGAAAACATGTGCATAAATCTCAATGTTTATATTCTTGATAGACTATCCGCATTTGCATTTTGTTTTCCTTTTCGGTATTTTATTTCGAAATCATACGGTTGCAATGCTAACGACCATCTTAAGAGTCTCTGGTTTTTGTCCTTCATTTTATTCAGCCAAACTAGCGGATTGTGATCTGTTTCTACGGTAAAATGTCTTCCATCTAAATAGTAGGACAACGATCCTATGGCCCAAACAATTGCCAACAATTCTTTCTCGATGGTGGAATAATGCTGTTCTCTCGGTAAAAGTTTCTTACTTATGTATGCAACAGGATGTTCACCATCCTGCAATGGTTGACTAAGCACGGCTCCCAAAGACGTGTTGGAGGCATCTGTTTGTAGAATGAAGGGTTTCTTAAAGTCGGGGCTAACAAGTACAGGTGCAGTAGTCAAATGTTCTTTCAACTTTTGGAAGGCATGTGTTTCAGTTAAGTTCCATTTAATTTGGTTCGGCTTCTCGTTCTTCAGTAGTTCGGTTAATGGTACGGTAATTTCGGCATAATTTCTTATGTACTGTCGGTAGTACCCGGTCAATCCTAGAAATGATCGGAGGTCCTTCTTTGTTAATGGTAACGGAAAATTCTGCATAGCTTCAATTTTCTTAGGATCAGGTCGAGTCTTGCCTGATCCTACGATATGTCCTAAGCAAACTATTTCGGATGCTCCTAACTTGCATTTTGATGGTCTGACGGTAAGTCCGGCAGACTTAAGCTTCTCAAGTACATCTTTAACATGGTTTAGATGTTGTTCCCACGTTTCGCTAAAAATTATGATATCATCAAAATATGCTACGGCATTGGGGTAACCATCAAGAACACGGTCCATGAGTCTGACGAATGTAGCTGGTGAGGTTTTCATTCCGAATGGCATGACATTAAATTCGAACAAACCAAACGGAGTTACAAAAGCCGATTTAGCCTAAGTATCGGAAGACAACGGGATTTGGTAATAACCCTTGGTAAGATCAAACTGACTCAAAAATTTAGCGTTTCCTATTTTCTCAAAAACTTCACTGACTCTTGGGATTGGATAATTATCTGAGAGACTGATCTCATTCAATTTCCGATAGTCAATACATATTCTGATTGATTGGTCAGGCTTTGTCACTAGTACTATAGGGGAACTCCAAGCACTTCGACTAGGGCGTATGATACCTTGGTGACTCATATCTTCTAGTTGTTTCTTAACTGCATGACGTTTAGCAACTGGTATTCTATACGGCTTTTGTGAGATTGGCACCTCACTTGTAGTACGGATGCTATGCGTCGCTAACGTACATTTTCCTGGTATTGTAGTAAATACTTCTTCATAATTCTGACACAGTGATTTCAATCCTGAAATCTGTTCACGATTTAACTGTTGACTCACCACAATGTCAGATAAAGTCTCGACTTGATCGTTTGGAAATATTTGCTCAATGTGTGTGTCACTTTCATTTCCACTGACTGCAAACATAACACTACGGTTGTACTTCTTGAGTAAGTTGATGTGATATGTTACTATTCCTCTACGACCACAAACACTGACTTTATAATTGACATCATTAACACGTTGTATGACTCTGAAAGGTCCTTTCCATTGTGCAGACATTTTCTTACTGTCAGACGGTAATAAGATCAAGACCTCATCTCCGGGGTTAAATCTTCTCTCTACAGCTGACTCGTCGTACCAGTGTTTCACTTGTTGCTTACGCCGCTCCAAGTTTTCCTTTACTACAGCCATAACTTCAGCAAGATTGTTCTGAATACTGACTACGTGTTCAATCACGGACTTCGTGACGGGATCATCGCCAGTCATGTAATCTTTCAGTACTTGAGTTGGTCCTCGAACAGGCCAACCATATAAAAGGTCAAATGGAGCAAAACCTGTCTCCTCATGTGGTACCTCTCTGTACGCAAAAAGGACATATGGAAGTAATGTATCCCATTCCAATGTTTGCTCAACACATAATTTCTTCAGCATGGATTTTAATGTCCCATTGAATCTCTCGGTTTTGCCATTAGCTTCTGGGTGGTATGGTGAAGTAGTTATTCCTTTCACTTTCAGAAGGTCATACAGTTGTTTCAACAGTTCACTTTTAAAATTTGACCCTTGATCAGTTAATATTGTTCTTGGAACTCCAACTCTACTGAACAAATCTATTAAACAAGTAGCAATGTTCTCTGCTTCACAACTTTTTAGGGGGAAGGCTTCTGGATATCTAGTTGCATCATCAACTATAGTGAGAATATATTTGTTTCCCTTCTTTTTTCGGTTTAATGGGCCAACAATATCCATAGATATTTTACTAAACGGTTCACTAATAACTGGAGTTGTTATCATAGGTGCTTTAACCTTTACTCGTCTCGCAACTTTCTGACAAGTATCACATGTTGAACAATGCTCACTGACATTCCTGAATATGCCAGGCCAATAAAATGCTTTCAGGAGTCTCTCCTTAGTCTTCTCTACACCGAGATGACCAGCTAAGGGTTGATTGTGTGCTAACTTTATAACGGATTCACGTAGACATGCAGGTAAAACAACTTGATGCCATACCTTAGTATTGTCAGGGGATGTCCACTTCCTTCTCAGGATTTCATTTTCCCAGTAAAAGCTATTGGCAACTTCTCAATACTATCTGGCTGAGACAATGCCTTTTCTCTGCAGTTCCGCAATGAGGGGTCCTCCCTCTGCATCCTTGACAGGACTTCAGCATTAACTATGCTAATATTATCTAAACCGATAATATCCTCGTTTATCTCGTTGAGATTCTTGGGATCTTCTGGAGTATCATGGGCTAGGTTACCCTCTGGCTTATTGTTTTCATTAAACCAATCCTGAGGTATAACATCACTGTCCAGCATCTTAGCCTGTGACTCCTCATCACAACTCTTATCTTTAAGTGCTTGAGCCCTTGTAACTACATTAATCTGCTGCCGATTCATCACATCCATACCCAATAGTGCATCTGCCATAAGGTCAGGAACTAGACCAACCTGAACATGGCCACTATAATATGGTGTCTCCAGATGAACAATGGCTAGCTTAGCCTCAAACGGCTGACCTATAGCTGTATATAGAGTTGTTCTCTGTCCGTCCAAGACACAACTTGAATCTACTAAATTTTCACGCAATAAAGTAATCGAAGCACCCGTATCTTTTACAAACGACACTTCTCGCTGATTGACTTTTCCTGGAATATGAATGAATCCATAATTCCTATTTGAGAGACTGGAAGCCAGATTAATCCTACCTGGACACTTGTTAGCAAAATGTCCCAGCTTACTACACTTGTAACATTTGATATTTTCCATCTTGGATTCTTTTGCAAATTCACTTTTCCTATTCCCGGAACTATGAAGTGGTTTTCTAGGTGTTTCCTGATAACTCGATTTCGGAGGTGGGATGTAATCTTCCGCTGCTTCCACAACAGACGAACTTCCTTTATTTCGACGAATCCACTGGGCTTGAGATGGAGATAGGGCCTTTAGAAAGTATTCCTCTTTGAAGAACTTAATTGGATCTTTCCCTTTTATACACCTTTCAAGACACTGCTCAATTCGTGACATTAATCCGCGATATGTTTCATTGTTCTCTTTTCTCACGTTACACAATTCCAAAAAGTATTCGTGAGGACGTTTACCGTAGCGGTCAATCAATGCCCTTTTCAACTGGTCATATGAAGCTGAAGCTCGGGATGAAACTTGTCTCGCTTCTCCGGTTAACAAAGTTCTCAGTTGTAAAATTTTAATTTCATTTGTCCACTTTGCCTGGTCTCCAACAGCATCAAATTCAGACAAAAATGTTAAAATATCATCGCTCTTTGGATTAAATGGTTAAAGTTTAACTTTGAATGGAAGAGAATTATTTTTTGCCTTAGTTGATACTAATTGTCTTGACAATTCATGTCGTTCCCGTTCTACGGCTAACTTTTCCATTTCTACTCTAAGTTTTTCTCGTTCGAGTGCAATCTTTTCTCTCTCTAATTCCATTTCCAATTTTAGTGTGTCGACATTCTTCTTGCGAATAGCCTTTTTGGGTGGTGTTTTCGGCTTTACAAAGGTTTCTTCAATTTCAGAGTCTTCTTCATATTGTGGCTCCTCATCCTCAGTAAAGTTAATAAGTTTTTCTGCTGCCCTCTTTTTCCTTTACGTTTTGCAACGGAGTCCTCTGCTTGCATTTCCAACATCACAACAGTTTTATCCACGGACATCATTTATACTATTTCTAATTGCATACAGGAATTCTATTTCCGCAATTGTCCCGAAATAATGCTGTATAAATATCAGTATCCCACCGCTGCCACCAGAAATGTTACACTCAAATTTTCTGTCTGGGGCTATTAATGAATAAAGTCCATATATCTGACAGATTTTAATATTTCCGTGGATCAGTGTAACATTTAACAGAAAAACAAAATAAAACATGTGAACGCAACTGCAAATAAGCAAGGACTGAAAAGTGTGGGAAGTCAACATTATTTTCTATCAAGTTACAAAGACATAAAATATTTTGGTATTTCGAAGTCTATAAATCTGTTATCACTTAGGGTCAAACTTCCTTCAGCTGTAATATGGTTTCTGAGTTCATCGTCACATTGTCTACAATTAGGAATGTCAACACCACAGGAGATTCTAAAGTAGTAAACTGTCTGATATTTTAAAACAATTACAGAGTTCAGCTGAGGTTATCATCACTATACATTATAGTTCCATTCAGGACAACACACATGTTTATTAATTAAAAGAAATGGATAAAATGAATGAAAAAGTAATGTCAAAATTTTACTTCTAACAGAGACATAATTATTTAATATTGCAGGAGAAGCTGATAAATATTCAGTGTTATTACCAAGAAGTAGAATATGATATAATGTCCTTAACTAACCTCATGTTAGCTATGATAAATATGTAACCTATTGTATTCACACATCTTTTGTACTGATGGCAGTTAGGAGATAACCATGTTGTATTCGATGCCAGTGTGGACTTTAATATAAAAAAATAATAAATATTTTTTGCGCTTAGCGTGAGCTAGTAACGATTTTAATGTTTTATCAGTAACGATCTAAGCCAACTGTTTTTAGCTGTCCAAACTACTTGAAAGTTGGACAATATTATAACTTAATAAACAGTTCAAAAGCAGTGCCCATCTTAAGATAATTTCCATGCACCGGAGGACACGACCCTTAGTTGAAAAATGATGTGATAATTTTGGAACAGTTATTTTTTCAAAACAAAAAAATCAATAAATTTAATATTAGCACCGTAATGATGACTTCTGAGCTGGTTTTCTTCTGATACCCCCAGGGACTAGCATTCTATTAGCAATGGCATCGACCCAGTGGTAGCACAAGTATATTTTTTATTATTTGCATGCGTATACTACAGCAAAGCCATAGCACATATATCATGTTTCCAAACTATCTATAAAATAAATTTTGTCTGGTCACTGTTTTGTCTATCCTTTAGTCCTTGTCTTATCCACGGGTTAGCTTGTTAATTGTCTCCTTACAAATCCCAATTATTCCTGCGTCCTGGGAGAAATAAATTCAAATGAACATTTTATCCAGAAAATGCATCAGAACAGGACCGCAAATTTAATTGCATAGAAGAAGGGTCGGGAGAGAGGGTCCGCCGCTTCAGACAATTTGGACCAAGCAATAATAAATTAATAATATAATAATATTAAATCTGGCACATGTATATATTATGTGCTTTTATTGGGAGATAAGTTAATATGTTTACTGATCTTAGATGTTTGATTGCTTAATAAAAGTCACACGATTTTCTTAATTTTTTTTTAAACTATAAAGAAGGCAGCTCCCTGCCTAAATATAATTTAAGAGCCTGCAGAATCATTTATAAATTCAAGAACATATTTCCTAAATGCTGTGTTTTTTGTTATCTGCATGTGGTATAATTCTAACACGCGTGTGATCTACTATAAATCACATATAGAACGACCCAAAACTGATGTTAACCTGTATCCTTGAGAATTCTGACGAGTTACTTACATTTCTGTTGAGCAGACCAAGATGTAATAACATAATATAGAGAACAGCTCGCTTCACAATATCCTGTATATTGTTTTTGGAAGGTATTTATTTGATGCAACAAATTTGTCGGAAAAACGAAATTCCCTACCATCTATAATATGTTGGATATTGACACTGTGGTAAGCCATTCAGCAAATTACAAACAAAGTAAACAAGGCTATTGTCATTACTGGATAGTAATATCTACAGATCGTCACAGTTAACGACGTGGTTGGAGTTATATATTGAGGGTCTGGTGGAGCGATTGTCTGTATCCGGATTACACTCTTCAATTCAGCCTAGAAATTTTCACGATTTAAATAACAGTTCCCAGTTTCATAAAACAACTCAAATCATCGAGTTTTGTAAAATTAAATTCTCCAGCAATTCTGATTTTTGAGTTCAAAATTTTGGATGACTCGAAATATTGCTGATATGTTTAATATCTAAATTATATTTAATTGTGTTATTTTTACTAAGACTAATTTTTATCTGCTCGTAAATGACTGCAGTTGATTATTTTTCCAATAGTGAATTAACTAATTTTTATTAATTTCTTGGAAAATCTTACTGTTTTAATGAGAGGTTTATTCAGGTAATTGAAAGAAAATTCAATGACTTGCTTAAGAAAATAAAAAAAGCCAGCAATTGTCAATAATATATGGTTTTAGAAAGTTTTAACGTTTCTTCTACAAACCCATCTCCCTGACCTTTAGCTGTATTTTATCGTAAATTTAGATCAATTGAAATGTTTCTATTATCCAATGGCTTCATCTGTATTCACGCTAACAGAATAGTCGATGTGAAAAATGAGATTTATTAGACGAATTGGATACACGAACTAAACATTGCAGTTAGATTTCAATAAGAGTTGTATATTTGTAAGTCGACAATTCATCACGTCAAATAGAATCATAACAATTTTGATTGGTTATGTACTAGTAATGTAATCAGTAAGAAAGTGATTGACAGCAGAAGCTAATAAAGGACTAGGAATAACTGCAAAGCATGACTGCTGCACGCTAAAAGACTAGGAACAACTCTATAAAGCAGGACTGCAGCACACTAAAGGACTAGGAACAACTCTATAAAGCAGGACTGCAGCACACTAAAGGACTAGGAATAACTCTATAAAGCAGGACTGCAGCACACTAAAGGACTAGGAACAACTCTATAAAGCAGGACTAAAGCACACTGAAGGACCAGGAATAACTCTATAAAGCAGGACTGCAGCACACTAAAGAACTAGGAACAACTCTATAAAGCAGGACTGAAGCACACTAAAGGACTAGGAATAACTCTATAAAGCAGGACTGCAGCACACTGAAGAACTAGGAACAACTCTATAAAGCAGGACTGAAGCACACTGAAGGACTAGGAATAACTACAAAGCATGACTGCTGCACACTAAAGGACTAGGAACAACTCTATAAAGGAGGACTGCAGCACACTAAAGGACTAGAAACAACTCTATAAAGCAGGACTGCAGCACACTAAAGGACTAGGAACAACTCTATAAAGCAGGACTGCTCCACACTAAAGGACTAGGAACAACTCTATAAAGCAGGACTGCAGCACACTAAATGACTAGAAACAACTCTATAAAGCAGGACTGAAGCACACTGAAGGACCAGGAATAACTCTATAAAGCAGGACTGCAGCACACTAAAGAACTAGGAACAACTCTATAAAGCAGGACTGAAGCACACTAAAGGACTAGGAATAACTCTATAAAGCAGGACTGCAGCACACTGAAGAACTAGGAACAACTCTATAAAGCAGGACTGAAGCACACTAAAGGACTAGGAATAACTCTATAAAGCAGGACTGCAGCACACTAAAGGACTAGGAACAACTCTATAAAGCAGGACTGAAGCACACTGAAGGACCAGGAATAACTCTATAAAGCAGGACTGCAGCACACTAAAGAACTAGGAACAACTCTATAAAGCAGGACTGAAGCACACTAAAGGACTAGGAATAACTCTATAAAGCAGGACTGCAGCACACTAAAGGACTAGGAACAACTCTATAAAGCAGGACTGAAGCACACTGAAGGACCAGGAATAACTCTATAAAGCAGGACTGCAGCACACTAAAGAACTAGGAACAACTCTATAAAGCAGGACTGAAGCACACTAAAGGACTAGGAATAACTCTATAAAGCAGGACTGCAGCACACTGAAGAACTAGGAACAACTCTATAAAGCAGGACTGAAGCACACTGAAGGACTAGGAATAACTACAAAGCATGACTGCTGCACACTAAAGGACTAGGAACAACTCTATAAAGGAGGACTGCAGCACACTAAAGGACTAGAAACAACTCTATAAAGCAGGACTGCAGCACACTAAAGGACTAGGAACAACTCTATAAAGCAGGACTGCTCCACACTAAAGGACTAGGAACAACTCTATAAAGCAGGACTGCTGCACACTAAAGGACTAGGAACAACTCTATAAAGCAGGACTGAAGCACACTAAAGAACTAGGAACAACTCTATAAAGCAGGACTGAAGCACACTGAAGGACTAGGAATAACTCTATAAAGCAGGACTGCAGCACACTAAAGAACTAGAAACAACTCTATAAAGCAGGACTGCAGCACACTAAATGACTAGAAACAACTCTATAAAGCAGGACTGAAGCACACTAAAGAACTAGAAACAACTCTATAAAGCAGGACTGCAGCACACTAAATGACTAGAAACAACTCTATAAAGCAGGACTGAAGCACACTAAAGAACTAGAAACAACTCTATAAAGCAGGACTGCAGCACACTAAAGAACTAGGAACAACTCTATAAAGCAGGACTGAAGCACACTAAAGAACTAGAAACAACTCTATAAAGCATGACTGCTGCACACTAAAGGACTAGGAATAACTCTATAAAGCAGGACTGCAGCACACTAAGGGACTAGGAACAACTCTATAAAGCATGACTGCAGCACACTAAAGGACTAGGAATAACTCTATAAAGCAGGACTGCTGCACACATAAGAACTAGGAATAACTCTATAAAGCAGGACTGCTGCACACTAAAGGACTAGGAATAACTCTATAAAGCAGGACTGCAGCACACTAAATGACTAGAAACAACTCTATAAAGCAGGACTGAAGCACACTAAAGAACTAGAAACAACTCTATAAAGCAGGACTGCAGCACACTAAAGAACTAGAAACAACTCTATAAAGCAGGACTGCAGCACACTAAAGAACTAGAAACAACTCTATAAAGCAGGACTGCAGCACACTAAATGACTAGAAACAACTCTATAAAGCAGGACTGAAGCACACTAAAGAACTAGAAACAACTCTATAAAGCAGGACTGCAGCACACTAAATGACTAGAAACAACTCTATAAAGCAGGACTGAAGCACACTAAAGAACTAGAAACAACTCTATAAAGCAGGACTGCAGCACACTAAAGAACTAGGAACAACTCTATAAAGCAGGACTGAAGCACACTAAAGAACTAGAAACAACTCTATAAAGCATGACTGCTGCACACTAAAGGACTAGGAATAACTCTATAAAGCAGGACTGCTGCACACTTAAGAACTAGGAATAACTCTATAAAGCAGGACTGCAGCACACTAAATGACTAGAAACAACTATATAAAGCATGACTGCTGCACACTAAAGGACTAGAAACAACTCTATAAAGCAGGACTGCTGCACACATAAGAACTAGGAATAACTCTATAAAGCAGGACTGCTGCACACTAAAGGACTAGGAATAACTCTATAAAGCAGGACTGCAGCACACTAAATGACTAGGAATAACTCTATAAAGCAGGACTGAAGCACACTAAAGAACTAGAAACAACTCTATAAAGCAGGACTGCAGCACACTAAAGAACTAGGAACAACTCTATAAAGCAGGACTGAAGCACACTAAAGAACTAGAAACAACTCTATAAAGCAGGACTGCAGCACACTAAATGACTAGAAACAACTCTATAAAGCAGGACTGCAGCACACTAAAGAACTAGAAACAACTCTATAAAGCAGGACTGCAGCACACTAAATGCCTAGAAACAACTCTATAAAGCAGGACTGAAGCACACTAAAGAACTAGAAACAACTCTATAAAGCAGGACTGCAGCACACTAAATGACTAGAAACAACTCTATAAAGCAGGACTGAAGCACACTAAAGAACTAGAAACAACTCTATAAAGCAGGACTGCAGCACACTAAAGAACTAGGAACAACTCTATAAAGCAGGACTGAAGCACACTAAAGAACTAGAAACAACTCTATAAAGCATGCCTGCTGCACACTAAAGGACTAGAAATAACTCTATAAAGCATGACTGCTGCACACTAAATGACTAGAAACAACTCTATAAAGCAGGACTGCTGCACACCAAAGGACTAGGAACAACTCTATAAAGCAGGACTGCAGCACACTAAATGACTAGAAACAACTCTATAAAGCAGGACTGAAGCACACTAAAGAACTAGAAACAACTCTATAAAGCAGGACTGCTGCACACCAAAGGACTAGGAACAACTCTATAAAGCAGGACTGCTGCACACTTAATGACTAGAAACAACTCTATAAAGCAGGACTGCAGCACACTAAAGAACTAGGAATAACTCTATAAAGCAGGACTGAAGCACACTAAAGGACTAGGAATAACTCTATAAAGCATGACTGCTGCACACTTAATGACTAGAAACAACTCTATAAAGCAGGACTGCTGCACACTTAATGACTAGAAACAACTCTATAAAGCAGGACTGAAGCACACTAAAGGACTAGGAATAACTCTATAAAGCAGGACTGCAGCACACTTAATGACTAGAAACAACTCTATAAAGCAGGACTGCTGCACACTAAAGGACTAGGAATAACTCTATAACGCAGGACTGCAGCACACTAAATGACTAGAAACAACTCTATAAAGCAGGACTGAAGCACACTAAAGGACTAGGAATAACTCTATAAAGCATGACTGCTGCACACTAAAGGACTAGGAATAACTCTATAAAGCATGACTGCAGCACACTTAAGGACTAGAAACAACTCTATAAAGCAGGACTGCTGAACACTAAATGACTAGAAACAACTCTATAAAGCAGGACTGAAGCACACTAAAGAACTAGAAACAACTCTATAAAGCATGACTGCTGCACACTAAAGGACTAGGAATAACTCTATAAAGCATGACTGCTGCACACTAAATGACTAGAAACAACTCTATAAAGCAGGACTGAAGCACACTAAAGGACTAGGAATAACTCTATAAAGCAGGACTGCTGCACACATAAGAACTAGGAATAACTCTATAAAGCAGGACTGCAGCACACTAAATGACTAGAAACAACTCTATAAAGCAGGACTGCTGCACACTAAATGACTAGAAACAACTCTATAAAGCAGGACTGAAGCACACTAAAGAACTAGAAACAACTCTATAAAGCATGACTGCTGCACACTAAAGGACTAGGAATAACTCTATAAAGCATGACTGCTGCACACTAAATGACTAGAAACAACTCTATAAAGCAGGACTGCTGCACACTAAAGGACTAGAAACAACTCTATAAAGCAGGACTGCAGCACACTAAAGGACTAGGAATAACTCTATAAAGCAGGACTGCAGCACACTAAAGGACTAGGAACAACTCTATAAAGCAGGACTGCTGCACACTAAAGAACTAGGAACAACTCTATAAAGCATGCCTGCTGCACACCAAATGACTAGAAACAACTCTATAAAGCAGGACTGAAGCACACTAAAGAACTAGGAATAACTCTATAAAGCAGGACTGAAGCACACTAAAGAACTAGGAACAACTCTATAAAGCATGACTGCTGCACACTAAAGGACTAGGAATAACTCTATAAAGCATGACTGCTGCACACTAAATGACTAGAAACAACTCTATAAAGCAGGACTGCTGCACACATAAGAACTAGGAATAACTCTATAAAGCAGGACTGCAGCACACTAAAGAACTAGAAACAACTCTATAAAGCAGGACTGCAGCACACTAAATGACTAGAAACAACTCTATAAAGCAGGACTGCTGCACACATAAGAACTAGGAATAACTCTATAAAGCAGGACTGCAGCACACTAAATGACTAGAAACAACTCTATAAAGCAGGACTGCTGCACACATAAGAACTAGGAATAACTCTATAAAGCAGGACTGAAGCACACTAAAGGACTAGGAATAACTCTATAAAGCAGGACTGCAGCACACTAAATGACTAGAAACAACTCTATAAAGCAGGACTGAAGCACACTAAAGGACTAGAAACAACTCTATAAAGCATGACTGCTGCACACTAAAGGACTAGGAATAACTCTATAAAGCATGACTGCTGCACACTAAAGAACTAGGAATAACTCTATAAAGCAGGACTGCAGCACACTAAATGACTAGAAACAACTCTATAAAGCAGGACTGAAGCACACTAAAGGACTAGAAACAACTCTATAAAGCATGACTGCTGCACACTAAATGACTAGGAATAACTCTATAAAGCAGGACTGCTGCACACTAAAGGACTAGGAATAACTCTATAAAGCAGGACTGCAGCACACTAAATGACTAGAAACAACTCTATAAAGCAGGACTGAAGCACACTAAAGAACTAGAAACAACTCTATAAAGCATGACTGCTGCACACTAAAGGACTAGGAATAACTCTATAAAGCATGACTGCTGCACACTAAATGACTAGAAACAACTCCATAAAGCAGGACTGAAGCACACTAAATGACTAGAAACAACTCTATAAAGCAGGACTGCTGCACACATAAGAACTAGGAATAACTCTATAAAGCAGGACTGCTGCACACTAAAGAACTAGGAACAACTCTATAAAGCAGGACTGAAGCACACTAAAGGACTAGGAATAACTCTATAAAGCAGGACTGCAGCACACTAAATGACTAGAAACAACTCTATAAAGCAGGACTGAAGCACACTAAAGAACTAGAAACAACTCTATAAAGCACGACTGCTGCACACTAAAGGACTAGGAATAACTCTATAAAGCATGACTGCTGCACACTAAAGGACTAGGAATAACTCTATAAAGCATGACTGCTGCACACTAAAGGACTAGGAACAACTCTATAAAGCATGACTGCTGAACACAAAAGAACTAGGAATAACCATATAAAGCAGGACTGCTGCACACCAAAGGACTAGGAATAACTCTATGAAGCAGGACTGCTGCACACTAATGGACTAGGAATAACTACAAAGCATGACTGATGCACACTAAAGGACTAGGAACAACTCTATAAAGCAAGACTGCAACACACTAAAGGACTAGAAACAACTATATAAAGCAAGACTGTTGCACACTAAAGGACTAGGAACAACTCTATAAAGCAGAACTGCTGCACACCAAAGGACTTGGAACAACTATATAAAGCAAGACTGCAACACACTTAAGGACCAGAAACAACTATATAAGGCAAGACTGCTGCACACCAAAGGACTAGGAACAACTACAAACATATCTGCAGCAGACTAAAGAACTAGAAACAACTACAAACATGACTGCTGCACACTAAAGGACTAGGAGCCACTACAAAGGCAAGACTGCAGCACACTCAAAAACTAGGAACAACTACAAAGGCAAGACTGCAGCACACTCAAAAACTAGGAACAACTACAAAGGCAAGACTGCAGCACACTAAAGGACTAGGAGCAACTACAAAGGCAAGACTGCAGCACACTCAAAAACTAGGAACAACAACAAAGCAAGACTGCAGCACACTAAAGGACTAGGAATAACTATACAAAGCAAGACGCTGCACACTAAAGAACTAGGAACAACTACAAACATATCCGCAGCAGACTAAAGAACTAGGAACAACTACAAACCTGACTGCTGCACACTAAAGGTCTAGGAGAACTACAAACATGACTGCAGCAGACTTAAGAACTGGGAACAACTTCAAAGTTAGTCCGAGAATCCTCTGCCGTCCAACGCTTTTTTTCTTTTTCTTTTTTTGGTGGGTCTTACGCAAATAAAAAGAAAAATAAAGCGTTGGACGGCAGAGGATTCTCGGACTACTACAAAGTATGACTGCCGCACACTAGTGCTAGTTTTATGGAGATTTATTCTTTCCGTGGAATATTCAAAATATAAACACGGGTTGACCTATAGATGGAGTAATAGGATTGGTTGGAGCAATATAAAGTGTAATAGGAGTGAGATGCATGACCTATGGAAGATGAAATAGGATTTGGTTAGGCAATAGGAGTGGTAATGGTCTAAGGTTGAACTCTACTGGAGGTGTAATGGGATTGGGTTGATCTATAGAAAATGTAATGGGATTTGGTTAACCTGAGCAATAGGAGGTAAGGTGTAATGGGATTCGGTTGTTACATAGCAGGTGTAATGGAAATGGTTGAATTATATTATACGATCTGATTGATTTACATGAAGTGTAATGGGATAGGGTTGATCTATAGAAGCTGTTCTGTAATCGTGTCGATATAAGAGGTGTATTGAGATCGGATTGGTCTATTGCTTGTCAAAAGGGATTGTGTTATTCTATAGGATGTGCAATGGGATTGGCTTGAACTCGACTGAAGATGTAATGGGATGGAGTTGATCAGTAGGTGTAATAAGATTGAGTTGATCTGCAGGGGTGCAGTGTTGTTATATGAGTTGAATTAAACTAGTGTAATGGAGGGTTGGTTTATAGGAGGTGTCATGTATTAGGTTGACCTTTATGAAGAGTAATTGGATTGGATGCATTCATAGAAAGTGTATTGGGATTGGAGTAATCTATTGGTTTATTGAGATTAGTTTGATCAATAGGATATGAAATAGGATAGAGATTTGTTGACCTTTAAGAAGTGTTAAGAATTAGATAGGCCTGTATGAGGTGAAAACGGGCTGAATTAAGATTGGATTAATGTAAAGAAAGTGCAGTCAGATTGGGGCGAACAATTCTACATAGAATGGCCTTTATGCTCCTTTTGCAGCTATATCTCTGGGCTGAACAGACCACATAATTGATTGAAACTTGGATAAAGCACTAATGATAAACCGGTATATAAAGTCTAAGTATTAAAACGGAGGATAAAATTACAATTTGTAATACAATACGGCGATTTGATAGATTTATTTGCGTTTTCCTTACGAAATTACTTTCGTCATTTATTAGGTTCACTTCTTGTTGTGTAAATATTTGATGTGAAAAAACACAAAGCCATGTTGATTTTTTCATTCAATAACCACTGTATAATTAAGACATGAAAAGATCGTAAAATTTTAATGATCACAATAGCTTATTAGAAAATCGAAAGAATGATCAGCCAATCATAAGAATTGTAGAAAACTGGCCAATCATTTAAGAGTATTAATCCAAGGTAGAGACGAAAAAGCAATGCATTTTAGATAACCAACCCATTTTCTTTTCAGATATAAAAGAGTTCCTCAAGAATGTAAACATGTAAATACTTCTGGTATCAAGACTAAATCCTTTCCAAATCTTTATTTGGAACACGGACAGATTAGCGATAAAAGTATTGGATGTAACGGGTTTTGTGACGTAAGAACAAGACAAGAACGTCGGAATAATAGGACTCGTCCCTGGAAAGAAGAGAAATCACTCGAAACAATGATGTCGACCGACGAGAATGATGAAAATGCAGGTAAATTTTATAATCAGAATGTCATTTTCGGATTTTGTTCTAATTTTTAGACTCGTTTTCATGTATCGAACTGGTACCCTTTTTACAGCAGTACCTTCATTATTCCATTTAGGGAGAACATTTGTTTTAACTGTTTTTTTTACATCAGCTAAAATTCGGAATGATCAAAGTTCTCAATGTCTGCGAGAGCTATATACTTGAATGTGTCCTGTCATTTGTAAATTTACGTAACAAATAACAAATGCTTTCTTGCCAATACACATCTAATCATTTTACAGAAAGGAAAAGGATTAACAATAATATTAGTAATTACAATGGCGACCAAAATTGTTTTATGCACACATGCAGAGACCTCGGGAATATTGTGACCTTTAATTATATGTAAGGGCCTATACATATTATATGATCCGGAGATGTAGGATTAAAGATAACTGTTCGTTTGAAACTGTAAAGTCAGCCTTTTCAAACGCAAAAATTTAGAAGAATATGTTTTAGTTATTACTTTTATATTATAAAATGAAGAGTTCTTCATACCTATATAAGTATTTATTATGTTTCTACTCAAAGAGTCTACACATATTCACTTTTACTATTTTGATGTTATTTGAAATTATAGGGAGGCCTCATTGAAGACGGGTTATATATAAATAAACTGTCATAATGAAATGATATAAAGGTATTTTCATCTCCGCCCCTTTTTCTTGAAATAATATATTTTTAATAAAACTCCAGAAACTTTTCCTCAGTGAAATCAAACGCTATCCGTCGGATTGGTCCGTATTAATATTTCTGGTCCATACCACGACCCATGGCAGTCCGAATTTGTATTATTGCCGTAAGTATAATTTATTATTGTGTATAAAAAGATATTTTAAGTCTTTGACATGGCGATTACCAAACACCCACCCGATTCAATAGACATTGACATGTAGATGTAGATTATCTTAAAACCCACCCCTTCAATTGACACGTAGATTACCTAAACACCCACCCCTTCTATGTATACAAGAAGGTTACTTAAACACCCACCTCCTTCAATTGAAACGGAGATTACCTAAAACCCACCTTAAATTTACACGGATATTACCTAAACACTCACCTCCTTAAATTGACACGGAGATTACGTAAACACCCACCTCCTTCAATCGAGATTGGCACGGAAATTACCTAACATCCACCTCCTTCAATTGACATGGAGATTACCTAAACACCCACCTATTTCAATCGACATTTACATGGAGATTACCTAAACCCACCTCCTTCAATTGACACAGAGATTACCTAAACATCCACCTCATTCAATTGACACAGAGATTACCTAAACACCCACCTATTTCAATCGACATTGACATGGAGATTACCTAACCTACTTCCTTCAATTGACACAGAGATTACCTAAAAACCTACCTATTTCAATCGACATTGACATGGAGATTACATAAGACTCACCTCCTTCAATTGATACTAAGATAACCTAAACACCCACCTCCTTCAATTGACACAGATATTACCTAAACACCCACCTATTTCAATCGACATTGACATGAAGATTACCTAACACTCACCTCCATCAATTGACACGAAGATAACCTAAACACCCACCTCCTTCAATTGACACGAAGATAACCTAAACACTCACCTCCATCAATTGACACGAAGATAACCTAAACACCCACCTCCTTCAATTGACACGGATATTACCTAACACTCACCTCCTTCAAAAAAGGTATAGTATTTTACTCTATTTTATAAATGCTATCCTTTTGTTGTGCTTGAATACCGTTGAATACTAATTGTTTTTCATTAGGAGAAAAGACTTCTTTCCACATTCTCCATTGTATATCCAAAATAGATTGCATTACCAACACTGAACCTTGTGTTTAATTTGTCGCCTACATGTTGCCTGTTTAAGAGCATACGACATCTTTTATACTGTTATGTCTGTTATAGTTTCAAATTTTATCACGAACAGTTGCTACGCAGCGCGTTCGTTGTAATGTATTAACACTCAGTGGAGTAATTAAAGAAGTCAAGTTAAAATCAATTTCAGAAGTAAATAACATCTGTCACGATCAAAGATTTACAATCGGAAAAATTAGTGCGGTAATGGCATCTGTCACAGTGGGAGATCACGTATGGTTACAAATAAGGTCAAGTTTGTCTCATGGGTAAAAAATAGACATGAGAAAAACGTAAAGTAGAACTACAGATAAACAGTAAATTTTATATGTAGTCAATGGTAAAAAATAAAAAACACGAATTGAGTTTGTCTTAAGTGTACTTCCCTATAAACTTATTCAAGGAAGCTAATAATACGCATGCACTTAGTTGTATAATTAGACAGATATATGACAAGACATACTATCACAGCAAGGTACCTAGTTGGCCCAAGTGTTAGTTATCTATCAGTAGCCGTTCATGTCAAATAAGGGATATTTATATCGATTGCTCTTTTCCAACGCGATACTTGATAAAACGATACTTGTTAAAAGTATGCTTATTTATAAATGTATCTCGATGATGTTAAAAAAGTATCGCAATAATCTATTAATTATCCAGATGCTTTTAACAAGTATCGCGATAAAAAAAGCAAGCCGATATAAATATACTTATTTTGACATGAACGGCCACTGTTAGTTATACTTTTGATCGCGTGTTCTGTCAACAATAAGTCTATCTGATGACAAGATATATTCGACTCTAGTCTTAAATTGAGAAAGAATAATAGGATTGTTAATTTTCCAACCGAAGGTCAAGGTTTTCCGCCATCCCTCATCCCCGCCCTTAAAACTGGACGCCACGATATAGCTGAAATTGCTGAAAGTCAATTTAAAATCAATTTAAATTTTTTTATTACCATTCAAACAAAAACTATCACATGAATATATGACACAAATGACCTTAACAAGTGAAGATTGAATTAAGATTCGATGTCAGAATTTCAGATTTGTTCGTAGTCTTTAGCAGATCTTTGTTTGTCACGGTTAAACAAAAGAGGGACACACACACACAGAGAAGAAAAAAACACACAAAAAGGGGACAAACCCAATGATTTTTTAAGATAGTTTGAATTGAGCACGTCATGCTTGGAATAAACACAATGTTCACGCGCTATTGATTATGAGTACTAGAGTGGCTAGGTCACTCGGCAATCGAGAAGACACATGTTACCCAAGCGGCTGCACGGTTCGTCGGTCTTAGACATGTTCTGGATGTTCTGGCACACATCGATAATCGTGGGGTTATGGACATGTTACAGAAAAGAAATAGTTTATTCAATTATCGGCTTCTTTGGGCTTAAGGAAGACCCAATCTTAAGCATATTTATAAATTCTAAGCCCTTTAAAACAATGGACAATATAATCGATGCACTGATATGTTGGAAGCAATCTTATTACGTCACTGTTCTGTGTGCACTACCTCTGAAATCGGCACATAAGAGAACACGTTTTGAACACTGTTCCGTTTCACTCTATTCGTGTCCGAAACGTTCTGGTTGAGCAGTACCGCAAATCGTGCAGCCAATAAAACTTATTTTCATTTGCATATATATACTGACGGAATATTTTAATATCTAATTTACGTACCTCTATTGTACACAATTAATTAATGTTTCTTTAAGGTTTAATATAAAGCGTTCGACAACACAGTTCGGGTCATAAATTGACTTATAAATTTTAAAAAGTTACAATATGTTAACAACAGGAAAGAATAAGGCTTTTTCGCAGCTAGCTTTCATTAGACATAATCCTAAGCCATCGAACTTTACTGCTGAAATTAGTCAGAAAGTTTTGAAACTTAAAAATACATTGAACCAAAGCTAAAAATATTAGAAACTGATCCAGAATCTCATATTTTTGCTATAAAGTACATGCCCTCTCGGAAAAATACCACATACAACTATAACTGGTGTCTTTGTATGGCTGTGTCGCTGATTGATTCTTTTTTGTTAATTAGTTGGACGAGAAGACACATTTATTTTAACAGAAGCTGAGAAGGCAAAATGGACAGCTGACCAAATAGAGGAACAGGTTTTGATGGGTGACCATTTTGACCCCCCTAGGATCGTAGTAAGTATAAATTCAGAAACAACATTAATCACTAGTAAAGCCCAGTGGCTGCTGAAACTTGTTTGGAGTTCGGTGCATTATACAGCATACCAATTCAATTAAACGACTTGATGTTACCTGCAGAGTAACTTGAATTAGTTTAATAATTTGTGGTAAATAAGACAAATTCATGTGTAGGCAAAAATTTTTAACCAATAAAGAACAACAATTGAACAATAAACAAATAAACATATTCACGTGTCTGACGATAATATTTATTTGTCCGTAAGTAATGTACTTCTCATGATAAATGTTGATTGACAATATTTGTCACATGGCATATTTTGACATTTGCAGCTGTATTCGAAAACGGACTTGACTTGACTTGGGGAGTTTTGTACGTCCTACACGTCACCGACAGCTTAATGCCTTTAAATCGCATGTTTAAATATGTCAAATATAACCAATAGAAATTGACAATACTGTATATAATATTCATGTGGTATAATGATATAGTGTTATTAAATGGATGTTTTCATATTTGACCTGTATTATGTCCATGGGAAGCGGTATTGGTTCGAGGATAGCTGTATTAGCCGAGGCAACGCGGAGGGTTAAAACAGTTATTTGAGGCCCGATATGGCTTACCGAGGACATAATGCATGTCGAATATGAAAACACCAATTTAATGACACTTTTATTAACCAATTGAGTAAGTTTTAGAACCATTTTATCATTGACCAATATAGCCATATTCGATCCAATTAGGCTTCTCGTGGACATAATAAATGTTTAATATGAAAAACTCTCAGAATGAAAATGTAATTTGTGTCCTTGAAAAATCTGCTGTAATTTACGTAATGCAAACAAATGTGTTTGTTTTTAAAATGATATTTATATCTGAATTACCAGAAGTGACATTCCTGTATTTGCCCTGTTTTTCTGTATTGAGCCTGTTTTTTCTGCATTGGGCCTGCTTTTTTCTGTATTGGGCCTGTTTTTTTATGTATTTGCCCTGTTTGTTTAATTGGGCTTCTTCGCTAGATCCATATAATATGGACTATTTCACATTGTATTTTACACAACTGGTTGATAAAAAAATATTACACTGCGTTCCACTATTTTTTTAAAGACTGCATTCGAAAATAATATGTGTTATATGGCCCAACTATATGAATGCGAACATAGATTTAACAAATAACTAGAACTTACTAATACTTACAGATACGAGAGAACTTCATATATTTTTAGTTGGTATGACATAAATAAAAGAGATGACCCAGATATTTTTCATCTAATTTTTTCAGTTGATATCGTCCAAAATACCAAAGCATCATCTTATACCTAAACTTCTTCACGAAAGTAAAAGAATACTGCATGTTGTTTACGTAAGTATTAGTGGCTGGTTTCTCTCATGTGGCGTCTTTCTTGGCGGCATTATCTCTGGTCGTGTTAGAAAAAAAATATAAATACACAGATATGTAAGCTCCTTAAGGATAGTTCGGGGTTTACATAATTAACGATTTGTAAAATAGCATCGTCTACGTTGCGGGATTAAATTTATTGTAATAGTAGAGCGGATATATGGTAAAATATTTCACTTTGTGATAAAAGCATGAAACTTGGCATGAAGGTTTCTTCACTATTATATTTTACGTAGAGGACGTTGGCCATTTCAATTTCGGCCCTTTTCAAGATGGCCGCCACAAAATAAAAATGACATCATTTTTTGCGTATTTTTAGCATCTTATCATTGTATATATGCAATATTTGATTTTAAAAGCACAGAAATATGCGAGTAAGGTCAATAAAGAAAAAAAATGCCCGGTTGAGTAATTTTCAACTGCGCAAGCGCAGAATTTCCCATTCAATATGACGTTTTATCTTAGTTTTCCGAGCAACCACAACTACAAAGTTGCAGTTACCAGAACAACCTTAGTTACATCCACATTAAAGGAGTTCTTGGCAACAAGCTGCTATCGGAGACAATTATGACCAATGTGGGACCCAAACACCGCAGTCCTTTTCCCAGCCCTACCTGGCAGGCGATGGTAAACTTTGAGATTTCTTTAGCGATTGGCCCCATGTATGTCCTCCTTGCAATGTTACTCTCTTCACGTGTTCAATTAGAGCACACTTTAATGGTGGTATACTATTGTAAGGACGCTGTTTGCGAGCAAAGAGCTCAAGGCGTGCTTCGTTTACTCGTGTTGTGCTTGTCGAGCGGTCATACATGATAGCAGCAAATTCTTCAATGACACTGGTATCAGTTTCGGTCACAGTATCACAAGGTTTGCTTAAGGCTTGGAAAACCTCAGTTGCTCTATCACAGACATTCAAGGCTTGTCATTCACTCTTTTTTCCTTTTCCCACAAAGGCTGATACAGTGTCACACCCTGTAAAGGCATGAAAAAAACGGCAGTGCTTTTGCCCTGGGACCTTAAGAAGTAACTAGTCATGAATAGGTATCCGGCGTAGATCCTTGCCTTTACCGAAAATAATCCATAGCTCATCTATATATAAATCTTCAATCACTGAAACAGCTATGACAACAACATCTGTATCCGAACTCACGATGTTGATTGATCTACAGGCGTTATTTGCAGCATTCTTTGCATGAAGGAATACACCAGTGTCAGCTTCTTCATGATTGCATAGAGATAAAAGGTCTCTGTCTATTGGTTTGTTACTTAAAACATCCTCTTCTTTTGTGACTACTATAGTTGAATCTGTATCAATGGTTGCAATTTTATCTGCTAAAATTCAAAACGTTCAGTTTTGTTTTCATCACACCGAAGAAATGAGTTCCAGGATTTTGATGGCTTTGTGGTTTCTGTGACTTTTCTTCTACACCCTTTGCCACGCTTCCTTCTAGTTTCCGCCTCAAGACTGTCTTCATAGTTAACATCAAAGATGACATCTACTCTTGAATGATGTCAAGACATTGTTTTGATAAACGAAACAATAACCTCATTAGCATAATCATCACAAGTTTGACTTTGACCTGGCTGTTTTAAATTAACCAAAGAAGCACCGTGATTATGCACCAACTGTGACTTTACACCAATATTCAAAGCACCATTCTGTTATATTGTTGGCCGAAATTTCTGATTTTCGCGTTTTAAAAAATCAAGCAGATCGCATTACCTACTCTGACACGAAATAATTAACCTGGAAAAAAGATTACAGTCATCTTTAAGACCAACTATCTTGGAACTAGAGGTAATAGAATTTTTGGGGTACTGAATAAACCATATTTATTCTTTTTCATGGGTTCTTAAAATCCTTAATTGTCATTGCCATGCATTTTTGACAAAAATTTTTTGTACTGTTCCCTTCCGTTTTCTCCCACCTTCAATATCTCCTCGTTATTCTCAGTTGACACAACATCTTTCGTATCTAAGGTGTACAGGTCTTGTGATTCTTCTTCGAAAGGATTTCCCATTTCGGTCATTGTTGCCACTAGCCTTAGTACTTTTTCATGGAAATCTTTCTGCGCAGAATCGGTCTCTTTGTGATGTTTTTCTTTCTTGGCATTTGTTTTTGCACATACAGTAGAAAACTCACCAACAAGTCTACTGATTTCTGGTCCTGCAACCATCCATCGCCGTAGTATACAGATTGGTCCTCGGTTAGACCTATTGCGCCCCATCTCCCTTAACAATAGCATGGTTCTGTTCATGCGCTTGGTCAATTGCAATATTCGAAAACTTGTTTTCAGTCTTTCTCACAGTGAAGTTGCCCTTATTATCTAACTGGCTGTCCTATTTCCAATGCTAAAATGTCACGAAGGTGAAAGAGAAGCCACCTTGCGTAATGTATATGATCAATAGCAAAGAAATATGGAATCAATGATGACAGAGACTCTTTGTATAACCTAAAATCCGATTTTCTATATGACCTAATAAAGGACAAAACAAGGAGTTCAAAATTCAGAATATTAGCCCAAAACTTTTTTCTTGCTTCGAACACCAGGCAAAGATATCATTGATGTCGATATTACAAGAATCATCAACATTTACGTCCCTCTTGAATGCTGATTTTATCAATTCAAAAATAGAACACGTTGTGACCTGATGCGCTTGTCTTGTTTTAGCAATGTTTGAAGCCGATAGAACAGATTCAGCTGTTCCAGCAGATGCAATGTCAGCTTCTGATAATGCTATGACCCCTCCTGTTCCCTTTAACACATCACCAAGAATTCTTTTCGACATTTTAACAAAAAAGCAACAATTCAAATACGAACACAATAAACGATGAACAAACTTTTATGTCAAATGTGATTTACAAAACTGTAACTGTAGCTGAAAGATAATAGAACTATAAAGGCCGAGTTATTATCCTTTTACCGCCTTATTAACACTTATATATATATCGGATACCACTAGGTTCTTTGATGGAAATTCTACACCTAGCCAGATCGTTCATCCAGTGCTATTTAACTCCCGTGCGATCTCTACACCATGTGAAAGACTAAAGTCCGTCTCTCTTCGCTTGGCTCTCCCGCGTTGGCACTCTCCGTCAATTCGGATACGACATCACAACTTTAATGTATTTGGGAAACTCTGTTAATAAGCAGCGCTAGCACTGAACCCCATGCCGAGTTGTTTACGGCAGTTAACCGCACCATATAGTGCCATGGTAGTGTTTGCAGTTTAATCTTGTGATTTGACTTGCTTAAAATGTTAGCAAGTTAGTTATTGCTTTACTTCCAAGCAGAACGAATTCGGCTGTATCAGAAAGATGAACATGAAAGGCAGGGTGATTAAATGAACATGAAATGATGATGGGGAAAAAGGGGATAAAATGAACATGAAATGATGACTAAGTGGAATAATGGGTACACAATGGCTTGGATCAGGGTACTCCCTTCTCTGCAGGTAAATTGCAAAGGCATTTTCAGATCATATACAAGAAAGCCTGATCACCAAGGTATGTTTATTAACCCAAATACATAATGTCAAACCGAATACAAATAAAAAATATCAACGAAGTAGTTAAAAGGAGATGGTTCCTTCAAACCGCTGCCACTAACTACTCCTATCAATGTCCTTATCATATTGCATTGTTCAAATCAAAGAAAATTACCTTTTCAAATCCTTTTTCACCATTTACTCATATTTAAAACATCCAAAACTGCAATTAAAGAAATACATTTTTTATTTCCTTGCTTATTTATATGCAAAAGGTGGCCATATTTGTTTTTTCCGGCGGCCATCTTGAAAATGGCCGAAATCAAGATGGCCAACGATGGTTTTTGAAACTACATACCTTGATCAGTTCGTGTGCAAAATTTTATGCTTTTATCACGATGTGAAATATTTTAGTGAAAAATCTGGTTTATCCGCTTCACTATAAAGGAACATGCAAATGATGAGCTTTATGAATGTCATTTGCAAAGTTTTATGCTAATTATTTTGTGGACCTATTCAATGTCAATTATTAGTAACATCCTGAATATATTGAAATATTGCTTGCTGGACGTAAAATAACAATCAATCAATCAATTAATCAATAAACTATTAGTATTTGTAAACTGCATACGATTAAAAAGACATATTCCTAACTAATATTGACTCTGTTCATTCCCATAATTAAATTTGGCGAACAAAGTAGAATAACAGTTATTAATTCACTAATCAATAGCAGAAACAGGGATAATAGCAATTCAACACTAACGGAGAATACTTATAATGAGGGATTACTAATATTCTCTTCATACTGCTACGCCCTCGACTGCACTACTGGTAAACTTTCGTTCGTTGATCTGTCCGATACACAATATAAAATATTAAACTAATATATAATTCGTAATTCTCATATCTGTACACAGCATCTTGAGACAGAACGAACACTATAGGCACTGGGGGAGTTAGAATAATGTATCCGAGGGCATAATGTCCGATTGCGGAATCAAACAAATTAAACACAGATCTTTGGTGTATTACAAAGAAGAAATTTAAACTTCTCGATATGTTGCAACCGAAACTCTCTTACTTATAAAGATTTTGTGTTTCAGGATTTTGATACGTGGTCCTTTTCAGATATTAATGGTAAGTTTAGAATGAAAGTTATTTATTACAAAGTTATGTAAAGAACACCAGGGAAACTGTCAAATAAAAACAATCCACCAATCAAAGACCAATTACCGGCAAACTTGAGAACCTACAATCAAAAACATGATAACTATTACAATGGCCATGACTTGGTACAGGCATTTTTAAAAAATGGCTGTTTAAACCAGGTTTTACCTCATTGCAACCTCCTTGCGTCCATTACTGTAGTGTGTGAGTTGGCGTGTTAATGATAATTGAATGTTATTTTTATAAACTGACTACAGCCAAATTTTGTAGGGCATCAATTACTTTCTTATCTGCGAAGGGAGGCTGTAATTTCAGGGAAGGGAAGCTGTAATTCCAGGGAAGGGAGGCTGTAATTTCAGGGAAGGGAAGATGTTATTGCTGGGAAGGAAGCTGCGATTCTTAGAAAGGGAGACTGTGATTACTGGGAAAGGAGGCGGTAATTTCAGGGAATAGAGGATGTGATTCCAGGGAAGGGAGGCTGTGATTCCAGGGAAAGGAGACTGTTATTCCAGGAAAGGGAGGATGTATTTCAAGGAAAGGAGGCTATGATTTCAGGGAGGGGAGCCTGTGATTCAGGAAAGGGAGGTTGTGATTTCAGGTAAGGGAGGCTGTGACTGCAGGGAAGAGAGGATGTGATTCTAGTCAAGGGCGGCTGTTAATTCTTGTTTTGGAAAGGTGGGATTAGTAAGCAGTAGATTTTTTTAGCCAGGACAGAAAAATGTATTTAAACAGATCCCCACCCTCTGTCCAAATAATGAAGTTGTTAGTATTTACTACATTGTGACCATGGAAGATTGCTAAACAATCCAGTCAAATTTAGTTAACAATAATAAGCAGCATTTCATAATGCAAGACGAAGTCTTCCGTATGCTAAATAAAACTAACAATATTTAACACTGTTTGATTTCAAGTCTATAACATTTTTATAAATGTTGCAACTTTAGTGACTAGATACTAATTGAATAAATTGGAAACACAACACCATTTTCCATAATACAAACTAGATAAAATCACTAGCTGGATGCTTTGATTGAATACAGTTTCAAACCTTTGTGTTTGTATATGACCGCAAACTTGTTATGTTCGTATTGGAGTTGGGAGCAATGCTGAACAAAGTTTAAAACCTCGAATATTTATTACATGGAAGCTAATCTAAGTTAAAACCCATGTTTAAACCCATGTTTTAGAATGAAATTGTATCTAATGTTCTAAATTGTTAATACTTCATTTATTGAATTCCAGATGCAATCCAGAAAAGATTAGACAGTGTCAAACCATGCTGTAAAGCTAAATCTGTGATATTGTTATGTCAGGTAACTTTAAGACCGAGACAAACCATGTCATAAAGCTAAATGTGTGATACTGTTATGTAAGATAAATGTAAGACAGAGACAAACCATGTCATAAAGCTAAATGTGTGATATTGTTATGTAAGATAGATGTAAGGCAGACAAACCAGTGGCGGATCCAGAGGGGGGGTCCAGGGGGTCCAGAACCCCCCTTTCGTTTTGACAAGCCTTCTTTTTTTGTTTTAGCATAACAAAATGACATTTTAACGGACATGTTTTAGGTGTCAGGAAATCGTCAGAATGCAGGATTTTACACCATTTCGTTCAGAGCTTCTGGCGGCCCCTAGACCCCCTGCCGTAATACGACCTCTGCGAGGTCGGCATGGTGGCCTTCGGCCACCATGACAAATTTGGACCCCCCCTTTCATTTGAGGCTGCATCCGCCCCTGCAAACCATGTCATAAAGCTAAATGTGTGATATTGGTATGTCAGATAAATGTAAGACAAAGAAAAACCATGTCATAAAGCTAAATGTGTGATATTGTTATGTAAGATAAATGTAAGACAGAGACAAACCATGTCATAAAGCTAAATATGTGATATTGGTAAGTAAGATAAATGTAAGACAGATCCAAACCATGTCATAAAGCTAAATGTGTGATATTGTTATGTAAGATAAATGTAAGACAGAGACAAACCATGTCATAAAGCTAAATGTGTGATATTGTTATGTAAGATAAATGTAAGACAGAGACAAACCATGTCATAAAGCTAAATGTGTGATATTGTTATGTAAGATAAATGTAAGACAGAGACAAACCATGTCATAAAGCTAAATGTGTGATATTGTTATGTAAGATAAATGTAAGACAGATCCAAACCATGTCATAAAGCTAAATGTTTTGATATTGTTATGTAAGATAAATGTAAGACAGAGACAAACCATGTCATAAAGATAAACATGTGATATTATTGTTATGTAAGATAAATGTAAGACAGAGACAAACGATGTCATAAAGCTAAATCTAGGATGTTGTTATGTCAGTCGGTTCAATGTAAGACAGACACAAACAATGCCGTAAAGGAGACAAATCATTCCGTAATACTTAATCTGTGAAACCGTTATGTCC
The DNA here is from genome assembly GCA_944474755.1 of Limnoperna fortunei. NCBI lineage: Eukaryota > Metazoa > Mollusca > Bivalvia > Mytilida > Modiolidae > Limnoperna > Limnoperna fortunei. The sequence continues at coordinate 46,781,310 of OX104114.1, read as the reverse complement.
GGTAAATGTAAGACGGACACAAATCGTGCTGTTAAGGGTAATCTGTTACATTGTTAGGTCCGATACATGTTAGACCGAGACAAATCATGCCGTAAAGCTAACGGGTAAATGAAAGACAGACACAAACGATGCTGTAGAGCTAAATCTGTTATAATGTTATTATTGTGTCGGGTAAATTTGCAAAATGATTCTTTGGTATTGAACTGTATCAATCTCTTCTTGACCAGCGCTAAACCTATACACGTTCTCAATCTCATTTTTAACTTACAAGAAACCGCTTTTATATGTGTTTGTGAACTAAACAGTTTCTTTAATAATGGACTTTTTGTTCGGAGTGATTTTTTTCATTTCGAAGTCAATGTGTAGATAAAATATATAAAAATTTAAGTTAAATGTGTATATTTTGTAGGGCGGCTCGGGCTATTTATATTTATTACGGAGATTTGTTGTTACGCCTCAGAAACTACACAAGGAGTCTTATCAAGATGTCAAAGAGTAAGTAGGTACATTTAGCGGGACGTGTTTAAGTTCTTTTGTGTGAATATTCTTTGTTTATTATTTCTTCAGAAGAATATGATATGTTTTAAAAGTATTAAGTGAGTCAAGTGTTGTGATATCCCCATTAGTTCTCGATATTTTCTATGTAACTGTTTAAAAACACACTAACATTGATGTTATTTTTGTTCGAACTAAGACTTATAATCTGATCTATTCTAATTGGTTTCTTATTAATATTGCACGTTAACCAACAAAATTACAAAAGCTTGAACTGACCGGATACAACAAATACATACAATTTGTGCTGTAAAATAAGCTTCAAAACATATCAAACAATTCCATTGATTTTCTGATCTAAATAAACACAATTTTCATATTTTGAAAATTATACAAAGTATATATATTGTAAATTTTCAAAAAACCAAAATCCTATATACAAAACTACTTATCTTCGCCAGCATTTTACATCCGATTTAATTATTCTGACAAACTAATTAACGTTAGTCATTTTGATGGCTGTTGTGCTGGCTATCGAAAGAGATAAATAGATAAAATAGTTCGTGCCTAAATGGTACATTTGTATTCGACGGAAAGACTTTATAAAATGTGTACATATTTGTCAAAACTACAAAGTCCAACTACTCTCATCTCATGTTTTGGTAGCTAAAACCATAAAGTTTGTTCTTCTTTTTTATACATAGAATGCCCTTATATATATATAGAACGATCATAGAAATTTTAAACTTATCAGCTATTATTCTGTGATGAAATTATCTGTCTTATATAATTGCAGATTTTGGAGACGTCTTGGTAGTCAGATTAGTAAAATGTGTTGTGGCGATTCAAAAATACACATAGTATGTAACAATGTCAATGAAGGGACACAAGGAAAAGAGGTAAAATAGCTTTGTAGCTGTGTTACGGTAGCAGTGATCGGGCATAACATTGTATCCATTTAAATTTGACCCTGGTCGTGACCAAAGGAGTTATGTGACATTTAAAGAAACAATGCATATCGTTGTAAACACCCAGAAAAGCATGGCTTCCATAAATTGTTGTTTTCATTCCAATATGGTTATTTTGAAATTTTTGATGAAACTAAGTTAATTTGGCTATTTATGCGACGCAATTTTTCTAAGATATAAAAATATAAGACGTTTTTGTAAAAAAAAAAACTGCATTATGACGTCATCGATATCTATCCATCGTAGATGTTGGCATATTTAATAGTACATGTATTATGCTTTTGTACAAGGTGAAATGTATACCAGCCATGCATTTAGACGTTGGACCAATACATTGTTTAAATGGTCAATAATCAAGCGATTACAATGAAGTTGTATTTAGATCTTTGTTTGCTCTATTGTAAGACGCCTTCCGCTATAATAAAGGTCTCAACAAGAATGATAGTGCTATTGCCAACGTTTAAAAATAAATAACTGTTGTATTGTGTATAGTTAAACTAAATCAATAGGATAACTGTTGCAGTTTTTGAGACACATAAGAACATGAATGTGATCCTCCAACTCGAGAGAAGAACTACTAGTAAAGCACCCTAACCCTTAAGAGAGGCGTCTGTAAATAGAGTCAGATTTTGAGCTGGTGGATCTAGTGGTAAACCTTTCAGAAGATTCTCCATCTATAACCACCAATTGAGATGAGGAAAAAGTCGAGGCCTCATAGAAATGAGAGCTTCACAATCCTAAGTTGTTGGATGCAAAAACTCCATTAGATACCACTGTATTGGACAAATGTGAAGACGGCCTAATATGATAGTGTACATAAGTGATTTAAGGAAACCGACTGAGTAAAGAAATTGACGAACAAGAACTGTTAAAGTCTGAGAAATCTCGAACTTTAATTGGTGTAGCTCAGAATTTTCTCCTCCGGAGAAACAACTAGGCCCAAAACTGTGAGGTATCTTTCCACGAGAAATATGAAATCTTGACTGGGGAATTATCGCAAGAAATAAAAAAACCCAATTTCAAAAGAAGATGAATTACAAAACGGGGGTGTTCCTCCAGAAGAGAAAAAGACTTATTCTTCACCAGAGAATCGTCGAGGCAAGAGTGAATAAAAATCGACTAGGTGTGAAGACAAGCCAGGACAATCTGAAATACCTCCGAAACCTGTGCGAAGTAGACATTGGTTAGGTCGAGAGAGGTAGTCCACATCCCAGGATTGATAGATGCCCTGATTGACCTGTTGGTCTCAATTTGGACCACCAAGAATTGATTCAGGGCAGAAAGGTCTAGTAAATGTTTTCATCTTATTCTTTTTGGAAACCAAATGTAGACGGAATAATAACGTGGACGCATTGGTGGAATGACTGAGGAAGAAAGTTGAACAAAACTGCTCCCCTACTTTGTACCCAGGAAAAAATAGAGAAAAACATAACTTTTCCATGAGAACGCGGAGAAGTAGTAATGAAGTTGGATACGCATCATTTCTGCGGTTTCTAAATATTCACAATCACAAAGAAGCAGTAGAGGTAGGATTAACAGACCTTTTCCCACGACATGTGGGACTAGATACTGCGCCCTGAGGTTTGGTAGAGGAGGAATGTGACTGTGAGGTCGACATTTTCCTCTTACCATCTGAAAGTTGAACATCAACTTTCACTGTGTGAAGAACCTTGTTTATTTTTTTTCAAAGGAGATCTCAAACAGTTTGTAAAAAAGAGGCGCGAATAACAAGGGCTCATGCAAACCTCCAAGACATTTTAATTACATCTCTTGTCTCTTGGAAAAGGAGAAATTAGCCAGAGTTCCAAGCCATGCCATTCCCTAATTGCAAAAATTGCGCATTGACAATATCTTGCAATTTGGAGAAGGCTATAAAGTGGTCTGACCTGCAAAAATTCCTAGATTCTTGCCACTCAGTAGGCAAGGAAAATAAGTAACAAAGGGGATGTGGTTACCGGTCATTCCAAGGCCATCTTGACCTATCAAAGCAATCGTTCCTAGTTCTAGGGCGAAACGTCTCAGAAGTGAAGACGGTACTTCCCACACTGTCGAAGGGCCTGGTAATAGTATGCGTGGCTTTATTTATCGCCGATGTTGAGATGCTGAAAAAGAGTGGCGGAAGCTGTTAAGCCAAAAACTAAATCGGAAGTATCGGTGGCTATATTATTTTCCTAAATATCATTGAGGTGATCATTGACAGCCATGGGTACAGTTCTGAACTAACGTCGTCGTTGTCCCTGATGTTTTGAGACATTGTTCAAGTCAAATGTAAGATAAAAAATATAACTGGAATCTAAAATATACTAAGTAAATAAAGTTTTTTTATAAAAATTATCTAAGAAATATTAGAAACAGGCTTTGGTCTGCAACAATTTTACGTACTGCCTTAGTTTAAAAACCGGAAAAAATGATAGAAAGAAGGGTAGCACATTTGCAAGGTGGGAATGGGGATTGTCCCAAGGGGTATCATATATGTAGTATTTCGGCTCACAAGCTGCAAATAGGGACGACGGGGCTAGAGAGTGTTCATTTAAATAGTAATCATTCACTGAAATCACTCTTTAAAAAGTATGGTTTTACAATTAAAAAAAAACTTTTGCCATGCATTATGGTAAACAAGACCATGCATAGCTTATGAATGTGAGAAATAGGAGTTCATTGTGAGACATGTGTTTATATCTTTATCGTCAAGATTCTTTTCATTTATATGTTCCAGAAATGTTTTAATTCCAAAACTTATTCATGTTTAAGCTAAAATAAATGTATAAAAGCATGTCTAATTTAAAAAAGATGGTCTGATATTGAAGTAATTTTGTTCCATTTATGGAAAACCTCATTCTTAAGCATACAAAATGCTTTCTAAAATAATAAAATGCCTGCCTAAACAGGTAACAGATAATGGTTCAAAAACCGTTAACAGTTGCTTAATTTTAAAAAATAGTTAACACACATTTCTTAAATGCCCAAAACACGTTAACAGAAATAATCTTGTCCCCCTTTCACTGAAACTGTGAGAATTTATGATGGTAACGTATTTATTGTAATAAAATCATAACCTCATTACATCTACAGAATGCTAAGTTATTCTGCAAATAAATGCAAGCCATTTTCGTAACAAACTAGCCATATTAGTTTATAAACAGCAAAACGGTGCATATATTTTCCAGAAATATATATACATGTATAACATGAACGCGAATTCCTAGATATTTATTGCCGGCGATTTATTTGAACCAATTTGTAACTGGTAAAAATTGCTTGGTTCGTGCTGTATATAGCACAGCGCATCACCAGTCAGAATACTGTTTTATAGTGCATAAATTATTTTCAAGTTGTTATTATCATGTTGTTTGGTATCACACTAATTTGTTTTCATTTGGTTTCATTAATGTTTTATGTTGCATGTTTAAATGTTATCAGTCGCAACTACTGATTTATTTTTTGTGTAAAAATGAACTATAAAAACGGTAGACATTTATTGACTTATTTTATCAGGTGATACGGTCAATTCAACGATTGGTGCATTCCGACATGGTCAAGGTTGAAGTTGCCGATAATACAAAGGAACAAGGTGTGTATATACCTTACAATGAAATGGTTATCTCAAATATTACATCAAAACAATGCAATCTACACATCTTAATATGATGACACAGAATCGTTCTCTGTTTTTACGCCCTATAATAAAGTCGCCGTATTTAAATATTGTATTTGACAAGTTGCCTGCATCAGTATGATATTTTACTATGCCAGATATTTTATGACCGACTCCGATAATTGCACTTTAACTAACAATACAAAATACTGATCTGACATTTTTTGCTACATCTATCATCTTTGTTCGTACAATGTATTTTGTAAATTTTAAACGGTTTGGTTAACATTCATTATTTTTTATTTAGAATTGTGGTTTAATATGTTCTTAGACAGATCATAGATATGGTATTAAGACTACCTGACATCTATGTTAACTCCATGTGTATCATGTTGTTTGTCTGGCTTATTGCGAGACAAATGCATAAGTTTCCGACGGCGAAGGCGGCGTTTATACTTTGCTTTAAAATTTATAAGGTAACTTTCTGGACTAGGTTAGTCCGACATTAATCATGCATTGTTGGAGGACAATAATATAGGTTGCTGAACGATGGCACATGCCAAGCTGGTATATGTCACCTGACCTTACACTCAATTTCACTGTTCAGTGGCTCTGTTAAATTTGGAAGAATAGATCATTTCCTTAGTAGTCATGCGTTGTATGATAACAATATTTTGTATATAGATTTGCTAATTCGCAGTACATGACTGTCTAGTAGGTGTCACGTTAACGAACCTCAATTTCATGATCCAGTAGCTACGTATACGTTTGGTTTTTGGATTAGGTCAGTTACTGTGTAATAAATGCGTGGTAATATATCAATATTTAGCATATATGTTGTTCTTCAGCAGAACACGACTGTTAGGCAGGTGTCCTCGACGTAAATTAAACTGTCTAGTTGCTATGTATTTTTTTGGAATTGGGCCAAAAGGGTTCTCATCAACAGTACATGACATTGTAGTAGGTGTCACCTTCTTTTGAGTCCTATATTAGAACTTATTTTTTCGTGCTATGATAATATAAAGAGATATAAATTGCTCATTAAGAGCAAATTTTTAATTCATTCTGTCTGTTTTCCTGTATTTATGTTACGGAAAAAGACTTTTTTCCCCGACAAATGCCAAGTATACCTCTAGACTTGAGCCTGAGACATCTAGCACCACTCCCCCCCCCCCAAACTCCGCCAACAGTTAGTAGAGGTGATTCCGAACTAACTGCTGTTCTTTCATACATATATTTAGAGCTGTTTAATTATTTCGCCTTTCAATTGAATGCAACTGACAAGTCTACCCCTGTCTTGAAAAGTATACCCCTGTATGACATATTAAATTTATAACGTTATCATCTCTAATGACTTTTATTATCAGCACACTCTATATTTAATGTAGGATTAGAAGCATTAGATCTTTACTTCAATGTGGACAGATTTAACCTGTGGTTTGAAACTTTAGATGACAGTGACAGTGAGATTGACTTTAGTTGTTTAGACAACGTAAATGGTAATAGCGAGGAACTGAGTGAAGATGATGTTAACCCAAGAACTATATCATCACTAGCAGCCGAGTTAGAGGAAGTGTAATACGTTCTTATATTTGTGTTCGTTGTACTTTTGATTCAGCAATTACCTTAAAATTAACTGAAACTGCTGTGGTGTAACTTGTTTTTACCATATTGTCTTATTGATTAATACTTGTTCAAACACAAGACCAACAATCAAATACATGTGCAAATGTAATAGTGGGCAAATATAATCCAAATCTCTTCAAGTTTCCAATGTTTATTATGGATATTAATATTACACAACAGTAAAAAAACCTACTAATAGAGCTATACAACATATAAAAAAAGGCATTCACAACATCTCAAGCAGACGTACAATACATACATATAAAAGTACATAAAAACAATTTAACAAACAAAATACATAGACAAACATAAAAATTACCTATCTATAGGACCAGATTGTACATCAGCGAATTACATAATTAATAGTAATTAATATTTGTTGTAACTTCGCATTCTTAGTTATATCTTTCTCTCACTTTCAAACCAAAGAACAAAGATTAAATGTATAGATTGTAAGCAGGAAAACTACCTAACCAACCACAGATGAAATCTTAGAACTATACAACTAATTGAAAATCTCCATTCAAACACACTGTTGACTGATATAGACACAACTGAGTATTTCTAAGATTACCTGTATACAATACTAATTTTATCATATCAATAGGATCACCAGATCATAGACCAATTTCAATATAAAGAAAGATTTATATTTATTAGTTTTATTATTTCCAGAAAGCATTTTATATATAAGTAATAATTTTCATTTAAAACATCTACGAAAATACGTTTTTGACAAAATAAAAACCACAAAAATACACACTATCACAGAAATAAATATAGTAAAAATATACCTCAATAAAAAATGACAAAAACTAAATTATCTTGCAATTACAATATAAAAGCAAAAAATGCTCGACTATTATATGGGATATGCAGTTTAGGCCTGCTCGTATTCACATAGTAATTGGTATTATCAGTATAAAATCGTACATTTTATTACATGTAGGTTACAACCGAATCAGCTGACATAACGAAATGCAAGGTATTTCTTAGACTCGATCAATGTCAATATTCCGTGTTCATACCACGGCCCTTTGGAGGTCTAAATTTGGTAGTATTACCGTCAGTATAAGTTCACTATTGTATACATGTATTACGTTTGATTGTGTTTAATTTATCAAGTAATACGAATACATGGACATCTTTATTAAGTATGAAAGTCAATTTAAACTAGTAAAATTCAAATGAAACGTTTGCCAATTATCAAGACGTTGTAAAATCAGATTTGATATTTCTGATCTGGTTCACAAAGTTTTTAAACCTTGCATAATCTTATTGCTACGGTTTAAAGTAGATTTCGTGCAATAAATTAAAGCACCGTACCAACCCTCGCATTTGATATAATCATAACTAAATAATAATTCTTTCTGCCCTTCAAAGGACTTTTTGCGGTCAAAGCATCTGGATACAATGACATCTAATACTGATGAAATAAAATGGAACAAAATATACTGAGTGCCACTGAAAACACCGCACTTTATTTCCCCAAATATTTCAAAAACATAGCTAATTTGTTTGCAATAAATAAATAGTTTTAATTTTTTTTTCAATTATTGTTGACTGTGGTTTTGAACAACCACTTTGCTCTGTACGTGGAACTGTCGTGGCATTAATTTTGTTTTGGCGGATTTAAAATGATGAGTGTTGTTTAAACTTAATGTGTTTAAAACATCACACGTTTGGCACAAAGACACCAAGAAACTGGGTTCTTTAGAGGACATGACAAGCCCAGGCAGACAGTAACTACGCCTCAACATTATGGGTACATTCAGTTGCCATTTCTTTGTCAGCGTTTCCGTACGGCAGCCCGAAGTTGGGATTTTTTTAATATAGACGCGATAAAAATGATGCTAGTTCTCAATGATAAATTTTAAAACTGCTATTTTTATGGATTTGATGTTGATTTTCCAAATTTTTGGTCGATTTTTTGGTCATTAATCATTATATTTTTTATAAAAAAATATACAGCAATATTTAAGCGCTGCGTTTTTTTTTTACTCTCAGACCCTTTTATTCTTTGAATGTTTGATTTATGTCTATTAAGCATTATTTTACTAATATTCTCAAAGGAATGCTGCATAAGACCCTTGAAAAAAATCACTTTTTTACATCTGTAGTAGTTGAAAAGCAATCAGCTTAATGGGTATCAAAATATAGGTATGTCTATTTGAATCACGATATTGAAAAAACACTTTTGCTGAAAACCAATAATTAATAATCAGCGAAATGCACTGTCTTCAAAATTTCGTTTTTGCAGATTTTTTTATGTTTCATTGTAGAGTTAAGGTACTTTGTTTATGAAAAAGAGGGACTTTTCAGTTTTCAGACTCACTTAAAAAGGCTTACATGAAGTTTTTGAAATGTTGTCTTTGTTGATATATATAATTTACTCATCTGCATTAGAATCTAGTTAACTGGAAACTCTTAAAAGCCTGTTTTGTCCACATGATATACACAAAAAGCACCAATGCATTTTTCCCCCATGTTAAACTTTATCCTTCATAGCTGTCTCTAAAGAGAACTCCCGTGCTTTTTGATGTTTTCAACTGGTTCAATATCTTTAGTAAGCGGCCTTAAATAAACATTTTGCTTACAAGTGTTACAAATAAATTAAGGCCTGCAATGGTAACCATTGTAAATTGCCCATTCAAACCAAAACAAAAATAAAAACAAAATATACACACATACAAAACCAAAAACTAAACCTAACAAAAATGAACACCTTTATAGAGGACCATCCAGTAAATTATGCTGATATTTGTTGTTTCAGTGGATTTATTGGTTCAGAGATGATTCTTAAATGTGTATCAAACATTGACATTAAATTTTCCAAAAGAAGAAACATCACCACTTCTGTACAGAAACTTTACATGTAATATGTAGTCATTAAGCTTTGCAGGTTTGTAGAAGAATATTATTCTTATTGGCAGAACAAATAACTGCATACATTCAAAGAATAATGCTGATGTTAGTTTCAATTTGTTCCTTGAAGAAAACTCTTAAAACCTTTTTCTTGTAGGGGGGTCTGTTGTTACACTGTGTGGCCTTGCTGTGGTCACCAGTTAGGTATTTGTTATAAAAATAGAGCACAAAAACTGTAAATGACCATAAAGTACATATTGTAACCAAGTTTGGTATCAGAAAAAAAATTAAATTGTAAAATATACAGACGATTAATACAAAGTGATGACAGTAGCTCACACGTGTCATAGCAAGGGTTGAAAGTAAAAATTAATGTTTACTTAAAAATCAAGCATGGTTGTAGAATGCTAAAGATGTGTACCAAACTTTTATTTAAACAAAATAAAAAAGTATTATAATATATTTTGCAAAGCAATAAAAAGCATAACAATAAAACATAAAAATACAACACAGTGTGCACTATTTGAACTATATATACTATTCTTTTCATAAATCACTTTAAATAAAACCTCAATCCACGAACCACGAGTGAAAAAAACACTTGTAATTATAATAAACTGCGTTGCCATATTACCGATCTTAACTTCATCACGTTTTGTCCGAGCGTTTATGATGTAAATGAATTTAGCCAATTTAAACTAATGTTTGTTGATAAAGTACACATAATTAATCTTCGAAATTCACAAAGTAGCATGAATTAATGCAGTGAGAATACCACTTATAATCACTTTTTATGTCAGAGACTTATATTTACACATTTAACATCCTCACGGAGATTAAAAACTGGAGCACATAAAGTGAACAGAATAAAGACGACTATATCAAATACAAAATATCATGATTCATACGAAAAAAGGGCTCCGAAATCCTTTTATTGCTCACTTTGTGCAATATTCTACACCAAGTGTTAATAGGGAATATAGGATTTTCATCCATTTGAGACAGCATGCCAGGGCAGAAATAACCAATATCATGGCTATTGACCGTAAGTTAATAACTTTCTGAAGATTGTCGTGAAATATGCACAACAAGCAGAATAAATGTAGGAAGGAATATTTATGACTAAAGCTGTTTTTATTATAAAATTGTCTATGCTACTGTCTGGTTCCATTCTGATATAACAAGAGCAGCCACCGAACTACAATTAAGGGTTTTTCCTGGTTATATTTTGTTTTAGATTCGTTTTTAAAATCCTCAGCTGATTGTCAAGATTTTTCCTGATTATTAAACTCTGTGAATTCTTTTTCTCTTCGAGCAAATGTCTCTGCTACGATTAAAGGAAATATCAATGTAGCCTCTCCATAAACCTAAAAGCATACAAATGTTTTAAATATACAAAATAAACAAAAATTATATCAATTTAAACTTTGCACAAGTTTTTCTCAATGTTATATTTAGGAAAATATCCCAAATATACCCGTTGAAGAAAGAATTGCAACAATCGATTTTTGTTTCAATTAACAGATCTGTAGATAAGCGAGATTAAATTTGTCATAAAAATACAACTCATATGCTATTTTTATACACAGTAAAATACTTTGGATTATGCACATTGATAAAGCATTAAGATATTCAAATTTAATTACACCAAACTTTATACCAGTTTTTCGTCCAAATGTGCTGTTGAAAACAATCGGTTTAGGGGAATCACGCTCCATTAAAACATGCTCAAAACATGTCAGAAATGTTTGCACTGTTGTAAGTATTTATTTATGTTGTAGCGTTTTAATATTGTATGTAAAACGATGACCTACTAAATACCTCCTAGTACAATTAACTAAGCGACGAAATAGCCGTTATGTCTACTGTTTGCATTCCTGATGTAATGCCTAGTCTAATTTTGCTAATTTATATTCTGGAGGTTTTCAGTACAATTTTTACTTCGTTCTTTGACGACCAATGTCCCCGATTCAAGTTGGGACTGAATATGGCAACGTGGCTACAGAGCCGTTAAAATAACTGCCACAAGCCTAGTCAGATGCGGTCAGGAATAGTTTTCTCATCCGTAGAGAAACGATTTTCATAATGAAGCATTACACTTGTTTTCAGAATTGTCATTCTTGTAACTTCATATTACCTCAAACAGCTATTAGGTCAAGGTTACAGACATGATACAACCCCTCATACTTACTGATCCATTACAAAAGAACTATTTCAGCAATGTTGTTGCGGCCATTAGCAGTGTGTGGGAGCCCCATACTCAAACGTGTGGTCAATTACATGCAACATAAAGCGGTTCTCATCAGACCTTTTTGGCCTTTCTTCCACAGACTAAATTGAATTGACTGCGGAACCATAGCAAATGTGCTACTTTATTTCTCCGGTTGAGCAACTAACACTTCACAGGCCGTATTAAACGGCACCTACAGCTTTGAGTCTATTCTGTAATATTCTAAATTTTAAATAACACTATCTTTTCAACGCAGTGCTGTTAACAAACAGGTTTTGCATGACAAGTCGGTCAGGATCACTACTTTAATGATTTTATACCATCGACCAGAAATAGCAATTAAAGTCTTCGTTTTTTTTTATTAAACTTCAAATCCTGCTTGCGATTTTCGGACTTCAAACTCATATTTATGTACATATCCATATAAATTTGTAAAAATTGTTTCAGAACAACCGTAAGAATCATCTCTCTGATAGGTTATAATATAGCCAAAATAAATTAATAAAAATGAAGATTTTATAATAAAATATATTTATATAAAATATGCTAAAATAAGAAACATTGTAATCCGAGATTGGTTGCTATTAAGGAAAAATGCAACAAGTACAAACCTTCGCTGGTGTGGCTGTCTTCCTTATTTTCCCCCAGGAAACTGCCTCATCCGGTCTGGCCCCTGAATCACTTCCATCATACTCTAAAGCTGTGTTTATGAACACACTGAAATCGGCTCCATTTCTCTAAAAATATGTTTATCTTTTTGAATATTTTAATAACTTACTGGTATATATAATAAACAGTTGTTAAAATGTTTATTCAATAACATTGACAATGACCTATAATTTACTGACGTCAGAGTTGGGTGTCACATTAATAACTTTTGAAACTTTTGTTCTGTTTTCATTGTTTAAGAATGTCTCATACGATCTCAAAATACAATATCGAGACTATAAAAATCTTATTCCAATCCCGAATGTATTTAAAACGTTTTCCAGATATTTATAAGTATCCTAATTCTAAATGTCCTAGATTTTTCTTTTATTTTTACCATGATCAAATTATAACACAAGTAAAAAATGTGGTAATATGTAAACTAAAGTAACATTATTATGAAAGCTAAGTTTGTTTTTCGACAAAAAACCCATTTAAATCTGGGTCTATTTTATTCTGACAAAAGAACCAGTGAAATCCCAAGTGAAGTTTCCTTGACAACAAAACCTCTGAAATAAAATCTTTTGTCGGCGTAACAAGAGAAACATTGAAATTCAAGATCTGTTTGTCCTGAAAACAGAAATAAGGAAATCTAGGCCTATTGTTATTGACAACAAAACCACTGAAATATATGCATGTTTGACTAAAAAAACCATATTTTCGTTACAACAGATCCTTTGAAATAGAGCCCATTTTTTCCTTACAAGTGGACCATTGAAATCTAAGCATGTTTTTACAGAACCACTGTAATTACAGCCTTATTTATAGCAACATAATCGCTCAAATCTAAGACTATTTTCATTGACAATTAAACCACTGAAATGTAGGCATGACTTTCCCGATAACAGAAAATCAGAAACCCCATAATCCCAATGAAATTTCGATATAATTTTCCTTGGCAAACAAATCACTGAAGTCTATACCTTTTTCCTTACACCAGAACCACAATAATTGGGTGTGTTCACCATGACAACCAAAAATACAAAATCTAAGCAGTGTTTCATGACAACAGAACAACTGATATCCAGACCTCTCTGTCCTGTCAACAAAACCTATGAAAGTCATTCATGTTTGACCTGATAACAGAACTACTGAAATCTATGCTTTTTTATCACTGAAATGCAGGTCTGTTTTTTTTCTTGACAAACACCACAAAAGCCAAATTTCTTTTACCAAAAACCACTTAAATCTAGGTCTGACAAACGAAACACTGAAATCAATGTATGTTTTTCTAAACAAAAGAACCACTGAAATCTAGTCCATTATTGCTGACACTGTCAATCTATGCCTTTTTACCTGTTAACAAAACCACGTAATTCTAGTCCAGGCCTGTTAGCCTTGACAACAAAATAAATGAAACTTGGGCTTTTTTCTGACAAACGAACTGCTTAAACACGGGCTAGTTTATCTTCACAGCACATTGTACTTTGACTTATTTCTTCTTGTACAAACAATACGATTGGTATAACTGATCTGACGTTTTTATAATTACCATAAGATTAGCATTACAGATGTGATGTTTGATAATTCCTCCTCCAAGTATTATCATTCCTGTGTTGACAGCATCAACTACTTGATTATCTATTCTTCTGATATCTGTAATGGAACAATAAACCATGTTAATTAAACAAACCAAAGTAAAATATAATGATTTTCACATTCCAACATCTTATAAACTATAAACATATTATGTTTTTTTCTGCTTTCACTAAAGTTCTCTTAAAATATTTAAATAGTTGCATCAAAAACAGAAGCATTGTAACCATTTACAATTTATTAATCCTGATTGTGGCATCGTATTAAAAATTGTTATATCAGTTTGAAGATCACTTTAAAATAAATACTATTAATCATTAACTGTTCTTATGCTCAAAGTGTGTTGAAAATTATATCTGACTTTATTTAGTCTTCATATTTCAGATGTCAGCTTTATATATATTCACTGTGCAATATGAATCAATAATTTTTCCGTTGCCTGTCTGTTTATAATATTAACATGCAATACAATGACGCAACCAAAGGATTTATAATATGAATAAGAAAATAGTAAAGAAAACCGACCGAATAACATTAGCCAAAAGCCAAGGAACAGTTAAAATCCGGATATAGACAAACACAACACAAACACCAAAAACATAAAACACAGAAAGAGAGTAACCCGAACCCAATAAAAAACCATGGGTGCACTCAGGTGCTCCGGACGAGTAAGCAGTGTCTGCCTCTAATTAGACAACCGTCGAGTTACTCACTGTCATGTTTAAGGAAAAGTCAAATCCAGGAATAGGAAACACTATCTATGACTCAGCGAAAATGTCAGATCGTATTTTAGACACTGATTTCCCATAACAATTAAGTCATTGTGACGACCATAGAACTTATGGAGAGATAACATCTACATAACAATAAAATATCTTTAAATCTTAAAATTCAACCATAACACTGTATGCATTGTACATTTCCCCATGTGTCTCCATCACAGACTTGAAAATAACTCTTATGTAAGAAAAAAGCAAAGAAACCGACCAAAGAACAAGAACAGAATGGACAATTTCGAATCCTGATATAGACAAATAAACAAAACTTAAAAGAAAAACCGAAGACAGATTGAAGTAAGTAATGCGAACCCAGTGGTGCACTAAGATGATCCAGTCGAATAAGCATTGCCCTTTTCTAATTAGACACCCGTCACCCATTGTCGTGTCCAGGAAAAGTCAAATCCAGGATCAAAAAAGATCACAGGATATGTCCAATCGTATTTGAGATTCCGATAACGATTAAAGTCTTGGTGTCTGAAGGGATCAACCTTTCTTTGAGTAGGATAATTGTGAGCGGTCTAGAAAATCAGCCAATCCAGAAAATAATGATCGCAGTACCTAGCTTACATTTAGGTTGTAAAATGTGAAAATCATATTCTGGAGCTACTGGAATTTTGCAATCGATAAATGGGAAGTTGACAATTGAAAAGTTGGGCCATAATAGTATAATACTGTACCTAAATTGTTTAAAAACTTGCAATACTACAACACACAGGTACATATAGACTGGTGAAATATTATATTATTGGTTACTATTATTACATCAAATCAAGTTTTTATTTGACTGAACAAAAAGTATTGTATGCACTCATTTTATGCTTATATGTGTTATTGGTTTTTCGTTAATTTGGCTGATTTGTTGTTTTGTTGTTTAGCAATTAATTTATCTTCTCTTTAGATATAAATATTTACACATTGAAGTTTGTGTAGTCATTATGTAAACACAGCGCGTAGATTCATATCCTAATAAGTAGTACTTCTTATTGCCTTGGATTATAATTTTTTTTAAATTATTTTTTCATGTATGATCTACGCGTAGGCCAATCGACTTTAAAGACTATAGAAGAGGTTGTTGGTCATCAATGATTATAAGCCCATTAAATAACGCAAAAGCACGAAAAACATCTATTGGTTTTATTCAACCCATAAATAATAGCTGATAACGAGTTCTTGATAATTTAGAAGATAAAACAGAAAGTATTTGTAATGGCTTAGAGAATATGAACTAAATTTATATTGTCCATTAAACATGGTATAATGTATACATGCATAAAAACTATTGACTTCAATAAACCCATTATATTCAAAATTAAAATGTATATATGTACTTTCTCCCTTAAAAATTGAATTTCATTATACATGTATTGCTGAAACCGGAAAAGGTCGTTAAACCCGCATTCAAACTACCAAAATTAAAACCAATTATAACGACGCACTTAAACAGAGACTGCAATACGTGGACCTAAAATTGACTTGTATAAATTTATTTATGTGTGTGCACATTTATACACTTTATATGTGCTAATAAGACCTGGAATACTTTACCTTCCACCAGATCTATAACAAGTCCTGGATTTTTGAAAGAATGGAAGTATATCATATCTCCCAACGATCCATCTGTCAGAGCTGGACAAAATACAGGAATATTATTCTGAAAATAAATAAAATTTACCATCTGTTGATTTCTGTCTTTTAGTGATGAATTGTGGGGTTTGTGTTCGTTTTTTTAATCCTTTTTGTATATTTAGGAGAAGACCACGCTAAAAAAGTTTACTCATTACAAGCTAAGTACAGTGAAACATTGACTTAATCAAGCTCCTGTGCAAACCTGGAATTAACATTAGTCCCAATGTGTAAATACTTTTTTCCATATTTAATCCTTTTAATTCTTAACTAAAGCTTTAGTTCGGCTTTAGTTCGAATGGGTTCAGTTCGACAGGTTTTACTGTTCAACCTTGTAACCTTTGACTCACCTTGTGTGTCCAGTAGTATATAGACTCTGTGTTGTCTATTTCTTTGCCTAACCTGGCAATCACCTTGGATGGAGTCCAGTTAATACCCTGAAATTAAAGAAACAAAAAAGTGATTTAAAACCAGTTTTTAATTTTAATAAACTCATGTGATCTACATACGATTAGAGCGTTGTTACTTCTGCTTGTAATAATGCTATATTCGATCTATAAGGATATAATACAAGAACTAATATGCATATAAAACCATTCTATGTGTATTCACAGCTGGATTGCACATGTCTTGCTGCATGTCAAAAAACAAATGTAAATACTAAAAGTAAGTCAGTATTTTCAGATGCATGTATATGCATAAAGTCTTCCTGATTTGTTGGGGTAACATGACAAACGTATTTTATTGTTAGAAGCCCTCGGTGGTCGAGTGATAAAGGTAATTAGTCATCCACTATTGATGACAAGCCTATTGACACTGAGGTTGTTAAAAACCACTAAAACAAACAATTGTAAGTAAATTTCAAACTGATTTATATGACTTTTGGAAAAGTTTTGGGTCTGCTGAATTTTTCTTTTGTTTCGTACGTAGTACAAATTAAATTGAAGAAATGTGCTGAATAAATTTATTTATCTCATTAAGTGAATTAGGGATTTTAGATAACGCCTAAGGGTATACGGCATCCATAATTATGTCCTACAAGCATCCTTTACAAAATACATAAGTTATTGTGTGCGTTTGCTCACCGATGATACCTGCTCTGTAATCTCAGAGAATCCTACAATATGACAGTACCATACAAGACATTTACAAAATTTCAGTATTGTATCATAAATCATTGCTGATGACAATTTGACGTAACATTGTTACGGACGGACGCACATATACTAACACACAGACCAAAAATAGTGTACCCTTATCGCCTATGGGGAACGAGGGTATAAAGACAGCAGATGCTAAACATCCTTACATACTTCATCTGAAACATCTAGACAACTAACTTTAAAACCAACTACATGCATTGTTTCTTCATCAGCTATACCTCAGATTGTTGTTCTTCTAACATTTTATCCAATATGGGCATCAACCAGTCTTCAAATTTGCAATAATTGTCATTTGGTACCAGTAGATTTCCGATCCTGTTAATTCCACGATCTCTCAGATCAGCTCCTTTGTATTTGTGGAAGTCTCCAATATATGTGGGTGCTAGACATTTGATAAAATCTTCCTCAATACCTCCGGCTGTTGTCACCATACAGTCTACCTGTAAAGTAATCATTATTTTGTTAATTGGGAGAAATTTACGGCCATCCTAGAAATGACCAAACTGCAGAATTAAGAGGTTCTAAAATAAAAATATCGGTGGTTATTTTTGTTTAATAACTGTCCTTTATTTCAATAGAGGGAAATTACTACTAAAACATAAAAGAGGTTAATACCACAATACCGTACATAATGGAAACTTTCAAAAAAGACAATCGCAGACGACATCAAACTCGGGAAAACAACAACCAAAAATGAAGCCACAACAGAAATGGTCAATGGTCCTGACTAGATACCAGCCAGAACGCATCTTTAGCGAAATTTATTTCTTTCAGATTTCTATTTCAGATGTAAAGAAGAAATTAACAAATCAATAAGACAAGTATAATAAAACAAAAAAGTAATCATAAATGGTTACTAAGCGGATCTTTTCAGGAGATAAAAATAGTATTGTACATAACTAATTACGGTAAACCTTATTGGTTATACTATAGGATTAAACACTGGTTTTAGGAAATTATCAATGTCTAAACTCCGGCGACTCACTCACAAACTAAATATGTCAAGTTTGTGAGGGAGTCGCCTGATTTTACACATTGATTATTTCTTAAAACAATCGTTGCGATTTTTACAGCAGCAAAAACAGGTATCAAACCAATCTAGACCTCAAAATGTACCAAACGTAGAAATATGCAAAACATGGTACCAAAGGTTCTGTAGTTATTGATTACAAAACAATAAAACGAAACCTTAAATGTTATTTATATTTTATTTTATCTGCAATCTCAATCGGTTTAATTAGAATTAATTGCGACAGACAAAACATTGTCCCCTCACCCTTACGCTATACTAGGAGAACGTTATTTATGTGTTTTATCCAATCAAAGCACTCAATATAAATAAATTACGGCATGAATAGAATTATATATAAGGTACACTATAAGGACATAAGTGTCAAACATTAATTAAACATATTTATTGAAACATGGAACCAACAAACATAAGCTAATAATTAAAAATAAAACATCACTATAGTTCATTGATAAGCGAAATTAAACAAGTTCTAGTTTCTATTATTATGGTTGGTCTAGTAAAATGGAGTTAGGTCCTGTAATTCGTAATATTTCATAGATACATTAAAACATAAGACTGACCATGTTATGTTGTGCCAGATATCTCAACATTTCTCTGACTCCCGTGGAAACCATATTGGATGTAAAACCAAGGAAAATTGTACAGTTACTTCTTTCTCTATTACAGGGATTCAATTGATAATCTTCTCTTTTCTTTTCAGGAATACCCACTAGCTTTTTGTCTATCTGATAAAAAATGCACAATATGATTAATGGAAAGCTTCTATTATTATAAGAAAGAGAACGTCAGTAATTTGTTACAAACAAAAACAACTTAAAGAGGCTGGGTGTCTTCATTGCTGTTTGATCTGACAAGAGGAGAAAAATCTATTATCAAACATTTTTCTAAAAATCCTATGTACCCAGCTGATAAAAATAATGGTTGATCCCTTTGTAGTGATCCATCTCAATGTTATATATTTTCAAATAAATTATTGCTGTTTAGTTCTAATTCAAATTCACATTCTTACGGTATCTAAATGCTATAAAATAATATTTCTTAAAATTCATTAAATAGCTAAGGAAACCTTACATTTCAACTCCATTGAAACATTTTGCCTTTAGTAAAACTCAAAAACTATGGACCAATTTTTTAATATGAAGAATTTTGCTATTAGGTGATGATCTGCTTGCTCTAAATTGATGTATTCTCCTCAATAAGCCTATAAATAAGCCAATAAGACTTATAGTCTACACAGACTTATACTCCAAAAAGTACGGTAATAGATTATCTTCTCAGTTTCTAATTAAATTGTTTAATGTAACAGAAAAATAATTTAACCAATTTTTAATCCAACAAACCATTTTATTGATTTCTTCCACAGCTTTTCCAAAATTAGTCGCCTGGAATCCACATCTACCATATGACTGCAACAGTTCATGATAGTTGACCCCATTATTAAAGTCATAACCTTTCACTGTTTCTGTACATTCTGGCAAACCCTTACTTTTCGCTAATACAAAATCTTTTGCTACTTGAGGTAGTATATTATCCATTTTACTGCTCTGGAAAATAAGAGTCTTTCTTTCAGGAATTTCATTTAAGAAATAATTCATGCATACCATACTTTATTGTCGTTTTAACATGGGTGTGTATTATATTCGTGAATATTTGCTCCTAGGTATAATATGCACGAAGTATTTAGATTCTGACAATGAAAAATACGGTATTCTGTACACTGAAACGACATATGTGCGCTAGTGGATGGCTGTTTCACATACCTCTCGCGAGTCATAATCCTGTATGTAAAATCATGTAAATTGCTGAATTCAGACTAAAAACAAGTGTGGACTGTGAGCACGCTCACAAACCGATACCCACGCTTCGCTTTCAAGTCCTTCATGCACATCTACATATGATGTACTTCCTTCGTGTAAAGTTTTATAAAAATCTGTGAAGGGGTTTAGGATGAGAAGCGCTTATAAGGGATGCGGACAGACGGAGAGACAGACAGGGTGATTCCTATATATCCCTCAAACAAGTTTGAGGGGGGGGGGTAATAACAACAATAACGATAAATATTTATTCAAAAGTGAATGTTTTTGATAAAATTCAACTTCCGAGTGAGCAAACTAAATTTATTAAAATTTTAACACGGCTTTGTTTACATAGAGAAATCAGGATGTAATATTAGAATCAAGGTCAACAACTGACCCATCTTCAGTTTTGTATACAGAATTACAATATATAAAATGAATAAGAGGAGGAATACCTGTCTATATGTGCCAAATGATTTAACTGGATAGAATGAAAGACTTTTGCCTGAACTCCGGTTCGTTATAATTAAGTTTTATCAATCCTATAATACATTATAGATAACAGACTGAAAGACAAAAATCTAAATATATTAGTCATATTTTTTAAATTAAATTCTTTATTGCAAATTACACCCATATGGGTCAAAGCAACATTATAATAACATAAACAAAAACATTAGCACACAAATACAAACATACTCAAAGTATAATATTTATTATTTCTAATATTACTAGTACATTTTAAACGAGGTGAACCCTATTTTCGCATTTCAATTGATTGCTTTATAAAGTCCTCACCATATTAGTTCTAATTTTGGACAGAGGATATATTTTACTTTTTCATCTGTATTTAAATTTGCAAAGCTATTGTCTATATTTGAAAACAAAACATCTTTTGGTAGAGTGTTAATTTGACAATGTAAAAGAAAATGTTTTTCATCTTCAACAATTTGGCATTTAGAGCATATTCGTTGACATCTGGGAATATTATGATATCTCCCTTGTTCTATATGTAAGGTATGGTCACTCACCCTTAGTTTTATCATTTGCCTGTATATAAAACTATTCTCATTAACTAAATAGTCTTCAGTTTTTATGTCTGTTGTCAGTTTACTAAATAAGTAAAGTTTAGATTCATTATTTAATTTAGTTTTTATCTTGTTTATATAATATTCAGAAATTACACTGTAAAAATGGCGTTTAGACTTGGAACGTCAATAGAACATGTTTAAGTCTAAACGTGTTTAGGATTATGTTCTATCCCTAAACGTTTAACTCTAAACATATTTAGGATTTTAAACATGTTTAGAGTTAGAACACCTAAGTTTGGTACATGTTTAGAGTTAGAACACATAATTTTGGTTTTTCATAATAAACATGTTAAAGTGTGATGTTCCTCCTAAACATGTTTAGGTTTAGAACATAATGAATTACACACATATGCTGTCTTGTAAATTTATAGGTAAACATTCTTTGATTAACTTTACTCATGTGTGTAAGTCTTTTATTGTTTCTATAGGCAGAATAGATATCTACGTTTGAAATATCTCATTCCTGAAGAGATGGGTTGGGTACCGGTAGTGACCCCCCCCCTAAATTCCCTCTCTCTGTTTCACAACGTTACGTGCCCCCTTTCCTTTTAAACCCGCTACTGGCGATATGTCAAGTTTTGTCCATATTAAGTATCCAAGAACCTCAATCTAATTAAAATTAACCCACAATGACAATAACAAAAAGGGGGAGCAAGTTAGTAAAGATTTAATTTTAATTAGATTGCCTATATTAGTCCAAGTCGTATCAACCAGAACACGCCAAAAACATTTTAGTTTCTACACTTATGTATAAATCAGGGATTATATTTATACGATCCTGTATAAAAAATTAAAATTGAACGATCCAGAAAAAGTGTCGAGTTATCTCCCCGATAGATGGCGCAATAGTTTTCTTTGCTTGAAAGTAGCCGCCAAAATGGACGTTGTTGTTAGAATTACAGACAAAATCCGTGATGAAACTTCAGCGCCGGAAACAATCCAGCTTTGTGCAGAGAATTCCTTCAGTACTTCATCGATTTCTGCCTTAGAAGGTTTGTATTATCAAATAAATGCTGTCAGAATCTGAATGTCATTGAAACAAACTATATAACATCATGTGCCCCGGCTATTTATCGGCTTGCATTACACGAAATGAAAGTATAATACCACATAACACAACAATAAAGCAATATGTATGTATGACAAGAACATGCACCGTATTTAAAAATTCACTGCACACAACCGCATGAGCATGGCTGATCGTCCAGCAAGCATTGGGCTGTTCCAGAAATAGTCTGTACCCCCCCTATGGAAGACATGTACACCAAAAAAGAAATTCCATGGATTTTTTTCATAAAAGTCTTTTTAAAAAGCTGGAAATTCCAGATACAAGATATGGAAGAAAATCCCTTCTCCGAAAAAATTCCATGGAAATTTCTCTGTTATCGCAAAAAAATCTGGATATTTTTGTAAGGTATATTATATCTGGAAATACATGTACACAGTAAAGTAGGAAAGATGCTTGCTCAAAAGAAAAATCCATGGATTATTTTTTTTTGGAAACTACATCTTTAAAATGCTTCCTTGTAACCACTACATGTACATTAAATGATCGTGGCTGGCCTTTCACTTGCCCTTCTTAGGTGGCAAGACAAGTTGCTCATTAATTTCTCAAACTCTTGGAAAACTTAACAAAAGGGTATCATTTTGAAGACAGGTAAACTAAAAGAAAAAGAAAAAATTTAAAAGTCTTTCCAGATCATATTTTTTTATTCAATAAGTGTCTTGTATATGTGATAATACAACAAGTGTCTTATATATGCGATAATACAAAATGATTAGTCATTGAAACATGATGATTTGTTTTCAACAAAAAAGTACATTAAATAATGTAAACTAAATATTATTCACAAGTGTTTTAATTATTCACATTTTGTGCTGTGAATGAAAACAATCGTCTAAAATACTACAAGAAGAAAAAGTGACCAAATTGATAACAAATTCTTAAAAATTATAGATCTCATCAAAATGGGTAATAAATTAGGCAAAATGACTGCTTGAGTCTAATATTAATTGACAAAAAGTGTCAAGTTTTCCTGCAGCAGGATAGGGGATGACAAGTTCTATAGATAGTTTCTTTTTTCTTGGTTCTGAGATGTTAACATTTTTGAATTCATTTTTAGCATCACAAAATATTTTGCAAAGTTCTTGGGTTCTTACTAAAGGTCCATGTTCATTAATATATTTACCACATGAAATCACACCACTTAGATGTGCCCTTTTATCTCACATACAATGTAGCATTCTTTTCTGGAGAGACACAATAGCATTTGAAAGATTCTCTGTTTGATTAAGTTTTCTGCGCTTAACGCTGGCATTCTTGTTTGTGCTATTTTTAACTACTGGATACAGGTGTCTATTTGCATCTCAAAGATCATTTGTTGCAGCTAAACGACCCATTTTATTGTAAAAATCAAAGCTAATTTCATTATACATGTATATGGTATTCCTTCACAGTTAAATGTGAAATCTTCTGTTTTGTTTTTAATGGATTCTAAAGCTTCTGTATCATGACTATCCTGATTAAACTTAATATGGAATCCACTAGAGCAGCCTAATAATTCTGAATTGGACATATTTTTCCCATCAAATGGAATCTTGTCAGCATTGTTCTCAACACTGCTATCTTCTTTTACAATTGCATGCTTAGGGCTGCTCGTAACCATATAAAACTCAGTAGTTTTTACATGTACAGAGTGAGATTCAAAACTTAATAGCCTTGAATTGGATGACAGTGCCTTTGTGTGACTGTGTGACTCTTCCGGCTCAGCACTTTTTTTGGTTTCTGCCTGAACATGATTGTTGTGGTTAGATACCTAAAAATAATCAATGGGAAAGTGTAACCCTTGTTCATGTACGACATAACTATTTGACCATTACTTAAAAAAAGTATTGTAGGATTCTCATAAAACAGTACTTTTTAGCTGTTTTCTAACTGCACGAACTCAGTACAGTTTAAATGATATATTTTATTGGTGACTAGACACTACAGCAAGTTTAAACTTTTAGGAGTGTTGTGTTTAAAATAGATTTTTTATCAATTGCTTTTGTATGCCAATCCTATACTGGAGCAATACACACATGTACTTGCAGCATCAACCATACAAAGCATTGCTAATTATTGGAAAAAGGGGAACTATCAAACTGCATAAAAATGACAATACATGTAATAAACTTAGAAATGACCCTTACCCTTTTTTGATAAAAGGAAAAGATGTATGTAAACCTGCCAATTACATGAACCTTTAAAAAAATTTTTATTGTCTTAATGGTGTTAATGACATTAAATAAACAATTAGGTATCCAGTTATCATTGATACAGAAATTTTTGTAATTACAGAATGCTACTTTCACATGAAAAAAATATATACATAATTTTTGGGAGTCTCAATCCTACTTTTTAAAAATCCTTTAAATAATGGGCGTTCAAGTTTTTCACATTACCAACCATTAACATTACAAAAATCTTGGTAGATAATTTTTTTTACATACAAGTTACTTAGTTTGTTAAAAGTGTCAGGTCAGTGTTAGAATAGCCAGGATAAACCATAGTTTTTACATGTACATGTACAGTGCTTAAATTGTAAAATGTGGTCAAGTTATATATTTATCTTATAAACTGTTATATATAAAGCAAAATGTTCTTAATACTATTATGTTATGTGAACCAACATAATAATAAGATATACATGTATATATATACATGTATTATAGAAACATATTACAGTAAAACATAGATTTTATCTTTAATTGGGCAAGTTTGGTAATTTCTTATTCTACCTTTATATTTTTATTTCTGTTACATACAATGTAGTTTAGAAAAAAAGCTCTATGATAAATTATTATAAGACATGTACATTGAACTTTTTTCATGGATAAAGTTAGCAATTTATATTTGCATCAAAGGATAATAAATAAGTGTTATCATTTTCAGGTTAAAAATGTATTTTTTAAATAAATCTTCAAAGAAATGATCTTTTCCTTATGGAATACAAAATTTTTAAATAGGTTACAATAAGTACTTTGTTTATAATTTGAAAGTTTAGTAGATTGCATTCAAATGAAGCACCTTTTCCTAAAGGTTTCTTCTGAAAATAAAGTACTAACTTGCACTCACCCCCCCCCCCCCTTTTTTTGTTAAAATCACTAGGCACAATACAGATCCTTGAATGTATTTAACTATAGAAATAAAGATGGAATATTTTAGTATTAAATAAAAATATATAATATTTATGTCATCAGTGCTTGCAATTAATATCTTCATGGATTTAAACTGTTTAAATTTGACCTTTGTTAACTTGGATTTCCAAAACCATGAGAACATCTTGATATCATGAATGAAATGCTTTAATCTAATTATATAACATGATTAATGACTACTGTAACAGTATCATGTTAACAATTGTCACTTTACTGCAGACTTTATTTATAAATGACTATTTTAACCAATTAAATAGGCCATAAATTACACACTTTTATCTAAACAACAAATTCCTCACACTGACAATATTTGTATGAAATCTGACCCCATGCCAGATGGTGTAAATATAACAACAGAGTAAACTTTTGTCTGATTTTTTCCTGAGATACTAAAATTCCAAAACCTAAATGACAAAAAGGGGGATGGCATTTACAATAATAAGTAACAGCATTTATATGAAGAAAAGAATTTGATAATACTTGATTTTTTTTAATGAAATCTGACCCCATGCCAGATGGTGTAAATATAACAACAGAGTAAACTTTTGTCTGATTTTTGCTGAGATACTAAAATTCCAAAACCTAGATGACAAAAAGGGGGAGGGCAATTACAATAAGAAGTAACAGCTTTTATATGAAGAAAAGAATTTGATAATACTTGATTTTTTTTAAAACTCTTTCAAGTTGAATGTGCAGTATGTTTTTGTATATTAAAAAGCAAGCACCAATCCTTATATTAAATTGTATTGATGTATATTATCTGGTACTTAAAACCTTTATACCTGTATTTATGAATTCTTTTGGTAATGAGCCAAAAGAAAATTAGAATACAATTAAAATATTATTATTATTACCTCTGCTTTCATGTCAAGTTTTTCTTTCGCACAAGATAGAAAGTCTGTCAGTGTTGGGTTTCTGCTCTTTGCGATGGAAATAGGTGTGGAGCGAGAACAAGCCACAAAATGGTTAGGCTGCCATCAACGATTTTTATAAGTGTTCATTAATGTTGTTGTCCACATAATTCTCACTATATCACTACTTCTGCATATACTTTGCTGAATTATTCTGTGAAAATAAGTGACGATCCCTTTGTGTACCAACTAAGTCAGGGTAGATAATAAACTGTGCACCCTAAAACTGTTGACAATCCCATCAGATGCCACATTTCTCTCCATGCCCCTCTTTTGGCAAAACTTTGGACAGTTCTTTCATAAATTATTTTCAATGTTGCTTGGATTTCTTAAATTATCAGATGGTTCCAGTATACTAGAATACTGAGCATATTGTTTGTTTATAGCTGTTGCAAGATGCCATTCTTTATGGAGAACCATTATTCATTCTTGACTGGGTACGAGGGAAATAGTAAGGTTATTTTTTCTTGAGATGCAACTGTTTTGCCCCACCAAGGGTAATAGTTGTATCTGAGAGGAAGTTAAACATAATATTCCAAGAATATACAGTCTGAAAGCATTTTGTTATACCTGAACGAGACAACAGATAATAAACTTACTACTCCAAAATTATCTAGCTATATTTGTCCATTCAGTATAATAAAAGTAGTGTAATTATTCTGCATTTATTTTATACAGTAAATCTGAGGTATTGTGATAATGTTTAAAACAACCTTATATTGGTACCTCTTATTCTTAATAACATTGATTAGAACATAACTTGTGAATAATCTACTATTTTCCTACATGAATGCTGGGACCATACTGGGAAGGTTCCCAGTGCTCGACCCACAGAGCCGCCCAGCGAGTCTCTGATGGCGGATAGGGGAGTCCCTCTCATTGGGGGGTTGTCAGGTGATAATACGGAAAGCCTGACCGCGAACCGTAGTGGGTGACATGTTTGGAGAGTGCCACGCTCCTTGCACGATAAAGACCCCTTTTGTAGATTTCGAAAAAAAGTAGGCTCATTGTAGACACTACAAAGGCTAAATTCTACACCCTACCCACAACTCCATACTTTTCCAGTGTCCGTCAAAATTATATTCCCTGTGACCCATCCCCCATTTTCAATCAATCCTACATGAATGTATATATTATGTACACATGTGATGGCTGTAATATAATGTTAGAAAATTATGTCTGTAGTTGATACATATATTATTTATGGCAACAAAATACTGGATTTTTTGTCCAGAATAAATAGTTTGTGTGGATATTAGCTTTTTTTTTTGCTGGATTTTTTTAATAAAATTTTTTTAAAGTCTGGATTTTCTTTCATTTTTGGTCTGCAGTTTGTCTGGATTTTATGACGGCTTCCAGAAATTTATCTGGAATTTTTGGTCGGAAAATGAAAAAAAAGTTTGGAAATCCAGTGTCTTCCATAGGGGGGGTACAGACTATTTCTGGAACAGCCCATTATTTCAGCCACAGGGGCTTGTAAAAATAGATTTACTTGCGCTCTCGAATGATACTGGGTCGATTTTGTTATAGTGTGGGAGAAGGGAAGAAACAGAGTCTATACCCGCCAACTTTCAAAAATTTTTTTAAAATATTACTTTACCCCTATCTACACGGGTTTGTAATTATTTCTGTTCCGAATTGAATTATCTTAATGAAAAACCATACCTTGATGTTTCTTATGTCATTTAACTCTCAAATTTTAATAATTTCCACCAGTTTGAAACGAAACGGACAATAACCCTTGACGGAAGTGGTGACTTTAAAAATGTTAAAATGTATGTCATGTTTTATTAGATAATGAGTGTAGCTTCCGTTTACAGTACATTCATGACATTGATAGAACTGATTTTATCTATATTACATTTTGTTTTTTAAGCCTATTCTTTTTACTGGCTTTTTTTTAAAATATAAATTTACATTTCTTGCATAGTAAAACAAGATACGGGATGATTATTGAAACGTTGATAAAGAATGAAAACAAGTTTTTAGTGTTTAAATTGTACTCGTTTTAGATTTCATATATTTTTACAGGCTGAGGACAAAGAATTCATCAGCATGAAGAGATTTTGAGACTGTTGAAGCAAGAAATGAAGACAAGAAAAAAGATTTTCCATTAATTTAATACAGAAGTGCAAGTAAGAATAGTTCTTTTTTGTTTTTATTTGTAACAATATTTCCTCTCATTAGTCTCCCTCCTTATGTTAAATTCTTTTTCGATAGGATCAGTATATGACCAAATTTTTATTTTTTGTCTCAGTTTGGAAAAAAGTGTTGGTCTGTCTATTTGTCAGTCAGTCTGTACACACAGTGATGTCCTAATACATAAAATACCTCTCAATTTGTTAGATTCAGTTGATTCTTTGTAAATTACTGCAATACAAGGTACATGCCTTGAAAATGGAGTAAAAATGTTTGTATTCTCTTTTTTCTGTAAATATCATTAATATTTTGCTCAAGGATAAAAACAAAGTTGCTGATAAAAGTTTGCTTGCATGTTGTTGTTAGTTTTTTATGTATCTGGCTTATTTTGTATGTTTTAAATATTTTTATTCTTTTTTAGGCAACTAGCCCAAGCACTGTGAAGACGACAACATCTTGTCTTGCGATTGTAAGAAACAGACACAAAAAATAACACCATTTATGTGTATTGAATCGATATAAAAAACATAAAAAGGCATAGAAGATCTTATACTTTTGTTCTTTCTGGATCTCTCTTGTCCTAAGTGCTGCCAGCTATTAGGGTTCTACAAATCACACTACTGAAAGACTGTTCACATTTCCATAGAGTTGCTAACTTGATAAAGTTTAAAACAAAAGAACAAGCATCAGACAATAGTGAGGAGGACAACAATGGTTATTATACATATATTATTAATTGCAAGTTTTTATCTGTATATATATAATATTGTAAAAAAATTTAGTTAAATGTTTCTTTTGATACTATTGTTTTGATGGTTTGTTGTCTTATGAACCAAAATTTCACATTTCATTTCAAAATCAGCTAAAAATATGAAAACTGTTGATTTAAAATAATTAATTCTATAAACAAATACAACAAATTGAACTTTTTGAAATTTAAAACACTCCATTATTTTAAACCTACCGAAGATAACAACTTTCAAACTGGAAATAGATGCAAATGAATTCTGAATGGCTGTTAAAAATTTGCGAAAGGAGAATTTCTTATTATTTAAAGACATTTAAAAATAACTGCAATATCACTTTTCTATCAGCTGTTTTTAAAGAATTAACCTCTCAAAATATGTCATGTGATGGGGTTTACACAAATCAAATTTCTGAAAAAAAATTCAATTAATAATATTTATTACCAAATGAATATATTTTATTACTGTATGGTTGATACTTGCTGTAACATTTTCACAAGTATAAACTTTTTGATATGATGTGTGAATCTCACTTTTTATATTGTAATGGGTGTTAATGAGTTGTGTTTTACCCATTTAAAGTTTGTGCAAGAACATGCATGAATAAGACATTGTAACCCATGTACAAATATTTTTTCACCTTTATTGTTATATTGCCATGTGCATTGTAAAGAGCTTGCCTAATAAAAAGCAAGTCCTGTCTTGGTTTTGTTATTGGGCACCACCTTGGAATTTATTTAATTATTGGTAATCTCACCATGGATCAAATTTTTCTTTGATCCCATGGCCATACTGGAATAGCCTTTAATGTGTAAATAAATGTGTATGTGGTAGAGGTTAACATTTCATGATTCTGTTTGAATTAGATTTTACTTTCTTGTCGATATGTTCACAAACAAAGTCTGGATTTTCAATTTTTATCATTTGTCTTGAAAGTATTGTTTAATTATACAGTTAAACTTGTCATTTGTGGGAACATGCATGAATAAGACATTGTAACCCATGTTTGATTCTTAAAAATTCATATATGATGGCATATATACATGGTGTTTTTGATACATTCTTTTGTAGAATAATTCTTTTTTAATCTTTTGTTTAATTTTAATACAATGTAGATTAGTTCTATTGATCATGTCTATTGCAGAAATTTACATGCTTGAAAACAACTGTAGTAACTTATACATGTACACTTAAAAATAAAATATTAGACTCAATTTAATGTTTGTGTTGCATTTTTGACATTTTAGCCAGTATGTTTGGATCTGTATGAAGAGTAATCGTAAATTCTCCAAATATTAAATGAGAGTCCTCAAACAGTTTGCTGAACAGTCTGTAAATTAAAAACTAGTTTGACATAGAAGCAGGGAATGACTATACAGGAGGAAAAGCCCAGGAATTGCAAGTAGAACATGTTTAGGGTTAAACATGTTCTCAATCTAAACACCAGTTAAGACCTAAACATGTTTAGGGTTAAACATGTTCTAACCCTAAACATCAATGCAAACCTAAACATGTTTAGGGTTAAACATGTGCTCAAGTGAGAACAGAAAGGGCGTTTAGGTTTATGTTTAGACTCGAAACACATTTTTTACAGTGTAAATTTTTTAATAGTTTCAAAATCTTCGTATTATGATCTATTAAGTTCTGGTTCTGCAAATAACTTTTGCACCATAGTATACCAAGTATATATTCCCTCGGTGTGTATACCTTTATTGACATTAATAAGGGGTTTATTTTTACTGAATTCAATCTACTAGTTCTGTTATGGCTGCTATGTTGCAAGCTGTTTTTCAAACCTAAAATAAAATAAAATATTCTTACAATATCTTGTGTGTACTTTGTCATGTGTAAATCGGTCTGAGAGGGTATCACACAATTTTCCATTTTTTTCTGCTCTTTCTTTTGACTTAACAGTAGATAAGTAATCGTCCATAAACCAAATATCTATACAAACTATAACAATATAGGCCTTATAGGTAGACTGTGAATATTTTGAAATCTTTTCCTCAAAGCAAAAATGGCTTATAGTCCTTTTTTTGATAACTCTTCTATAGATCTTTTAAAGCTTCCTGTGTTCCATATGTCAAAGAAAACGCAACTCTTTTTTCAAAATATATTTTAAAAGTTTTATATCTTATATTTTTGCATTCATACGATTTCAAAACTGTTTTAATCATCTATTAATAAATGTATGGTTGACTGCGTTTTGAACAATCACTTAACACAGAACGTGCAACGAGCATGATTCTTGTTTTGACAGGAAGACGTGCACGAATGATTTTTAATGCATTTATTATTCATTTATTTAATGCAAATATGCTGCGACGTTCGTGGAACCCTCTTTACACCACAGCGTCGTTGAAATCGTCTTGATTGGACACAGGAACATTATCGATGGTCTCACAGGCAATTTCCTTCATTTCTTTGGTCCTACGTGTCTCGTTTTTATCTTTGTCATACTGACGGTCGAACGCGTGATTTGAGCCGTTGAGCTGAACTTTATCAAGAGACGGTGTTGCGTTGGCAGCGTCATAGTATCATCTTATCATCGAACCCCACTGGTCGTGATAAATGGCTCAACGATACGTCGATGAAGTTTTCCGCGCAGCAGTTATTCTTTCCTGGTAGACACTAAGCATTATCTCCGGGTCTAAGTACTATTGATTTTCTCTGGAGTCAGCTTAGACACGCCAATAACCTTAGGCAGCTAGAATTTGCTTTGCGCAAGTTCTACCACTGGTCCAAATGCGTCGTCAGATTCAATACATAGGAGACGCAGAGCAGGAGGACACAGTTGATTATTAATTGACGGTTGGGATTTTTAATATAGACGGGACAAAAATAATATAGACGAACAATGATATAATTTATGTCACAAAATCTAAAATACGTGCAGGGGAATGTATACAAAACTATATTACTATTATTATGCGACGTTTAAAGAACTTAGTACTTAACTTTTGTTTTTCGATGTACGTAATTAAAATCTTAATAGTACTTTAAGCTCAGATGGTGTTGAAGTTTTCAACACTGCGAGATAATATCAGTTTATTTATGCAAACTTCGAATTATTACTTATTGAGATTTTAAGTCACACTCATCTTCACATCTATCTTTCTTTTTTATTCCTTTTTTATTCTTTTTTTTTCACCATAAGTTTATTTTATTTTCTCTTTGGTAATATCTAACAACATATTAGAATTTGTATAACAATGCATGTATGCCCCATAGTAAGGATCTTTTGAACATACATTATACTGGAGAAGACTTTATTTCTAAGTTTCTTTAAATTGTGTCTTATCCTATTTGCCGAGTGGTTAAGGTAGTTCGTCTGCTATTGATCACTACTATTGTTCTGTTAATACTGAGATTGTGAGTTCGAGTATCACTTCAGCTAGGGAGTGCTCGACTCCAAAAAAATCATGACACTTATACGATTGAGATGTCTTCGGGTTAACTAGCAAAAACATATGTATTAAATGGTCACAAATTTGTTCTTATTCATCGTATTCTCAATTCTGTTCTGACCTATTTCTCCGTTATTATAAAAACAATCTTCTCTAAAAATATGACAAAAAATGTACAGGCGTAAATAGAATTCTTAATAGAAAACTGTTTCAATATTTGTGCCGACTTAAAAAATAAAACAAAAAAAAAACCGGATAATATTTCTAGCTACCTCATCCTAAAGTATATAAAAGATTCACACACAAAATATCTCCGTAAAGGCAACGAAAATACATGTTGATTGACTTATTGATTATTTAAGTTTGCATTTCGAGAATATAAAAAAAAATATGTACGAAATCAAAATGGCAATCACTATGATCACTCGTGGTTTTATTAATTGTACATGTATTTAAATTTCTAAAAGATCAAACATGTTCATGATCATAGAGTTTAAAATATATTAGCTTTGAATAATTCTAAATAAATTATTGATATCGGTATTGTGTATAGTTTCAGTTGTGTGTTTCCGTTTCATCTCGTTCCGGCCTCGTAGACGGCCGGGACTTTCTTAAGTGCTAAAATAAAAACTTAACGAGTGTCTTATTCTGTTAGATATACTAGTCCCAGGTGTATGGTTAAAAATGAACTGCGCGACGCTCAAGAAATTTGCGAACAACTTGAGAAACCTCGGGGAGATTTCAATCTCCCTATTACAATCCAGCTACATGTAAAAATAGCTACCGGAAGTTAGCGGGTCTATTTTAATACCACAGACGTTTTATAAACTTGCTACTCATGAAAACAAGCTAATGTAAAACAAAAATATAACTTTTATCTACTGTTAGAAAAGGTAAATTAAAAATTTAAATACGTTTGTTTGAATTGGGTTTAACGCCACTTTCAGCCATTGTTCAACTACATAAAGTCGTCAAGTTTTAATTGGGGAGGAAGTTACAGTTAAAATAAAGTGTATTTTTGTATGTATTAAAATAGATAAATAGGTTCCTACAAACGTTTTTAAGGGTGGGTGGGGTGGGGGTGGGGGATTGGGGGGGGGACAAGGTGATTGTCCACCAGTGATACAAATTGTATGTCTTGAAAGACGTGAAAATTTCTATAACGAGTGGAAGATCATAAGGGCTTGCAAGTACCGAATTCTTCATAATTTTTTTAATTGTCTAAACTGTACTAATCGTTCCTTATTATGGTTATTTTCTACGCACTAGTACATATAACACTATTCCAGTAAAAACATATATCATCGATTTACATTCTTTTTAAAAATCAAAAGTGTTTGCAAAACGACTAGACGTTTTCAATCCGTTTTGCAATATTTAAACTGTATAACTTTTTCACTATGAGTACATGGCTTTTCTGGTACAAATATAACAATATACCGGTACCAACATATATATCTTTCGTATATCCATACTAATTGCAAACAGGTTGGAATATTTAACCCAGACGAACTTAATAGTTAAACTTTGATTACGGTACAGAAATACATATTTAATAAACACTTTATATCACGTACTACACACATGTTAAATATGCATATTGTGTTATGTACTAAAAGTATGGAATTCTTTCTCGGGAGCAGCTTTCCTATTGTGTTGTCTGGGGTAATGTATAGGCCGAATTTTACTGCCGTTATAATCCGATGTTAGTTTTGTGATTTGTCGGATATAACCTCGCCAAAAAAAGCAAGGATACGACTATTAGTTCTAGAGTAATATAGTGCCCTCTCCTTACTCACCAGTCAACGCTATAAGAAAAAGATTCCCTTAGAAATCCATAATAGATCAATAATGATCAAAATCGTTCATGCAGCAGTCTTGGGAGGAAAACGCTAATCTATTATTCATAACCAAGCACACTTAGGAAAGATTGGATATTAATTATCTTCCAAAAAAAACGGCATACACTAAAGTCATTTCGAATAACTTGTTAAAATGAATATTAATAAAATATGTGAAGCGTTTCGAAATCAGTAAATTTAACGACTCGTATACCTATTACTTTACGTTTATATTCGTCACCACCGACGAACCATAACGCAACTATATATATACAACAGCAACACCGTGTTTGGATATCAGCTCGCCTGACAGTACAGTAAAGCTTATTTATTATCCGTAAAAAATCAATGTTACAATCTGTCATGGCCGCTGCAGCTCTTTACGAAATACATACAATCTACAAAATAAAAGCATAATATGATTATTCCACAATTCTAAGGGAATACATATCACAAAAAAACTTAAAACAAACGTAATTACCAGTGGCTAGCTTAGAATGAACAAAACAAACTAATGACCATTGACCATTGACCATTACTACTATTCTCATCATATCTCCATGTAATGCCTTGTACTAAATCTGACAACTATAAGCTGTATATTACCATTCTATACGAATAAAAACTTATAAACATCTGTATGTTCTCATTCGTCACCTAAAAACGAACTCCGATCACTTATTTTAGTAAGCGTTATTTTCTACAATTTTTTTTAGATATTTCGTGGGGTTCTGTTTTTAGAGGGGTAGGAAGCCGGAGTGAAAATTCTTGAGATTCGGTAGAAAATGACAATTCTTGTTAATTAAGATTTAAGATTTAAGTGAAGCACACCATGCCCGAAGTAAGACTCGAACCCGCATTCTCAGTGTTAACAGGCACGTGTTCCAAAATGCCTTAACCACTCGGCCACCGAGTCCATCAATCATTAAAAGTCAAAACACAAACACCGCGCATGAATATCAGCTCGATTGAAAGTACAGTAAAGGTTTAAAAGAAAGATATGGTAAAGATTTGTATTATTCATTATAATATAAATCATCAATAATATTTGACAAAACATTTAAGAATTCAATTGTTTACGGTTTGCTTCTCCATCTTTGCCATGCACTATCATTAAAAAATCAATTCCTGATGCAGCTTCTGAGCCTTAGCTGTATAAAGCAAACACCCTTTAACTATTACTATCGATTGTAGAGCTGACAATAATAACTATCGATCGCTTGAAATTGAAAATTGTATTTGCTTTTGTTTTTAGTGTTTGATTTTTGTATAGATATATATTTATAACACGTGAATATCTAGTCAACCTTTTTCTTGTAAATTTGTGATAATATATGAGGCTTAAAGAAGCTTCTATTACATAGCCAAACTGTAAGTAAGAAGTCATCTTCAGTTTTTACCATATCATTATAATAATATAATAAATTTTCAAAATACTAAATTGTCGCAGGAAAATATAAACTTCATCAGTACAAGTTTCAATAAATATCTAAATACTTATCATTTTCTACTTTTCACTGATATTTCCTCTGGTTGCGATTCCTGCATGAGCTAATGTGTCAAATACTCTTGATTGGTTGATGGTATTCGCACAAACTGAAATGGTTTCTTACTGACAACAATCGCTTGCTCCTGGATTGCACTTCCGTTCTAATTTCTTTCACAATAAAAAAACCCGCAAAATTTCAAATAGGCGAATAACTGTATTAATTTTAATTTCCACATTATTTGATTTATTTAAGGCGCATAAGCTCGACAAATTCGGTAACCATTTTTAATTTTTCACGCAAAAAAAAAAAAATATCACGTCTACACGGCGACTTTAAGTTAGGTTAAATGGCACAGATCATATCTTTCACTAACTAAAGACTAAAGATGTGCAATTATGTTTGTTTAGCTTGTCTAAAAAAAAACATAAAAAAAAACGCTACCTCATATTTAAACTATACAAAACGTCTTTTGAGCTTTTTAAACATTAAATCTTACTCCTGAATTAACTTCAGGTCCATGTAATGCTTATAGTAAATATTTAAACGTGTAATGCAAATCTTGGTGCATTACTTACCTAAATGTATCAGTTATAACTTGTTGTCTTTTGATCACAGAATGAATTAGACGTGTATTCACGCAAGTTATAAATAATGTTTGCTTCTAAAATATTAACTACACAAATTCCGTATTTAAAGCGTAGAGTCACGGGTGACAGACTTCTGTCGGCCAAGCATGCATTTTATCATCTTTGCATCGGGCTATTAACAGAGTGTGTGTCTATTTATTGCCAGTACGATCACGTAACACTCGACTCCAATCTCAATTGACAATCTACCGAAAGTAGAGGGTTTTCTCCGGGAAGTCATGCTTCCTCGTCAAATAAAAACTGGATTCCATGATATAGCTGAAAAATGCTGAAAATGGCGTTTAACACTATTCAAACAAACATAGAAAAAATTATTCACATTTTCCATATTTATGAATTTTCGTATAACATAACTTACACAACAACACAGAATGTCTCCCAAACGAACCCCCATTGCCACTATGTTCTTGTGCATGTTGAAAAGCCCCAAATAGACATGATACTCTAAGTTTGTGCATTAAAATATACCTACATATGAAATTACGTTGCAATCGGACTAAGATGACGTTTGGTGGGAGTGTGGTGAAAAGGCTGCCATCACAAAATGGTGTCATTGGCATCCAATTTTTTTGGCAAAAATGCTCAGGATAGTTAGTTGTATCAGTATACAAATTTTCATTGAAATTGCTCTGGCCATTACTGAGATCTGATAACGGCCGCCATTTTGCAACCGGAAGTCGGACAGAAATTTTAAAAGTAGTGGCACACTCAGGGTACCACAATCTACCTGTGTACAAAATTTCGTAGAAATCGGATGATGTTTAAATTTTTGCATTTTTAGGGGGGTGGTGGTGTTCAGATGGCGGCCATTTTGAAATGTTGTTCGCGTCCATTTTTTTTTGCCAAAAAAGCTCAGGATAGTTAGTTGTATTAGTATACCAATTTTCATTGAAATTGCTCTGGCCATTGAGATCTGACAACGGTCGCCATTTTGTTTGACCACGGCCATTTTTAAAATTTCAAAACTTCAGATCACCTTAACATGTTCCCAAAGTTTCATCTTGATTGGACTTTGCATCTCCTAGAAAATGTGCGGACAAGATTGAACGGAAAGAAAAAAGAAAGAAAGAAGAAGAATAATAATAAGAAGAAACCGCACAAAAGAATTTTGTCTCCCAAAACTTCGTTTGGGAGACATATTTATGACCTTTAAAAAAGAGAAAGTATTCCGTAGACAATAAGTCAGGGAGAGACAAAACCATGATCAACCAAAACATGGGATAGAAATTAAATTTTGGTTACATACAAACAACATGTTTACAGTCGCTTTACTTATTGTTTGATGAAAAAATGTTCAAAGCAAAGACATCAAAAAAACAGTGCAAATATAACTTTAAGTAGTCAAAAATAAGTTTAATGGCATACTTTAATTTCAGGAACTTAAAAAAACATCATCACATGTCAACGTTCATGGAAAGTCACTTTGAAATGTGTTAAACGCTAAAATACTCAATAAGGCGTGTAACTACCACGCTTCCGGTACAGTTCATTTACTCTCGTCCTCATGCTGTTGAATAAACGACGAAGTGTAGCATGTGGTAAATTCTGCCATTCATTTTGAATGGCAACACGTATTTTTCGTGGCCATTTTGACAAGCAGGTCCTCTGTTATTTATTGTACGGTCAATGATATCCCACAAATGTTCAATTGGATTCATATCGAGTGACATGGATGGCCATGGAAGATGCTCAATAGCTTCCCTTTCGACAGCATCACGTACAGTTGCAGCTTGGTGAGGTCTTGCGTTTTAATCCATAAAGATGGGTCTGTTACCAAGTGCATGATTATTAAAATGTGGCACAATACTAGCGTTAATGACGTCATTTCGATATTTCTGCCCTGTCATTGTCCCATCAACCACATAGATTCAGTTTACAGTCGTATAAAAAGCCTCCCGACACTGTAACACCACCACCGCCAAACGCTGTAGTGCCTAGGATATTGTTCTGGTTGTGTGCAGTGCCTCGTTGTCTCCAAACGCACATGCGCCTATCAATATGACGAAGAAGGAACCTGCTTTCGTCGGTCCAGTGTACTCGTCGCCAGCTCCTAATATTAAAATGGCGGTGATATCGTTCCTACTCTAAACGTGCTTGACGATGTCTCTGTGTCAACAGTGGACGTTTCAAGGGACGACGAGCTCTGAACCTTGCATTGTTTAGGCGCCTGTTAACTGTTCGTACGGCGACTCTGGCTGCAATATTCCAATCGTTACGAAGATATCTTGCAGTGGCAAACAGTTGGCGTTTGTCTACACGAACAAGTGCTCGATCCTCCCTTTGAGATGTTTTTGTGGTCGACCTGACCTAGGACGTTCCTGGATAGTTCCATCATCTCGATGACGTTTTAGTAGCCGAGATACAATACTAAAGTGAATACCAAAGTGTTGTGCTATCTGACGCAATCTCTGTCCACTATTACGCATTACAACGATATGGTGTTAGGTATACATCACTGAATATGCCAACATATTTATGGGTAAGTTGGGAATAGAACTACTCCAATTTACCCATAAATATGTTGGCATATTCAGTGATATGAATATCTTGGTACAGGTTTATTGATGACGATGATATGAAGTGGATGCATACTGATGAGGGATTACAAAACTCCATCCGTCTGTCAAATTTACTTATGAAATCTCAAAATCTCGTATACCTTTCCTCGATACTTCCAGCTCTTTTTCCGTAATGGTGGGTTGCACACTAATCTGTATTCAAAACTAACAAATACCGTTTACCTAGTACCTGTCATCCTTCTCATGTGGCAAAGAGCATTCCTTATAGTCGAGCTCTTAGACTCCGACGAATCTGTTCTACCGATGATTCGTTTAAAATGAGACTAGGGAAATAAGAAGGTCACCTTAGAAGAAGGGGGTACAGAAATAATAACATCAAAAGAATTTCCAAAAAAACACAGCAGACCATTCTTCAATATAAAGAAAAAAATATATGCAATAGTTCCTTTCGTACTAACTTACCAACCTTGTTTGAGAAACACGATTAGTACCATTCGTGAACATTGGAAATCTATTGAAAAAAAAATCCAAGATTGTCCAGAATCTTCCCAGAGCCTCCAATGGTTGCGTTTAAACAACCCCCAACAGTCTCCGCAACTTATTGGTACTAGCTGCGATCGAAAAACCCAGCACTTCCGCTGCCAGAAGTCAGTCTTGTGGTGACAAACGCTGCAAATGTTGCAAACATATGGAACCCTTATCTACATTTAACAGCAAAGTCACTGATAAACAGTACAAAATATTCACTATTGTTACTTGACCTCTGAGAAAGTTCAAGATCAATAACATCAGACTCGATTACGCCACCGGATGCTGATGTACCAATAACAAACTTTAATCATTTATTTATAGATTGATATTGACACTGAAGAAGGTCTTTAGTTGCTCGAAAATTGTGTCGTATTGATTAATATATTTTCTGTTTTTGTACAAACATCTCTATTTTTATCGTTGCCTAATCTTCTAGACTTATATATTCTTTTTTGTTTATGCTGTATCGTCATGTTGGCGATCCGATACTTAGTAAATGTGCTGGTTGGTATATATATATCTCCTAGACTTGTATATTATTTTTTGTTTATGCTGTATCGTCATGTTTGTCGATCCGATACTTAATAAGCTTGCTGGTTGGTAGACTCTTTAGACTTATATATATATACGTCTACAAATTAAGCCCAACACTGTTTGAAATAGATTTTTAACACTGTCAAATTTTTGCTTTCCCTCAGCGGGATTCGAACTCACACCGTTGTGACACTGTGGCACCAATTCGCCTGCACTATGCCCAGCGGTCTAGACCCCTCGGCCAAATCCGCTATAGGCGAATTGGTGCCACAGTGTCACAACGGTGTGAGTTCGAATCCCGCTGAGGGAAAGCAAAAATTTGACAGTGTTAAAAATCTAATTCAAACAGTGTTGGGCTTAATTTGTAGACGTATATATAAATATTTGATATTAACCCTGTATTTCTGATGTTTCAGAAATCCGCTGGATAGATATATTATATGGTTGTCACAACAATACTTAGACGTTTGTATATATATATATATATATATATATACAGTCCGCCAAAAGTTAAGCATCACCTATATATTTTCGGAAATAATTTTATTACAAAACGATTCATTCAGCATCTGATGCATTTATGCAATGCTTTCAAACAATACCTTTATAAAACATACAGGTAAGATGTCAATAATTAGAGTTTTAATGTGTAAAAACCGGTTTCAAAAACTGGTCTTGCTTCAAATCAACGGACTGACTTTGAATCAAATAGCCTTGTTCGGTTGCACGTGGATATTCTGGTTAGTTATTATCTTTTAATGACTTTTCAACATGGTAAGACGAAAATTAAGTATCGCCGAACGCTGGCAAGCAATTGGAATGAAAAATGCTGGAATGATTAACCGCTAAATAGCAGTCAATTTTGGGGTGAACAACTCTGTTATTAGCAGACTTGTTGCGAGGCATAGACAGACAGGGTCAATCGAGGACCGCCCAAGATCTGGAAGACCCCGTAAAACAACCCCTAGGGAGGACCGCTTCCTTGCTTGTCAAGCCAGATTGCACCCCTTTTCAACAGCAGGCCAGTTACGAGGAATGTGGCCTTCTGGTGGTCCAATCAGTGACATAACAGTTATTCGGAGGCTTCACAGATCTCGTTTACGTGCCCGCAGGCCTTTGAAACGACCAGAACTGACAAGATGGCACTGCCAAGCATGAATGGAGTGGGCAAGACATCATCGTCACTGGAATCTAAGAAGCTGGAGACGTATTCATTGGTCAGATGAAAGCCGCTTTCTGTTGAAGCCTTTTGACGGTCGGAAACGTGTTTATCGGCAAAGAAATACAGCTTTGGATAGAAACCATATTGTAGGAACAACTGCATTCGGTGTTGGCAG
This sequence comes from Limnoperna fortunei, assembly GCA_944474755.1. NCBI lineage: Eukaryota > Metazoa > Mollusca > Bivalvia > Mytilida > Modiolidae > Limnoperna > Limnoperna fortunei. The sequence continues at coordinate 46,739,500 of OX104114.1, read as the reverse complement.
CGTTACTGTATGAAGATGCTTTTCACGTGACTGCATGCAAGCTCACTTTACAGATTCTCAACGATACATTGATTGGTCTGAAATACCGCGATGACATCTTGGATGGTCATGTTGGGCCACATTTTGACAACCATGCTCTTGCAGACAGGCCAATGTTTCAAGACGACAACGCTCGACCCCATCGAGCCCGTGTTGTGAGGGACTTTATTGAAACAGAAGCCATTGACACACTTCCATGGCCAGCCATGTCACCGGACATGAATCCGATTGAGCATGTGTGGGACTTTATCGGGCGACAAGTCAATCAACGGAACCCAAGATGCCAAAATGTTCGAGAATTAGAAGTCGCTCTTTTGGAAGAATGGCAGAGATTTCCACAGTACAGACTTAGGCGTTTGGTTGCTGGAATCAGGCGGCGTGTTGAACATTTACACCGGAAGCGTGGAGGTTATACCCGATATTGATGGAAAATACGCCAAACGACAGTCCATTTGTTACTCTTTCACCTCAGGACTTGCTAAATGACTGTAATTTTGTAAACAATAAAAAAATTTGTGTCAAACTAAAACTTAAAATCCCCTATTGTTTTTTTGTTTTTTTGCCTATTTTTTTGTGATCATTATTAGACCACTAGAATTTAATTTTACAATTTGAGGATTTAAATAAAGAATTTTACAGGTTCAAATTTCCTAATGATATATACATTTTCATACAAATTAAACATTTTCTCATTTGTTTATGTTATTGAAAAAAGATTAGATCCGGAAAAGTAGGTGATGCTTAACTTATGGCGGACTGTATATATATGCAACGATAGAAATGACGGTGTTTTGTCAAAACTATAGACACAGACTGACCAACTAATGGCCTTAATCATCGAGTGTCAATATAAATAAATCACGTAAACAAGTGATGAAAATATTGATCTTGAACCTTCTCACTTTACCGGGGCCTTGATGCCGAGTGGTTAAGGTAGTTCGTCTACTATTGATCATGTGGTCTGTCAATACTGCGATTGCGGGTTCGAGTCTCACTGCGGGCAGGGTTTACTCGACTCCAATCTTAATTGACAAGGATTTCCAGTTTTCCTGCCGCAGGCCTGGGATTTTCTCCGGGTACTCCGTCTTCCTCCCCAAATGAAAACTAGACGCCATGAAATAGCTGAAAAATTGCTGAAAGTGGCGTTAAACATCAAACAAACAAAATTTCACTTTAACTGAACTTACCCGGGGACAAGCTGTCACTTTGCTTTTGCTCAAATATTCCAACAAAATGTTAATAAAATTACCAAGGTCACAAATTCATTATGCCAGACGCACGTTTAGTCTATTTAAGACTCATCAGTGGCGTTAAACTCTCAATTCATAAGATATTCTTCATTGGGAGATGGAAAAACAGTATTCTTAATTGGGAGATGGAATAATAAAAGTCCACTAGGATCATGTAAATACACAATACAGGTAGTTCAAAATATTATATAAAGGGTCTGAAAAAGCTACCAACCAGTACACTTATTAAATATCGGATCGACAAACATGACGTTACAGCATAAACAAAAAAATAATATACAAGTCTAGAAGATTATACAACGATTCAAATGACAGTGTTTTTGTCAAAATTATAGACACAGACTGACGAACGAATGGTCTTCGTCATTGGGTGTCAATATAAACAAATAACGTCAACCAGACATAAAATATTGATCTTGAATTTTCTCACTCCAACTGAAATTCAAACTTCTATACATTGCCTTCACCGTCCGCCCCAGGCGGACGAGCTAATGACTAAGGCCATTCGTTGTTCAGTCTGTGTCTTTACGTGTATTATTTTCATGCTTTGCCTTTAATGTCATTTACAAGTTCATATAATTATTCACTTTGTAGAATTTCGATAATCAACGTGATTGTGTTGAGTGCTAGTACAGCCAGGAGTGCGTCTGGTAAGGCACCGGTAAATCATCGCCGGGCAACTCTTGCTGATTTAATTCACAAAATAACCCCTACTGTAGACAAGAATTTTTCATTGTTTGAAATAATTATTAGAATAAGTACATCGCATCAATCATTCTCTATTTTTGTTATTTTTTAGATTTCCTGTATCATTCATCTGCGATAAAATATAAAAACGGTGGTTTATAGAGGTTCTCATGTCGAGTGGACATTTTTTGTCTTAAAACAATGCCTCGATTTTACGTTGCCATGCAGAAGTCACCAATGCAGTGCAATGGAATCTCCTAGCTTCTATCAGTATTTAATTACCTTTCACATGTCGAAACCATGTAGATATTAATCAGTTTACTTGAATGTATAATTAATCGATGGTGCAAGGTCACCTTGTCATTTCGGACCACAACCACCACATATATTTTTCTTCACATCTAAGCACGATTGCACAACAAAAGCTCTTGGCTCAAGATTTCAGGAGTTACGCCAGATAACAAACACAAATGGATATTAAGTAAAATAATAATTTCATCGTTTAAATATACAGTATACAACTACGTGCAACCATGTACATGTAAAAAGTGATGGAGATAAGAAAAAAATTAAAAAGTACCTTAAGATTAAGTATGCACTTTCAGAATTTTTTTAAACAGTACCACTAGTAATAAGTAAAGTGTTTACAAATAGTGTTATTATTATTTATGTCTTTCTAGAACACATGGGAATGCTGTGGACAGCACTGGGAACCTCCTATAGTATCATTACTACACCCAAAAATGTTGTGTTTACATGTCAGAGAAGGAATAACAATACTTACCCGTAATTTGTCTAGGTTGTTCAAATCATTGCTAGCCCTGAATCGGCGGTAGCACGAATGTAGACAAACTAATGACCGAGTACGCATTTACTTTTTACCACGTAGAAAGTTATTCATGGAGGTACATGTATACTTGTTAATCAACAGGATGCAGATTGTTAACGGGGAACATCATGGACGTTGTTGTACGTAGTATTTTTGTAGTAGTTCTCACTTATGTATCATTTTAAATGTTGCTTGATGACTGAGAAAAAGTGATATAACATATATAGTTTTTATTATCTTTCCGAAGATATTTTAGGTTCTCATCTTACATCTTTTAAAGAAGCCAGACGAACAAATAAATTTGACATTTCTGAAAGCCTTAAACAATAACGACATTTTTTCAAATCTATATATTTATGGTGAATTCTTAATGTCGACACCTTTATCGTTTGGTATTTATGGAGCCCAAGGGGTCTGGGTAGTAAAGTTTGTTTGAATTTATTTAACGCCACTTTCAACAATTTTTCAGCTATATCATGGCGTCCAGTTTTTATTTGGGAGGAAGCCGGAGTACCCGTAGAAAACCCCCGACCTTCGGTAAGAAACTGGTAATCCTTGTCAATTAAGATTGGAGTCGAACGCACCATGCCCGCAGTGAGGCCCGAACCCGCAATCTCAGTGTTGACAGACCACGTGATCAATAGTAGATAAATTACCGTAACCACTCGGCCACCGAGGACCGCTGGGTAGTTAAGAAAAATACTTTCGATAAATGGCATTAACACCAGACAGCACAGATGAGGGAATAAACCGACAATGCAACCGCTCCATACATAATTTACTGTCCTTGGACCTTCTTGAAACGATTGAAGAAAATCAAGACCAGGATCAGCTACAGTCAAAACACGGTCCATTAAAGACAAAGATAATTGAAGACTTTGGACTATTTCTAATGCAGTAGCTGTATATCAATACCTTTATATGTAACTTTTTTGTAATCATTTTTCATTTGTTGTAATGTGTGTTTCGATGTTTGCTTCCATTGAATTAGTGATCAATTTAAATTAGTATATAACCGAATGAAATACACAACAAATTATGCAGTCTTTCGTTTCATTTCGAAGTCAAAAATACAAATCCATCAAGACCCAGGTAAATGACAATAATGAGTGCAATACTCGTGACTAATACGCACGTTAATTAGATAATTAGATTACAATAATGACATACTGAATACAATACTATGTAAATAAACTTTGATCAGATTCATTGTTTGGTTTCAACTGGTTCAACAGTCACTTACAAGATGCCTTCTTATATAAAACATTATGCTTATATGTTAATAAGATAAATGAGGTCCTCCAATGAAGGTTATAACTAAATAAACTGTCAAAAAATACAATTCAGAAATCAAAGTTCAAGAAAACGGGAAACTTCTCATACTGAATTTAAAAAAAGGGAAAAATATCTGCAATCATATTTTCACTCGAGATAGAATATTGATCAACAAAGAAATTGTATCTTAAGTAAATTTTACTGAAGATGTGGAGGAGTCATTTTTTCTTGTAACCTTTGTTATAAGTCTATCCCGAAGAAAATAACACTTTGAACTGGATATCTGCTTTTCTCAACAACCGTACTCAAACAGTTATTCTGGATGGAGAGTCATCAGACATTGCCCCAGTAACATCGGGTGTCCCACAAGGAACAGTCTTGGGTCCAGTACTCTTTCTGGTTTATATTAATGATTTACCAGAGTACCTTAAGTCCAGTAAACTCAGACTGTTCGCTGACGACAGCATTATATACAAGCCTATCAGGTCTCAAAAAGACTGTGATAGCCTCCAGGAAGATCTTAATGCTGCCGCTCAGTGGGAAAAAGACTGGCTGATGGCTTTCCATCCAGACAAATGCACAGTCCTTACTATATCAAATAAGAAAAAACCAATACAGCAAAAATACACACTCCATGACCACACTTTAGAAACTGTCTCTTCGGCTAAATATCTTGGAATTACACTGTAATCAGACCTCAAATGGAATCAGCACATCAACAGTATAACTGCAAACGCAAGCAAAAGTCTCGGATTTCTAAAACGTAATTTAAAAACTTCAAATACAAACATTAAATCACAGGCATACCAAGCACTTGTCCGACCGAAACTAGAGTACGCTAGCTCCGTCTGGGACCCTCACACTGCTGATCAGCAGAATAAACTTGAGATGGTACAGAGGCGGGCAGCTAGGTATGCCTGTAACCGTTACCATAACACAAGCAGTGTAACAGACATGCTTCAAACTCTTAACTGGCAACCTCTTCAACAACGTAGGCTCAAAACTAAACTGGTAATGTTTTATAAAATCATCCATCAATTAGTAGCCGTACCAACAACAATTCTCATACCAACAGATACAAGAACACGTCAAAACCACCCTCATACTTTTAAACACACACAAACTTCAAAAGACTCATATAAATATTCATTTTTCCCAAATACAGTTATATATTGGAATGCATTACCACCAATAATTGCATTATCACCCACAGTAGTCACCTTCAGAGAACAGCTAACACCTGCTGTTCTCTGCCAACTTACAGTATAACCTACCTGTCATAACATGTACATAGTTTTATCTTAAAGATACTTAAAATTTATTTAAAAAATTACACAAAAGATAATAAACTAAAAAATATATTTATTTATTGATTTATTTGGCAAATTGTAAATATGTTGTCAAAATGATAGATTTAATTCTATCATAACGATCTAAATTATTTACCCACGCATGCAACTGTTAGTGATCATCACAAATTGATGGATAACAGGATAACATAAGAAGAAGAAGAAGAAGAAGACATTGGTGATGTTTTAAAAAATCGGTATACTCACTGAAAGCTCTTCCATACTTGATCAATTGGGGAAAAGACACTGTATGAAGAAGAAGCTGGAAAATTGCTGCACAAGATAGGACCAATTTATAATGTTGAAATTTAAATCGTATAGTTTGTTGTAAATTCTTGTTCTTAGAATGACTATTGGCGTCATATTCAAGATGGAAGTTTAAAACTTATATAGATGAGGCTGTTTTTTGCCAGTTTTGAAGGATATTTCAACGGAAGCCACACAGTAAATTGAGGGTTATTAATTGAAAGAACATCATCAATATGTCTATACATCGTGATATAAAAGGACCAAGCTTCTGCTATCTTCTTTTCTTCAATAAAACATTGGTAAAATTCAATTCATAAAAATACAGGAACAAATAAGCAAGGGGTGGGGCACAGTTTGTACCAATTGGAATTATGATTACCTTATAACAAACACATCCTCCAAAAGTTACAAATATATTGCCAATCAGAAAATCTAGCATTGTATAATCCTTTAACGGACCATCAAGTAAATATTGGTGATAAGTCTTGTTTCCATTGGTTCATTGGTTTCAGAAGTTTTCCATTCAGTTTATGTGAATTGTTAAACTAAGTCCTGGGTGGCAGCCATCTTAGATTTCCAAGTAGAACAAAAATCAACTTTGCAGAGAAACTTATTAAGCATTCACATACAATAAGGCTTCAATAAGCTTTGCAGGTTCTGAAAAGGCAAGAAATTTTTCCTATAGAACCCAATGTTAAAGTAAGTCATGTGGTAAATTCTGCTGACGTTTTGTTTCAGTAGGTTCCTAGGAGAAGACTTTTGAAACATGTAGGGTCTTATGTCACAATAAGTCACCATTAAGTTTTTTTTTTATTAAAATAAAACACAAAAACTTTGTAAAGGACATCATAAAACATTGTGTTCAAGTTTGGTTTCAACTTGCCTAGTGTTCACAGAAGGGTAATAGCTCAAACATGTCACAGCAATATTAGACAAGTGTGATACCCCCCGCTTCGCTTTCAAGTCCAATTATCTCCCCTGAATAATATCAGACAGCAACAAAAATTCTTCATGCACATTTCCATATGATGTACTTCCTTCATGTAAAGTTTCATCAAAATCTGTCAGGCGGTTTAGGAGAAGCGCTTACAAGGGATGTGGACAGATGGACAGACAGACAGACAGACAGACAGACAGACAGATGGACGGACAGACACACAGGGTGATTCCTATATACCCCCCAAACAAGTTTGTGGGGGGTATAATAAAGTCCAAACTAATAACATAAAATTCAAGCATACTTTTATAATGCTAAAAATGTGTACCAAACTTGTATTTCAGACAGATAAGTTATTATTGTAGTTTTTTATATTTCCAAGTGATAATATGATTGCAAATCAATAAGACTTGCAGATGGATCTCAGCACAAATCACTGTGAGTAAAAACTCCAAACTATCAATCAAGAAAAAAAACCAATGCCCAATCAGTGGTCATAAAAAGAATACCTCATAAAACATGACATACCGTTTTGACAAATTCATGGACATACAACTAAATGCTGATACAACATGGAATTGAAAAAAAAATATCAATGAAATAGATTTCACATAAAAAATGTACAAGGATAGGATAGAAACATGAAAAATTTCATCAGTGCAATTATCAATCAAACATAAATTGTTCTGATTAGAATAAACTGCATTTGCCAAAAATTCCCCCCATCATTGTTGTATCTAAGAGATTATAATGTCCAGGTAATTTTAAAATTAATTTATGTTAAATAATTACAAATAATCAAAACAAAACACCAAGTAGAATTAACTAATCAGTTACAAAACAACATATAATCACCATTTATGTTTACACATTATAAAAAACAAAGGTATAAAAACTAGAGGCTCCCAGGAGTATGTAATCCCTCACCTGGAACACAAATAACTTTAACTATCTTTAAATTATTTTGTCTGCAATTATAATTAATGGGCAATAACTCCTATAATGAGTCATTTGGCAATTTTATAAGCCTTGCCTTGCTGATCATTTTTGCAATTTACAGTTTCCTTCTAACTGTTATGACATTTAAGTTTCAGGGCAAAAACTACAAATTTCACACACAAGGAGTCACTTATTGGACAATTTTCAGACAACATAATTAGTAGGTTGTCCTTCTAATTATTTTTGCTATAACAGTTTTACTCAAAGTATACTGTTTTGAATTTTTAAAGATAAAACTGGTAACATTGTCTAAAATTGTCATTAAAAGGCAATAAATTGTATAAAGAGTCATCTGATAATTTCAGACCAATAAAATAAATTGCTGATTTTTTTCCACTTACAGGTACACTCTAGCTGTTAAAGTTTTTTACCTGACAGGAATGAAAAATTTTGTAAAAAGCATCATTAGGGCAGTAATCCCTATAAGGAGTCATCTGACAATTTCAGAAGACCAGTAAAGTGAATTGTGGGACTTGTATTGATGATATTGTTTTGCAATTTACAGCTTCACCACAGCTGTTAATAGTTTTTAGGTCACAGTACAAAAATGTTAAAATTTCATTAAAAATTTGTTATTAAAGGGCAATAACTCCTAAAAGGAGTCTGATTTTTTTTTCCAGAAAATTAAGTGTATTGTAGGACTTGTAATGCTGATCATTTTTTTTAATTTACAGTTTCACTCTAGCTGTTTTTAGGTTGCAGGGCAAAAACAGAAAATTTCACATAATATTTCCATTAAAGGACAGTAACTCCTATAATTAATCATCTAAAATTTTAGACCAATAAAGTTAACTTGAGGACTTTTATTGCTGATCAAAATTTTAATTTACACTTTTACTTTAAATGTTATAGATTTTAGGTTACAGAATAAAGACAGAAAATTTCATACAAAATTGTAATTCTAATATGACGTCCTGCTTTAGCTATGTAAAAAAAGCCGTGTCAAAATTCCAATAAGTTTAGTTCGCACATGCGTAAACTGCGTGTTTAGTGTAAATGTAAAAACTGACTTACAAATGCCGTTTGTTATGTGTTATCCATAATTATGGTTATTGTTAATAATTTAGTTATTTTTAGTCTGAATTCTGAGATTTATATGATTTAAACTACTCCCAATACATTATTTTTTTTTAACATTTCTACATTGGAATTAATATGATGTCACAATTAGAATTCCGACGTCATATTACGCTGAACTGAAAATTTCAAGATTTCTCACTATTTTTGTTTAAAAGGTACGTACATTCAATAAAATGATGAGAAAATATGTTTATGTCAATTTTATTTGCTTTAACATACTGTTTTGGGATATATCGTATTAGTTTCAAAAAAACAATATTACCACTGAAAGCGTCCTCTTAGAACCGCTTTGAAATTTAAAAACATTTGTTAGACATATTAGTATCGAAATAGATTATTGCGAGCGGGCTTTATGGGAATTAGAACATGGTCAGACCTTATATTTGTCTTCATTTTATACCTCGCTATCGCTCGGTATAAAATATTGACAAATATAAGGTCTGACCATGTTCTAATTCCCATAAAGCCTGCTCGCAATAATCTATTTCTTAATTGAAGGGCAATAACTCTTACATGAAGTGGTCCTACAATTTTGGGCCCACTATGTGTTTTGTAGGAAATGTCTTGCTGATAATTTCAGCAATTTACAATGTCAAACTAGCTCTAGTAGTTTTCAAGTTATATTGTAAAAACTGAAAAATTTGTAAAAATTCATACTTTAAGGACAATAATTCCTATAGAAAGTCATTACACAACTTCAGACTAACAAAATTTTGTAGAGCTTAACGACCTGATCATTTTTACAGTTTTCTCTCTAGCTATTATAATTTTCAAGATATTGATCAATCAAAAACATATGTAGTCACCTATATTCTATTTTTAGTAACAGTAGCCATGTTGGTCACTTATCAATACCCTTGGTAAAATTTTAAAACTAGGTACACTAAAATGATGGAGGATAAGTTTGAAAAAAATAGGCCAAGTGGATTCAGAGAATTTTTTTTAAAATGACAAAAGCCCAGCGATGGCAAAAGATCAAATGAACCTTTGGTCCAGGTGGGCTAAAATGGAGCACATAAACTATATCCAGATTTTTAGACAAAATAAAAATAAATTAGAAAATAAAAATAATACCTTAAGGATTCATACAAAATAATGAGATTGTAAGCTGTTGATTTAACTACATTACAAAAAAAAGATGGAAAAAAGGAAATATTAATGTCCTTTTAGATCAGACATTTTCCTAAAAAATTTTCTGTTTCTTTATGAAAGAAGAATTTATGTTTTCTGTAATGTACACATCTTGGATAGAAGCAATGGGTACAACTTGAAAGCAGTGCCATCTAAGGAGTATGTATGCCAAGTTTCTTTACAACTGGCTTGGTAGTTTCAGAGAAGATTTTTCATTGACAATTGTCAAAATAAGCATATTTGGACAAAAAAGCTCATTGTATTAATTTCAAAAGAATGAACCTAAGGATGTTTTAGGCCAACTTCATTTCAAACCAACTGGACAAGTTTTCTTAGATCTAGGACATTTTCACAGCATGCACAGACAACAGACACAGATCAACTGATGTCAAAAACTCGACCTTACCTTACCTGAAAAGATTACATGAATTTTTTGTAATATAATTGAAGTACATTTGGACATAGAGACAAACAACCCAAACATATGCAAGTCAAACAATGACAAGCATTGATTCTGCTACTGTCTGGTTTTACCCCTCTGATACAACTGGAGCAGCAGCTTGATTTTCTTACTATCATTCAGGTTTTTTCCTGGTGTTATTTTGTATCAGAAAATCGTCAGGTGATAGTCAAGGTCTTTGCTGATTATTAAACTCTGTGAATTCTTTTTCTCGTCTAGCAAATGTTTCTGCCATGATCAAAGGAAATATCAATGTGGCCTCACCATATACCTAAAATTATACAAACGTCTAACTAAACAACAAAAACTATATATCAATTTGATCATGCACAAAGTTGTTCTCAGTGCAATATTGTGTAAATTACTCACTACAATAATATGACAAGGGCATTACTAAGGAATGTTAATATTCTTTAGTCACAGTTTGATACCTTCATATGTTTTATTATTTGCTCTTATCCTGAATACATACAAAATATTTACATATGCATGAAACAAAACCGGCAGCAGTTACCTCCAATAAAAGAGAACACGACCTTCAATGAAACCTAAGCAGAACTGTGTATAATGACATCCCTTCATTAGTTTTATATGAACCACTGGTAAGCTTCCACTTAGAAACAACAGTTGTCAGTAACCTATAGCTAATTAAAGGATATTTCTTACATAACACATGGGTTCATCAGTACTGACAGCTATGTTTTCTTGAATATTTAACAAATCCTACTGACAATTCAACGACTGGTTAGCAACACCAACAATTTTTTTTGGAGGTAAAAGAAATATCTGCTTCAACATAACAAAAATCTTTGATGCAGAACAGATGTTGGTATCATCACTCTGATTGGTTAAAACATATACATCAATTAGTACAGTTATCAATCATGGGTTCTGTAATAAAAAATAGAATCAGAGGGTGGATTACCTACTATGAGAAACAACCTGCTTTTCAGGAAATGCAAGAAATTTAAACACCAAAATCTGGGGGTTTTTTTAATGATGTTTTAACACCACTTTCAGCAATTTTTCAGCTATATCATGGCATCCAGTTTTATTGGGGGAGGAAACCGGAGTTCCTGAAAAGAACCCCTGACCTCCAGTTGGAAAACTCGCAATCCTTGTCAATTAAGATTGGAGTCGAGTACACCCTGTCTGCAGTGAGAATCCAACCCACAATCTCAGTGAAATGAGAATAGGCATTAATTAGTAGACCACTCAGCCACCAAGGCCCCCATCAAAATCTGTATTTAGCGCATACAAACCTTGGCAGGTGTGGCTGTCTTTTTTATTTTTCCCCAGGAAATCGCCTCATCTGGTCTTGCTCCTGAATCACTTCCATCATACTCTGATGCTGTATTGATAAACACACTAAAATCAGCTCCATTTCTCTATAAATACAAAAAAATGTTCAAAAATTGCTAATTTTTTGCATACATATAATACCTACATGGAGTCATATTAAATTGTTGTATAAGTACACACGCTTTCTCATATATGTACACAAGTTCTCTCATATAAGAAGACAAGTTCTCTCATATAAGTACACAAGTTCTCTCTTATAAGTATACAAGTTCTCTCATATTAGTACACCAGTTCTCTCATATAAGTACACCAGTTCTCTCAGATAAGTACACAAGTTTTCTCATATAAGTACACCAGTTCTCTCATATAAGTACACCAGTTCTCTCATATAAGTACACCAGTTCTCTCATATAAGTACACCAGTTCTCTCATATAAGTACACCAGTTCTCTCAGATAAGTACACAAGTTCTCTCATATAAGTACACCAGTTCTCTCATACAAGGACACCAGTTCTCTCATTTAAGGACACCAGTTCTCTCAGATAAGTACACCAGTTCTCTCATATAAGTACACAAGTTCTCTCATATAAGGACACCAGTTCTCTCAGATAAGTACACCAGTTCTCTCATATAAGTACACAAGTTCTCTCAGATAAGTACACAAGTTCTCTCATATAGGGACACTAGTTCTCTCAGATAAGTACACATGTTCTCTCATATAAGCACACAAGTTCTCTCATATATGTACACAAGTTCTCTCATATAAGCACACAAGTTCTCTCATATATGTACACAAGTTCTCTCATATATGTACACAAGTTCTCTCATATAAGTACACCAGTTCTCTCATATAAGGATACCAGTTCTCTCAGATAAGTACACAAGTTCTCTCATATATGTACACAAGTTCTCTCATATAAGGACACCAGTTCTCTCAGATAAGTACACAAGTTCTCTCATATAAGCACACAAGTTCTCTCATATATGTACACAAGTTCTCTCATATATGTACACAAGTTCTCTCATATAAGTACACCAGTTCTCTCATATAAGGATACCAGTTCTCTCAGATAAGTACACAAGTTCTCTCATATATGTACACAAGTTCTCTCATATAAGGACACCAGTTCTCTCAGATAAGTACACAAGTTCTCTCATATATGTACACCAGTTCTCTCAGATATGTACACAAGTTCTCTCATATATGTACACAAGTTCTCTCATATATGTACACAAGTTCTCTCATATATGTACAAAAGTTCTCTCGTATAAGGACACCAGTTCTCTCAGATATGTACACAAGTTCTCTCATATATGTACACAAGTTCTCTCATATAAGGACACCAGTTCTCTCAGATAAGTACACCAGTTCTCTCATATAAGTACACCAGTTCTCTCAGATATGTATACAAGTTCTCTCATATATGTACACAAGTTCTCTCATATATGTACACAAGTTCTCTCATATATGTACAAAAGTTCTCTCGTATAAGGACACCAGTTCTCTCAGATATGTACACAAGTTCTCTCATATATGTACTCAAGTTCTCTCATATAAGGACACCAGTTCTCTCAGATATGTACACAAGTTCTCTCATATAAGTACACCAGTTCTCTCAGATATGTACACAAGTTCTCTCATATATGTACACAAGTTCTCTCATATATGTACACAAGTTCTCTCATATAAGGACACCAGTTCTCTCAGATAAGTACACAAGTTCTCTCATATATGTACACCAGTTCTCTCAGATATGTACACAAGTTCTCTCATATATGTACACAAGTTCTCTCATATATGTACACAAGTTCTCTCATATATGTACAAAAGTTCTCTCGTATAAGGATACCAGTTCTCTCAGATATGTACACAAGTTCTCTCATATATGTACACAAGTTCTCTCATATAAGGACACCAGTTCTCTCAGATAAGTACACAAGTTCTCTCATATAAGTACACCAGTTCTCTCAGATATGTACACAAGTTCTCTCATATATGTACACAAGTTCTCTCATATATGTACACAAGTTCTCTCCTATAAGGACACCAGTTGTCTCAGATAAGTACACCAGTTCTCTCATATAAGTACACCAGTTCTCTCAGATATGTACACAAGTTCTCTCATATATGTACACAAGTTCTCTCATATATGTACACAAGTTCTCTCATATATGTACAAAAGTTCTCTCGTATAAGGACACCAGTTCTCTCAGATATGTACACAAGTTCTCTCATATATGTACTCAAGTTCTCTCATATAAGGACACCAGTTCTCTCAGATATGTACACAAGTTCTCTCATATATGTACACAAGTTCTCTCATATAAGGACACCAGTTCTCTCAGATATGTACACAAGTTATCTCATATATGTACACAAATTCTCTCATATAAGGACACCAGTTCTCTCAGATATGTACACAAGTTATCTCATATATGTACACAAATTCTCTCATATAAGGACACCAGTTCTCTCAGATATGTACACAAGTTCTCTCATATATGTACATTTATTGGGAGAGGAAGTCGGAGTACCAGGTGAAAACTCCCAACCTGCGGTAGGAAAACTGGCAATCCTTGTCAATTAAGATTGGAGTCGAGTACACCAAGTCCGCAGTGAGACTCAACACCACAACCTTAGTGTTGACAGACCTCGTGATAAATAGTAGACGAACTACCCTAACCACCCTGCCACCGAGGCCCCCTGAAAATATGAATCTACACTACATGTATATAAACGTTCCTGGAATGTGTGCCATGTCTCATGTGACATGCTCCATGGTATATGGACTGCTACAAGACAGACATTAGGTTTGTGTCTCATTATTTAATATATAACCATGTGTCATCCTGGTATTAAAAAAACTTGGTTTTTGCAACTTCTAAAACTTAAAATTATTTGTGTGCAGTAGTGGCTGGATCTCATGAAGTTTATTATAAACTTGGAGCTTTCCTTTAAATCCAGCAATTCCAAAAGAACCACTAAAACCAAGGTATCTTTGTGTGTTAGACAATGGAACCACTGAAATCCCAGAATGATTTTATTGACAAAACAACTAAACTACATGTCATTTTTTAAACAGAACAATTGTTTATAAAGGCCCGTTTGTCCTGACACCACTAAAAACTACCTGCAGTCCTATTTTTCCAGACACAGAACTATTAATATCTTAGCCTCTTGTTTTCAGAAAGCAGATTTACTGTAAAAAGCCATGAATAGTCCTCACCCCTTACTTGGACCAGAAAATTGCGAAAAAATGCTTATTTCTTGTCCAATTTTGACAAAACGTTCCGAGATGAAGACGTCAAGAGTTGGCTAAGTTGCACTTTTTAAATTTTAACTGTAATATATAATTCATTTTCTCCTGAAATACCGTTTATGTTTATAGTTTTATATATTTCTTGTGATTGAAAATAAAAAAATAAATAGTGTGTTTTTGTATCGTCTATAATTTGATCGTTGCTAAAGTTATATTCAACACATTTTAAAACCAAACCAATTTGTCAATTTTCATTAATAAACAAAAGCAAAAAAAACAAATAAAGACTACAAATTTAATTTTAACCCCTCAACAACTGCAATCAAAACATCGATCTTGGACGACTTTTGGCACTAGCTAGTAACGATGCCTTTTTCATTTTACGCAAACAGGTTTAACATACATTATATTTTTATTTCTGTCACTTTGTTATATGTTATTTAAATCATATTAAGTAAAAACATTTGATATAAAAATTAATATCCATACAAAGTATACATTTAGAAATTTATAAAAGATTCATGCTATAATACCACGAAAATACCACAAATAACAACAAAATGGTGACCGCCAGTGACAACAATCACAGATATAATCCACACCCTTTCTTAATGAGTATAATTAAAAGAAAATGAATGCGGACAATACGCTACTTTTTTATGAGACATGTACTAATATCCTGACACCAGACCCACTGAAATCAATGTCTGCTTTTTAATATAACAGACCAAAGAAATCCAGACCTAGTTGTTTATTTACAACCCAGGCCTATTTTTCCAAACCATGTTCACACTCTGCATTACATTTAGCCCTTAAGATTTAATAACTACCATAAGATTAGCATTACAGATGTGGTGTTTGATAACTCCTCCCCCAATTATTATCATTCCTGTGTTGAGAGCATACACAGCTTGATTGTTTAATCTTCTTATATCTGTAATGCAAAGACAAACCATAATAAACACACAAAGCAATATCATAAATATACAAAATATCAGTAGTATTTAGACAATCTTATAAAAATATTATGTCAATTCTACATTCACGGAAATGCTTTGTGTAAAAAATAATAATTAAAAGAGCTAATCAAACTCGAGAAGCATTTGAACTATTGCCATTTTGTTTTTAGATTCTGCTTCAAATTTAATTATATTGTTGTGCTAAATTTTTTTGTATAGAATTGCTTCTGACCTTATTGAGTCTTCCTGTCATCTACTATTGATCACCGGTGTGATTTCAACTTAATTGATAAGGATTGCATGCTTATCTGCTGAAAGTCTAGAATTTTCACTAGGTGCTCCAGGATACTCACTAATACAAAATAAAACGCCATAAAATAGCTGAAAAGTGTGGAAGTGTTATTAAACACTCTTAAAACAAACACTATATCCATACACTCCATCTGTGACCATAAGACCTAACATACTTTACCTTCCACCAGATCTATAACAAGTCCTGGGTTTTTATAAGAATGGAAGTATATCATATCTCCCAACGAGCCATCTGTCAGAGCTGGGCAAAATACAGGAATATTATTCTGAAACAAAAGATTAGTTAAAAAAATTGGATATTTTATTGGATATTTTTTAACATTATTATCTGGAAGAATGACCAGATAAAATCCAATCTACTTATAAATTACTGAATGTAATACTAAGAATCAACATACTGAATTATTATCAGTATTTTGTAAGTATCCTGATTTGTGTTATTGTCATTGTAACAACTAAAGATTGTGATCTCTTTAATTGGTTAACCATGCCACATGTTTTGTATAGCTGTTCCAAGCCACTGCTTTATGGCCATGTAGCAGTCCTTTAAGTTAAGAGTCAAACCTGCCTTAATAACATTCTCTGTTAAAGAAAAACTTGTTCTGTTATAGACCTTAATTTACAGACCATGCAAGTTAACTCACAATAAGCTACAGTGAAACATTGACTCTGTGTAAACCAAACATAAACTTTAGTCCAAATATGTGAATTCTTTGAAAAAATTCCTATACCTATTTATCCCAAAAAAAAAGCTTTAGTTTAGGGTTAGATATATTTCACTGTACAACCTGTAACCTTTGACTAACCTTGTGTGTCCAGTAGTATATAGACTCTGGGTTATCTATTTCTTTGCCTAACCTGGCTATCACCTTGGATGGAGTCCAGTTAATGCCCTTTAATTAAAGAAATAAAAATCTTATAAAAAACCTAAATAAATATATGAAACAATTATTCTTTGAATTTTGTTCTTATGTGTTAACACTTTACATTGTTTAAATTTTTTGGTGAACTGTCCCATTGTTCAAATATACCAGTAATAGCTATTGTTCTCTCAAAGGTAAATGAAACTGTAAATGTTGACAGGGAATGGGTTCGACCCTCACTGTTGGCAGGCTGCACTTGACTCCAATCTTTTTTGACATTGATTGCCAGTTGTACTACAGAAGGTCAGGTGTTTTCTCCGAGGGCTCCGGCTTCCTCCCCCAATAAAAACTAGACGCCATGATATAGCTGAAAAATTGCTGAAAGTGGTGTTAAACAATATTCAAACAAACAAATCAATCATTGGTTAATTTTGCTCTGCAAAATTTCAAACTTTCAATGATGAAAATACATCTGCCAATGAAGGATAATTGGACTCACGCAATAGCAGGAGAATGTTATTACAATTTGATGTCAATTATAGACTTTTTAAGATCTACCTGTATTTTAGAATACAACTGCACATATACAAAGTATCTTTTCCTGCATTTCAAAACATTTTATATATATATTGTCTGTATTTTCATATGCATCCTGAATTTTTAGGATACCAGAAGCCATTTTTATTGTTGGTAAATATCAAACTGTTTTGTAGTAGTATGAGCTTTGAAAGAGCTCTGCTTTGCCCAATTTTTTCTCTCTTGTTTTGTATGCGGTATAAATTAATTGATGCACTTTCACTTTACTTGGTCATCACTATTAATCATTGAATTAATTTGCTACTGGGAGGTGTCATTAGTATAATATCTAACTAACTGTTTATGTTGTACTGCACCCATGGTTATATCCCACAAGCATCCATGGTAAGACAAATGACACACTTGCATACTTCATCTGAGACAATTAATTTTACAAACAACTATTGTTCTTCGTCAGAAGTACCTCAGATTGTTGTTCTTCCAACATTTTGTCCAATATTGGCATCAACCAGTCTTCAAATTTACAATAATTGTCATTGGGTACCAGTAGATTTCCAATCCTGTTAATTCCACGATCTCTCAGATCAGCTCCGTTGTATTTATGGAAATCTCCAATATATGTTGGTGCTAGACATTTGATAAAATCTTCCTCTATACCTCCAGCCGTTGTCACCATACAGTCTACCTGTAAAGTAATTATTATATTTCCATATTAAGATATAGTTGGATTCAGGGTGAAAGGGCACATAAAAAAATTAAAATTGTGGGTATGTTTATTTTAATTAAGTTACTGAGGAAATTATTAAAATGCTAGGGGGATAGTGTAGGTCTACAAAATGTATCTCCCACCCCATGCCTCATGTAATTTTTTTCTGGAATAGCCCTTTTATCCTTTTAATTTAACACCATTGGTATTTAAATAGGGGATACCGTAAAAAGTGTCGTATTGTCCGCAGTTTTTTTCTTTTAATCTAAGTCGGAAAGGAATGGTGCGGATTATACGTAAATACAAACTCGGTCGAGTTTTTTTCGACCCGTTGATTGTTGTCACTGGCGGTCGCCATTTTGTTGTTGTTAGATGCGGTATTTTCGTACTATTCTAACGTGATTCTTTTATAAACTTTCATATGTATACTTTGTGGTGGTCGGTATTTCAGGTAGCCCGAACCCGAACCCGAGACGAAATCCCCGAGACGGAAATCGACTTTAATGAATTACTTAGTTATTTGACAAAATGTTCACAAAATATTTGAAAGAAATAACAAGCTTATGATACTAAATCATTATGTTTCAGTCAAAATGTAACAAAACTTATATTTATGAAAATATTGCAATTTTTTGTCTGGTAGGTCGGTATTTCGGGTATGCCGAGATGTAAAGGGAGGTAATTATTATTATTATAATGTAAATAAAACAAATAGATACGGAAGCTCAGACGACGTTGTCAGGGGCGGATACAGGATTTTCGAAAGGGGGCGCGCGTAAAAAGGGGATATCGGAAAAGGAGGGCCACGAACAAGGTTTTTATAGTGTTCAGTAACCTTTATTTGGTACAGTATATACGACAGAGATATCATAATAAAAGGAATTAGTACCGTTAATGCATTAATTTATGGAGAGGACGAGCGGGGATTACATTTTTGTCTTTGGCGCTGGTTGTTACCCTCCCTGTTCTCTTTTTTTCCTTTCCATTTTTTAAACGGGGGCGTACGCCCCTACGCCCCCCCCCTGGATCCGCCACTGGTTGTGGTTACTATAATTAAAAGGATGGTCAATATTTTCAATTTGACAATAACTAATTATAATGTGGTCGTTGTTTTCTACGTAGCCGGTACCCGATCACACAAACACGGACTTTAATTGACAGTTTTCACACATATTTATTGATGTCTTTGAAGCCAAAGAAAAAGTTACTGTTATAATTATTTTAATTGAGGGTAAACCTGGTTATGAAATAATTCAATACGTTGTCAACACGGTTGTAAATATGACAAGTGTTCTATCCAATATATATTCCGGCATTTGTCTAGTGTTTGTCCAGAATAAGTTAAACACGTGCTCACACGAGAAATATATCGCAATATTTTCTGAAAAGGGAAATGGTGACTCAATTTTATCAAAACGTACAGTAATAAATTTCCTCAACCTCATTTAGGAGGAGGGGCAAGAGGGGGTCCATTAACAGGTTAACAATTTTATATTTTCCCCAAAACAGATAAGAGTAAATTTAAAATAATGATAACAGATAACATCAATTTACATGAGAAAAAAATCGAAAAAACAGATAACAGAATAATGTCATCGAAGGGCAATACTATTAACAGCAAACGGGCTTTTTATTTTCATTATAACAGTTAACAACAATGTCACTTTTTAAGAAAACAGATAACAGCTAATGGTTGAAAAACAGTTAACAGTTGCTTTATTTTCAAAAAAAGTTCTTACACCCGTAAAAATGCACAAAAACACATTAACAGAAAAGATCTTCCACCCCCCTCAGTTAGTACCAACGTCCTCGTAGCCATATTCCGCGTAAGATATATTCCGGCATTTTGTCTCGTGTTTGTCTAGAATAAATAAACACATGCTCACACGAGACATATACTACAATATTTTCTGAAAGGAAATGGTGATATAAAAATATTGTTAACATGAAAAAAAACCGAAAGTACAACAAGACAATGAGGTGGATTGCGATGTATTTGCTATAGCTTTCGCTACCGAGTTTTGCTTCTTTGGCCGGAGTGGTGTCGTCTTCGACACTCACAGCATGCGTATGCATTTGTTCGAATGCTTAGTAAATAACAAGTTTACATCGTTTCAAACAAAGAAAGTTCGTTAAACATCAACATTGAAGTTAGCAGATTGCAAAGCTAATTGTCGACTAGCGAATTTATATGAGTGACAAGTTGCGACACGTGTGGAGATTTTTTCCATTTGCGCTGTGTCAGTCTGCTTGAATTTTCCTTCAACAACAGTTACCCGTTTCGTTGCCCGTCATGCATTAACAAGTGTTAAAATATTAACATTAATTTACTAATTTCACAGATCTGTTCAGGATTTATTTATTTTCATTGTTAAGATTTATTTATTGCAATACTTAATAAATGCATTCAAAAAACCTAAACGTTGCGGTTTTTTCTTAGATTTACACAATAAAAAGACAAAAAGCAGTCGCTATGTTTATAAAAGAACAAGCTCCAACATAAAATAAAAACTATTAAAAACAAATAAAACCAGAATGAAATAGAATAAACCAGAATGAAAGTAATAATCATACAGTTATTATTATTATTATTATTATTATTATTATTATTATTATTATTATTATTATTATTATTATCATTATTATTATTTATTTATTTATTTAAAGCACAGTTATACCCCGTGAGGGGTTGAAGGCATACATAAAATACAAAAAATAACAGAATAACACAGTTATACCAGGACCTGAGTTACCTCCCTTTAAATCTCGGCATACCCGAAATACCGACCTACGAGACAAAAAATTGCAATATTTTCATAAATATACGTCTTGTTACATTTGTACTAAACGTAATGATTCAATATCAAAAGCTTGTTATATCTTTCAAATATTTTGTGAACATTTCGTCAAATAACTGAGTAATTAATTAAAGTCGATTTCCGTCTCTGGGATTTCGTCTCGGGTTCGGGTTCGGGCTACCCGAAATACCGACCACCATACTTTGTAATGATATTAATTTTACTTAAATTATTTTTGTTATATGATTTTAATTATATATGACGAATAAAAATTGAAACGGATACGAAAATAGAGGATGTGTAAAATACAAATGGCGTCGTTATGTAACCTTACAGTACGTTGCAGAAGATCGATGTTTTGATTGCAATCTTTGAGGGATTGAAATAAAACGTGTTATCTTTTTTCTTTTCTTTGTTTACGTTGATAAATGAAAGTTGACAAATCGGTTTGGTTTCGAAATGTGTGAGTATTCGTTTTAACAATGATCAAAATAGACGATATGACAATGCACAATTTTTAATTTTATTTATTACAATCGTAAGAAATAAATAAAACGATAAGCATTAATGATATTTTAGAAGAGAATAAATTACATGTTACAGTAAAAACTTTTTAAAACGCGCCCAAGTCGGACTCGGATGTCTTCATCTTGACCCGTTTTGTAAAAACTTGTACGTGCGAATTGTACATGCATATAAGAATTTTTCCGCAATTTTCTGGTCCAAGAAAGGGGTGCGGACAATACGTAAATGCGGACTATACGCACCGTTTTACGGTACTTCATTTAAAAGTTAAATTAATCCTCATACATGACAACAGACATCAATATGGAAAAGTACTTCTTTCAGATCTTTATGTCAGATGTAGGAAGTGTATTACAGTTATTGGCTATTTACTGTTTCCCTGGTTTGCTACATAGTGTGTTAAGACTACGCCATTTAACTGATATTTCTATAATGCTTAATTTATTATTTTATCACAGCATTGTTGACAAATTTTAAATGCCAAAGTGCATAATTTTGTAAGTGATTATTTGGTGCAAGACGGCAATTAGGATTATTTTAGTTATATCAATTGCACTCTGGATTACCATTTTCACCCATACTATTCCTAAATGACATTCTGCAAATTTCTTTGTATTTCCTCCAAAACACAAAATATTTTAAGGAGTTGGTTACAATGTCATGCTGACTTATGGCTCTAATTTCATTGACTGCTGATAATTGCTTTTAAAGTTACTTTATACATTATTCAGAAACAAGTAAAAAAAATTGTGGATATATATTGTTTGTAGTTTAGCCTTTTTTACTTTGTCATTAGAATTCCATATTTCTAATGTTTATCTTATGTAGCAAAATCACAATTGTTTTTTTACGCTATTTTAGCAATTTTTAGCTACATGTATATCATGGCATCCAGTTTTTAGTTGGTAGGAGGAAGTCAATGTGCCTAGTAAAAACTCAAAAACTTTTGCAGGAAACCTTCCCATCCTTGCCGATTAAAGTTGGTTGGAGTTACACAACTTGCCTGTAGTTAGGCTTATGCAAACACATAACCTCAGTGTTGACAGGCCAAAATCATATTGATTATAAATAATAATAAGTTCATGAAAGGCTTAAAGGTTACAAAGTAAATATCCATCAATCATTTCACTTTTAGTGCTGTGCTTAGTAAAATGGAAATAAATCATTACAAATTTGGAATTGTAAAAATTTAACTAAGTAACTAGATATCAGTGAGATTATCCCATCTCTGTTGGCCCTGCCGACCTTGAGGTCAAGGTAAAAAAACCATGGTATGTGACACATCGACTTGATATTACAAATATCAAAAGCCTACCTCAAAGAATAAAAATTGATCAAAGACAGAAACGGCCGTATTTCGTCAACAGTTAACAGGAAGTAGGTGAGCGACAGACCTGAAATCGAATCCCACATAATGGGAGGCCATGCTGATGCTGCATACCAAATACCAGAGAATGTGATTAGTAGTTGATGAGAAAACTGTTACAAAAATTTTTTCCCAGCCCGCTGCCCAACATTCGCCATACTATAACCCGGATTTTCACTCTGTGAAATTCGGCTAAAAAAGTTATAGTTCAGACACAATTAGCTTCTGCGGAAGGACGGACGCAAGTTGCCTCACTGATTACTATAGGGGCCCTAATAAATTCTAAAATGGATGCAAGATGGAACTTCATTCTAAATGAATATATGTAATTTTATTTTTCTACTTGTCTCTGATTAATCAACAATAATTTTGCTATCAATAATCAGAATCAAATTATTCTAAATAATAAAGATTTTGTTATATTGTTTGTTTGTTCGATGGTGTTTAACGCCACTTTCAGCAATTTTTCAGCTATATCATGGCGTCCAGTTTTTATTGGGGTAGGAAGCCGGAGTACCCGGAGAAAACCCCGGACCTGCGATAGGAAAACTGGCAATCCTTGTCAATTATGATTGGAGTCGAGTACACCCTGCCTGCAGTGAGAATCGAACCCGCAATCTCAGTGTTGACAGACCACATGATCAATAGTAGACTTACTACCTTGACCACTCGGCCACCGAGGCCCCAAGATTTTGTTATAATCCTCAGCTTTACACTAACAATAAAACATAGGACTGACCATGTTATGTTGTGCCAGATATCTCAACATTTCTCGGACTCCAGTGGAAACCATATTGGATGTAAAACCAAGGAAAACCGTACAATTACTTCTTTCTCTATTACAGGGATTCAATTGATAATCTTCTCTTTTCTCTTCAGGAACACCCTCTAGCTTTTTGTCTATCTAATAAAAAAGAATAGAAAAAATAGAAATGCTTCTACATTTTTAAAAGCAAAATAAAGCCAATAAACTTCTGTTAAACCAACTTGGCTCATATTGGTTAATATCCTCTTTTTATCAACTTCACTTAAACATGAAATATTTGGCACAGCCGCATAGAATGCCACTGAAGAAAATCTCATCATGTTGTAACTGTGTACCAAGTTTCATGAAGATGTGCAGTCATTTTAAAATGAAAAAGCTTCAGAGCAAAAGTTGACCTGAAGTTATAATAGTTTTGCTTCAACTATCATATGAAGTTAGTTATTTTGCTATAACTTTTATATGATGTTACTGTTGTTTTGCTATGACTTTCATATATATAGTTAGTTATTTTGATACGACTAACTTTAATATGAAGTTACTGTTATTTTGCTATATTTATAGCCCAGACCTTGTTACCTTAACACTAGCAGATGATGCATTTCTAACTACAAGTCTGTGAAGAAAATGCCAATGTAGTCTACATAGACTTATACCTCAGAACAAATGGTATTCAATAATCTTCATAGTTTCTAATTACATTTTTTGTGTAACAGAAAAAGAATTCAACCAAAAAGTAAAACCCAAACCATTTTATTGATTTCTTCCACAGCTTTTCCAAAATTAGTCGCCTGGAATCCACATCTACCATATGACTTCAACAGTTCATGATAGTTGACCCCATTATTGAAGTCATAACCTTTCACTGTTTCTGTACATTCTGGCAAAACTTCACTTTTCACTAATACAGCATCTGTTGCCACTTGAGGTAGTTTGTTCTCCATTCTACTATTCTGGAAAATGAAAATCTTTCTTTCAGGAACTATTCACTTCTTAGAAGAGTACATAGTAATAAATGTAATGACATTCTAGGTCAACAACTGACCCATTTTCAGTTAGTTTACAGAATTACAATTTATAAAATGAATAAATATATTCTTATCCAAGTAGATAAGTATGAATATTTGTCAAATGATTAAGCTGAATTAACAGCTTCCTTCACTCTATAGTTTGTTATACTAAATTTTGTCAATCCTCGATACATTAATAGATAATGCAATTTATTCCAAATGACTCAAAATGAGACAAAAATCAAAATATTGTATCAGTCTGTCATGTATATTACATTGTATCAGTCTGTCATGTATATTACATTGTATCAGTCTGTCATGTATATTACATTGTATCAGTCTGTCATGTATATTACATTGTATCAGTCTGTCATGTATATTACATTGTATCAGTCTGTCATGTATATTACATTGTATCAGTCTGTCATGTATATTACATTGTAGTATTGTATCAGTCTGTCATGTATATTACATTGTAGTATTGTATCAGTCTGTCATGTATATTACATTGTATCAGTCTGTCATGTATATTACATGGTAGTATTGTATCAGTCTGTCATGTATATTACATTGTATCAGTCTGTCATGTATATTACATTGTATCAGTCTGTCATGTATATTACATTGTATCAGTCTGTCATGTATATCACATTGTATCAGTCTGTCATGTATATTACATTGTATCAGTCTGTCATGTATATTACATTGTATCAGTCTGTCATGTATATTACATTGTAGTATTGTATCAGTCTGTTATGTATATTACATTGTATCAGTCTGTCATGTATATTACATTGTATCAGTCTGTCATGTATATTACATTGTATCAGTCTGTCATGTATATTACATTGTATCAGTCTGTCATGTATATTACATTGTGTCAGTCTGTCATGTATATTACATTGTATCAGTCTGTCATGTATATTACATTGTATCAGTCTGTCATGTATATTACATTGTAGTATTGTATCAGTCTGTCATGTATATTACATTGTAGTATTGTATCAGTCTGTCATGTATATTACATTGTAGTATTGTATCAGTCTGTCATGTATATTACATTGTAGTATTGTATCAGTCTGTCATGTATATTACATTGTAGTATTGTATCAGTCTGTCATGTATATTACATTGTAGTATTGTATCAGTCTGTCATGTATATTACATTGTAGTATTGTATCAGTCTGTCATGTATATTACATTGTAGTATTGTATCAGTCTGTCATGTATATTACATTGTAGTATTGTATCAGTCTGTCATGTATATTACATTGTAGTATTGTATCAGTCTGTCATGTATATTACATTGTATCAGTCTGTCATGTATATTACATTGTATCAGTCTGTCATGTATATTACATTGTATCAGTCTGTCATGTATATTACATTGTATCAGTCTGTCATGTATATTGCATTGTATCAGTCTGTCATGTATATTACATTGTAGTATTGTATCAGTCTGTCATGTATATTACATTGTATCAGTCTGTCATGTATATTACATTGTATCAGTCTGTCATGTATATTACATTGTATCAGTCTGTCATGTATATTACATTGTATCAGTCTGTCATGTATATTACATTGTATCAGTCTGTCATGTATATTACATTGTATCTACATTGTATCAGTCTGTCATGTATATTACATTGTATCAGTCTGTCATGCATATTACATTGTATCAGTCTGTCATGTATATTACATTGTATCAATCTGTCATGTATATTACATTGTATCAGTCTGTCATGTATATTACATTGTATCAGTCTGTCATGTATATTACATTGTATCAGTCTGTTCATGTATATTACATTGTATCAGTCTGTCATGTATATTACATTGTAGTATTGTATCAGTCTGTCATGTATATTACATTGTATCAGTCTGTCATGTATATTACATTGTGTCAGTCTGTCATGTATATTACATTGTATCAGTCTGTCATGTATATTACATTGTGTCAGTCTGTCATGTATATTACATTGTATCAGTCTGTCATGTATATTACATTGTATCAGTCTGTCATGTATATTACATTGTATCAGTCTGTCATGTATATTACATTGTATCAGTCTGTCATGTATATTACATTGTATCAGTCTGTCGTGTATATTACATTGTATCAGTCTGTCATGTATATTACATTGTATCAGTCTGTCATGTATATTACATTGTGTCAGTCTGTCATGTATATTACATTGTGTCAGTCTGTCATGTATATTACATTGTATCAGTCTGTCATGTATATTATATTGTATCAGTCTGTCATGTATATTACATTGTATCAGTCTGTCATGTATATTACATTGTATCAGTCTGTCATGTATATTACATTGTATCAGTCTGTCATGTATATTACATTGTATCTACATTGTATCAGTCTGTCATGTATATTACATTGTATCAGTCTGTCGTCATGTATATTACATTGTATCAGTCTGTCATGTATATTACATTGTATCAGTCTATCATGTATATTACATTGTATCAGTCTGTCATGTATATTACATTGTATCAGTCTGTCATGTATATTACATTGTATCAGTCTGTCATGTATATTACATTGTATCAGTCTGTCATGTATATTACATTGTATCAGTCTGTCATGTATATTACATTGTATCTACATTGTATCAGTCTGTCATGTATATTACATTGTATCAGTCTGTCATGTATATTACATTGTATCAGTCTGTCATGTATATTACATTGTATCAGTCTGTCATGTATATTACATTGTGTCAGTCTGTCATGTATATTACATTGTATCAGTCTGTCATGTATATTACATTGTATCAGTCTGTCATGTATATTACATGGTAGTATTGTATCAGTCTGTCATGTATATTACATTGTATCAGTCTGTCATGTATATTACATGGTAGTATTGTATCAGTCTGTCATGTATATTACATTGTATCAGTCTGTCATGTATATTACATGGTAGTATTGTATCAGTCTGTCATGTATATTACATTGTAGTATTGTATCAGCCTGTCATGTATATTACATGGTAGTATTGTATCAGTCTGTCATGTATATTACATTGTAGTATTGTATCAGTCTGTCATGTATATTACATGGTAGTATTGTATCAGTCTGTCATGTATATTACATGGTAGTATTATATCAGTCTGTCATGTATATTACATGGTAGTATTATACATTTACAACTTTGTTGCTGGTTGGCAGTGGTGAAACAATTACTTGATATATACAGAATATAAGGCAATTGGTTTTTGGTAGTGGCTTAGCTCAAGTGAGCCCATTAGGGCGAACCGGAGATATCACCCTGAAAAAGCCCCTACTGGAAAACCAATTGAGTAAAATTTTGTGTTTTTGATATTTTGCTCTTTGCTGAACTGTATTATTTCAAATTTTTTTGGTCAATGTTTCTGATGGATTTTCCAATTGACTTGACTGTCGGTTTCACTTTTTATTGTTTTCTATATTTTGTATTTGATATCATCATTATTTCTGGTAACTGTGTGGTGCTGTTTTCAGTTTAATTTTTAGTTCTTTGCAGAAGCCAGGGGAGATAAGATTTACACATCATTTATTTTAAAAATTCAGAATGTAATTACAATGCATTAATGTACAGTATGTGAGGAGTTGGAGGCTCATGTGTAGGCTGAATTTTATGGCCGTAATAATCCTATTG
Source organism: Limnoperna fortunei (assembly GCA_944474755.1). NCBI lineage: Eukaryota > Metazoa > Mollusca > Bivalvia > Mytilida > Modiolidae > Limnoperna > Limnoperna fortunei. Next base: position 46,711,153 of record OX104114.1, on the reverse strand, counting down.
CAGTTTTGTGATTTGTCAGATAAACCCCAAAAAATGGGTAGGTTATTTGCAAGTTCTTGTGGCGAATTCTGGATTGTCACTTGCTGTTGATGTTTGTGCAATATGGAGAGTTTTGTTCAGATTATTTAAACTGTATGATGTTAACGGAAGGTAGCTGCGAAAACATAGCCCTGATGGTCGCAAATTAAGGGCAGATCTAATATTGTACGTCATTTTTTGAAACCGTGAAAACAAAAAGGCGCTGAAGGAGGTCCATAATACAAGCATACATATTAAAATGCAAGTGCTATGGAACAAGAATGCTTGTTGAAGTTTATTGGCAAAATATTTAATTTTGTCATTTTGTTCAGCATGACCTGTTAATGTTAACAATGGTATGTACGGTGATATTGCATATGTGCATAAAAAAACAATATGGGATTAAATTAAGAAACAATTTTTATATGTAACAATATTAAAGTTAAAAAGAGATGAAAAAAGTTAAATTTTGGCAATATAAAAAATCTAACGATCATTGATATACTCCAGAATGATTCAAGTTCAGAATGTTGAAAGAAATTATGTTGCAGAATTCAACTGTCCAAAAATGTAAGACCTTAAATTTTCTCATGGAAATTTAAATTAAATATATTCTTTTTAAATAATACTGAAATTGGAAGATAAGTAACATGCGCGGAATTACTAACGTGAGATAACCGGTTCCTCGACTGTAATTTTACTTTTAGTGTTTAAGTAAGAAAAACTGACATTTCATTTTGGAGTAACAACACTTTTCACAATGAAAAGAATTATGATAAAATTTTAAATACATAACTGTAATTAAAACCCTTATAATATTGTAAACAAATTTTTTTATTTACCTTCTAATGGTATTTTAAGTTTTCAACACTGTTAAATGATACTAGTTCCATTTATACACAGTACATGTGCAGGTTATACTTTCTTTGTGGTTTAGTAAGTAAAAGTGAAAGAAAATTTCCACAACCCTTTTTTCATAGTCATTATGATATTATACACTGCTGCCAAGATGGAAAGTCCGCGAAAAAACAAGGCCGAACGCGACGAGGCAATCAATTTTTTAGTGATAATTGTCCGCGATCATTCCGTGACCAAAACGACTGCAGAATCGTCTATTAATGGACTTCGCGTTATTGCCGCGGTAAAACACAGCACTTGTACAAGGCATATGTTGTAACTGCAGAAATTGGTATTGAAAGTATTTGTTGCAGAAAGGCAGTAACATTTAAGAAAACCTCGTTACTCATACGTCTTTATTTTATGTTCGTTTTACATAATTGTTCATTCAACAGATTCTATTGTTGTGTAAATTCTATAACAATCGGACATACACGGAGTGAGAAATCATGTGTCAATAATTGGTCTCTGAAACCTGATGAGATTAGATTAATGGACAGATAGGTGTGCCAAAACTAAAACACCTATTACCAAAATATCAATAGGTGAGGCGGAAATCTTCAATGAATGGGAGAAGCTAAAAACTATAATTGACACCTGTTGCTGGCTGATGACATCAAATTCAAGGTTGCAACTAATTGTACAAAAATTACAAAAATTAAAGTAAATATGTGTTTTTACGAATATTCCACCAAACCTACGACTGCCAAAGTTTTGAAAACGTGTGGGAAAAAATATTGCTCCAACTTAGCGTTGTTTGCAAAAAGATCGTCTGCTTTTGCCTTTTGTAACGTTTAATGGTATTCATGCAAACTGCGAGACTTTTCCATCCTTAATTGCAGCCAAAATTATCCGAAGGATTTCGAACTGACAACAATGTACTCTTTTAAACCTACACTTCTGTTGTAATATAGGTCAAACTTTAACTTTACTATAGAAAATTGCTCTATCAAAATGAAAAATCGGCCGCATTTCAAAACGCTAAATAACTGAAAAATTATTGTTGAATTCAATTTACACATTTTTGAACTACAAAAGGAGCATATGCTTGACCATACGTGGTAGGCAGTTATCATTTGTTGCACAAAAAACCTCAACATTTAGTACACTACAGCCAATACAGATTACGCCAAGTCCGAGAGTCCATGATGGACACAGATTGAAGTACGCTGACATTCCTGATGGACAGAGGTTCATCATTCACTGACATTTCAGATATGATGTCCCCAATGGATCCGAGATTCCTTCCATATGACGCGAACGTAAAAGTAATTGTCATGGACTGAATTCGATAAATACTTTATTTTGAAGATAGTTAATTGTTCCTGTCATTAAACCATTCAGTTTTGTATTAATTCTTTCCAGATCATCAGTAAAAACATGTTCAAGAATTAATAAACTATTTGAACTTTTCGAAACATTTGAAGAAAACACAACTTGGAGGAAAATTACGACCTAGCGATACCACAAGACATGTATACTGCCTTCTCATGTTGGTTCAGCCCATGGCCTTACAGTTACACGAGATATGTATGACGTCATAAGTACACAAGAAAAATTCTAAATAAAAGTGAGTGCGGTACATATATTTTCCTAAACAAAATCATTGATAAGTTCATTACTTTGTGTGTTTGTTGATGAACCGGACAACTGTCAATACCATAAGACCACGAGAAGAGATAACAGTATTTCACAACATCTGGGGAAATCAGGGAAGTGGGGAGATAATACTCAACTTACGGGAGATCCTAGTTCATGGACTGGTGAAAGACCGGGTGATTTTTTTTGTATTTCTGTGTATAACGTTTTATTAAATATAGTTACATGTGGAACGCCATGACTGCCTAATACGTATGAAAAGTTTTTTTTAATGCGATGCTTTACTTTCAACGCTTCGAGTCCACACCAGGTGTAAAAAATGTATTCTAATATGACGTCCATCATACGCTTTGAGAACACATTAGGAATCTAATATAAGCATAGAGCATTATATAACGTCAAAATTAGAATTCTGACGTTATATACGCTAAACTAGAACATTTCAAACTGGAACAATGCAATTTTGTTAAGATTTCTCAATATTTTTTGCTAAAAAGGTACGTATATTCAATAATTATATGTTTATGTCAATATGTTTCGGGAGATATCTTATTATAATTTCAAAAACAATATTACCATGAAAGCGTATTCTTAGAGCCGCTTCGAAATTTAAAAAACATTAGTTAGACATATTAGAATCGAAATAGATTATTGCAATTGTGCTCTATGTAAATTATAACATGGTCAGACCTTATATTTGTCTTTATTTTATACCTAGCTATCCATGGCTCGGTATAAAATATTGACAAATATTAGGTCTGACCATGTTCTAATTTGCATAGAGCCCGCTCGCAATAATCTATTTCTTAATAATATTCCTAATCAACGTCATAACGATCAGTAAGGTTTTTTTTCATATATTTATCTACGTCACAATCGAATTTGTTCCTGCAACTCAAAGGTCACGTTGTTAAAAAAGTTATTATATACCCTTTCAGAATCCGCATGTTTGGGTGCACGAATATCTACTGATTTTACCACGGGTTTGCCCTTTATGCCCACATTTTACCACGGGTTTGCCCTTTATGCCCACATTTTACCACGGGTTTGCCCTTTATGCCCACATTTTACCACGGGTTTGCCCTTTATGCCCACATTTTACCACGGGTTTGCCCTTTATGCCCACATTTTACCACGGGTTTGCCCTTTATGCCCACATTTTACCACGGGTTTGCCCTTTATGCCCACATTTTACCCCTCGCTAACGCTCGGTATAAGACGTAAAAATATTAGACATACAAAATATTGGACATAAAAAGCCAACCGATGGTAAAACAGTATATATTCCCATTTAATTAGTGATATCCGTGCCCCAATGAATTTTTTCTTAAGTATACGCTTTGTTGGTCATGATTATTTCCAAATACGCGATAAACACGTGATTCTTTTTACAAAACATATATGCCACGACTTTTACCAGTTAACGTATTTAAACTGTGAGACACTTGCGTTGAATAGTTTAAATACATTAACTGGTAAAAGGCGTGGCATATATGTTTTGTAACATAATTCAATCAATAGAATTTAAAATGGGCGTGACATTATTGTTTTCAGACGATCACGTGCTAGACGGTCAGTGTAAGCGATCTATGTAGTTTAATTTTTGAATGACGGTAAGAGGTGGGGCTTACACCATAGAATAGCTAAAAGTCTAGTTTGATTATACCATAGTTAAGCCCCGCTTACTTCAATTGTATTTGAATGGGAATTTTTATCAGCTGACATGAACCGTGGTTTAACAAGAAACGTCTTATACCTAAGTGACTGAATGATTTTGCACAACACACAGATTGTGTGATTAATCCATAAAAAGATCAAAGGAAAAATGCTGTATTATGTTACAAAGATGTATTGATATTAAATCCGGACTGTTTGTTTATTTGTTTGTCGTTTGAATAGGGGTGCTTTTGCATGGATTAGTAAGCGGAAATCTGCTGACATCATATGGGGGCGGTGAATCTCGAAACGAAAATTGCTGACTCTTAGAAAATTTAATTTGTTATATTGTACTACAATATATTTTAGGACATATATGCCAAACATATTTAAGATAATGTGTTGGTGATCACGGGGTTATCAAGTATTTGGTACTTCTTTAAATCATGACAAAAACAGTGTATTCGTACGTGAAATATGCAGAAAGCATTATCTTAATTTTATTAAATGCAAATAAACATAGCTTAGTGTTAACATTGTAAGAAATACGTAAAAAAAAATGTAAATGCTTTGCATCTCAACATCTTTTTTTTGGTTTGCATTAAATTAAATCATGTACTATTCATCATCAACATATATACCAAATATTGTCATCATACCTTTCATGTTTACAGAGATCTGCCCTATTGCAATAACTATAGAGTAGTCACTGGACAGCGCTATAGAGGTCAAGGTCAGGTGACACCTACCAGACTGGACAGACTGTCATGCACCTGTCATCAGCAACCTATATTACAAATGTTGAAATCATATTATGCATGGTTATCGAGGAATTGAATTAATACAATAACTTTTGTTTTGTTATTAAATTGTGAAATTAATTGTAAGGAGGCAGAGTGTCATGTACTTTTCATCAGCCACATATATACCAAAAATTGTCATCCCACTATACATGCTTACTTAGGAACTGACTCAATCTCATCCAATAACTTTAATGTTAGTTACTGGACCGTGAAATTGAGGTCAAGGTCAGGTGACACCTATCAGACTGTCATATTATTTTTAAACATTCTCTGTAAATATGAATGAAATGGGAACAGCTCTTTAGTTATCTAAAAAATATGAAATAATATATATATAAATAAAAATAAAGAATAACTGATTAGCACCAATTAAAAGTAATGTTGTACAGTGGCTCTTATGAGTCTCTAAGGCTCACATGACCTTTAAAAACAACTGTTACAAAACGTTATTCTCTTGCAGATTTTTCTTGAGATCGCTTCTAAGAAAAAGCTGATTTTATGCATTTGTTTCAAATTGTTCGACATTTTGGATTAAAGCTATATTCCCCAGTGGCATCCATTTTGGATTTAGGATCTGCTGCAAAAATCCTAAGTAGAGAACAATTTGAGGTACATCGCTATACGATTCATTCTGCCAAGTGTTTCGGCGGGAAATTTTTTTTGAAAAATGTATCCAATCAGAATGCATTAGCAGCCTTGGCAACCACGTTAAATTTTCAGTCAGCTTGAAAAAAACTCCCAAAATAAAAGAACTGCGTCGGTTTTATTCCTGTGTAAAATGATTTTGTGTGGATCATTTTCTAAGAAGAAATCGTTTGTATGTTATTCACATAAGGACGTCCAGATGTTAAGCTATGTTCCATGGTGGTAGCATCATAAATAACACAGATCATCTGAGGTACATTCTGGATTATCACAAATCAATCTGCCAAGTGGTTTGTTAAATGATCTTTTCAAATTTTCAGTCAATCAGAACGCATTAATAACCCTGGAAGACATGTTGAATATTTCATCATAAAGAAAACAATCAAACTTTGTTAAAAACCAACCAATTAACATTCCTGCCAAATTTGGAACTAATTGGCTAGGTAGTGATAGAGAATATTGAAATAAGGAATGTTTATGGCCAACTATGACAACAGATGCCAAGTAACGAGAATAGCTCAGTTGACCCATTCAACTGAGCTGAACTAAATAGAACTCGAATTCATGCAAATTCTAAATATTGCTAAAGCAAATTTGTTCCATATCAGTAGTGAATAGAATTCAAAAGTTACGACACAAATTTCAATGAATGATATCCATGCTAATTTTAGATCTGGACTTAACAAAAACATCCCATCTCCCTTTCCAAGAAAATGTCTGGTCCACTGGATGATAAAATATATAAGAAACTATGAACGATGTTATCAATCTTTTTGTTGAGCTTAAGTCATTGCAAATTATTGCATCGTTGTTATATTAACTGGTTGATTCGGACAAGTTTTAATTCTTCATAAACGTGTAAAGCAGTCGTGGACAAGAAAAGATATGGGTTAAACCCATATCCAGAGATGTTCGATTTATATGTTATAGGTGTATCCGATTTGGTTTAATTTTTTCAATTTGTTTTATTTAAAATTTCATCATATGCTGTAAAGGGTTGCAAATGTAGACGATTGTGAAAGGCAAAATATAATCATCTTGATTATAATATCTCAACTTTGAGAATGAGAAGTTTTGGGAAGACAAAATGTTTACCAATAAAAATACATTGATCATAGTCACGTGGTTCTGTGGGGGAAAATGTGAATGTAAGATCGGCAGTTATCGCGTCCTCGGAAAATCAAAGAAAACATACCGAGAAGTTTCTATTTCTATTGATTTAATTTTACTGTAATTAAAATTGTTTCAAAAGATTTGCAATTAATTGTATTTCAAACGTTAAACTAGCATTCATGTGCATAGACATTGCTATTAACACCTTAAACAACATATCAACCAAGGTTTCAGAAAATCACAACCACTGCAGTTGAAGGTAGACGAGGTCATCCAGAGAATAAAAGTTTGATGCACAGATGAACTTACTCCTATTCCCTCTATTTACAATGAGGAATTAGTGAAACTAAGAAATGTTGACTGCGACAATGACCCTCAAATAGCCATCAATGACATGACAATGATCCAGTATGCGGTTTGTGGTTATTAAGCGTCCGGTCCAAAAGAGAAAGTATGTTGAGATCAACCACACAAAGGAAACCCTAAAGATTAGACATTGTAACCAGGAAATCACAACGGTACAGTTTGATTTGATTCATAGACTTTTCCATAGGAAATTGTGCTGCATGTATTTTATGTTTCAAACACTTAATGTGTCGCGCCACTTATAATTTGACTGCTACATCTATTTTATGCTCTTTTGTTGTGTATATTAACCAACATTTAATTAAAAGTTAATGAGCTGATGTTTTTTCAGTATAATGCTTTGTTTGCACAAGTTTTCCACCTACTCCCATTTGAAATTTTACCTTTTCTTACCTAAATTTTAAAAAAGTGGGAATAGGAGGAATGAATCGTTAATAATCTCATAAATTGTTTTGCAGAATAAGACTCTTCTTCTAATTAGTTTTTTTTAAATTTTTTGTTTATTTTAAATTCTGAAAATTTTATAAAGTTCTTAGGGTTCATTCCTCCTATTCCCACTTTTTAAAATTTATGTAAGAAAAGGTAAAATTAAATGTTGATTAGGTATAGGTAAATAAAGTTATTTTGTGTGAATTTTGATTTTTGTGTATAACTTTTTTACGATTTATTACGAAAAACATAAGTTAATATTTTATTTCACAGCAGTAATGCAACAATAAAGTCAAGCAAATTAATATTTAACCTCTATGATGTTGATGACCTTTATTCGAACGTAACTGAATTTTTTTTTCTTTTGTATTATTATATATATAACTTGCTTAGTTAAAATAGCTTAACATCAAAATTTTTAAATCTTGAATTAAATAAATAATCTATATCTTTTGTGCTTTCTTTTATTATTGAGAAATTTCTTTTCCCTACTAATTTCTACCAAATTTTCACTGATTCAGACATCAATTTTTTTAAATAACATGCCTATTTGAAAATCTAATTTTCATATAAAAAATCATAATCTAAATTTGCATTTTAGCGGCTTGTTATGCGAGTCTTATTGGTCTTTCATTTTTACCTTTCATCAAAGTTCAGTGGCAGGTGATAAATAAACAAGGCACATCTAATATACAATTACATCGACAGAAATATCTCTTCGCCTCCCCCTTTAAAACCATCACTACCACACAGGAATCGTTCACGAGAGTTTGGGATTACGAAAACGTCAATAAACAAAACCCAGGGAAATTAAATTTAATGTTCAAGATTGATTAATGTTCTACGTAAAGGTTCCATTTTCTACCTTATAAATTATGAAATAATCCAGAAATAAGATCAAGGCTTTCTGGATGAGTGGTCACAAGCGCGTTAAACAAAATATAAAAAATGCACTTTTATTATCAAATTATCTAAGTAACTAATAAAAGAAACAGAAATAATATACATTTTATCATGTTATAATAAGAATGCATAAACAAATTACGAAGCTTACCATATGTATCATGAAATAATCCAAGAAATACAGTTGAAGCGATGAAATACATTACGTAATATAACATAACAAAATTTTAAAATGCCTTTTTCGTATCAAATTAAATAACTAATTAATAAAAGAAACGCAAGTATATACATTTTATTATGTCAAGAATAGAATGCATTAATAAAAATACTAGGCTTACCCTATAGATGGAAGGATTTAACAAATACGAAAAACTGTAAATAAAATATTTTCTTTAATATTAAATTAGCAATTTTATCACGTGTACTATATTGTAGAGTATGGTTTTTCACCTAACTACTCAATCGTACCCGAAAACAATTATATATCATTAAGAGATAATAAGAAGAGATCGAACATAAGAAAAGGAAGACAACAATCGCCACCCCATAACAAATAACGGTTTTAGGGACCCACAAGTAGCATATCCAGTACCGCTGTGTACGTTCGGTCATGATAAGATAAGTCTCTTTATTGTTCCTATCTTCTCAACTGAAAAAGTAAAAGTAAAAATTTCAGTTCAGAAAGGAGCTGTGGAATGGGGAAACCAAAGCCCCTCCCCAATTAATATCTGTATCCTGATCATTGTAAGTTTCAGATGAGAGAATCAACTTCCCGTTTACCATTGAAAAAGCCAATAATTGAAGAGTAACAACAGCGTTTGCAGTTGACATCATACATCATGTATTAAAAGTAAAGGACATGAAATTATAGGAGTAGCACCACTGAAAATATCTTAGGGTATCTACAAAGTGATAATTTTAGACAAGCGAACATATTATATGAACATTTACACTCTGTTTTCACAAAGGAAGATCATAGATATATACCAGACAAAGGGCAAAGCCATAGCATGAAATGGAGAATATTAAGGTGACATCACAAGGAGTGTAAATGTTGCTGAAAACTCCAAAGCCTCATTAAGCTACTGGACCAGACGACAGTCTACATCCTCCGAGCAGCTGCTTATAATTATCAACTAGTACCAATACTGAATTATATTTACCAGCATTCCATAGACAATGGTACAGTACCGCAAGACATAAGAGAATCATTAATTGTACCAATCTTTAAAAAAGGTAAAAGACATATTCCAGCAAATAACAGGCCAGTATCAATGACCTCCAATTCTTAAAAGGTATTTTAACATGTTATTCATAGCAGCTTCATGAAGCACTTTGACAAAATTTAGATCCTCTCTTATTTACAATATGGTTTCATACTCGTCTCCTTACCAAACTGAAATACTATGCAGACAAATCATCTCCTGGGTAAAAGCCTAACTTGACAGCAGAAAAAAGTGTAATATAAGATGTAATAAATATGTTTGACCAATTATTCACCCTTTTAAATCAGAACAGGTTCGCAGAAACGTTTGTCGCAAGCTTGTCCAAGGCATGTTCAATAGGAAAATATGAATTAAGTGATGAAAAGTGGCGAAACACCTGGATATTCTATTTAATTTATGTTTTAATTTTCTTGAAACTCAGTGAATACAAAAGCTCTACGGGAGGGTAAGCCGTATTGTCCCTTAAAAGTCGTTGCAGATAGTAAAAGCATATGGTCTAACACTCATCTCAGCATCGGGTATACATGCGAAATTTCCTGTTATTTCAAAGCCAGTATTTCCAGCTATATACTAATTCCCCACAAACCATTAGAGAACAACTTCCAAATCTTTCAGTAACAGCAGCTCACCTCCGCCAAACACGCATCCGTCCATTATGGAATTCTACACAGAGGCACGTCCCCTGAGGCAGTTGGCAATGCTCACGATTTCGTGCCCACTGTAGCTGTTCAAATTCTCATGGTAGAATTAGGACAGACTGCTGGTCGGAAAGATGTGAGTTGAGCTGCTTTTGTCTGTTTCTGACTACTTACAATAAAACACGAAAAAACAGAAGTCAGAATTCTGGTAACAGCACGCTGGAATAAACCTTTGCCGCTTTGGGATATTAGAAAGATAACGGCCCTGTCTGTCCATTTTATCTTGGTCTTTCTAAAACATTACCAGTCTGTTGAAATCGATTTGATTCCATAGTCTTGAACTGACACTTTGGGTACATAAAAGTGCACGGCATCGGTTCCTTGGACTTGAACAGACTACAGCATACATTCAGCTTGTGCTGCTTCAACGACAGAAAAATGACGTCTCATTAGTCGAAAAGTCGTTAAGAAGTCAGGAAATAGCGACAACTTTATAAAAACGTTTTTTTTGCATTCGCATCTTTGCATTCTATCTATTTCAACGTTACATTTCAGTTTCTACTTGTTGAAGCTTTACAACGATGTCTGCTAATGTCAGCTTATTTATACCACTATCTAGCTATTTCGGCTTTTATAAACCTCTGTATAGTTTTTTCCTTGATCTTTTTTTTAAAAGAAATAGATTGTTGTAAATAGTAAAATCTCAAAGGACATAAATTTACTAAGCTTATTAAAAAAAGAAACGCATAGTGGGTTTTACATACTTTAAAGAGCAACATTCAAATTAAAATTTTACAATTACACGAACGATATGCACTGAAAATGTTTGCTGTATGCAAAGTAACAGTCATTGACTGTACAAATCACAAATCAGAGGCACTTTCGAGAAGACACTACTGCTCTGAATCTCCTCGGCATGGACTCTATCAAAACACGAACATTATTGAGAGGTATTCTTTGACATTCCTCTTGCATCATCTGTCGAAGTTGATCCAGGGTCTGCGGCGGTGGTTGATACTAGCGCACACGTTGGTCCAGTTGGTCCCATAGATATTCGAAAGGATTTAAATCCAGCGATTTTGAAGGCCATGGCAACAGATTAATGTTATTTTGCTCAAGATAGTCTGGTTAGTTGAACTGTGTGCGGCCTCGCATACTCCTGCTGGAATTACTCCCTATGATGGTCAATAATTGGAAGAAGATGTTGTTAAAGGATTGCGTCTCTGTACCGCTGAGCAGTTAAGTTTTGTGGTACGCTGATTTTCGTCTGAGATCGCCGCCCAGATTATGACGCTACCTCCACCGAATCTATCTACTTCTTTACACATGAATGTGCGAATCGTACATTTCTTCGGCGGCAAACAAGTGTTTTACCATCAGGCATCTATAGCAGGATCCAGCTTCCGAGCCAGTTCTGGAATGTCCACTCTCAACCTGTTGCTCCATCTGACTGTTTTTCGTTGATGTAACGCCATCGAAACTGCTCCAAAATGCGGTCTCCTGGGTCTAATTCCATGTTGTCGGAGCTGGTTTCGGACAGTTTGAGAGCTTATTCTTCGCAATTTGCAGTTTTTGTTGCTGTTACTGTTCTAACCGCGACATGGAATAACTTTTGACGAGTTGGATCATCAAACATGTTTCTTTTATACGCTCCCAATAGACGGCTGAATAGACCACGAACTTTCCGTTTGAAGCGCATTAAAAATTTCGCGACAATTCACGGTGTATGCACTTTTCATGAGTCATTTTTATAATGTGGAAATATGCCAAATCTAAAGAAAAGACGCTAAGCTAAACCATTTAAAATTACCTTTACATTTAAAAGGTTCAATCGTCATTTTAAATTATAATTATGCGTTTCCTTTTTATGAGTAAGTATACCGCTATCTAGTTATTTGAGCTTATACATACCACTGTCTACTCTAGTGGTTTCAGGTTCTACATATCGCTGTGTAGTTACTTCAGCGTTTTTATAAAGTTATCTTCTTGTTTCAGCTTCTACATACCACTGTCTAGTAATTTCAGGTTCTAGGCCGTTGTTTAGTTGTTTCCCCAACAGTAAACCTCCATTATTGTGTAAATTGGATGACCGTATAATTTTAACAATTATCTCTTCTTAGCGCAGAAATTAAAAAAAACAAAATCTAAACCCGTGTTGACAAATTAGGGATAATGCGATTAAGTTTTTTAACAGTTTTTATTTAATGTAAATATATTGCCGAAAAAACAGATGGGGTCAACAGATGAGCTGTATTAATTTCTTTTAAGGAGGCATAATGTTTTTGAAGCAACTGAAGCTATATTTTAGTATGATTGTAACAATTTAGGTCAGATCTCAGGTTTATACCAACATATAATCACTCAAACACTAAACGCAACATACAAAAACGGGAATTTTACTTCATAAATTATTTTAACAATTTATCATATAAATAATTGATACAGTAATGTAAAAATCAGCACACTTCTTGTTCATGAGTTCTTTTACCATGGAATACAACATTTTGTCAAATAATCACGCAAAAAATGTCGGTATCTTTTGTGCCCATGATTTGATATAACACAGCCCTTACACTTCTTGACATGGATTCAATTAAACGAATACGAACACTCGGTATCCTTTGCCACTCATACTGAAGTGCCTGCTCTAATTATAGCAGATTTTGCGGCGGTGGTTGTCGTTGGCGCACGCGCCGATCCAATTCACCCCACAGATGTTCAATTGGGTTAACATCCGGAGATCGCGATGACCAACGGATCACACTGACATTCTGTTGATCTACACAATCTACTGTTACGGGCAATAAATACGGCCGTATAATTTCGTCTCTATACCTAACAGAGTTAAGATTGCCTTGGATATGTATCAGCTGTGTGTTCCTGGCGTAAGAAATAGCGCCCCTAATCATAACACTGCCTCCTCCAAAATTGTCTCTTTCTACAACACAGTTTTGCGCAAAACGTTCATTTCGGCGCCTGTACACTAGTATGCGACCATCTCGCTTTTAAAGCTGAAAACGTGACCCATCGCTGAACCACACTCTTCTCCAGTTCTGTAAATTTCATACACGCACGGTAGTACACCATCTAACCCTTGCTCGGAGGTGTTGGCGTCTCAAGTGTTGCTCCGACGTAAGGTCTTTTTGTCTGCAGTCTGTGGTGATATACGGCGCATTCCAGGGACGTTTACAGCTGTTTATGTTGCAGCTATAGTCCTGTTCTGTAGATGGAATAATCTAATGTAACGATCCTGCGCACGAGTTGTAACACGCGGACGCCCTGAACGTAGTCGGTCTGTCGTAGTACCAAGCTGCTGGTAGCGTCTCCAAAGGCGTGAAATTATGCTACGATGAAGATTGTACGTTCTGGCAACAGCGTGCTGTGATTCACCGGTGTCGATTCGACCGATAGCGATATTCCAGGTAGCAGCAACTAACCTTGGCATAGCGCCACCTCATCAGAATTTTATTTTACTAATGCAGTCAAGAAAAGAAATAGCGGGGTTTTATACCGATTGTCTGAGTTAAATAGATACCCATAATTTGCACATGAAGGTCGACACTGTGTTTAGCAATGGGTAATTCATAGTGTGTTCCAGATTTCGACCACTGTCGTTCACGGGGGATGAACTTAAATGCTTCCACAAGGAAAGCTTTAATTAAGGTGTAATTATAATGTTTTGTGTATATATATAGATTTGGCCGAGGGGTCTAGACCGCTGGATATAGTGCAGGCGAATTGGTGCCACAGTGTCACAACGGTGCGAGTTCGAATCCCGCCGAGGCAAAGCAAAAATTTTACAGTGTTAAAAATCTAATTCAAACAGTGTTGGGCCTAATTTGTAGACATATATATATATATAGGTTATTTGTCCACAAAAAAATGATTTGAAAAATTTATCCGATGTTGCGTTTCTTTTTTGAGTGAGTACAATTAGCTGAAGATACATATGCCAGAATATGGTAGTGTAGGATATAATTGTGTTGAAAGAATTTATTTTGGTTGTTACTGAAAGTACTGTGCATTAGTCCTGATGGAAAGCCATCAGACAGTGTTTTTCTTAACCTGGCATATAGTAGCATCTTTCTTTGTTGTCGTCTAATTTTAGATGTCAGATTCTACCCAAACAGTCTTGTGGTCACTTAACCCGACAGACGTTAAGGTATCAACTTTATCTATGCTGGTTGGATTGTTTACAAGAATAATGTCTAGTGTTTCATCATTTTGTTTTGGTACCGTCACAATTTGGTTTAAATATACATTTTCTAGCAACCGTTTGTATTATTGTGAGGTCTATCTGTTCTGTATACATTGTATTGATAGAATGATGTATTGTTGTCTAGCTAATTTTCAGTTTCTATAATTATAGTTGCTTTAATGTATTATCACTTATAAATATTCTTTTTTACTCTTTATAGATTGAAAGTTTATATTCAGAATTGTGTTGGTGGATGAATTTGTTTACATGGCTGTTTCTTGTATTTTGTATAAACAGGTTTTCTTTATGGCAATTTAACAGCCTGAGATACATCGGAACCGTTGTCAAGAGTGTTACAAAAATTATGGCTGATATTTTTCATTCTCTTTAGTTTGTGACTTTAATAAGGTGATATTATAGTATTGGAAGAAAGCAGTTGAACAATTTAGCATTCCACAATTTATGCACTCACAGTTAAGCAGCTTAAATTCGTGAACTCATAAATTGTGGTGGAATGGCTTGACGTTTGATATGAAACCAGCTGTCGCACCTGTCAGAACAGATATTTCTTTCGCTGCCATGTAACAGCCTTGTTACAAGACCCGCACGGCCAGCGAGGAGTGTTTTAACACTTGTTGGTTTCTCTGCTGAGTATTTGTTTTATCTTGAATTTGGTTTTACTTTATTATAAGCAAACATAAGGTAGGCGGAAAAAGCCGAGAATGATCCGAGACCTCTGCCCACATCAATATCTAGTTGCAAGCATCCATGCTGAACACCAACACAGTCAGCATTTTAGCATAAGAAAATCAGCTAAGACTGTTGTTTCGTAACAGCAAATGACAAAAAACAGCAACAGACTTCAAAAAATGAAAAATAATAATATAGTCTAAGCCTCTTTCAATGTAACAAAAAAACGCATTCAGCAAACTGTTTTATGCCGTTGCACATATGATATTCAAAAAATTGAAAAAAGCACGATAAGCAGAGGATACTCTTAGCTTTTATCAACATTTGTTTTCAACTTCATTAAAAGATGACAGCTGTTCAAATCAGGCAAAAGCAAATAAATCATATGTCATGGATTAAAGAATGTAAAGCACCGCACCGTATCAAAATGGCAGCGAATAAAATAATCACAATGTTAAGACAAATCTTCAGTACAACACAAGTAAAAACCAGAACAGTTCCACATACTACATTTTCTCAAAAAGGAAAAAGACTCAACACGAGCAGAGAATTATAGAGTAATAACTATATGTAACATAAGTCATCCAGGATAGTCTCGGATATGTTTTTCCTAAAAAGTGGAAACAAGGAACCATTTCAAATATTTTTTTTTTCAAAATGTTTCATACCAAGTGAAGCATCTTTTATAATTTCATATGCGTATTTATAGCTTTCTGGAAAATATCTTCTTCTTTTGAACAAGTGTAACCTGAATCCAATAAAACCATTGGTTATCTCGATCTGATGGTAGTAACGAGTAAACAGTCCCTGTCTCTCTATGATTTTGAACCAGTCACGTTACTAATTGTGTTATGTTCAGGGAAAATTCAAAAGTTAGGTCAGTTAGGATACTTGTAACTGTTGAGTGATAGCGTATTACCATTTTCCTTTTTCAGTGGGTGATGTAGCGCTTGTTTATATACACTTATATCACAGTCGGTTAGAACTATATTTCTACTTTACCCTACAATTTGAGAACATAGAGCCCTGACCGATTTGCCGTCCGATAAAATCCATATTTCTATTAATCGTGCAGATTTGAATGATTAAATAAAAAATATGACTTATAAATTATTACATCAATGATACCGGTTTCATACATTAAAACTTAAATATAAGTTTTGTTGTGAAAGATGTAACATTAGTAGCGAATTCAATATGTACAGCGCAAATACAAATCATTCTACAAGGCCTTGCCCATTTATTTTTCTGTTGTAATTTAATATTCTTTCAAAAGCTAAAACGTTTCATCATTCGAATATAGTGAATCACTTTTATAATTTATTACGGTGATGTGGCTATTTCGGATTTTTGTCTTTGATATTTTATAAGCAATTTTAAACGCGAAAAGCGGACAGGATTTTCAGTTCACATTTTTTTACTGAACATTGTCGTTTTCTCTTATAATATTAAAGGCAAAAACCTAATATACGATCCAAATAGTCCTGATATACGGTCCGAATTGTCCTAATATACGGTTCGAATTGTCAGGGGCCGAATTGTCCGGCATTCTTTTTTCAGATAATGAAATATGCCCGTTTATCATCCGGAAAATTATTTTCTGTCCCTCGAGCGTTAAAAGAAAAGCTAAATTCAACTTGATTCAATTTATAATCTTCTGATTTTGAAAAAAAAAGTTATAAAAATGTTCACAATAAATACATATGAAATCAATATATTCTCAGGTCAAGAAATACGTCATACAAAGTCTACCGGGGTGTTCGACTCTTGAAACCAGACAATGATTACAAGATCGGAGGTTTTAACTGGCTAAATGGCTGTCTAAGAGGCTATAATAATTACGAAAATTGCTAAAAGTAGTGTAAACGTTAAATAAAAAATGATACTCCGTTTTCATGATAAACATTGAGTGCTCCTAAATAGGAGTGGTTTACATAATAGAGAATCATGACGAGTTAATCTCAAACCAAAATTCTTGTTATAAATAATTTTTATTTTTGATATATAAATTCAAAAGATTGCTTTATAATAAAATTAAATAATTATTTTCCATTACGGTACAATCCAGGAAATTTAAAATATGAGAGATTTAACAAATTTAGTTTTTATAATGTTACCACACAAACACCAAAATGTCGACCACTGACTTATTGCCGGCGATGGATGAGAATGAAAAGAAAATTGTGAATGAATTTTGTCACCTTCTAGAAAAATCTAAACAGTTATTTAATGGCCTTAGGTAACTTAGGTGTTGTGTATTTTATTTAGCGGAAAAGAATTGACAAAGTAGCTCGGTGACCC
Organism: Limnoperna fortunei; assembly: GCA_944474755.1. Classification (NCBI taxonomy): domain Eukaryota; kingdom Metazoa; phylum Mollusca; class Bivalvia; order Mytilida; family Modiolidae; genus Limnoperna; species Limnoperna fortunei. Next base: position 46,693,671 of record OX104114.1, on the reverse strand, counting down.
ACAGTTTCAACCATATTTTTATGTTGACTTTTTAATAATTAATTTGGTATATTATGTAGAATAAAGAACGACGAATGCATTAATTATTATCAATATTAAAGTTAAAACACTGAAACATGTATTTCGATTTTTTTATGCAACAATTGATTAAGGTACTATTCTTTCTATAACTGTTTAGCAGTACCCACTACCAGTTTTAATAATATAGTCTTAACCTTTAGTCTAGAGGTTCAAGCAAAGTATATTTGAACCTCAATATTATTAAAACCGGTAAACATGTACTACCAAACATTTATATGTAGCTGAAATTCACATTTGTAGATCAATGTTAGACAACCATAATCTGTTCATTCCATAAACTGTGTTAGTGGAGTTCTCCTTGAGCTCAGTTACAGTAAACAAATATAATGTAACCATACAATAATTCTTGGTTTATTGGTTTGAAATGGTTTCTTGCTTGATGTTACATTAAATCCAGCCGATTTCAACAGTTGATTTAAGTCACGTTGTTGTCACTTGACTTTTTGTTCAAAATTAAGTGAAATGTCAGAATGTAGGGGTATCGATGGAAATGAGCTTAGAAATGGACTTAAATCAGCTTGATTGAAGGTACGATGATTGTATAGAGAAAAATATCTAAAGAAGCGAATTATATATGTATATTATTTTGCTGGATGAAGTTGTTTTAAAGTAAAAATGCAGATTCAGACCTGTGTTACAAAATATGGAGAGCTCTGTAACGTCCCAAGTGAAAAAAAAGCATGGACTAATGACATCTGGTTACATTTAGCAGTGTATAAACTATATTGATCTTTTAATTTTTTTTTAACAACGAAACTTACTAGTCCTCAAGATTAATTTAAATAAACAGAGATCACACTTTTGGTCTTTCTTCAATCTTTTTGATATCTTTCAATATGCTATCACTGTGGAGCTTCAAGGAGGCTAGACTATATTGACTTTATGAAATGAAGATGGTTTTAATTCCTTTTACGGGAAAAGGAGCATGAAATTCTAATCTCATGCATGGGTTAAAGTTAAGGTAAGGATATATCAACTGGCTAAAAATAGGTACCACATACACTGTCTCATTAGTGTAGGAAATCATTGTCCTCGATTGTTTCACAAATTCTTGTAACTGATGAACTTAAAAGACGTAATATATGTACATGTATATTAAAATGCAACATTTAAGTGCCCTTTCTTAGTCATGCAGAATTTGGATCTAACTTGTTAGGTCATAATAGACATGTGCATGTATTGTGAACAGATAAACATGTAATTGTGAGTTACTTCCAGACACTTTGTTACTTGGCTCCCTTGGTCCCTGCTGTTTGCATGTATGTGTAGGGACAATATATTTGCCTAGTTTTCTCCCACCTTCAGTAACTTAATTAGGTACATTTTTGCCTAGCTATCCCCTGGTCCCTGCTGTTAAGGTACATATTTTCCAAAGCTTAAAACACATTCTTGTATCTGTTTTATTTTATATACTAGTACATGTACACTGAAGTAAATAATATACTATTATCAAAATCTTTCTTTTTTTTTCAATCTAAAGATATAGTATACTATATCTTTATATTGAAAAAAAAAATTTTGATAATCAATCTAAAGATATAGTATACTATATAGTATACTTTTTAGCTCACCTGACCCGAAGGGTCATGTGAGCTATTGCCATCACTTGGTGTCCGTCGTCGTCGTCGTTAACTTTTCTTCAAAAATCTTCTCCTCCAAAACCACTGAAGGGATTGCTTTGAAACTTTGCATACATCCTCAGTAAAATGCCCTCTACCAAGTTTGCCCAAATCATGGCCTCCGACCAACTAACATGGCTGCCATGGCTAAAAATAGAACAGAGGGGTCAAAATACAGTTGTTTGCTTATAGTTCAGAAAGTATAACAGATACAGGAAAACCAAACAGACATTCCTTCTTCAGCATCTAAAACTCTACAAAACATTCCATAGGGTCAATGTTGTATGATGACGCCTTGTAGGAGTTATTGCCCTTTAATTGTCAAAATTGATGATTTTTACCATTTTTGCCTCAAAATCTTGAAAACTATTAGAACTAGAGAAAAAGTTAGCATTGCTTAATTGTTCTGCTCTATGAGGGCTACAAAAATGACTTAAGGGTCAAGATTGTCTAATCAACCGTTTAAGAGTTATTCCCCTTGTTTTTTTTTTTAATCGGTTTTAATTGATTTTTTAAAATCTTCTCCTCTGAAACAACTGAAAGTACTGCTTTGAAACTTTGTACACGTCATCTGTCAAATGTCCTCAACCAAGTTTGCACCAACCATGGCTGCAGATTAACCAACATGGCCACCATAGCTAAAAATAGGATGGGGGGGGGGGGGGTAAAATACAGTTTTTGGCTTATATTTAAAAAAGTGTAACAGATACATGTAAACCGAAGAGACATGCCTTCATCTGCATCAAAAGCTCTACGAAACACTTCATTAGGTTGAAGTTGTATGATGACTCCTTATAGGAGTTAATGACCTTTAATTGTCGAAATTGATTATTTTTGACATTTTTGCCTCAAAATCTTGAAAATTATTAGAACTAGAGAAAAAGTTAGCATTGCTTAATTGTTCTGCTCTATGAGGGCTACAAAATCGGCTTTAGGGTAAAGATTGTCTGATGGACCATTTAGGAATTATTCTCCTTGAACATTTTTTTAATCAATTTTACTTGATTTTAAAAAATCTTCTCCTCTTAAACCAATGAAAGGACTGCTTTGAAACATTGCACACATCATCTTTAGGATGTCCTCTACCAAAATTGTGCAAATCATGACACCTGACTACCTACATAGCTACATTGGATTAAAATAGAAATAATGAAAAAAAAGGGGGGTTGGTTGAGAGAGTTTTTGACTGATAGTAAAAAAAAGTATAACAGGTACAGCAAATTTGAAGTGAACCTCCCTTTTCCCTCTAAGCATCACAAGCTCCTTATAGGAGTTATTTCCCTTAAAAGGTAAAAATGATTTTTGCAGAAGTGTTGGGCAATTCCTTATAGCAAAGAAAAGCTGGATAAAAAAGGGTTGTTTGGTTTCAGGTTCAGGTGAGCGATACAGGCTCCTAGGAGCCTCTAGTTTTTTGTTTTAATGGAGTTTAATGCAACTTTCAGAAATTCATCTACGATGTATATCATGGTATCCTGTTTTTATTGGGGGGGGGGGGGGGCGGGGTCATGTGATTAAATAAGATGGGAAAAATTTCAATTTGCTCAAAGAACGCATTACTGTATTTATTTTGCTGTTATTTCTAAAAACCTATTTTTTGCAGAGATCTGCCCCAGTATGGGCACAAACAATGGCAGTCATATTTTGGTAGAACTTTTGATGTTTACACTAAACTCTGGAAGTTTCAGCAGCAGCACAGGTATGTACAATAACCAGTGTCTACTTCACAAAATAAGAATTAAAATTGTCACTACAGCTTATGTAGATGTTCTACTTGTCCTCAATGGTGGCAGGCACAGGGTAGGCCGAACTTCTAGCTTGTTATTGCTCCACACCCTTTAGACTGGACTCGAGGGTCTGCAATCTGTCATATTTGCCGACATGATTGCTTATATAGTCTGACAATCATCCAAAAATGTCATGTTTTACTTTGTCAATAATATAAATATTGTTTTGTTGGTACCTCCTAGATAGAAATAATTAATTATAAAAATCACTCCTAAGCTGATTTCCTGTCATGTGATGTCTGTTTATTGAGTTAGCATAATTGCTTTTCACACCCTTGGTTATTACGTAACAATATCAACAGATGACGATCTAATTATTAGTACAGATCTGTTTCATCTTTCTGTAGAACATTTTGAAACAATTCTAGAGATCGAAGATATTTAAAAATAATACAGATTGTTTCCATGTAATATTTCAAAAAAAAATATAAAAACTGATAATGAAAAACTTATGTTCAAATTTGTACACTACAAATGCATCAGTGTGACCGTTAATTCACAGGTGAAAATTTGGAAAAAACCTAATTCAAATTTTAAATTCTATTGAAATGATTTTAACAAAAATAATCATTGCATTATTTAATCAGACAAGAAATATCCACTACCCTGGAATTGGGTCATTTCAGAAGGGATGAAAAATAACTGAAATGGGCAGGAGAAACTTTGAATCCCTGCAAGGACATGCAATTTCATTTGATATATTTAGAGAAATTTAAAGTTATGCATTAAAAAAAACAGATAAGCACATGCATGTACTATTACTAGTATATGTTCACTATTTAAAAAAAAAAGAAGTCAATTTAGAGTGTACATAGGTTGGCTGCCCACTATGTAACTGTGAAAATGGAAAATCTACCAACATTTAAGCTATAAGTGTAGTATACTAGTAGAGTTATCTGACTTAGCAAAATAATGTATTCCTTAACAATAGTGGTCTCCCTTTACCACTTGTAGAGGATGTCAAACATAAAACACATGTAGAGGCTGTCAAACCTAATACACTTGAAGGGGCTGACAAACTTCATACACATTTAGATGTGAAAAAACATAACACACATGCCGAGGCTGTCAAGTTTCATACAAATGTAGTGGCTGTCAAACTTCATACACATGTAGATCAGAAAATTTAATACATATGTAGAGGTGGACAAACATAATACACAACTTAATATACAAACTTAATACACATGTAGATGTGGAAAAACAAAACACACATGCGGAGGCTGTCTAACTTCATTCATATGTAGAGGTGATCACACTTCATACATGTAAATGCAGACAAACTTAATACCCTTGTAGGGGCTGACAAACTTAATGCACTTGTAGGGGTTGACAAACTTTATACACTTGTAAGGGCTGACAAACTTAATGCACTTGAGGGGCTGACAAACTTAATACACATGTAGATTGGGAAAAACAAAACACACATGCAGAGGTGGACAAACTTAATACACATATAGAGGCTGTCAAACTTCATATACATTTAGAGGCAGACAAACTTAATACATTTGTGAAGGCAAACACAATTAATATATAGAGGTTGACAAACATTCACATGCCGAGGCTGTCAAACTTAAAACACATGTAGAGGCAGACAAACTTAATACATTTGTGGATGCAAACAAATTTAAGTAACATATATAGAGGTTGACAGACATACACATGCAGAGTCTGTCAAACTTCATACACATGTGGATGTAGGCTTGTAGAGTCTAACAAACATAACACATGTGCAGAGGCTGTTAAACTTGATACATATATACATATGTAGAGGCAAACAAACATAATACCCATGTAGAGGCTGATAAGTTTTAATACACAAGAAGGGGCTGACAAGTTTTAATACACATGTAGATGATGACAAACATAATACACTTGTAGAGACTGTCAAACTTCATACAGTACACATGTAAATGCCAAAATGATGAAAAAAAAGAAGATAAAGCAACTAGTTTTTAAAGATATTTTATACTTACGTCAGTTTATCATTAAGCTAGTTCCCTTTACATCCTTTAAATCAAAGAAGTCAATATACAATACAAGTATAATGGATCATAGGATTCATTTTTAGACCTCTCTGACTACCACTTCCCATTTACAAACTTATAGAGCTGTGGTATCAGCTTACAAAATACATGTTGAAATATTTTTTTTGTTTTCATGAAAAGAAAGAATTTGTATCATGGATCATGTGGATAGCAGATTTGAAACTATTTTTTCCATTTGTCCCATAAGACACTCCATTTCTGTTGGTACAAGACATTAAAACAAATAAGCATTTAACCTGGTCGCCTGATATAGGTGTTTGAATTTTTCTTTCAGACAAATCCTGGATTCTAAGTATGGGTTAAAAAGATGGCAGATAGGAGAAGTAGCATCAAAAATAGGACAGCTTTATTATCATTATTAGTGAGTCTAGTATTTTATTTTTTGTTGTACAGTTATATATTTATATAAAAAGTGTATATTTATATTTTATTATATGTTATTCTGGTCATAGACAGGTAGATAATCCCATCATTCATGGCTTTGGATTTATATTCCATGAGCTAAAGGTGAATGGAATATACGTCCTAAGAAGTGAATGTGACATTATATACCTTGTCTAAGACTGGAATAACTATTATATTACAGCTCACATCTTTAATTAAAAATATTTATCTGGAAAAAATATATAAGATATAGCCGTTATGTCTTTTCGAAACATGTTAAATTTATCCGTATTTCTTTGGCAATATACCTTTTAAGTGAATGCATAATATTTTTTAAAATGCATTTTGAATGAGTAGTTTTTATAAAATAAAATTATTTTCAGGTAATTGTCAAATTATGTTATTATTGATAAAATCTAAATATATACAATATAATTTCCTTTTGTCATCCCATCGAAGATTGAAGCTCATTCTGGATTTATAACAAAAGTTTTTATTTAAACAATTAATATTTTTGTTCAACATCAAATTAATAAACATAATAAAAACTTTTTATATATTAAGTAAAAGTGAAAAATTATTTTTTCTAAATGCAAAATGTCTACTGTTAAATAAATAACCCAATTGTATCCTTAACCTTGGAAGTGTCAAGGTTAAAGTTTGCAAAGCACCAAATTCAATTTCTGTTGAAGATAGTGATCGGTGGAAAAATTGGAGCTTGTATTGGTCTTAATTGATGTGTGTAGGTGGCAGTTGATTTTTAAGTGAATTAAAAGATCCTACTCCCCCAGTCCTTTCTATTGCTGATATTTCAGTAGTTTTATTTCTTAATTTCCTTGCTTTCTGTTATTTAACATCCTCACAAGTCAGGGTTATTGTGTCCACATGTACATGTGTCAACGAAACCCTGACAAACTTAGCTATGAAATTCCTGGGCTAGAAGATTTTCGTAAGACGTCAATCCTTCAAAATATCAACTTATGATATTGCTTGAAAGAAGCAAGTGTTTGGCAGTAGTCATTCTTACTCATTCTAATGTGAAGAAAACGTAACGCAAATAATAAATACTAGTAACGCGGTAATAACAAACTATTAACACTACTGTATAAAATACACATGGTCTATGCAACACATCCGTTTGGTTTATTTACAATCAACATCGGGATGGCCCCTAACCAAGTCGTGAATGAAAATGAGCTTTTGATAATCTACATTAAGGTACAGTGTATGATGTAGCCAATCAAAATAGTGACTTCTAGCCAGGGAATTTTCTAGCTAAGTTTGTCAGGGTTTTGTTGACACAAGTGGACACAGAAACCCTAGCTTGTGAGGATGGTTATTTAAATGAATATATTACATATCATTTTATTTACGCCATTTAAAACATGTTCAGGTTAGACATTGTTGCGCTTGCAGAAATTTTGCAATAAAAGCAAAGCGAAGGCGGCCATGATTATTAGTTATCACAGGGGCGCCATACAGGATAAATATTTGCTTTATGTATACGGCTGTAGACGTATACATAGCCTGATGTACATGGCTAATCATAATGCAAGGTTTTTATGTGAGCTATAATGTATATTTATACATGTGGTAATCCTTCCTCTATGCTCCCCTAGGACTATACTTGGAGGCTTTGTGCCACAAACTGCCCAAAGCATCCCCAAAAAATTTATCTAAATAACTAATTTCTTTATTTGATCTCTATTTTTTTCCATCATTGCATAGTTTGTGTTCAGCATTGTATGATATTCATACATGTATAGAGTTATTATATGTATGCAGTGTATGTCAGTGTAAATTTGAACCAAACTTGGTATTGATGATGATTCAGGTCTGTTAGTAGAACTTGAGGATAATAAAATTAAATTGTGGTCAATTTTTCTGCTACATTGTATGACTACCTGTGTAAAAAGTAGTCCTTAAATAGATTCAACTTTATTTTTCTGGATTTTTGCACAGATATTTTAAGCATACATTTATATGTTCTTTTTGGCATTATTAAACCTTTCCAGGCAAATGATTCCTGTATCATACAGAAAGATGCATTTTTCGGAGAGGAATGGACCAGTTGGAATCAAATGCATGTATGAGGCAAAAAAAAAATAGTCTATTGTCTTCCTATTTATTCTAAATCTTTATGCTTATCAACACTTTATTATCTGGACATTTTTGGTTAAACACTGGTAAAGTCAATAACAATCAGGGCTCATAATGGTTCAAAGTTATAGGGAGAAGCTTAAGTCACTTCTCTTTTAGGTGGCTGACAGGGAGAAGTGGGTGGACAACAGGGAAAAGTTGCATTATGCGAAAGCATCCGGTTTACTTTGTTTTTTTGAAATAAGTGTTGGCATTTGCATTTTTATTGTTATATGTTTTTTTAGCAGTTTAATTTATTGAGGATAAAATATCAAAGATTTGATTAACTATTCAGTATACTTATTTCACACATTTTGATAAATACATGTATTCAACTTAACAATAAGAAAAGTACAGTATCAACTGTCACAAAACTGTTCATTAAAATAAATGTTTCTTTGTCACTGGTACACAATTTGATTAATTTATAATGAAGTATTGTTAAAACACAATAATATCTCTATATAATTTGTATAAAATACTTTAAAAATTTGTTTTGCCTATCTATACTGTTCTTCCAAGTAGCAAGAAATAATGTTTGTTTTGACTAGACATAAACTGATGTCACCAATGTCTGTGACTTGACATAAACTGATGTCACCAATGTCTGTGACTTGAAATAAACTGATGTCACCAATGTCTGTGACTTGACATAAACTGATATCACCAATGTCTGTGACTTGACATAAACTGATGTCACCAATGTCTGTGACTTGACATAAACTGATGTCACCAATGTCTGTAGTCTGTATTAGTGCAACCTGTAAGTCTTGCAGTGTTCATGTTCTTACACATGCACTTGATAACGGGCAGATCTATACATGTACATGCTTCCCAATGTGAGCCTCTGGTTTTTTCCCCCTGCTTTTAAGGGATGTTGAATTCAGCTTTATATTTGTATTGTATTCATTGTGTTATTTATAAAATAAAGTGGAAAAATGAGACAAAATGTTTTTGTGTCAAAAGTAATTTAATTAACATTGATTGTTTATATAACTAGGTCATGATAAGCTACTTGGAATTACTGATTGACACGTAATCTACACACGTTATTGGATTTCACTCCAACAGAAGGATATGTTAGAAGAAAATTATGACGAGTATTATATCACATAAATACTCTCTGCCTGGTTAATTATTGATAGCTTAATCAATGAACACCAACAAGGGATATTCTATTTGTAATTGATTTTTAGCATGAAAAAGTTAATGAATTAACATGCTATGTATATGTGTTATAATGATAATTACATTTATCCTTTGGAATGTTAATTACATTTAATCTGCAATTATTACATCTGCTATACCATATAAGACATGCAAGTAAATATTTGCTTTATTCGGTTAGTCCAAAACAAAAGGCCCCAGGTACCAATGTCCTCACTTTTAAGATAGTGAATTTTCTGTTTTGGTTTTGGAAATATGGCAGCAGCGTTAACATTTGACATTTTGCTCGATATCTTTGTAAGCTTAAGTCCTTAAGATTCATCAATTCAGTCCAGTTGTAGCTTATGATGAGTACTTCCTAGTCAGTCACCTGACCTGGACGTCAATTTCATTTTCCAGTGATTTCATTAGTTTTTGTGTTAGGGCAGTTCACCTGTAACCATGGATGTTATGATGACAATATATGGTATATAGGTTGCTGATGAATAATGCATGACTGTCTGGTAGGTGTCACCTGAACTTGACCTCAATTTCACAGTACATTTATGACTGCATTAAAGTTTTTGGATTATGGCAGTTCCTCTGTAACCATGCATGTAAGATGACAATATTTGGTATATAGGTTGCTGCTTAAAAGTACATGGCTGGCTGGTAGCTGTCATCTGACCTTGACCTCTGTTTCATGGTTCAGTGATTTTGTTAAAGTTGTAACCATGCAAGGTACGATGACATATTTGGTATTTAGGTTGCATGAATAGTACATGACTGCTTGGTGGGTGTCACCTGAACTTGACCCCAATTTCATGGTCCAGTAATGACTATGTTAAATTTTTTGGATTAGGTCGGTTTCCCTGTAACCATGCATTGTATATTTTAAATGACAACAATTGTGTTGCTTATGGCGTAATTTTTTTCATGACTGATGCGGAATGCAGGCATGACATTTTTTCAATATATATGTAACATTTACATGAAGTTTAAAATAACACAATAAAAACTTATATAATAATCCTTAAATGCAATCATCAAAAATATCCTTAAAGGCTTCATAAAAAATCCTTATATTTTCTGACGGTGTTGGATATTGTGTATGTACTGGTATATTTTCAGTTAATTTGCATTTATGTTATTGAAATTAGCAAAACATTGATTTTAAAGGAAATTTGACATGTAAATTTCAGCTTTGTTGTTCAAAAAATTAAGTTATCCATATTATTTAGCTACAATTTGTATTGCATGTATATTGAACAAAATAGCATTATCCACAGTCTAAACAAAATGCAAAAAATTGGAATGCTACAATAGCTTTCTTTTACCATAAAAGTTCTCAAATATTGAACAAAAAAAATAGCAAAATTGTTTTGTTGAAACTAAAAATGTAAGACAACCACCATAAAGAAAATTGAGTTCAGCCAGGCTGTATTATTTTTTTGAACATATATTTGTCATTAATCAAACCTTGAGAATGGCGTTGGCATGAGGATAAAAAGACGCTGGAACCTTTTATATTATTGATATTTTCTGTCAGCAAGTGCTAAAAACATAAAATATATGCAGATGGTCCCACGACAATTTATCTTATAGCCTTAATATTTCCTGATGATCCCTTGATGGTTATTTTTTATCTTCTATTTATGCCTAATCTCCCAATAATACATTTTGTTATTTCAAGTAGCCTAAATGTCACATTTAATGACTTGAAATTGATGAATACTACACTGTCATCTGTGTTTGCATTCTTTCATTGAACACTTTATATCGTGTATGAAAAGCACATAAGATACACATTTTCCTTTTCTTAAATTATTTTTATAAAGAAACACCCACTTTGAAAGTTTCAAGATTTCCAGCATGTGTAGGCGTTGTGGTTTTCCCAATAATTAGGAAAATCCATGTACTGGTATTATGTAGTACAGATCCTAATAATCGCTTATGTTTAAAAGTTTAAAGTTGATGTTGTAGGAGCATTGACAGCATGTAGAATTCTGAAATATTTTATAATTTGTGTAGTCCCCCTCTCCCTTCCGGGATTTTGAAAAAAATAGACTGTTTAAGATAACACAAAGCTTTGGCAAATCTAAAGTACATTTTATTTTAAGCTGGACCTCCATGTGGTAGGAGTATATACCGGTAAATGTAACAAACAGTAGTAAGACACAATATGTGCAGAAACTTTCATACATGTTCCAAATTTTATGCAATTACCTGGAAGGTACATGTATCTAACCATCATTAGGAAGGAACTGAGGCTAAAGGATATAGAGACACATACATTTACTTTAGATTCTTATAGAATGTTTTCAAAAGGAGAGACTTTTAATTTAATTATTATTTCTTTGTCTTCATCACACTCCTGTTATCTTATAGATAAAAAAATGTGAACAAATAAATATTTTTATTTTTTCAAAAATTTCTCATCAGATTGGAATTTATCATCTAAGATGCATTGGTTATCACATGTGTTTTAGATGGATAAAAATAACTTTAGACTGCTTTAGATAGATAGGCCAATTCTACAAGAACTACATGACAATTTTTTTTTTTTTGCATGGATTTAAGAATAACAAAACATTGATTTAAACTTTGTTTATGTTGGCAGCCTGGGTTTTGGGATATATACATGCATTATTTTGCCTTAGGTAATGGCAGTTTTATCATTCTGGGAAGAACATTATGTTAGATCATTGTTACTGTATTATAAATGTAAGGTTTATGTTATGACAAATATAAAAGAATAAGGACTTTGCTTGAGCTCCTGCATTTGTTCTATTTTTCTGATATTAAAATAATTGATTGCAATCTTGTATTTAAATTAATATTTTAATTTTCTTTAAGTCTTAGAACAAGTGAAACAAACTACTTGAATGAGGCCTTTAGCTTTTACTCTGCCATCAGAAACAGAGGTTACTACTCCAAAGCAAACAAGGAAGAAAGGTAAATTGTTCTGTAGAAAGGTAAATTTTCTTGTACAAAGGTAAATTATTTTGTAGAAAGGTAAATTTTTCTGAATGAAAGCTGTATAAAGATAATTTGTCCAGAGGTAAATTTTCCTGTATAAAAGTTAATTGTCCAGTAGTTTTTTTGTTTGTTACAAAGGGCATTTTTTCAATTTAGAAAGGTAATTTAGTTCGTAATAATGAACTTATTCTGCATTAGGCCTAATTGTCTATAAATAGCAAGTAAAAATGAAAAAAAGGTGATTCATTTTAAGAAAGGTAAATCTTACAGCAGAAAGGTACATGCAATTTCTTCTTTAGAAAAATAATGTCTAGAAAATAAGTACACTTGCCAGTAAAAATGTTATTATACCCCACGCAACAAAGTTCTGTATGATATAATGTTTTTGACAGGTCTGTTCATCAGTCCTATTTTTGTAAGCGCAACTCCTCTGTAACTACTGATCAGAATTTTATGAAACTTGTTTGAATGAAGGACACCTTATGTAGTTCATATCGACAGGAAATTTTAATACAATATTTTTTGTAGGAGTTGTTTCCCTTTTGATCTTAGAAATTTCTCTGAAACTCCTTTGTAACTACTGATCAGAATTTTATGATACTTGGTTGAAATAAAGGACACCATAATATGTAGTCATAGTTAGTTATTACAGATATATACAGTGCATATTGACAAAAAAAAATTTATGATATTTTTTGTAGGAGTTATTTCTCTTTTGAACATTAAAATTTCTCAAAATATTCTTGTAAGCACAACTCCTCAGTAACTAATGATTAGAATTTTATCAAACTTGGTAGGAATGAAGAACACCACTTTTATTTGTTCATTTCGACAGAAAATTTTGATATATTTTTTGTTGGAATTATTACCCTTTTGAACTTAGAAATTTCTCAAAATATTATTGTAAGCACAACTCCTCAGTAAATACTGATCAGAATTTAATGAAACTCGGTAGGGATGAAGGAAACCATATGTAGTTGTGTATATCAACAGGAAATTATGAAACAATATGTTTTGTAGCAGTTATTTCCCCTATATACTTAGTAATTCTCAAAATATATATTTGAAACAACTATATACATGTATGTGCTTATACTCAGAAACTACTGATCACAATTTTATGGAACTTGATAGGTATGTATGAGCGTGGGGTATGTGAGCATGCTCACTATGGTTCTTTATTTGTTCTGCAGAGGTAAATTGTTCAGGTAAATAACAGTTATTTTGTAATGCCTCCGCGATGACATGTCGGAGGGCATTATCAGTTACCTACGTTATAACCCGGGTGTATGGAAATTGTACAACCTGAAAGGACTTCTGTTCAGCCTGAGGCGTAGGCTTACGGATTTATCTCTGGCTTACAAGTTTAAAAGGCTGAAAATAGGTTCTTTGTCGTCAGAAATGAGCTAATTGTGCAACATCATCGTAGTTGCTCACAAAATATTTAATGTTTTTCATGCAGAAAATGCCCATTTTACCAGGTCAAGGATGGTACCTTAGGTACCAACCTCAGACTTAATGGGTTTTATTAGTTTTAATTCTGGTTTCCATTGTTTTTCTACTACGGTAATTTGGCGGCTAAAGTCACGTTATCATAAGATCAAGACACAATGACGTCAAGTTCCGATTTCATTCATATTTATGTGTGTCTGTGTGAACATAGTGCATTTGCAGTGTTTGAAATGAAGTAAAAATATAAATATATAAGACAGAAATATTCCTTTTTGGAATTACATACACTGATTACTCAAGAAAATACATTAGCAACGCACAAACAATACACACTGCCACATTAGCAACGAAGCTGGGGGCATGGGATTTGTACCGACGGGTAACCAACCAATCAAAAGTTCGCATTTGTTACAAGACGGTTATAATAAGTTTTACTCATGTTCGTCCATCCGTATGAATTTCCATTAAGCTTTTACAGAAACAATACATGAGAACAATTTGAAATTTGGCAGGGTGGTTCAGTATCACAAGTTGTACATCTTAAGCGACTTTCAGACCTGTTGGACAACTACTTCCTGTTTGGGACTTCATTTGTACGTACATACATGTATGTCCGTCCGTATGTACAAATTTCAGTCAAACTTTTCTCAGAAACTGTACATGAGAAAAATTTGAAATTTGGCAGGGTGGTTCAGTATCAAAAGTTGTGGGTTCTAAGCTACTTTCAGACCTGTTGGACAACTACTTTCTGTTTGGGACTTCATTTAGTGGGAGCATCTGTGTCCCATGGACACATCCTTCGATTTTTTAGCTAAATGTTAACTTTCCAGTTGAGTGATAATTTGTTATGTAAAGGAGTAAATTGCTCATTTCTTATTTGGACCATCTTAGAATAATCTATATAGCATGCATTTCACCTGAAACTGTGATCTGACATGAAAATCCATTCTATAGTTCACTAGAAAATCCATATATGTATAACATTTTAAATGCAAAACTAAAATGACAAGTTTTAATGTTATACCTTAGAAATATCCAATGAAATAATTTGACCCCAGATATGTTTTCAGATTGTTCATGCAGCAATATCAGTAAAGAAGGGACGGAGATCTGATTTGAAATACATTGTCATTTGTAGTTAAAGGATACCCACACAAATTACTGAAAAAATGTATCTTATGTGTGACAAATATCTTTAAACATATTGAGTTTTTTTATTATGTACTAATTGATTCTTACAAATAAAATTTACGATTTATTCAAACAAATAAAGAGATTTTGGAAGTCTTTATCTAAAAATGGTACTTGTATAAAGCAGTTAGACCACTATTGCTATTTAGAACATCAAAACTGATTTTGCAGTCTTCAACATATCGAATTCATGTGTGACACATCCA
This sequence comes from Limnoperna fortunei, assembly GCA_944474755.1. NCBI lineage: Eukaryota > Metazoa > Mollusca > Bivalvia > Mytilida > Modiolidae > Limnoperna > Limnoperna fortunei. Next base: position 46,678,642 of record OX104114.1, on the reverse strand, counting down.
ACCATGAAAATAATTGATGAGTAATAAATATATGTTTTTAATTTCAGATCTGATTTAATGGTGAAGAAATTGAGATTTTATGCTAGGTTTATTGTTGTATGTTTATTACTAAAGAGAATGAAACTGGTTAAAGATTTAGTCAAGGTTTGTATGTTTTTCATTTTACTGGTTTACAGATAATAGCTGTGAAAAAATCTTGAGTTGTACCACGCAATGCAGAGTGGAAGCTAATGTCATAAAGAGAACCAAAGCTAGTAACCTGTTGTGATTAACATATATAAATAAATATTTAAATGTATATTGCATATGTAATTGTCATTTTTGTCTCGCCTGCGACGAAAGTCGCTGGATTTTGTCGCTGGAGGATAGACATATGTATGGGAATCCGGTGGCGGTGGCGGCGGCATAAACTCTTGACATCTTGCTTCATATATTTGTAAGCCCAAGCACTATGTCCATCAAATTTGGTACAGAGGTAGCTTATGATGAGTACTTGCCAGTCAGTCACCTTTCACCGGAACTTGGCCTCAATTTCACGGTCCAGCGACTACGATAAAGTTTTTGGGTTACGGCAGTTCCTCTGTAACTACGCATGGTAGGATGACAATATTTGGTGTATAGGTTGCTGATGACTAGTACATGACTGTCTGGTAGGTGTCACCTGACCTTGACCTCAATTTCACGGTCCAGCGACTACGTTAAAGTTTTTGGGTTACGACAGTTCCTCTGTAACTACGCATGGTAGGATGACAATATTTGGTGTATAGGTTGCTGGTGACTAGTAGCTACAATAATGTAGCTCCTTTTTTTAAAATTTTTTTATAGCTACAATAATGTAGCTCCTTTTTTTTAAATTTTTTTATGGACGGAGCTACAAAGCGGTCCCATTACTCGTAATGGAGCAGCCCGGGAGTGATTCACACCCGGGGGTTTTATGCATTTTATAAGCAATTTAACTGTTTCCCTGGTTTGCTACATACTTTTTTTATGTATTTGCAGTTTAACTGATATTTCCACAACACCGTATTCGTTAGTTTTATCACTTTATTCATAATCATGGCATTGTTGACAAAAATATGAATTCCGGAAGTGCATAATTTCGATAATATCGGAATCGATTTGGTAAAAAATGAAATTCCGGATGATTTCAGCTGCATTCATTTGCATTATGATTATGTCCCCTTATTACAAATTTTACCGATACGATTCCGAAATTCTACACTCCACAATTTTAATTATGTCAACAATGACACGATTACGAAAAAGTGTTAAAATTATTTAATTAGACATTGTAGACAAATCAGATGAACGGCGGAGGAAAGAAAACATATTTATTTAATAAAGACAAAGGTTAAATAGCGGAAAATATGTGTAAATCCCAAAAGTGTTTTTGCTCCATTACGAGTAATGGGACCTCTTTGTAGCTCCGTCCATAATAAAACAAAAGGAGCTACATTATTGTAGCTAGGTGACTAGTACATGACTGTCTGATAGGTGTCACCTGACCTTGACCCCAATTTCACGGTCCAGCGACTACGTTAAAGTTTTGGGGTTACGACAGTTCCTCTGTAACTATGCATGGTAGGATGACAATATTTGGTGTATAGGTTGCTGATGACTAGTACATGACTGTCTGGTAGGTGTCACCTGACCTTGACCTCAATTTCACGGTCCAGCGACTGTGTTAAAGTTTTTGGGTTACGATAGTTCCTCTGTAACTACGCATGGTAGGATGACAATATTTGGTATATAGGTTGCTGAATAATAGTACATGACTGTCTGGTAGGTTCCACCTGACCTTGACCTCAATTTCACGGTCCAGTGACTACATTAAAGTTTTTGGGTTACGGCTGTTCCCTGTAACTATGCAGGGTATGGTGACAATATTTTGTATACAGGCCGCTGCTGATATTTAATGCTATTTACGTAATGCTTATGACGAAATTTATTTTCGTTACTGATGCGGAATTCAGGCGAGACGTTTTTCTGTGTCCACACTTGTTTATAAGTGATATGGAAGTCTGCATTTGGCTGTATAAAATATGTTGTTTCTGCTATTGATAGTAATGATCACTGATTTTTTATTGTAAGGAATTACAAGCACAAATAGAGGATTACACATTAACTTATGAACCAGAAGATCAGATGGAATGGACGCTGGTAGTTGGAGAAATCAATGCATTTTTAGAGGTACTTAATAATATATGAGGAAACACTGATTGTTATATTCAGTTGTGTTCTAGTCGGTGATTGGATTTTGTTTAAATTTTAAGTTAGGTATTCTTTAACCATTTATAGCAAGCTCATTTTGTACTTGAAAAACATTGACTTCTAACTATTTAGTTAAAATTTTGATGCATCTTCCATCTGTAATATCTTGTTAGACTGCTTGCAAACAACTGTTGAGGCACTGGTTAGACTTTATCAAATATAAAGTAGTAAAGATTTCAAATAGAATATTGTTGTTGACTTGTATAAATGGAAGGCTATCCGTGAAAAAGTGTTACATAGTAAGATGTAAGTACCGACTAGAGGCATATGTAAAATGTTCAAATATTTATTTTTTACACAATAAGCTGTATAAAAAGTATAATGGAGGCATTTAACATTGAAAGGCATTTTTAAAGTCTGATAGTATTTTTGCTTTTTTCATTTTCCAGATGCCTTTGAAAACCAGTTTGAAAGTAGTTGTTGTCATGACAACTTAACAGGATTTTGTGTGTAACTATCTTCCAGATTCGTTTACTAGTTTTCATTTTGTTCTTGGAAGATTTCTCTTAAAAGCTGGATTTAAATTTTGTTATAAATTACATCTTTTATTTTTTTACAGTCAGACAATTTAATAGACATTAATGATGTGGATCCTAACTATTTCCTGCTGTCCCACCGACTAACACCATTGAACACCCCACCGTTAGACAAAACTACGCCAGTTTATCTGACGTTACAAGAAATAATTATTGTAGGAAATACAGCTGATCAGGTAATTAATGGTAGCTGTGTGTAGTAAAGTATGTTGTAGTATGTTATTTTTAGTGATGAATATTTAACAGATCAACTAACAAATATTTCCTTCCATTCAATCCCTGAGTGTAACAGTTTTATGATTTAATGCTTATGTCACTGTTTAATGTATAATTTCACATGTCAGATCACCAATTAAATGCCAGCAGATCTTCAGTGAAACTGTAAATTGCAAAATGATCAGCAAGGCAAAGTCTACAAATCAAACACTTTGTCCAAAATTAAAATGTCAGATGACTCTTTATAGGAGTTATACCCCTTTAATGACGATTTCAGACAAAACTCAGTTTTTGTGTAATAAATTCACACAGCTAGAGTAAAACTGTAAATTACTTAATTAACCTGAAGGACAAGGCCTACAAATCATTTAATTTTGCAGAAATTTTCTGAAGTCATTTTTAGTTTTTGCTCAGTAACTTAAAAGCTATAACATCTAGAGTAAAACTACAAATTTTCAAGATAGCTTGGTCATTTTTCTTCCAGTCGTCCAAGTGAGCAATTACAGGCTGCAGGGAGTCTGTAGTCAAAACAGATCTGATAGCATCTACATGTTTGTACATGTACCTGACAGAATGACTGATGAAATTAATCTTATGGTCATTGTTATTGAATTATATATGAATATCTTCCTCTGTTTATTAACATTTAACCAAAATGGTACAATATTATAATACCTATGTATAATGCTTACCTAGTTTGATCAGAGGACATTTTATGCAAAAAAGTAAGTATTATACACAACTAATTATACATATATTTGAATTTTCATGAAATTCTAAAATATACTTCATAATTGTTTATTGGCTGATATGCCCTTATTGATTTATAACCGAACATCTGTATTTAAAATTTGTATTCTGCCCTAATTTTCAGGTGAAATTTAGTGAGTTGACACTTGATATGTTCAGGGTGCTTCAAACATTAGAGAGAGAACCACAGGAAGATTTTACAGGGACACAGATATATGATGCCTCACCTGCCCCAGGCCGACCTCCCTTTGTAAGTGGACCTTCACCTGCCCCACACATACCTACCTTTGTAAGTAAAGTCTTGGATAAAAAGCTAATAGAAACATCAGTTTTATCATAAAAAAAGTTTTGTAACATTTATGATCAATATTTAAGTCACTCTGATAAAAAGTTAAAATGAATTATTAAATTTTACAGGAAAATGGTGACAAGAATTCCAAGAGAGACAACCCTCACAAATATCTACTTTACAAACCAACCTATAGTCAGCTGAATACATTTTTAGCATCTGGTTTTAAAGAACTTCCTCCAAATGGTGCCATGTTATTATATTTATCAGCAGACGGCAGCCCAGGAAATGCCAAGCATACAGATGATGGTGTGTATTTATGAGGAGTAATTTTGAATACAGTCAAGCCTCTATATAAAATGTGCTCATTTATCCTTAACATGTTAAAACATGTCGAAATAATCAATCTTATTCAGTGGAAAAAGAAACTACCCTTTAAGCATGTGATTCTTTATCTGGAGGTGTCTTTTATAACAGAAATGTCTTGTATAGAGGAACCTGTGATTTTTTAGAAAGTGATGCCCAATATAGACAGTGATTTGTAGTATATAGGGAAATTTTCTAATAACAATGTTGTATAACATGCACATAAATCAACCAAATACATACCAACTTCTCCATTTGAGGTTCAGCAAATCAACCAAATACATACCAACTTCTCCATTTGAGGTTCAGCAAACTGCAAACTGAAATATTTTTAGTAGGATGACATGCACAAGAAATTATTTAGGGTTATGGAATAGTTGATTTATTCAAAGTATACACACTCACTCAGTCCAAGATGATAATTTCTTAGAGTTGTATTGGAGTATTGATTTTGCCAGAAAAAGTTTTTAAAAATTTTCTTAACATTGGCCATATAATAATATACTCTAAAATTTGTAATAGGTTAGTTACAATTTATTTCTGCATCCCAACCACACAATACAGTAAGAAAATGTGTTTTCAGCACCATACAGATAAACTTATTGTTTTTGTATTGTTAACTGGATTTATATTGTTTTCAGCTGCCTTTGATCTGGGAGGAGTTATTTGTAACAGTAGAAAAGACGCAGACATTATCAATAAAAACAGACGACCTGCAATGTTGAAAGAAATGAATTGGTATGAATTGTAAAAGCTAGACTAAAATAAAGTGCAAATCTTGATATGGAAAAGAAGTATGAGAAATGTTTTTATTTTATATTCTTAAATACAATTTGAACTGAAATGAGCATGAAAACAGCATTTCTATCTGATTTCAGGGTAATGTAATCAAAGTTAAAAAGTAATATCCCTAGGAAAAATAGTTTATATTTTGGCTGAATTCATCTAGTACCATTATGGCATGGATAATCCTAGGCCTGTAATGATCTCCTGTGAACAATGTGTTAGATGCTCCTGACTACATCCTAAATTGTTGCATTTACAATATTAAAAACACAAATTTCTTACATTAGCCAAAACCACTTCATTTGAAATTTGAATTATGAGACTAATAATGATTGACATTCACAATATTTCTGTGTTTGAATTTCTGTTATACTGGGCATGTTTTTTCCTTTCAGTTTACACCCAGGAGACTTGTATCCCTACACAAGAAAACCGTTGTTTTTAATAGTTGATAGTGACAACAGTTCAGCATTTCAGGTAAGTTACCTACACATACAGTTAGATAATGTGCCTAATTTATTTATTTTAATGCCACGATGGTCTTGTTTCTGGTGGAAAATACCACAGCTCTCTATATAAATATTTGATTGGGGATGTTTAATGCTTAATAAAAACTGGACATCAGGATTTAGTTGAAAAATTGCTGGAAGTGGCATAAAACTCCATTTATATGCACAAATAATCCAAGTTATATAATGTTATTTCTTATGTAGATTTTTCTTTAATTGTAGAGTTTTCCTAACTTGTTTGGACAACCAGTTGTATGTTTTTTGTCACCAGAACAAGTTCCCCATGCCATGCAAGGTAAAGTTCAAAATTTAAATACTAAAATCTATAACATTTACCAATACATGTACTGTGGTTATTTTAATTTGAAAGTTATAATATTTATTAAAATATTATCTTAACTGTGCCTTCTCATGGGGGTGTTGGGTGAGGTTATAATGTGGAAAGCCTGACCTCGGACCATAGTGGAGAGTGCCATGCTTCTTTGATGTTAGACCCCATTTGTAGATTTAAAAAAGACTAGTTGCATTGTAGTAGCCAAATTCTCAGTCCCAACATAATGCTTAATAATGTTCTGTTGGCAGTCAAAATTTTCATCTCCCTGGTTTCTTACCATTTTCTCTGTTGATTTATTGCTGGTTAACTTGTTCTTGTCCTTTGTATAGCTGAAATACTGCTCACTGGACATAAAGCAACCAGTCAGTCAGTCAGTCTTAAAACCTAAATGTGAATTGTATGAATTTTATTTTTTCTTTGTTCTTTATCAGATAATGAATATTTAAATGTGTATACTAAGTCTCTTGTCCTGTAATATTGTATATATAGATATATATTGTATAAATATATATGATAGGAGCATCTGTTTTTTGTCAGAAATATATATGCATGTTATGTTATAATATATATGCACATGCTTAGCAGTGTCGACCACTCATATAATGTAAATGAAACTTGTGTGTAATGGCAGTCTCTGGCTCTATATTATACAACTGTCATGGCTGCTTTTGACTCTATAAGATGCAGCTGTCATGGCTATCTATATAAATAATAAACTTAATCAATGATTTGATTTAGACAGGCATTTTCCTTTATGCAAGCATGTTTTTTTTACAATTCTGTTTATAATATTCTGTTATAATGCATGTTTGTTTATTTTATAGCAGAAAATCAATGTATTATAGGTTTGTGAAAAGTTTGTTCATACCTTCTTGTCTGTCCTTGAACTTCTGTCTTTCTTTCTCTTTGTATCCTTCTGTTTGAAATTCAAGAACAAATAGTTTTGCTATGCCAGTCAATTAGTACTAGTTACTTTAAGACTGCAGTTGGTTAAAGATGGCCTGCTATTATTAGTTTTCTAGGATGGCATTTTTTTTAGTTTGAACTTTGAACTAGGCTCCACCAGATCAGGTTTGTTTGTAACAGTAGGTAAAAATGTTAGATGTTATTTTTGTTTAGAAGTCATATTTGCATAAACTTAACAATAAGATGTTACCACACTATAGAAGTTTGATGTCTCCTCAAGGTCAGATTTCCAGTAGTTTTACACCAAATATTTACTGTAATTAGTTTAAACATATTTTATTAATATAAATATCAATAATATGTACAAAATACATCATGCAAAGAATAACATACAGGATTCGGAAATAAGCATGTAAGCTTTTGTTAATCCATCTCCTTACAATTCCGATAAAATGTAATATCAAAACTATAAGCATGCTTGGGGAATGAATAGAAATAGAAAAAAGGATATGTAAATGTTGTCAGGAAGTGTAATCAATAAAAGAAACAGTCAATGTGACAATAATAAGTTAACATCGACAGGTTGGTTTAAATTAAGAGTATGTATGGTACTATAGCGAAGCTGATCGTACTTGAAACATTCAAAAAGAAAATGATAGGTTGATTCGACATGACCACATGTACTGTAATTAGCTCTGTATAATGCATGCTGATGTATGATGGGTGACCATTGACCAATCTAATGTTAACAAGTTGTTCAGGCTTTGACACACTTTTGCTACACTCGTCTACTATGATTAGATGATTTTTTAAGGAAACAAGGTGAGCATTAGACACAACTGATAACAGTACATTATAGTGACCAGGCAAAGTAGTTTGACCTTATGTCTGACATTTGGTCAGACACCATGATGAATTCCATCAGCCCCAAATCCAGGTTAGACAGACCGGTCAATTCAAATTCAATTTTTACAACAGTTTGGTCTTTAGCAGCTTTCGCAATTGTGATTATGAAAAGATAAGGATTGATAACTTGCCAACAGAAAATGAATATTTTTTCAGTGTTTTATTGAAAGTAAGATTGCCAACGGTAAATAGATTAGGAAAGAATCTTTTTTATAATGGGAAATGGAACTATGTATGTGCGAGGGTGTTTTCTAATTCCAGAATCAAAAACGGACATCGGAAATTTTTTCAGACTGAATGGGAAAAACATCAGAATGGTCTGTAGAACCAACAAATTTTACCATGTCTGAGTGACATTCACCATGTATAACACTACACTTTCTGTTCTGTAATTGGTTAATGTAAATTGTAGATGCTAAATTTTCCTTCAAAAATTAAGACTTGTATATTGAAAATCTAAGATACAAAAAATGTGAACAAGAGTAAAACTTAAGCATATGTATACAATGTAATGTATATTGCTTGTATAATATATTGGATGTAAGAACCATGTCGTTATACCAGTAAATTCTCTGTAAACCTTTATTATGACAAATATTGTATTATGAATATAACCATAAACTTCAAATCCATTTATTCTTGAATTTCACTAAGATGTTCCTCTCCAGTATGCATCCTCTTACTGGCGATCTCCATGGCAACATTTCTTAATTCCTGAACTTTAACATAGGTGCATCAGAAGTACGACATTAACATACTCTCCAAACTTTTCTCTATTGTGGTGAATGGCTTTCAACTCCCATTTTCTTTCTTTGTGTGTACCTGAAATAATTTAATCTGTAAAGACAAGTAGTGTCTGTTGGGAAACAACACAAGTTCTATTATTAATTGGTTAGTTTTCCATTGCAGACTGATATATTGCCATATCATGGCATTTGCAGAATTTGAGATCACATTATTTTTAAAGTCTTTTAACTCCAGCTGACAGTTTGTTGGTGAAGGCAAATGGTAGACATTTAATGCAAATTTTACCTCCGCCATGGGAGAGCTCCTAAACAATGTTGACCAGAAATTTATAGTTAATGTAGATGTATTATTAGAATATTGTAGACATCTAGCTTACTTTTAAATTTAAAATATTTTTTTATTTCAGGGAAAAGTATGTAGATTTTGTTTTATAGCTTATTAACCATGCTGTTATTGAAAAGATACAATTTCAGTTTTAAATGTAAACTTTTTATTTTGTTATATTTTACATGAATATAAAGTAAATTGAAGAAAGAGATCTTTACTTTCTATTTCTCTTTGTTGTTTGATGATTTTATTTTGAGGTTGATTGTTTCTTTCAAGATAATTTGTTGCTACTTGACATGAAGGGTGACATCACAACTTTTATTTTGTATGAGTTCTAAGATAGGAATGAAACTATCTTGAATAAAAATATATTTATTACAGATCTGATATATATTACATATAGTGTCAAATACTGATTGATAAGATCTTTTATAGCTATGAACAGTGCACTCTTGTTTCACCACATTTTAATCACACAGTGTGGCACTGAGATAGAGTGGTACATCAAGGGAGAACTTTGTTTGAAAACCTGAATACTTTTCTGGAAATTGAACTGTAAATTTTGTGGCAGTAAATGAAAGACCACCTATATATAGTTGTGGTGTAACAAGGAAGCACAGCATTTCATTGGCAATGATAATCGAGTTTATTGACAAGCAGTATTCATTATGTGTGTTTGCTGTACATGATGGAGTGTTTTCAGTATTACAACTCGACTGAATTTATATAACAGCCATATTTGTTTTTTTAGGGCCCCGCCACTTTGTGGCGGATGTCCTATAGTGATCAGTCTGTCCGTCCGTCCGTCCGTCCGTCCGTAACTAACGTGTCCGGGCTGTAACTTTTTTTATCTTTCGAGGTAGGCTTTTGATAGTTGGAATGTGGGTAGATAATATCAAGGCGATGTGTCGCATACCATGGTTGATCACCTTTGACCTTGAACTTTGACCTTAGGTCATATTATTGCTTTCTGAGTGACGAATTCATGCTCGGGCTGTAACTTTTTTTATCTTTTGAGGTAGGCTTTTGATATTTGGAATGTGGGTAGATAATATCAAGGCAATGTGTCGCATACCATGGCTGTTGACCTTTGACCTTGACCTTAAGGTCTGCGGGGCCCAAAGAGATGGGAATCATCTCACTGATATCTAGTTTTACCTATCTGAAGTTGCACATAAGTTCATGTTTTTATTATTGTTATTAGTATAACAGCAGTATTTGTGTTTTATGTGTGTTTTGTTGTATAGATTAATAGTGAACTTTTTAAGTAGTGCAACTGAATAACTGAATATATTTTAACAGCATTCTGTGTCTTTATGGCTTGAATTTGCTGTACATCTGGGAGTTTTGTTTGTCAAGTAATTTTGTCAGCTCATCTAAATGAAGTAAAGTAAAGTCATTAGTAGGTGTCACAACCTTGTGTTGAGACTGGTAGGGTCAAGTAATGAAAGTGAAAAATAAAAATTCCTTTTCCACAAACATTTCCAAACTTATTCTTTTCCACAAACATTTCTGTAAAATAAGATTTATAAGAATGATACCAATAAATACACTTTAAGATCAGCTGTTTAAGATTCTTGTTATAGTTAGTTTCATTGATTTTCCAAGAACTGATCAATTCAACCTTTGTATGTAATGTAAAGTGATTGGATGGTTGACATAATTCACATAGTCCAATCGGAATCAACATTACAACCAGTGTTGATTTAAAATAAGCTTACATTGGTTTTATTTATCTTTCAGATCAGAACCAGAAAGGAAAATTATTTACTTTGTTTTTACATTCTCCATTGATGGCTTTCTGTCTGGTCTGTAACTACATGTCTATTTCAATTGCAACCTGGGAGAAATGTCAGGCACAGGTCAACAAGTTTATGGCAGAGGCATCAAAGCTGTTTGTTAAATCTAGATCTATTGGTAAAAGTATTATTAACGTTATCAATTGTTTCATTATTTTGCAAGTATTCCTTAAAATTTGTATTCTAGTTTACAGATATCAGGCTACTTTTGATTGGCCATCACCAGTATATAATATCACCATGCAAACTGTACAAGCTTCTAGATTTAAGGACACCTTTTGTTGAGGTTCTCAACATCATACATGTAGCTCAGTTGAGCTCTTTATAAGTTTTAAGATTTCTCAGAGGAAAACATTTCACATCTATACCGATATTCAATCATATATTACATTTCACATCTGTACCGACAGTACAATGAATATTAAAACATTGCAATCTTTATACAACCATATTGTACTACAATGTCAAATGTTTACAGTAGTTTCCAGGTCGTTCTGCTGAATTGTGTGACCAGAACCTATCACATGATTTTTAGACTTGAATGTACAGTAAAACTTGCTTACACCAAACTCCATTCAAAGGACTAAAATTGTTACGTCCCTCCCAATAAAAATTGGGAGACAACTAGATTTTTGGTCTGTTTGTTCATGTCGTTTGTTTACCTTTGCATTGAAGTTTTTTTTTTTAACATGATGAAATCTCTTCAATGGTAAAATTCCGTAGTACACTTATAAAAAAAGGGGGGGGGGGTTTGAGGGGTTGCCTCATGTTAACCTTTTTATTGAAGCATTTTTTTATGAAGATGATCTCACATCTTCATGAAACTTGGTACACAGTTACAATTACAGTTACAACATGAAGTCTTTTAACTGGCAAAATTCAGGAGAGCTGTGCCAATATTTCATGTTTGTGGGAACTAAGAAAAAGGGAACAGGTAGAGTGTTTAACAATATGTGCAAAGTCGGAATTCCAGGGCCTTTGTGACCAAGTGTTTTTTATGGTTAGTCATTCTATAATTTTTACTGGCATATCTAATAACCTGAGGTTGTGAGTTCGAGCCTAACTCCAATCAAGATGTACTAGACTCCAACCTTAATTGTCATATGACTAATGTCAGGGTTCTCTCAGAGTTCTCCAGCTTCATCCCCTAATAGAAACTGGATGCAATGATATTGCTGAAAAATTGCTAAAAGTTGCATTAAGTCCAATTCAAACAAACAAACATTCCGATTTATTAATAGTTTGGCTTGGTCATGTTTCTCTGTATATATTTCTTTTACTCTTCACCTCTCAATATTGTGGTAGCCATGTTTATAATGCTTCATTGACAGATTATGTGGTGCATGCTATTTTTCGGTCAGTACAATAATGATTTTCTGTCCACAGATCATGCCTACATACAGTTTTTGGGAGATGATTTTCTCAGGCTTATAATGTTACGATTCGTCTTCTGTTACATTGTGCTTATTCTACACAGAGGATTTAAGGTAGGTGGACATCATTTATATTAATAGGAATGATGGAGGCAAGATTTCTGTACTCATGAAGACCAAAAGTTTGAAATAATTTTGAAGTCCAAAAATTTAAATTATTTTATAATGTGTATTTACAAAGAACACACAAAAACTAGATTTTGTTTAAAGGAACATACTGGTACCTCTTTAAAGGAACACACAAGCTTCATGGAACATAAAAACTGTTTCCATGAAAGGAAAACATAAACTGTATCCCTTAAAAGGAATGCATGAATTGGATTTGGTATTAATTTAAAGGAATAGACAAACTGGTAACCATTTAAAGGAACACTAAAACTGTATCCTTGTATTAAAAAACTTTGTCAGTACAAAGACAAACAACAAGTTTACTCAGAGATTAGACAAGCAATTACTATCAAGATGTAAAAATGCCTTCATAGACAAAACATAAAATTCAGACATTAATTTCCCAACCAACCTGGAGAGATAGAAGGCTGTTTCATTCTTCATCATACACACCCATCATGTTTAAATGGCTCAGAAAATCATCTCAGTTTGGGGGAAATAGAACAACAAAACTGTTTTCATGAAGTATTCCATAACAATTGTGTCATGCTCACCTTGTACAGTATTTATGGATAAGCTCATGATGTTATTACTGTAAACATTTTACACACCAAAATAGAAGACTGGTAAGACAATTTTGTAAAGTTAATGTGTATGCATTTGTATGTATATTGTCTTATTTTATTACAAAATTGTTAGAAAACACAATGTATGAACTTCTGGTCGGGCAATGTCCAGCTTATCTTTTTATACCCCCGCTCGACAGAGTCGGGGGTATATAGCGGTCCTCATGTCCGTCCGTCCGTTCGTCCGTCCACATTTGGTTTCCGGATGATAATTCAAAAAGTTTACATCCGATTTGAATGAAACTTTGGAATATTGTTATATATCAGGTTGGTAAGAAGCCTATCGATTTTGGGGGAAATCCGTCAAATTTCAAGGTCACAGTCCACGAAAAACGTTAGAAATTTTAACAAAAAAGTTGTTTCCGGACAATAACTCAAAAAGTTTACATCCCATTTCAATGAAACTTTGGGATATTGTCATATATCAGGTTGATAAGAAGCCTATCGATTTTGGGGGAAATCCGTCAAATTTCAAGGTCACAGTCCACGAAAAACGTTAGAAATTTTTACAAAAAAGTTGTTTCCGGATGATAACTCAAAAAGTTTGCATGTGATTTGAATGAAACTTTGGGATATTGTTATATATCAGGTTGGTAAGAAGCCTATCGATTTTGGGGGAAATCTGTCAAATTTCAAGGTCACAGTCCACGAAATTTTTACAAAAAGTTGTTTCTGGAAAATAACTCAAAAAGTTTTCATCCCATTTTAATGAAACTGTTAAATATTCTTATATATTTTGTTGGTAAGAAGCCTATTGATTTTGGTGAAAATCCATCCAATTTCAAGGTCACAATCCACGAAAAACGTTAGAAATTTTCACAAAAGCGGGGGTATCAGCGATCGCTAGATTGACTTTGTCTAGTTATAATTGGACATGTATCATAAATATAACACCTTCATTGTCATTCAGTTTAAGATGTTCTGTTCAGAGATCATTATTTACATTATGGACATGTGTTTTGTATGATGTGTGGTAATTACATAATCTTATAAAACTTAATTAACCTATTTTAGGCCTCATGGCTGGATCCCTAAGTAGATACCAACCACCCCAGCAAGTCATATATACACATGTAATATCTCTCCTTAATACTGTGATTTAAAGAGAGCAACTTTGTGCTTTTTTGTCTTTCCCTGTCATCAAAGGTGCGAAAATTCAACACATCAGTTGGACAAAACACAAAAATTAAATACCACAAAATAAAATGCATGTCTTTCGAGAGGATAAAAAACCAAAGTAACCCCATTTAGGGTATATAACGGAACATACTGTTACATTTTAAGAACTGCACAGCAGTATAGTCAACTATAGAACTTAAATTAGTTCTTTCAATTGCTTTTCTTTGTATTGAAGATCTAAGGGGTCATTTAAGATATCAACTTCAATTGCATACAACTGCTACAGTGAATACAAAACTTCCTCTGTCATGTTAACTCTTATGTGACTTGTGGTGCTCAGCTCTTACATTTTCCAGCACGGACAGTCAAAAAGGAAGCATTCAAGATTGTGAGAAATAAAATGGCATCTTTATCTTTTTCTTTTTATATTAAAATTGAATGAGGTTCAGTTTGTTGTCTCGCCTGCGACGAAAGTCGCTGGAGGCGAGACATATGTATGGGAATACGCCGGCGGCGGCATAAACACTTGACATCTTGCTTCATATCTTTGTAAGTCCAAGCCCTAGGTCCATCAAATTTGGTCCAGAGGTAGCTTATGATGAGTACTTGCCAGTCAGTCACCTGTCACCTGACCTTGACCTCAATTTCACGGTCCAGTGACTACGTTAAAGTTTTTGGGTTACGACAGTTCCTCTGTAACTATGCATGGTAGGATGACAATATTTGGTGTATAGGTTGCTAATGACTAGTACATGACTGTCTGGTAGGTGTCACCTGACCTTGACCTCAATTTCACGGTCCAGCGACTACGTTAAAGTTTAGGGGTTACGATAGTTCCTCTGTAACTACGCATGGTAGGATGACAATATTTGGTATATAGGTTGCTGATTAATAGTACATGACTGTCTGGTAGGTTCCACCTGACCTTGACCTCAATTTCACGGTCCAGCGACTACGTTAAAGTTTTTGTATTAGGACAGTTCCTCTGTAACTATGCATAGTATGGTGACAATATTTGGTATACAGGCCGCTGCTCATAATTAATGCTATTAACGTAATGCTTATGACGAAATTTATTTTCGTTACTGATGCGGAATTCAGGCGAGACGTTTTTCTGTGTCCACACTTGTGTATGTATATATGTTTGTTGTAGAATAAAAATAATCACATGAATCGTCAACTTTTCTTCAAAAATCTTCTCCTCCAAAACCACTGAAGGGATTGCTTTGAAACTTTGCATACATCATCAGTACAATGCCCTCTACCAAGTTTGCCCAAATCATGGCCTCAGACCAACCAACATGGCCGCCATGGCTAAAAATAGAACAGAGGGGTCAAAGTACAGTTTTTTTATTATAGTTCAAAAAGTATAAGAGATACAGGAAAACCGAAGAGACATTCCTTCTTCAGCATCTAAAGCTCTACAAAACACACCATTGGGTCAAAGTTGTATGATGACTCCTTGTAGGAGTTATTGCCCTTTAATTGTCAAAATTGATGATTTTTGCCATTTTTGCCTCAAAATCTTGAAAATTATTAGAACTAGAGAAAAAGTTAGCATTGCTTAATTGTTCTGCTCTATGAGGGCTACAAAAATGACTTTAGGGTCAAAATTATCTGATTAACCGTTTAAGAGTTATTCCCCTTGAACTGTTTTTTTTTTAATCGGTTTTAATTGATTTTTTAAAATCTTCTCCTCTGAAACAACTGAAAGTACTGCTTTGAATCTTTGTACACATCATCTGTCAAATGTCCTCAACCATGTTTGCACCAACCATGGCTGCAGATTAACCAACATGGCCACCATGGCTAAAAATAGGATGGGGGGGGGGCGGTAAAATACAGTTTTTGGCTTATATTTAAAAAAGTGTAACAGATACAGGAAAACCAAACAGACATGCCTTCATCTGCATCAAAAGCTCTACGAAACACTCCATTGGGTTGAAGTTGTATGATGACTCCTTATAGGAGTTATTGCCCTTTAATTGTCGAAATTGATTATTTTTGACATCTTTGCCTCAAAATCTTGAAAATTATTAGAACTAGAGAACAAGTTACCATTGCTTAATTGTTCTGCTCTATGAGGGCTACAAAAATGACTTTAGGGTCAAGATTGTCTGATTAACCGTTTAAGAGTTATTCCCCTTGAACTGTTTTTTTTAATCGGTTTTAATTGATTTTTTAAAATCTTCTCCTCTGAAACAACTGAAAGTACTGCTTTGAAACTTTGTACACATCATCTGTCAAATGTCCTCAACCAAGTTTGCACCTACCATGGCTGCAGATTAACCAACATGGCCACCATGGCTAAAAATAGGATTGGGGAGGGGGGCGGTAAAATACAGTTGTTGGCTTATATTTAAAAAAGTGTAACAGATACAGGAAAACCAAAGAGACATGCCTTCATCTGCATCAAAAGCTCTACGAAACACTCCATTGGGTTGAAGTTTTATGATGACTTCTTATAGGAGTTATTGCCCTTTAATTGTCGAAATTGATTATTTTTGACATTTTTACCTCAAAATCTTGAAAATTATTAGAACTAGAGAAAAAGTTAGCATCGCTTAATTGTTCTGCTCTATGAGCACTACAAAAATGACTTTAGGGTCAAGATTGTCTGATGAACCGTTTAGGAATTATTCTCCTTGAACATTTTTTTAATCAATTTAACTTTATTTTAAAAAATCTTCTCCTCTTAAACCAATGAAAGGTCTGCTTTGAAACATTGCACACATCATCTTTAGGATGTCCTCTACCAAAATTGTGCAAATCATGACACCTGACTACCTACATAGCTACATTGGATTAAAATAGAAAAAATGAAAAAAAGGGGGGGAGGGTTGAGAGAGTTTTCAACTGATAGTTAAAAAAGTATAACAGGTACAGCAAATTTGAAGTGAACCTCCCTTCTCCCTCTAACCATCAAAAGATCCTCCTTATAGGAGTTATTTCCCTTAAAAGGTCAAAATTAATGATTTTTGCAGAAGTGTTGGGCAATTCCTTATAGCCAAGCAAAGCTGAATAAAAAAGGGTTGTTTGGTTTCAGGTTCAGGTGAGCGATACAGGCTCCTGGGAGCCTCTAGTTTTCATACCAAATGTTTCACCCTCTTACAATGACTGTTGTTGTATATTTGAATTTATTTACAGGGCCCAAGTTACTACCCAATGTCACACCCTCCCTTGCCTACAGAAGAAATACTAGAACATCCAACACTGTGTAAAATTGTACTGGATCTGGCCACACTGTTGGACTGTAGACATGTCATGTCGGAACCAGGGGAAGGAGACCTCCATGCGGCAACGTAGTGGTTTATAGTTTTAACATTCCATGTGTTCTAATGTCAAATTTGTCTCAATGCAGAACTCCAAAGCTTACAGCAGGTTTTTTGTAACTTAATGATTGTGTGAAAAATTTGACTTTTTAGAGAAACTATTTTTTGTGCCATTTACAAGTTTCCCACCACATTATAGATAGTTTGTATTCAAGTGACTCTCATTATGTCAGTATTCAGTTTGTTTTAGATGCACATAGTTAATTTTAATGCAGAATAGGACAGACAACTGTTTTCATTAATGGCTAAAACACTATTTCGTGTTCTGAGTTTACCAAGTAATATTTATTAAGTATTTGAACATAAACATAAAGATATATTGATTGGTTTAACAAATCAGATTTTGATCTCCACCCTGCACATTTGTTAAGTGTGAGGTGAGATTTTACCTTATCTGAATTCTGCTTATAAGAACAGAAAAAACCTGTCATATTTAAGGATGGAATTAGGACATCTGTGTTGGAGATGTGTATGAACATTCGCATTAAAAAAAAATGTACTACTAATAATGATATTGAACATAGTAGTAGTTTGTACAATTCAGAATACTGATGTTTTCTCCAATGCTCCGTTTTATTAGGTGAATACTGTATATACTTAGTTTGTTGGTTGAGAAAAAATTGCTTTAACAATGTCATGGTGTTCTCACTGGCTCTGGGTAGAATTTGATATAATCTGAATTCATGGTTAGCCTGTTCTTACAACATCAGTGAAAATTGGTATCAAATAAAACTGAATCCACATTTCTCACATTAGTTTCAAGTTTAATTAGTGAATATTAGATAAGAGGATTAGGAACAGATTTTACTCTGGTCAATCTAGTTTGTGATGATGCTTATATAATGGCTGTTTTAAATTGTCTATTTATGTCTGTTAAGTTATGTCTCTTGTTAAGTTATGTCCCTTTAATTTTAGTTTTACTGATTAATGACTGTTGATGTCATTTTCAGTGGGAAAAAATGGTTTAAGAAGCTTATTAATTACCAGTTAATTTTAGGTTTACTCAGTTAAATCACAAATTGACTTGCAGCAGTTGTACTAAAGTTAACAACAAATTTAACAGCAGTACTGTGACGAAATACTGTACTTGTTATCTTAGTAATGATACTGTCTCAGAAAAGTAGCCATATTAAGTAATAGACTCATGATTACTTGCTATGCAGTTTGTTAAGAACTTTATGAAACTTTTAAAAATCACTTGTATTTACTTTGAAAGACTACTTAGCCTTGTTTAAAACCTAAAAATAAATCCCAGGTTATCATTGTTGATGTACTTTGTGATATTGTTTTTTCTTTTTTTTTCCTTATACATTATTTTTTTATATATATTAGCTTTACAAGTGTGAAATATATGTGTGTGTTTGTGTGTGTGTGTGTGTGTGTATTTTAATATTTTTTTCACTTGAAAAATGTTTCCTTTGCCATTTAGAACAAGATTCAGTTTTTTCTTTTAATTCTGAAAGTTTTTGTGAAAAAGGGAGGTAATTCGTATGGTTTGAGATAGTCTCCCTTTTGTAAGATGGTGATTGTGCTTTATCTAATGTTCTTTTTTTAATGGGTGCTGGCTTGTACTTTCTGTGAGATTTGAAGAAAAACATTTGTTATAAACATTAGCAACATTATAGTTTTTAATATAATCACTAGCATATTTTGATAGACTTTTTTTTCTTCT
Organism: Limnoperna fortunei; assembly: GCA_944474755.1. Lineage (NCBI taxonomy): Eukaryota > Metazoa > Mollusca > Bivalvia > Mytilida > Modiolidae > Limnoperna > Limnoperna fortunei. The sequence continues at coordinate 46,659,610 of OX104114.1, read as the reverse complement.
ATTACTTACCTACATTGTAGATTGTAGATGTAAATTCTAGTTAGAATCTATGAATTCAAAAAGTTATAATATTAAATCAAGTGAGATGTGTTTTACAAAGATGTATTAATAGGTATGACACATGGCTCCACTACCGCGAACTCTTTGAAATACGATGACAACAGCGACTCTCGACAAAATTTGAACCACGCGTCACGGTAAATATGTCAAACGTTCGCGGCGCTACATTTCATTTGGGCTACAGTTAGAGAATCGATAAATGTAAGTTGTTTTCATTGGAAATTGGCCAATTTTGTGTCTGAAGACCACTTGTTCATTTCACATCATATATTTTAATAAATAGTTTGAAATGTTGTCAAAAACGTCCATCGAAAATTCAGCTGTTATTCTTAACTCATAATGTTTGTCCAACATCAAAATGACGTCAAGTGTCATACCTAGTATTAAGCAGTCTAATGTATCTGGAACATTTATGAATGTTTGTTGTGATTTTGTAATTTTGTTACTGGAATGTTAGTTGTGTGTGTTTGTGCAGCAAGTTTTAATGAATAACACAGCATTTAAATTCTGAATTTAATAAATTAATTGTAGATTTGACTATTGGTGACTTGCCATAGATTATCAATTGTCTCCCTTGCCATCTTTTTGCTTCTAGTCACAAAAATGTTGTAATTATTTATCATGTATGTAGAGGTTGTAACTATGGTAACCAGTCTATTCTGTATAATAAGGAACAGTAGTTTTGCACACTTTTAAAGTAATCAAAATAGGCAACATGATTCATACTCATATTCATAATCAGATACCTGTCTACATAATATTGGGTGAATATACAGGTAAATTTGTGATCACTTAATATGAAGATAATTTTTTCCGCTTAACAAAGTTCACAAAATAAAAAGGGTGTTAAATGAGCTCCTACCTCGTCTTGTTTGATATTCTAAAATAAGCATTTCAGCTTGTTTGGACCAAAGTTCTGTATGAACATTGCTGTTATTGGTTCCCATCTTTGTAACTATTAAAATTTTAAAATATTTTCGTCTCTTAAATGCCATGGTAACTGTTACAATATAAACAAAGCTTAACAAGGATGATCCTCAGAAGATCCACAAAATAGCTGTGTCCTCCTAAAATAATAAAGAGAAATATTATGTATTTTAAGAGTTTTATTTAAATAACTACTTTTACAAACTATGCAAAATTAAACAGTTTAAGATAATTAAAAAAAAAAATCTTTTTCTTTAGAACTGCAAGGTCTGGAGGAACAAAATTGACAAGCAGATTGGGTTCATCCCATATCTGGTAGCCATGCCTTCCATCTAGGGGTAGCTAAACAGTCTAGATTTGTCAAACATCTGCTCAGACCTGAGCTCAAATGTAAGGCAGTTGTTTATTGTATTTATGTTGTTCCAACTATTGTGCTTAAATAATAGTACATGTATGTGTCGGTCAAAGTCATATAAATACCCAATACCAGGTTGAAGCACAACTACTTTTATTGTTTGTGTGAAACTGAAATTTTTTCTTGTAATTTTAACCTTGTAAATTGATTGATATTATTTGTTATGTTTTGGGACCAAAAGTATATTAAAAAATAATAAATATAAATGAAACTTTTAGGAATTTTTATGAAAATTTTTCACAGAAATTCAATTAAAATAGTAAAAACTACTTACTTATGTACCAGTTTGTTGATGTTTGATTTTATATGCTTATGTTAGTTGTGTTGGTATGCTACAGTACCTTGTTACTATTTATTTTTATTTTGTTCTACATGTGAAAATGTACTTTTATTTTACATGTTGAGCATTTGCTCATATTGTCATTTATATTATTAAATGCACACAAAAAACAATCAAAAAGAAAAAATGTGTTATGTTGTTTTATACAAGTATTTATTTCTTGGGACTTGGAATAAGTTGTAATTGTCCTTGAGATTCAGAGGATTCCAAAGAAAGCTCTAATCTCTGAAACTAATTGGTTATGTGTATTGTGTTTGATTTAAATCCAATACAGCTTTGTCATGTAATCTTACACAGTGGACAGAGCTAAATGCTGATTATAGAATTGTGGTGTTCAAGACCAATCACCAATATTGTCATCTGAATATTATACAGGTAGTACATCATAGTGAGGTTCAAATTTCACATTTGTCATGCAGAGGTTGTCTTCTGTATCCACAGTTAGAATTTGTGGGGTACTATCTGGCCATATATTCTGTCCTTGTTACAACCTTGGATGCATCTATACAATCAAAATTGTTTTTAAATAAGCATTTTAATTAAAAACTTAAAATTCAAAAGGGAACAATGTATATAAATTTCTATTTTATAAATGCTAAATATTATGTTGATTACAAATTGAACTGTAGCCTCTGCATGTACATACGTTGAAATCTGCTTGTAGACCAAAGGACCAATGTGAACTAAACTTGGTATGGATTATTCTATTCTTGGATATTTTTTGGATGGTCCTAATTAACAAAAATAAAAAGGAAATGGACCGGCCAACAATGGTCGAAAGTAAAGGAGAAAATCAAAATTCCGCATTCAATCAAAGATTCGACACAAAGCAGAACAAAACCATTTAAGCACCTGAGTGCTCAGGACGTGGTAACAATACCTGCCTAGAATTCTCAGTTGTCGGCTGTGATCCAATTGAAGTAGGATTGCCAGTTTTTCCTACCGCAGGTCAGGGGTTTTCTCCGGGTACTCCAGCTTCCTCCCCAATAAAAACTGGACGCCATGATATAGCTGAAAATGGAGTTAAACATCATTTAAACAAACAAACAATTTGAAGTAGTTAATAGTTAATAAGTGCCCGGTCTAGACAAAGGGAATAAAGATGATAAGATCTAGAATGACGTACGAGTTGCGAAGTGTAAACTCGATGCTACTTAAAACGAGAAGTCGAAGGTTACAGAGTTGACGTCATCACGTTGTCGAGTCTATATAGTTTTTTCTTCGGAGTGTATTTTGAGAAGGCCCAAGTAAGAAGCCGACGAATGTATAGAGGGTGGTATCTTTTGTCAAACTCGCTTGTTAGATTACACGCCCAGTCACGGAACTTAGTTGTTTTTCAGTGATAGCGGACGGTGAAATTGCAGATCTGTGTCAGTGTTTTTTCTTTTTAAATTATATTATACAGCCTCAACCTGCAAGCAAGATGACTGCCATGTACAATTTTTCTACAAAATGAGCTCAAATTGAAGTTGTTTACCATGTGTTGCAATTTTTAAAGAAAAAAAAAGAAATGATACTTTTGCTGAATGTGCAAATAAGTCCTAAAATCAAGCTAACTTTCACCTTTCTCGAAAGAAATTGCCTTTTTCTAGAGGTAAGAAATTTTAATTATAAAACTTCGTCTACTAATATACATTTTGTAACAGGAAAAAATGTAGTTTCTTGAATATTTACGAAATTCGTCGGCCAAGGTTATTTAAAAGTTGTGTTCAAAATCAAAACAGTAAATGTTATACATTGACTAGAATGCTGGTATCGGAATGCAGGTTAACACGAAGCTCTTCTGACAATTGGTCAACTCGAGTCGACGTCATTCTTCAATGGAACTGACGTAACAAAGCTAGATGCCATTATTGAATAGGAATACGAAAATGCCTTGGCCAATAACCAACGTCACAGTCGTTTTTCATTGTTTCAGAAGTTTTCAAATATAGCTCATGAAATATAAGCAAATGTTACAGCTTTAGGATATTACGGAAGCCGATAAGGGTCATTTGAAAAAAATGTAATTACGACACATGTCATAATAACGACATAGCTATGTCGTAATAACGACATAACGACATAGCAAGTCGTAATTACGACATAGCATATCAAGATAAAGATTAATAATAATACCACCGAAACGAAATGCCTATGTCTTGACTTTTCGGTCGCTGTTGAGACTATAGGACCGGTATGAGACAATAACTATAGGACAAGGATACCTTGATTATAAGTAATTACAAAAGATTACAATGCGAATTTTTGATTGTTCATTTTGTGAAATTAAATAATATCCAGTTCGGCTTGTCCCCTATGTATTTTCTATAAAACGTATAGACTTGTAAATAGTTTGGGTTTGCACCATGTGTATAAATTACCGAGTGAAGCATTATATCTAGTTGTGGCTTTGTGTGTCCCGTACATATTTACTGTATAATTGATCCTTATATATAGTTGGGCTTTATTTGTCCCGTACGTATTTACTATATAAAAGATCCTTATATATAGTTGTGCTTTATTTGTCCCGTACGTATTTACTATAGAATAGATTTTATATCAAGTTTAGAACATGTATTCTTATTAATAAGGTAACACTATCAAATGACAATTAAGCTTCATTTGTATTATGTTTGAATGTTGTGTATGCTATTATAGCCTTGGTCCTGTTGGGTGTAAGTTTGCGATAAAGGTATACAACAATGATATCGTATCAACCCTTTACAAAAGAAGTGAAAAATAATCACCTTGACACAATTTTTCCACTTATTAAAAGTGACAGTAGGATGATACCTCTTTGAACACAGATTAGTTTATTACTTAAACGTTATCTTAACTTTATATGCACTTGTCTATATAGGTCAGGTAGGGTGGACATGCCTAACAGCCGATCAACAATCCAGCCTTGCCGTTCAGTATATAGTACCAATGTGATATGTTTGTCCTGCATACTAACTGCTTATGTGGCATTATATTTACAACAAACATGTTATGAATCCGGTATTGGGAAGTCTTGATTGTTTTTTTTTTATTTGCTATGCTAGAATATTCACGAATTTATTTATTGTCTGTTAAACTTGTTCCCGTCCTTAATATATCGAAATACTTCCAGCTGAACGTCAATCAATCAATCAATCAATCAATCAATCAATCAATCAATCAATCAATCAATCAATCAATCAATCAATAATTCAATCAATCAATCAATCAATCAATCAATCAAGTACAATGTATTTGCGCTCGGATATGTTTATCTCACATCAATAGCCATATTATCTTTTAAACAGTGGTTTTGTAAACCACAAGAAATGATATGTACACAAGTTACAGCAATTATTTATTTTTATTAAAATTTAAATTCACGATGTTAACATTCTTGGTGAAAAAATTTGAATAAAACACTGTAACAATAGTTTCTATTCTGGTATGTTTCCATTTCGTTGATAAACTCGGATCAATTACATTTTAATAGGCTCCAGTGTGATAACTTTTGAAAAAAAATTTTAAAATATGAATTTTGATTTCCTATCAACCATAACGAATACGCCTAAAGATTCGTGAAATCAGTCAAACTTTAAATGCCTCGATAAGTTTTCATAAAAGGTATGATAAGCACACATACTGCTACACAGTTTGTTTTGACTGGTACACTATACATTATGCATGGAGGAAGGTAATTCGGAGAAAGCACATAAAATACATGTTGGACAGGGAACTGAAATGTCTGCCGATACCAAAAAGTCGCTGGACACTCCACAGACAAATAGTACCGTTTTGTTAGTGGTGATTGTCGCTTCTGCAGCAATTACGGCCGGTGTATGGTTTCAGACACATAAACTGGGCGTGGAAGTTAAAAATTTGGTTGAAATCATGCAGAGCATACAATTTGGAACCAAAACTGCACCACAGGGACAGCCAGGTATGTTGGCTTAGTACAGTTTAAATGCCCTTTGCATTTATGATTGAGTGACGCAGTTATTCATAATTAGTTTGAACAAACTCTATAATGTATACACTAAATTCAATTAATCTTACAGTTTTCCTACCGAAGGTCCGGGTTTTCTCCGGGTACTCCGGCTTCCTCCTGCTGAAAAATTGCTGAAAGTGGCGTTAAACAATATTCAAACAAACAAACAAACAATTAATCTTATAATCAAGGTGGTGGCCTCCTTGGCCGAGGGGTTAATATCGGTCACGTACTATTGATCAACGGCGTGTTCGAGTCCGAATGTGGGTTAGGTGGGCTTGATTTAACCTTCACTGACGAGGTAACTTGACACCACAATATATATGAAAAATTGAAATAATCTTTTCCAATATTTAATTGCATTTGTCTTTTTTCCGGAATATGTATTAAGTAACTTTTTAATCATACACACTGCATTTATTGACCCGTTCCGAGCTTCACTCTGTTTAATAACTAGCCACACTAAAAATTGAGAATTAAAACGAGAAAATCTGACAAGCAGGCCTTTTTACATTAGCCACTTCCTTCAAATCAAGTCAAAGTTTGTTGTTTGTTTGTCTATTGTGATCACTTGCCTGTCAACACTGAGGTTGCGGGTTTGAGCCCTTACTGCGGACAGGGTGTGCTCGACTTCAACCTTAATTGTTTTCACCAGGTACTCTTCCCATAATAAGAACTGGACGCCATGATATAGGTGAAAAATACCGAAATCCATTGGCGTTTAAACTCATTTAAACATACACACGTAGGTTGCTAATCTCTTTTGTTTTCCTAATATTTTCGATCATTTTTTTCAGTGGAGTAGTTTTTAAACATTAAATTATCTTTTTCCATATTTATAGTTGGCGACGATTTGCCACGAGATTGTTTTGACATACAGATGATGGGAGAGGAAAAATCTGGTTTATACAAAATCTACCCAGGAGGGATAAAGGGTGGAGTAGATGTCTATTGTGACATGAGCTCTGACGGTGGTGGATGGCTTGTAAGTTTCTTAAATTCAAATATCCCAACAGTGGGGAAACATGCCAATGCCATTTTTTACCACACTAAAGTATTTTCTTGCTGGAAATTCACATTTGTTTCACTTAAATAAATAAAATAAAACACTACAGAAGAAACAAAATAGGGACTTCGATTTCTTCACATATTAGTAAAAACCTTATGTATTGATTGTTTTGGTCGATTTTGATTGGATAATGCTCACATTTGAGGAATAAATTCTCGATAATTTGCTTGATTATTGCTTTAAGGTATTTCCATTATAATCCAGATACCAGTCGGATTGGTTGTTGAATGTAAATAGTATCATCATATATATTCTTTTTATTGGTCCGGACTAACGCGTCGCCAGCCAAACTAAATGTGCGGCAGTAAAATCATCGCTTGACGTCGGACAGTAAATAGTAAAACGAAAATATTATGCCTAAAAAAAATATCAAATTTTTGTATTCAAATTTAGTATTTGTTAAAAACAGATCCGCAGAAATTAAATTGAAACGTTGGTAAAATCATGACTAAAATACATATAAGAAATATATAGTGCTTAGATAATACAAGCATATGTTGATAAGCAAATTTAAACCACATCTTTATAGGTAGTACAAAGACGTATGGATGGATCTGTAGACTTCACTAAAGACTGGGATTCTTACGTTAAAGGGTTTGGAGATTTAAACGGCGAATTTTGGTTAGGTAAATACCATATTTTCTAGAGACAATCTGAAATATTCGATACGATGTTTAATATCAGCAAGCTACATGTGTGAATAATAAGTGTGGAGAGTCTAAATAAAGAAATGCGACTACCCATCCTTATGTACAGTACACTTAGACAATAGTCTTACAGTACGGGACAAAGAGTAAAAAACGTAAGATTTGATAAACGGTCATAAGCCACTTTGATAGACGGACAAAACTCCTTATTGTATGTAATAAACAAATTTAAGCCTTGCAGACACCGATAAACATCGTATTGGTATGTGATAAACAACTACACGACGAACGAGCACTTAATAAACAATTTTAAGTCTTGAAAACCACACGACTTACGTGTACGTGATAAACATAAACAACCACACGACGTAATAAACAGACTTACGGGTACGTAATAAACAATTTTAAGCCTTGGACACCACACGACTTATGGTACTCGATAAACAACCACAAGACGAACGGAGACGTAATAAACAGATTTACGGGTACGTAATAAACAATTTAAGCCTTGGGAACCACATGTCTTACGGGTAAGTGATAAACAACTAAACGACGAACGGGTACGTAATAAACAGACTTACGGGTAGATAAACAATTTTAAGCCTTGCAGACACATGATAAACAGACACACGACTTACGGGTGTGTGATAAACAACCATGTGACTTACGGATATGTGATAAACAACCACTCGGCTTACGGGTGTTTAATAAACAGACTTACGGGTACGTGTTAGACAATTTGAAGCTTGTGGACATGTTCTTAACAACCACACGACTTACGGGTGTGTAATAATCTGACTTATGGGTAAGTAATAAACCATTTTACGCCTCCGGACGCCTGATTAATAACCATTAACCTTGCAGACAAGCGATAAACAGCCATACGCCTTATAAACGTACAAACAGTAATAATCAACAGTAACTCGCTTTAATGCTACAAGAAAAACAGTCATAGGTTTTGCAGACTGGTGATAAAAGTCATAAGGAGGCTCGATAAACAGTCATAGTTGTATAAACATGTATTCATTAAAGAGGCCCTTGTCTTGCCGCGCGTGACAAACAGTCATAACGAAAAGTATCAAACAGTATTGTAGGCCCGAACCAACATATCAGCAGCTAAAATATTTAAATTATCAAATTTAAAAATGTCAAATTTCTGTTTTAGGTAACGAACTGCTGCATGTCATAACGAAGCAGGGTTGGTACCAGTTACGTGTCGATATGTCAGACTTCGAGGGTAACAGTAGATACGCTAAATATATGATATTTGCAGTTGGAAATGTCGCCAGTGGTTATCAACTTAGAATATCTGGTTATTCTGGGGATGCCGGTTAGTACGAATTGCATTGAATTAAAAATATATGTATTTGTAATTATAGTGAAAAAGATTATACATTGTCAACAACACAAAAATTCCATGCAAACTATTTCAAGAAACGGCATTCAAAAACAAGTTGCTTTTTTTACTTGAAAAACATCAAACTGACAGACGAATCAAGCTAGAACTCGCAGCAATTGTCTGGGGATGTATTCAATCAGTCACATGTAATGTCCTTGACAACAGAAGTGAGTATCTCATTTATCATATACATCAGATATAATATACAGATTTTTTTTTCATGGAATTTTATTCTATATACATAAAGAAAGATATATATATATATATAGTTACCTGCTGAAGCACATGTAGTTTGGTACTTTTACTTGTCTACTAGTATTTAACCCTGGTTTGGTAATTTATGGCAAGATGGCTTGCCATGGTGGCAGTTTGATAGTGAAACCCACGAGTATATAGAAGGCTACCATTTTTTATATCAGTAAATAAAATAAATTATTATTTTGTTACAGGTAATTCTTTGGAGCCGCATAATAACATGAAGTTTTCTACCCAAGATGTCGACAATGACAATGCAGGCGGGTCGTGTGCAAAATCATTCAAGGGTGGTTTTTGGTACAATAACTGCCATTTTGCAAATCCGACTGGAGAATATCTAAAGGGCGAACATGAGACTGTAGCTGTGGGGGTTAATTGGTTCCACTGGAAAGGATATAAATACTCATTAAAAACAATTGACATGAAAATAAAACCTTTATAAGGAAGACATTTATACATATGTTTTTTTTTAAATAATGATTAGAATGATTTTAGTTGACCAAAACGAGGCTATCTGAAGTACAAGAACAACATGTTTTCTAAAAAAGAAATATTTAGTAATGAATCTTGCGCACCAATTCTGTAAATTTATATATCTATAATCCCACTCACACAATACTACACATTTCTAATTTCAGTTTTAATTTACTGAATCTATAGTTTCTTGACCATGTTGAATGTGTAGACACCGCAGAAATGGTAAATTGGTCTAGCAGTTGTATTAAAAATCTTATCTTAAACTGAGCTAATCGGTTAGTCACACATAATAATGAAAGCAGTGCAGGACATCTTGAGGTCTGGATCTCTTTCCCATTGTAACAGCATTAAAACATTTGATTTTTCGACACTCTATACGGCCATCCCTCATACGCAGCTTAAAACCAGACTTAAACATCTTATAAAACGCTGCTTTTTCAAGAAAAACGGAAAGAGACGATATAAATACCTGGTAATTAGTCGTGACAGAACTTACTTCGTCATCAATGACTCTAAATCTAATACTAAATATACTGAAGACCAAATCTGTCATATGTTATATTTTTTGATTGACAACATATTCGTCATGTTTGAAGGACATGTTTTTCAACAGACTGTTGGTATTCCAATGGGTACTAATTGTGCTCCTCTCCTCGCCCACCTGTTTTTGTACTCTTATGAGGCTGAATTCATAGAACCCCTACTGAAGAAGAAAGAAAAGACACTGGCCCAGACCTTTAATTTAACATTTCGCTATATTAATGATGTTTTGTCTCTCAACAGTGCTAAATTTGGTGACTATTTACATTCAATTTACCCTAGCGAGCTTGAAATTAGAGACACCACCAATACACTAAGGTCAGCCTCTTACTTAGACCTACTTCTAGAAATAGACTCAGGAAAACTACAAACTAGACTCTATATATGACTTCAATTTTCCAATTGTCAACTTCCTGTTCATCGACAGCAACATTCCAGCAGCTCCAGTGTATGGTGTGTACATTTCACAACTTATACGTTATTCTAGATCCTGCGATCGGTATTCCGATCCTGCGATCGGTATTCCGATATTCTAGACCGATCACTGCTGTTAACTGCTAAACTACTCAAACAAGGGTTTTTTGTACCTATGTTGATGTTATCTCTCCAGAAGTTTTGTGGTCGTCACCATGACTTAATTGATTGTTATGGGAAATCAGTGTCTCAAATGCGATCTGACATTTTCTCTCTGTCATAGGTAGTGTTTCCTATTCCTGGATTTGACTTTTCCCTAGACATGACAGTTAGTAACTCAACGGGTGTCTAATTAGAGGCAGGCACTGCTACTCGTCTATATCCGGATTTGTAACTGTCCCTTGGCTTTTGGCTAATGTTGTTCGGTCGGTTTTCTTTGCTATTTTCTTATTGACGCTATAGTGCAGGCGATTCACAGTCAGTATTTCAAAAGAGCGAGTTAAAATACCGCAGAGGGAAAGCAAAATTTTTGTGGTACATAAGCATGGCGTGTAGTTTAAGTTTTAAATGACGAAATTTGTTGGGTTCTTAGGTTTTTTTGCAATTTCAAAGCTGTAGTTTATTTTAGATTTAGGACCAACCCTGGGTACCCGATGAAAACTGTCATTTGGACTGAAAATTTGTTAAGAAGATTCGAGCACAATTTAATCTTCTTGATATGGAAAAGAATTCATTTCCTTGCAAGAAAGATATTTCACGACTTCGAGTAAATTTCGTCAGACTATATTGTAGTTATCTCCCATTTGTCACCAGGCCATGGCTTAGGCAATAAAACCGCGGGACGTTGTCTTTGATGACACCTGTCTTGTTTTTATAAAATGAAGTATAGAAGCAAGTCAATTTTTAGAACTTTAAAAGACCAAAATGTTGAAACTGAGGTACGATACAGGTCAACCTCCATTTAAAATGGAGACTCAATATCGCTCGCCTGGTAGACAATGAAGATCGAACAACATGATTGTTTGTTTGAATGGTGTTTTAGTGCCACTTTCAGGAATTTTTCAGCTATATCATTGCGTCCAGTTTTTATTGGGGGAGGAAGCCGGAGTACACGGAAAAATTAAACCCCCGACCTACGGTAGGAAAACTGACAATCCTTGTCAATTAAGATTGGAGTCGAGTACACCCTGTCTGCAGGGGTAATCGAACCGCAATCTGTTGACAGACACGTGATCAATAGTAAACGACTACCTTAACTACTTGGCCACCGAGGCCGAAACAACATGATCTTTGTTGTGACAATCCAATAAATATATACGTATTGAGATTGTTAAATCAAGGCAACGGCAGCTATAAATATCTTGGACTTGACCAGATAAAACAATCTTTTAAGAGAACATCTAATAAACATTCACATACAGTATGGCTTCAATCGGCTATGCAGTTTCAGAAAAGATTGCATTTTCATTTTTTCCTATAGAGTCCTTTGTTAAACTAGTAATGGTGGCCATTTTGAATGTTAGAATAGATATTGTTGTGAAAAAACCTTTTAAATATTTATCACATAGGGTCTTCTGTTAAACTAAGGCACTTTGAATTTGCGACTGGCATAAACAATGCAAACTTATCGAGGACAATCCAAGCAATATTGCTTAACAGCTTTATTCTAATTGATTTTACTGGTTTCATAGAGACCTTTTTAAAACAAAATCCCATGTTTAAACAAAGTCCTGCTAATGTGGCCATTTCGTTTTCCGATCGGAATACAAATAAAACGTATAAGCAGTCTCATTAAAATTAGCCCATGCGTGATTACTATTTACGTTGTGTCGCAAGGTCCTTGCGACACAACGTAAATAGAAAACACGCATGGGCTAATTTTAATTAGACTGAAATGAACGTTGTGAACGTTTGGGTTCATTTGGTCCAGTGGTTTTATACAAGAAGATTGATATGTAAACGTTTACTTATAACGACGAACGCAAAGTGATGACAACAACTGGCATTCTTTCGACAGTCCGGTCATTTATTGTCCCGAAATAGTTGACTCTATAATTTACTTCTTTATCGTTAATCATACATGTAATTTCGTGACAGCAAAGCCAACTCGGCCTTCTGTTTTATTGGAGCAAGTTATGCGGTAAATATGTTGCATATTTACTTGCGATCCGGCTAGTGACTCTTTACTTGTGACCAGGCTGGTGCATCTTTACTTGCTACCCGTCTAGTGACTCTTTACTTGCGACCCGACTGGTGCATCTTTACTTGCGATCCGGCTAGTACCTCTTTACTTGCGACCCGACTAGTGCCTCTTTACTTGCGACGACCTTCCGTAAAAATAGATTCTCAGATTAATTCATAATTCAATTGATCAACTGAATACAGATTAAGACAGGTTGACAATTAATGGTGACTGGTCAATTCGTCCCACTTTTGTGTCATTAATTTTCTGATTTTTAAACCCACTCGATCCCTAACAGAAAACATATTTTCTTCAAAAAGATACGATTCAGTTTTATCAACTCCTTGATTTATATGGCTGACAATTGAAATTTGAGGAATGGGTGCATCTAATAGTCTTCCAGATTACAAGCAACGATTTCAAACATACATTTTGTAACATTTTTCTTTATTATGCATTTGTAGATGACATCAAAAGCATCGTGTCTGCAAGATTTGTACAAATGAGCCAGGTTGGTTTGTATGAGATTAAATGTAAAAAAGTGTGCGGACGGATTGATAATTCTGAAGAGCGAAAACGATCAATTTCCTCATCATTAGGGACCAACCATTTAACTTGCAGGGGGGGGGGGCTTGGTTTTTTCCTAAAAAAGAATTTTGAAAATGATTTTTGATGAAAAAAATATTTTGGAAGCAGAGGGTAAGAAAAAAAATATTCTGAAGAAGGATTCTGCTATATAAAATAATGCTAATAATGAAAAAAAAATTCTGTCGCGACGCCTTCAAAAAATAAATATTTTTTCCGCGCTCTGCGCAGAAAAAAATTTTCTGACCAAAACAAAAAACCAAGGCCCCCTCTTCAAGTTAAATGGTCTGTACCTTAGCAGCACATTTTCCTGCTATGTTGGTACACTAAACTACCACATGTAGTCTGCCAGATACACGTGAACAACACAAGCAGGCAATATCTAATAGACAACCGGGTGATTGGTGGGCAAAAAAACAAAACTATAATAACCAGATACACCTGAATTCCAAAAGCATTCAATTGCTAATAGGCAACCGGGCGATTGGTGGGCAAAAAAAACAAAACTATAATAACCAGATACACCTGAATTCCAAAAGCATTCAATTGCTAATAGGCAACCGGGCGATTGGTGGGCAAAAAAAAACAAAACTATAATAACCAGATACACCTGAATTCCAAAAGCATTCAATTGCTAATAGGCAACCGGGCGATTGGTGGGCAAAAAAACCAAAACTATAATAACCAGATACACCTGAATTCCAAAAGCATTCAATTGCTAATAGGCAACCGGGCGATTGGTGGGCAAAAATACCAAAACTATAATAACCAGATACACCTGAATTCCAAAAGCATTCAATTGCTAATAGGCAACCGGGCGATTGGTGGGCAAAAAAACCAAAACTATAATAACCAGATACACCTGAATTCCAAAAGCATTCAATTGCTAATAGGCAACCGGGCGATTGGTGGGCAAAAAAACCAAAACTATAATAACCAGATACACCTGAATTCCAAAAGCATTCAATTGCTAATAGGCAACAGGGTGATTGGAGGGCAAAAAACCCAAAACTATAATAACCAGATACACCTGAATTCCAAAAGCATTCAATTGCTAATAGACAACCGGGTGATTGGTGGGCAAAAAACCAAAACTATAATAACCAGATACACCTGAATTCCAAAAGCATTCAATTGCTAATAGGCAACCGGGTGATTGGTGGGCAAAAAAACCAAAACTATAATAACCAGATACACCTGAATTCCAAAAGCATTCAATTGCTTATAGGCAACCGGGCGATTGGTGGGCAAGAAATAACATACACAAATATAATATAAAAAATGATTTGTTAAAAAAATAAATAACTTTACAAATTTGGGTTACTGTTACGGCTCTGTAACATGTGACTAGATTCTTGTTGGTTTATTGTCTGGTCTGTTGTGAATTCCTCAATAACATCCGGTAACTTAGATTGATTGTGCGCAGGGGCGAATGTTGAAGTTCCTGCTTGACGTGTTGTTCTCCGGTCTATAGACGTATCTGGACTTGAATAATTTTCAAGTAACAAATCCTCAATAGAAGACTCTTTAACTAAGTTAAAGTCCTGAGTATTCTCACGCTGTTTTTCCTTTCGTCTTTCTTTTGCCCAGTCTTTTCGTGTAGATTTTGATTTTTTCACTTTATAAGATCGAATATATTGTCTCCGAAATATGCAAATTATACCAAATATAGATAAAATTAAAATGATTATCACAGAGATTGCAACGGGAAGTATAAAAGATTGAGACAGAAATGAATCGTCATCGTTAAGGGTTTGGACCACAATACAATTCTTGTCACGAGTTACATTCACTTCTCTAGGAATACACAACTCATTCGGATCAGTAACCGCACACAGAGTAAACACAGTGTCGCTCTCTAATCCCTCAAGTCCATGAACTGGAGAATAAAAATTTGTTGCTATTGAGCAAGATTTTTCTGAAGCATTTTTCCAATACTGAATTGAATATGATAATCTTTCAGGAAAGAATTCATCGGACATAATATTTCCACTAGACACGTTATAAAATAATACACTAAACCCGATATAATGGGCTTTTAAAATACCAGGTGTGAGAATTAGTTTGGCTTCACACCGTGGTCCGGTAAAATATCCATGGCATATACACTTGGCTTCCGTGTCCCGAGCATTGCCATTGGCTAATACTAGTGTTTCCATACAATGACTGTCATTTTCACACTTTAAGTTGCTGCAACGTTTTGGAATATCATCTGTAACAAAAAGTGAAACAATATCAAAAATATGCTTGGTTTTGTGTTTTTAAGCACTTATTTAATCCGTTTCAAAGTGTGTTTTGTATAGAACATCCCTTTTCTGGGTACTTTAAGTAGCACAACCTCCCAAGTCAGGGGTTCTGAGTCCGCGTTCGCTTCAAGCCCAGAACCCTTGACTTGGGAGGATATAAGTAACACCAATTCACTGATGTGTTCCGTTTGTCTTAACGACTTTCCCTCCTTTCAACTTGATTTTGACTATGTACAACGTAATTTACTATAGTTACCGGATTTTCACCTGAGTGCTAGGTGTGGAGCTTTACCTTCCGGATCACCTGGACTCAACCCGAGTTAGTGGGGTTCGTGCTACTCAATGTTTCATTTTTGTATTGTATGTCTGTTTGTTTTGTAGTTGTTCCTCTTTTGTTTGACCATGGTTTTGTATGCATGTCCTCGACTTATCGTTACCTGATCTGTATCTTCGATTTTTGTCATACATTATTTACATAAGTAAATTTGTATTGCAGTAACTGTTATTCTGGTCAGCTATGTTAGTGTTATGGCTGATCAGAGCCGAGGTCAATTTTTAATTCTATAACTAACCTTAAATTGATGACCATAAAGGTTAACAGTTCACACTAGCAATTAAAGTACTGTTAGTCACATTCTTTTAACTTCCGACGTGCATAAATTTTGTGGATAATTTGATAATAAGTTACTGTCCTTAACACAGATCGAGCCGTGTTTATTGAATTTACAAGATGTGCGTGAATTTTCATGACGGGTGTTTGCTCGCACAACAAGGGATGCTTAATATCCTTCAGAATGCACCTGATCTAGCTCCGTCCATGGCATGTGGATAATACTTGTGATTAGTTTTCCTAGTCTTCAGTTTTTATTACATTATTATTGTGCACTTCGGCTTTGGAATAAGTTGCTATACTAAATACTTCGTAAAGTAAATGACACCTACATGTTTATCATTTAAGGAAATATGACATGTTTTATAAATAGTCCTATAAGTCCGAAATAGGAAACTTGATTGAAAGAGAGCTTAAATTTATTAATTCTAGCCCTGTAATAATTAAGGAGTAGATATCACAGTAAAGTTGAATTATTGTACAATATTTAAAAAAAAGCTTTTTACAAAGAAAATTAACATTGAAGCGAATTGTTTTAACAGTTTAAGTGAGCTTTATTGCCAAAATGAAAGAAAATCTAAACGCTTTTATGCCATAGCGATAGATTTACAAATTCACTTGAAAACATCTTGTACGATTTGTACTTACATTTTGTAATAGGAACTGTCAATACCATGGTAACGTAACATAAAACTCTTATGAATAAATACATAGCCTCATCTACATCATGGAAATCTGTAAAAAGAAAACTTGGCAATAGAAATAAGGTAACAAATAATCTTAAACACAATTTTTATTACTGTAATTTTCATCTCATTTTCTAGAGTACACATCCCCCTAATCAAGGGTCTACGTTCGATCCATCATCGAAAGTCGTAGACTCACAACCCCCGACTTGGGAGGAAGTGGAATACACGAAAAATTTTTTTTTTTATTGATTAGAAAAGCAGTTTCGGTCCTATCACCCCAAGAGATATCATTATATTAGTTGCCTTTATAACAGTTATTGGACTGAAGAGAGGAGACTCCGCTATATGATATCCACACTTTAATTACAGATATGGGAAACCCCGTTTTACATTCATATGTTAATCATATTAATTAAACATTGCACCGTATTTGCTACAACCCAAATGGGTTCAGGGGCCTCGGTGGCCGAGTGGTCAAGGTAGTTCGTCTACTATTGATCACGTGGTCTGTCAACACTGAGATTGCGGGTTCGATTCTCTCTGCAGGCAGGGTGCAACTGACTCCAATCTTAATTGACAAGGATTGCCAGTTTTCGTACCGCAGGTCGGGGGTTTTCTCCGGGTACTCCGGCTTCCTCTCCCAATAAAAACTGGACGCCATGATATAGCTGAAAAATTGCTGAAAGTGGCGTTAAACACCATCAAACAAACAAACCAAATGGGTTCATGTGTCTGCAAATAAAATTGAATAATTGAAAGATAAAACACGTGGATATAAGTTCAATACTTCTGTCCTAATTAATAAACTTTTTTTTTACCTGATGGTGACTTTATAAAACGATCACTGTAATCATTGCTTAATAGTTCGGTCAAAGTTTCTTGTTTTAAATAAAATTTCATCAAAGATCCAAGCTATAAATTTTACTACGCCAGACGCGCGTCTAGTCTTATCAAGACTCGTTCGTAGCGCTCAAATACAGAGATATTGAAATGTTTGAAAAGGGTAGTTATATTTCTCTTCTTTATGTTTCTTTGTTATTTGCGTTTGCTTGACCCGTGTGGGATAAAGAATAATCCATTAAATCGGTATAATTCAATTGTCGATGGTTGCGACAGTGGAGACACATTTCAGCATCCGCGCCACAATAAGGTGCACATTCTGAAATGTTTATACTTAATGATCTTGTCTATTTTTTGTCTTTTATTTTGTAATTATGCCAAAGTTATTTGTTTCTCGACGCATTTTGATGAGAAACCCTACATGAGCAGTAATTTGTTGACCTTGGGGAAAAACATGAAATCATGAAAAACTATTAATTAAACCATGTAAACTGTTATAAACACTATTAGCTTACATAATGAAAATGCAAATAAGAAAACTAGTTAAAATTGTCCTTCTTTATTCATGTCAAATTATATATCAGAATGCACTGGAATCCACTCTGACCTAAATGCAGAATTTACAAGACACTTGAGGGCCATTAAGCTGCATTAAGCATTGATTGATTGATTGCTTTACGTCCACTGAGCAATATTTCAACTATATTGAAGACGAGTTAACAAAGAATAAATCAACTCGGCAAAGATGGACCAATAGGTACACATTTTGAATGCCACTAGGAATGTATGGGGTATAGGTAGGGCGGACAATTTTGCATTTTGCACCAGCTACATTGAGCCTACTCTAATTGACATATACACATTATCGTGCAAGGAGCGTGGCACTCTCTAAACACGTTACCCACTGTGGTCCGTGGTCAGGTTTTTGAAAAAAAATTGAATGTTAAATCATTTCAGTTTGGTGACGATTGCTTAATCTTACGAAAAATAGTGTAATTATGTCCTTGAAATACCTTGGACAACAATGTGCAAGCATTATAAATAATTTCAGCTCGATCCGCTTTCCATTTAATGAATGAATGGGATTTGGCCACCCGATCTTAATCCAAAATGACCTCTCTATGATACTTTAAGGTTTGTACAAATCACGTTATGGTAACTCGGTAGCCTTGTGGTTATAGTAGACATTCTGTACAAATCACGTTTAGGTACATCGGTAGCCGAATGGTACAGTAGACATTCTGTACAAATCACGTTTAGGTACATCGGTAGCCGAATGGTTATAGTAGACATTCTGTACAAATCACGTTTAGGTACATCGGTAGCCGAATGGTTATAGTAGACATTCCGTACAAATCACGTTTAGGTACATCGGTAGCTGAATGGTTATAGTATACATTCTGTACAAATCACGTTTAGGTACATCGGTAGCCGAATGGTTATAGTAGACATTCTGTACAAATCACGTTTAGGTACATCGGTAGCCGAATGGTTATAGTAGACAGTCTGTACAAATCACGTTTAGGTACATCGGTAGCCGAATGGTTATAGTAGACAGTCTGTACAAATCACGTTTAGGTACATCGGTAGCCGAATGGTTATAGTAGACATTCTGTACAAATCACGTTTAGGTACCTCGGTAGCCGAATGGTTATAGTAGACATTCTGTACAAATCACGTTATGGTACATCGGTAGCCGAGTGGTTATGGTAGACATTCTGTACAAATCACGTTTAGGTACCTCGGTAGCCGAATGGTTATAGTAGACATTCTGTACAAATCACGTTTAGGTACATCGGTAACCGAATGGTTATAGTAGACATTCTGTACAAATCACGTTTAGGTAACTCGGTAGTTATGGTAGACATTCTGTACAAATCACGTTTAGGTAACTCGGTAGCCGAGTGGTTATGGTAGGCAGTCTGTACAAATCACGTTTAGGTACCTCGGTAGCCGAATGGTTATAGTAGACATTCTGTACAAATCACGTTTAGGTACCTCGGTAGCCGAATGGTTATAGTAGACATTCTGTACAAATCACGTTTAGGTAACTCGGTAGTTATGGTAGGCAGTCTGTACAAATCACGTTTAGGTACCTCGGTAGCCGAATGGTTATAGTAGACATTCTGTACAAATCACGTTTAGGTACATCGGTAGCCGAGTGGTTATGGTAGGCAGTCTGTACAAATCACGTTTAGGTACCTCGGTAGCCGAATGGTTATAGTAGACATTCTGTACAAATCACGTTAGGGTACCTCGGTAGCCGAATGGTTATAGTAGACATTCTGTACAAATCACGTTTAGGTACATCGGTAGCCGAATGGTTATAGTAGACATTCTGTACAAATCACGTTTAGGTACATCGGTAGCCGAATGGTTATAGTAGACATTCTGTACAAATCACGTTTAGGTACATCGGTAGCCGAATGGTTATAGTAGACATTCTGTACAAATCACGTTTAGGTACCTCGGTAGCCGAATGGTTATAGTAGACATTCTGTACAAATCACGTTTAGATACCTCGGTAGCCGAATGGTTATAGTAGACATTCTGTACAAATCACGTTTAGGTAACTCGGTAGTTATGGTAGGCAGTCTGTACAAATCACGTTTAGGTACCTCGGTAGCCGAATGGTTATAGTAGACATTCTGTACAAATCACGTTTAGGTACCTCGGTAGCCTAGTGGTTATGGTAGACAGTCTGTACAAATCACGTTAGGGTACCTCGGTAGCCGAATGGTTATAGTAGACATTCTGTACAAATCACGTTTAGGTACATCGGTAGCCGAATGGTTATAGTAGACATTCTGTACAAATCACGTTTAGGTACATCGGTAGCCGAATGGTTATAGAAGACATTCTGTACAAATCACGTTATGGTACCTCGGTAGCCGAATGGTTATAGTAGACATTCTGTACAAATCACGTTTAGGTAACTCGGTAGCCGAATGGTTATAGTAGACATTCTGTACAAATCACGTTTAGGTACATCGGTAGCCGAATGGTTATAGAAGACATTCTGTACAAATCACGTTTAGGTAACTCGGTAGCCGAATGGTTATAGTAGACATTCTGTACAAATCACGTTTAGGTACATCGGTAGCCGAATGGTTATAGTAGACATTCTGTACAAATCACGTTTAGGTAACTCGGTAGTTATGGTAGACATTCTGTACAAATCACGTTTAGGTAACTCGGTAGCCGAATGGTTATAGTAGACATTCTGTACAAATCACGTTTAGGTACATCGGTAACCGAATGGTTATAGTAGACATTCTGTACAAATCACGTTTAGGTACCTCGGTAGCCGAATGGTTATAGTAGACATTCTGTACAAATCACGTTTAGGTAACTCGGTAGCCTAGTGGTTATGGTAGGCAGTCTGTACAAATCACGTTTAGGTACCTCGGTAGCCTAGTGGTTATAGTAGACATTCTGTACAAATCACGTTTAGGTACATCGGTAGCCGAATGGTTATAGTAGACATTCTGTACAAATCACGTTTATGGTACCTCGGTAGCCTAGTGGTTATAGTAGACAGTCTGTACAAATCACGTTTATGGTACCTCGGTAGTTATGGTAGGCAGTCTGCTACTATTTAGCACCGGTTGTGTCAACACCGAGGGTGCGAGTTCGAGTCTCACAAAAGTCAACGTGGGCTTGACTCTTACCATAACTGACAAGGATGGCTAGTTTTACTGCATGCGGTCAGTTGTTCTGGCTTCATCCCCCCAAAAACAACTGGAACCTACGATACAGCTTAAAAATTGCTAAACTTGCTAACCCCCATTCAAACAAATAAATCGGATTCTGTTCTAAGCGTTATCAGTTAAAAATTAGTCCTATGTACTGCTCTAGACGTTATCAGGGGAATTACCTTCCTTGACCCGTCCTTCAATGTCAAAAACAGTGACTCACTCGTCTACCAGTGACATGCTTACATAGATAAAACATTGTTTTATACTTTCACCGAGTAATACATTTGTACATATTTTGTTCTAGTTTATAAACGAAATATGTCAAGATGGCACGTGTTCACTTAAAGAGGTTATAAAATATGTCATATGTAAATATTTGTTGTTTAAAGCTATGCGGGTTTTGGGAGGAGAGGCGAGAAAAACAGTCCGAAAACAAAGTTTTCGGATTATACAAGTTATAGATAAAGCTACCTTGTGTTGACATTTGTTCTGGCAGGACCTTTCCTTCAATTAGACTTTCTACGTGTGTACTGCTTCTTCTTATATAGTCTTGCTAGAGATACGCTGTATGCATGCTTTATAATGCCAGTTAATACAGCGGTATAATTTAATCTAAAAATGGTGGTTATTTCTCGTCATGGTTTGGGGTGGGGTTTATTACGTGTTTATATGATTGGAAAGTCTTGAAAAATACATGTATACGATTCTCTTTAGCAATATTGTAAAGAAACATTTATCACTTAAATGCATTATGACAGTATAGAATAAAATCATTTTCGTCTTCTTTGGTTTTTACACATTGGATACATTTTGGTTTCTACCTAATGTAACATGTCTGCTTTATTCAACTTGTAAGTTATGGTCACACAATTATTTTGACAATAATCACTTACGTGTACCCCTAAAAGTTTCTTAACATATTTGAGTCCAATCTTTATAATTTGGACGACAAACTACATATCAAGATTCATATCTTGTATATATACTATTTGATAAAACCACTCGTTATTTTTTTAAAATATAAAAAGTATCTTATAAACGAACAAAAACAGTTCTATAGAGAACGACCATTTTCTTTCCAGTAGAAGGGGCTGGGATAAACTAATATTAAAATATCGTAATAATACAGCTGGAAACTTATTCTTCTTATCATCACAGCTGCGAGAAAACTTTGTATTTCGTTACAGTACATCCAATAATTGACACTGGCAAATTACCATTGTCTGTTTCATTTTTAACACAACAAATTAAAATGTCAAAGTTTATTGAGGAGTTCGATAAAACATAATTTAAAAATTTTATACAGGCAATACTTCTTTTCAAAATCTCTCTTTGTACTTGGAACATGAATAGCGTAAATATTGTAAGCTCTTTTCATTTAGCAGTTATACATGCACTTGATGTCTTTTTTAATCTTTTAAATTTTCTTAGGTAATTAATAAAAGAATTGTGAAACCTGATACGGCTCAGTTTACAAAGAGACTATGGTACATACATATTATTAAAAAGGACATACAAATAGCTTTATTGAACATTACAAAGCCATCAAGAGTATATAGGTACATCAAAGTGTCTTCATTAATCGATGCTCTGTACTATCATATTTAATCGAAAGTATTTTGTGTCGCTTCGAAAGAAACTTTCTTGATTTTAATAGTAAAATTGTCAGTATTAACTTTTAACTACTTGCACCAATTCTGAACCATGTTTTAGTTGTAAATATGACAAAATAAGATCAATTGTACAATGTGCCCAAATATATTCAACTAGTTGTTACAATTAAAAACGACGTTTCCTGAAAACTGACTACTAACACCAAAACTAAAGTCAGCTATTACACTTAAACTAAAATTTAAAAACGAACGGTGTTGCATGAACACTTTGTTACAGCATCGCAAAAGTAAGCTGTTAAATTTGAACGGTGTCAAGTGTCATGAAAATTGACTGTTACTCATTAGGAATGTCGTTTCACGAACACTTAAGTTAGGAAACAAACGGTGTTGTATGAAAACTGACTATTATAGCTACAAACTAGTAAGCTGTTACACTTGAACGGAGTTAAGTGCCGTATCAAGAAAACGGACTGTTGCACAATAATAAGAACTTAAAAGTTAGAAACGAACGGTATTGCTGAAAACTGACCGATACACCTAAAGAAAGCCGTTAAACTAAAGTTTAAAACAAACAGTCTTTAAGAAAACCTCCATTAAAGGTGTAACGGGGCTTCAAAAGTTGGCTTTCACACTTGTTTACCATATATATATATATATATAAGCAATAGTTAGGATACGTGACAATGATGTACTATGTACCATCTATAAGCTAGTTTGTTCCATATTGACCACATCGACTCTGTGGCTTATAGCAAATTAATACTCTTTTTTCGATTTCTATAGTGCTAGCAAGTCAGACAGTCAATATAATAATAAAACACAAACGCATGTAACAGACAGCCACATCACATGAGTTAAAAAAAGTGGATTCAATTCCTGGATAAAATCCAATGAACTGGAAATATGATTCAGATTTACATGATACAGACAAAAACAAAAAAATTAATCGCAGTCATTAATTGAAAACAGTACAATGCATTCAGATATATAGAGCAATCAAAAACATACCTTAATATAAGTCAATTGTTAGCTATTTCCAATGTCTTTTAAATATAGTCAAATTTCAAAACAAGAGATATGTCAGTTTAATTGGGTTTGAAAAAAACACACTGTATTTCCATGCATGCAGAAATCGACAAATCGTGCATTTCCCCGCCAGTTTTAGCACCTTTACGATGTGACGATTGATTAAATTGAAAACAACACCATCTGCTATTGTAGATTGAATTGTTTTAATGATTTTTGTGAATTTGAATAAAATGAATAGAAAATATTGCCGGAAGATAAATTGTAAATATCGAATTATATAACAACGAATTGTGCATGCTTTATTGATTTACATGTGTAGAGGTAATATATATTAAGTTGTAAACAATAACTTGTAATATTTGTTATGGTACATGTAAACTTATTACAATAATTGTTTTTCAATTTGTGTCATTTTGTCACATCCGTCCAGCGGGTATTTTGCAACTAAAAACATGGTACTGTATCCATTATTCTACATAAAATTACATTGCATTTAATTGATTCAAACTGACTTTTGTTATGAAAAAAGGGTTTATGTACATCTATATTTGAAAGTGTTATATTGTTGTTCTCGATTAGTTTTGAGAGACGATCGACTGTTTACGGACCTAAGAAATGTAGATTTGTCATTCCTAACAAAAAGGTTATTTTGTATTTATTTATATTTTTATTAGGTTTGGTCGCATTACAGAAATTTTGCATAGTGCATGTGGTTTTATAGAATAATATACTGTATTTTAAGTAAGCAGCTCTTATATAATACTTACGAGAGATATCTATATATAATTTTACCTTATGATCCTGTACGTTTTTTTCACCTTGGAAGACTTTAGATGTGCTCTCTTTTGGCAAATGTTTTTGAAAGGAATGAAAAAACAAAAGTACGTCAACGGACCTCAAGTAGTATGTTGTACTGTTTAAACAATGACGGACGAATGGCAGGTCTATAACATTTTATAAAATAAAATTTCGGTTCGTAATATTTCATTTCATATCAAGTAAAAGTACAAACTAAAAAAGGGAGACGAAATCAAAGGGTTGTGCAGAGATAATCCAGCAAGCTTTAAGTAAATATTAACTAAATTTAAATGTGTGAAAAAAGTATTAGGAAATTTAAAGTAATCATTAAATATACCATTAAATAAATACCTACCCTATTGACACGACTAAGTCCCACAATGCTTAACTGAGTATTAATTGCAATAATCCGCCAAACTACCACAAAATAAGGAAAATGATCGTACAGAATGAATATTGAATTCTTTAAATGCAAATATACTATTGATTGCGAGGTATTTAAAATCTCCGTTTACAAAATGTACACATACTAAGACAATAAATCTAGCCCAGTTCTTGTCCTGCTCAAATACCACGCCTATAGTTCGCTGATTTTAGATATGATAAATGTTTTGTTAAAAAAATTCTTGAGGTCAACCATTTGCCCTTTGGGTATATGTCTTATAAACAGAGACGTTTCAGTGACATAGATTTGTAAATCTTTGGCTGAAGGCCGGTCAAGATTGTAGAATTCATGCCAAGTCTTTTTATGAGGATTTAATATTAGATATTTGACTGAAGTGTATTTTGCTCTATATAAATGTCAATGTTTAAATTGAGTTTAATATGTTTAGTAAACAGTACACCACGATATCCAATGTTTAGAAGACTTAGTCTTGAAAGGATCGTATAAACTTTCTCGCTCAAGTTAAATCAGACAAAATTCCTGTCAAAAAAAAAATAAATGACAAGCCCTGCATTTCAATCACTTTCAAAACCATGCGTCTTAACGTATATGCTGCACTTTAAATCTAACAAATTTTATAAGCATCAGTATTACAAGAGATATATAAAACATATCACATGTCTCTGGTTTTGAATATTTCATGTACTGAAAGCTACACATTTTTATAAAAACTGTTGCAACTTTACACAGGGAAAGAACCGACTACTTTTCGAAGAAGTTTTCTGAAAGTTAAAAAACGCATCAATCATATTAAAATTTTTTTTCCACGGCGACAATAACAAAAAAGGGATGCCATTAAAGATGAAAGATTAATGTTTATTACATAACACAGTTTACGCGTGAAAAAGGTATTGTTGCGTTGCTCTGCTTCTGACTGACCATCCGATATTTAAAACTGGAAAGACGAATAGATGGCCAACTGGAGTCCGTGAAAAACCCGATCACAAAAGTGTCATTTCTTTGTCTTGTATTCAACATTTTGTATCCCGCGTCTTCGTATTCTTTAATTGCGTGTCAAACAGTTACCAATGGCCTTGATTTTTTAATTTTGTATGGAATTTATTTAAATCTGTTTATATAATCCAGTTAGTTATGTAAGAGAGAAAAAATGAACTCTGCGTCGTTAAGTAAGGAATATATTCATTTGTCATCTGGTGTATTTTTAAACTTTTCGTCATTACCAGAACAGGAAATCCATCATTATGACATATTTTCATAACTTGCATTTTGTATTGAAATGAATGGAATTTAACATTTATCAACTGTATTTATAAATTTTAGGTAACAGAAAAATAGCACGTATATGTTTATGTCAACTTTCTTGTTAGCACCACGCCCCAATCAACTTATAAACAAATACATTTCTTGTATTTTGATGAGTCTATGCCACTTTCAGCGATTTGTAAGCTGTATCATGATTAGGGGAGGAAACCAATGTGCGCGATAAGAAGTCCGACAGCTTCAGCAAGGAGAAATTTTTAAACAATCTCATTAAAATTATAACTTTTTCAATTTTTTTTTCTTAGGTTGTATATGTACAGTAACATGTTCATTGTTTTTGTATGTTTATGTATGCTTAACCTCTTGGGGTTTATTATGCAATAAAAAAAATTATAATTATAAATTATTAATTTTGCTATAGCGACAATAGCAAAAAGGGGATATCAAAGTGAAGATGTAATTTTAATAAGATTGATTTTTAATCAAAACTAAACTGTAAATCATAACAGCTGTAACAGGTACCCCTTTCTATTCAACCATTACCATGAAGAAATAGAAGACTACGGTGAGAACACAGCTACATGTACATATTAACCAATCCAGCTAACAATCCGTACTGTGGATTTATTATTATGAATTGGTTTGTTTGTTTGTTTGATTAATGATGTTTAACGCCACGTTCAGCAATTTTTCAGCTATATTATGGCGTCCAGTTTTTATTGGGGGAGGAAGCTGGAGTACCCGAAGAAAACCCCCGACCTGCGGTAGGAAATCTGGCAATCCTTGTCAATTAAGATTGGAGTCGAGTACACCCTGCCTGCAGTGAGAATCGAACCCGCAATCTCAGTATTGACAGACCATGTGATCAATAGTAGACGAACTACCTTGACCACTCGTCCACCGAGGCCCCTTATTATGAATTGGCATTAATTTTCGTGGGTTCTGTGACGAGTTTCTGTATTTAACTTTATACAATGTTCATATCGCAAGCCACATTATGTATATTCGAGATATCAACTCTTTCTCGAGTCAGATAAAATAGTTGTTTACGAATTTCATTATTTCAAAATTACATGTGATGAAAAAAAGTATTTGACCAACAAGTGGATAATTTTGGGAGATAATTCTGAAGCAGATACGGATACATTGTGTTAATTAAAAACAGTTATACCCTTTCACTTAACTACCAGTAGGATCTATTAAATTGCGTCAGCTCTGTTATATCTATATAACATAGTATATAACCATGATTTGGTTAAATACGTATTTTATACAGAATAACATTAAACAATAAGATAATAACATTACGATAGGGTAGGTACTGCAATTTTTCGTGTATGTTGAAAAGAGGACGTGTTCCTGAACTAAAATGGGGACGAAAAGATGGGAGGAATGTAAGAATTAAACCCCACATGATACTTAGGATTATGTAGTATATGTAAAACATACATAGATGCAGAAATACGCCACATTATAAAAATAATTAAAAAGTATCGATATACAAATTTTGTACACCGAATATCATCTGTAAATGTAACTCTGCTATAGGGAAGATCGTTTGGGGAATATTTATAATCCGTCGCTCTTTAACTCCTTCCGCTCTACTCCAATTTTTATCCATTTAACCAGTTAATATAGTCCTCAAAATTTCACGTTTAACATAGTTTCCTACAAATTGTATCCATAAGACATATTATACAACTTACCTATCTGTCTTCTGACACGTTTCTTATAGACTCATTTCCTGTCCCAACTTCATGGGATAGTTCTTTTAACTTTTATCAAATTAAATTCCTTTCTATATGTGAACTACTGTTCATCGAACTAATTTTAAAACCGCAATAATTTATAAACTTTACTGGATAATAAAATCTACGTTATAAAATCATGTGTATGTGTACCCATACAGGTAAAACGTTGTAATGACCTTACTGACCCCCACCTGTCACTTTACAGGTATTTATATTTGACAAGAAAATATACGGTAGTACGAGAGAGTATTATGTCATAGCTTATATAGCCCAGTAAGGTAACACAAAGTAGTCCACGAATCACGTTGTTATCATGTTTTAAAAAAGCGAACACGAAATAAACACGTAACGCCTATAAGCATGACTACGACAGACTGCACGTAATAATACCCGAAGAAGAATACGAGAAACATTATTTAAAAAATACCTTATGTATTCAACAGTGTTATCTGGTGACGTAAATAATTGAGGAAAACCTTTTATTAAAATTATCAACCCCACAAGTTAATAAATGGATAAGACAAGGACCCATAATCAGAAACACATACAGAAAAATTGAAGCCATAATTTAAAATGAAGGAAATACGAACCCTTTTTCCACACTAAAAAATCTACAGTGAACAAGTTGCTGCGGGAAGATAAAGATTTCCAGCAATATTAGAAACACCCGTTATGTCTTCCTGTATCAAATATAAGTAAATTTTGGTTAAAACAATAAAAATAAAACTTATAAAACTTTAAAGTCAGGTTTGATAGAAATCCACTGATCGGGGAAGGGGGGGGGGGGGGGGGCGGCCCACCATGAGGAAGCAGCATCTATAAAATGCGTCTATATGCCCTTTAATTGCCTTGTGATCCATGAAATGTGTTCAGAAGTCCCGCTGTTATAAGAAAAGCGGGCCCCACTTGATCAGAAATCATGGAGCCGCAACAAACCTTGTATATCAAATAAACAACAAAAAATTTATTGTATTTAAATGAAGATCCAACAGACGTAAAAGTTACTTGTTTATAAAATCAATATAAGATCGTATAAGATAAAGACTAAGACATTTATCAGCCAATTTATGGCCCTGGTATTTAATAATCACAATATAACACAGAAACACATAATAAAAACTTTATCCAATTGTGAATAGTATTTACCGGGTATAAAATTCTTTCATAAAAGGGAGGTTAATCTCTTTCAATAAGATTCGTTGCTTTATGTTTGAGCCAAGTGTGAAATAAATAAATAAATAAAACCTGTGGAGGTCTTCTAAAATAACATTACACGCAAAGAAGTCGATATTGTTTATATTCATTATTTAACAGGAGTTTTAATATAAATTTAGTACTTCCGTCAATATAGTGTTGTTTGTATATAATGTGCAATCAATAATAAAATGATCCTCGTCCTCCGTGATTGTACATGTTTTTGTACTTAGCCTTTAATATTTGTTACAGATTTTTTGGGCAAATGAAACTGTGATTAACAGCAAGGTATAATATTTTTAATTAGATTATATATATGTTTAAAATTGTAGATGATATGACAAAACTATTAATAAAAAGGACAGTACGTCCTGAATATATACGCTTGGCCAAAAGTTAGGGACCACAAGGTTTTGCTTCAAATAGCTAACAAAATTGATAGTTTCTGGTTCTTTGTACATATGTTATCAACAAAATCTAGGTTTGTAGTATCTATTGTTAAAATTTTTAAATCGCTCGATTCGCGATACAATAACAATAGAGATTTAAAAAACACTATCCTCAGCTTTTGAAAACCCAAGTTTGGCGCCTTTTTTTGCATTTCATCATGTGCACGTGCGTAACAGGTAAAATTTATCCTGTTTTGAAATCATTTCAACATGGTACGTCGAAAACTAGCAGATGCAGAGAGATGGCAAGCAGTTGGTATGATAAGAGCGGGAATGACACAGCGCACAGCGGCATGTTTCAGATAAGTTCAATGTTAGCCATTTTGTCATCAGTAGGCTAATGAGACGATATTATGAAACGGGCATTGTTGGGGAAAGGCCAAGATCAGGGCGACCGAAGAAGACAACAGAGAGAGAGAAGATAGACTACTTCGAAGCTTTGCTAGACAACAACCTTTTACCACTGCAAACAGGTTGCGTAGTCGATGGAATGTCCATGTTAGAATCAGTAGACGGACAGTAAACAGAAGGCTAAACTGCGGAAAACTTAGAGCCCGGAGTCCAACAAAGCGACCAGCACTTACACAAAGACATAAGAATGCACGGCTGCAGCGGGCTCGTGATAATATCGGGTGGGATATTCGCTCTTGGAAAAGAATTCATTGGTACGGCGAAAGTAGTTTTCTTCGGAAACCAGTTGATGGTAGAATGCGGGTATGGCGTCAACGCAACACAGCTTTTGATCCTGCACATGTTCTGGGAACTACAGCTTTTGGTGGTGGCGGAGAGACAGTTTGGAGCTGCTTCTCATATGACTGTAAGTTAGACTTGTATGCATTAGATGGCACACTAACTGCTTTAAAATACAAAGATCAGATTCTGGAACCCCGTATTGTGCCCCATATTGATGCGCATCTACTTGGAAACTACCCGTGTTCATGGACGGCATGCAAGATCTCATAGAGCACGCATCGTCAAAGATTATCTTGCAAATAAGGCAATTGAGACATTACCATAGCCTGCTATGTCTCCGGATATGAATCCGATAGAGCATGTTTAGTCACTATCTCGGACGGAAAGTGAATGAACGTGACCCACCATGTCAGAACATTCAAGAATTGCGTGATACTTTTATTCAGGAGTGGCGGCATCCTCACAAGTCAGGGTTTCTGTGTCCTCATGTGTCCACGAGAAACCCTGACTTGTGAGGATGGAGTGGCGGCAATTCCCTCAACGTAGACTTCAGAGACTTGTCCAGAGCATGAGGAGACAAGTTCAAGAATTGCATCGAAAGCGTGGTGGATATATACACACGATACTGACTCTTTTCTTGTGAATAAATGTTTAAAACGGATTTCTTCTTACATCTTAATAACCCTCAACCTGCCAATTCTTTGTATGTAACATTACCAGCGGTTTAAACTGAAACTTTTTTTGAGTTATGACTTTGCAGTTTTATGGCATATTTTTACACACGACATCTTGTTGGTCTTTTCTATACATTTTGAATAGTAAAATAATAAACTTCTTTAAAATAGTCGACTATTTTATGGTTATATATTGATCAATATATTGGTTTTAAAAAATCACCTTCGCTTAAATCCTGGTGGTCCCTAACTTATGGCCAAGTGTAGCTGAAATATTGCTTGCTTGACGTAAACAACATTTAATCAATCAAAAAGGACAGTGTCAATAAAAACGATAAAAGAAATGCTATATAAGTAAAATCCCATATAAAATAAAGTACTATGACAACCATATATGGAATTCTTCATCTCTGTAATTAGATTTAGATTCCACCAATATTGGGCCAGCAGTAAAAAATACAACATGTGCGCTAACTCAGAACTGTTTGTTTGCTTGTTTGAATAGTGTTTAACTATTTAGTAATTTTTAAAACTGGCAATTCTTGTTAGTAGGATTGTAGTCGAATACACACTGCCCGCAGTGAGACTCGAACCCGGAACATCTGTGGTCTCAGGTGATCGATCAGTAGTAAACTAGTAAATTATATTTATTTAGAAAAGAATGTCTGATCACTGTGAGATATAATCCGAGTACGGGAAATAGCATAAGTATCACACAATAAGGAATGTTTGTTTATTTTTCACTACTTAATTGTTCAAAAACGTTGATAGACAGCCACTACATAACTTGAACCCTAACCTCAATCAAGTTACTGAATAATCACAATTTAACACTTTTTGTCTTAACTTTTATATTATATTTTAAAATTGCCTTGTAACAATTAAACAAGAAAACAAAATGATAATGCTAAGCATTTAATCTGTAAACATAAAACATTTACATGACATACATTTTCAGAGTCTTGGACTCTTGCATTACGACAACAAATAAAGTGTCGCAAAAAATTAACTTTCCAAAACAAGGAAAAACACTAAAATGATTATAATGTTGACATGGATAATGAGAGGTATCAACAGAAAACTTTCGTCTGAAAACCAGGAGATGATTCATGACAGGAAAAATAACAGTTTTTGTATTCGTTACAAAAATAGACTCATTCCTAATTGTTGTTAGTCTTGTTAGAAATAAACTCAT
The DNA here is from genome assembly GCA_944474755.1 of Limnoperna fortunei. Taxonomy (NCBI): domain Eukaryota; kingdom Metazoa; phylum Mollusca; class Bivalvia; order Mytilida; family Modiolidae; genus Limnoperna; species Limnoperna fortunei. Next base: position 46,627,206 of record OX104114.1, on the reverse strand, counting down.
TGAAATACACTACACAACTGCAAGAAAGGTGAAATAACCGAAGAATTTGGAACAATATTTAATAAATTCATGAACATATTTTATGCAACACTATTACAGAAATCAACAGCATCAACACCACGTGATCACGTGAAAAATGATTATAAAAGGGTCTGTATGCTGTTTTAGAAAAACTAACACTTCACTATATCGTGCATTGTTAGATTTCTGCTTTTGACGTTTATAAACATTGGCACGTAGTTGTCTCGTTTTCATGTTCACAATTATCATTTCACAAGTTCGTTGCAGACTTTGTGTCAACGTTTCTTACTAAATACATTTGTTTCTTGCTATTGTTAAATTCTATTGTATTTGATATTAGTTTCAATAACAGCCTCGACAGAAATAGAACATGTTTGTTGACCGGTTGGCACTGTATTATTGTTCATAATATTTGCAGAAATCTGGCTGGACCCGTGTGAAGTTGGATTAAATATTGCCTGAATTTTAGGCGTTTTGATGCCTGCAATAGTCATTGTGGATAGTCTCCCCCTTTTGTAACAGACACCGAGACTTGTAGCCAGAAACCTGTAAAAGAGTATTATTTAAATTTACTGAATTTGTGTACTATATGTATGCAGAATGTGAACTTAAGATTTCCAAGTGTGAATCTTTCGCCAAATTGAATTTAAACATATTCTGGACTGTTTTTTTTATCCCTTGTCTGTCTGTCTGAGCTATCGTTGAAATCGAATGTCTATAGTATATGGTCAAAGCATTTAAGCTGCTTCAATATGACGATTGCAGGATAAAGGGTGCTATTGTAAAATCCATCGTAATAAGTTTTATGTTAACTGAATTTGTATTGTATTATAGAACCACTTTTACTCTTGGATTAGATTGACCAATTGACACATGTTTCACTGTATATTGTATTGCATGTGCATTGTTACTTTTGTATGTAATATTTAGTCCATTTAATGTTGTAGTATGATGAAATAGATCATTGATAAGAGATATAGATTTTATAATAAACGAAGTTAGGCATCGATGAGCCTCCCTCCCCCCTCGTCGATATGCGTGTCCGATAACTGTGTCTGATAAAGTAGGCATCGGTATTCGTGTTCGATAACTTTGCATCTGTATCCGTGTCTGACAAATCAGGTGTCAGTAATTTGCCAAGATATCAAGACACTATAGAACCAATCAAATTTCAGAACATAAAGCACTTAAAGTTTTAAAAATTGGTGTGTATTGAAAACTACCACATGGATTTTAATAAATGAAAAGTTTTCTGAATATGTGGACAGTAACTATTCTTAATTTTTAATGGTGTTTAGGATATTGCATGCCACATTACTACATGGCATTTAAAAAGAAAGTGCTATTTTTTGAGTGGGTTTACCCCGGAAGCTGAAGTGGGCATGACATTTCGAGAGAACGTGGACCTGGCATGCAAGATTCTGGATATATATGGTGTTGGTCAAGTTAATCTTAAGGCTAAGGAGTTGTACACATTCAAAATGAACAAAATTAGTAGACAATCTTAAGAAATGAATTAGTGTTTTTTTCGACTTCAGGACAAGTTAGGAATGTCAGGAATCGATTAGTTCTGCAACATAAAACATCCCATTTCACGTTTATACTAGTATTTATCATTTTCATCGGTCTTTTACATTTTTTAAGATTATTATTTGAAATGCGAGTATTTCACTATAGCATAAAATATCAATATCAAATTTAAAATGTTGAAAATAAACATGAAATGGGAGGTTTTATTAAGGGAACTAGGAACCAGTATTTGTGGCTCCTTTACATTCCAGACTAATTTAATAGTGCTTCAGTTTCCTTTTTCAGACTTACTTAAAAGAAATAACTACATGATATTTTCTGGTATGTAAAATCGAGTGTTTCTGTCATGAGTTGGAGCTGTTTTCGGGAGAGATCTTTGTTTAACGTGTTGAATAGGTAACCGCTTATTCCGGTAACCAGTTCTATGTACCAAACAATTTCTCGCGCACCTAGCGTTAATGAAACTGCTTTATATTTACTTGTAAATCATTTTTATCCACTGGAACTCGTATCAAACGCAAACATTCATCAATTACATTAAAACCAATATAGAATGGTTGGCCCATTGTTTAGTGTTTCAACAAATTAGTTACCTTAAGGATCCAATCTCCACCAATATACACACGCCGATCACCAAAACATCAATGTAAGTGGCGTTAGATACAGAATGAATCAAAGCGTAGGTTCCGAAAGGACAACCAACTATAATCATTAGTGACAGGAATGCTTGTAACCAATGGCGCGTCTTTATGTACCGTGGTATAAAAGTCCAAGTTTGTTTCAAATGATACTGTTAAAAAACATGGAAGTTTTTAACATTAAACGTCGACTTCAAAGTAAAATAAATTCTCGACACAAAAACACGAAAATGACAGCCAATAAAATACCCTATATGTACATGTATCAACAAAAGGAACGATTGCCGTTTTAGACGTTTTGCACAAGTACACGTGGTGTAAACTTCCCTTTTATATATCGGACATTCAAACAAATTGTTTATCACAATTACGATATCAAGGGTTCAGTGCATCCAATCTGGAGTTTTAAGTTTTTATCGGGGAACATATCTAATGAGGGATTAATAAGTCTTTACCTCTTTAAATTCTACAATTGCTATTACATATAAGTAGATCGCTACGAGGTATCTGTCTCACAGATGGCTCATAATTGCTTTGCACTGAAGTATTGTATCTCTGTTCCTTCGCTCGTGAACGACTTTTACAGAATTTCCACAACTGCATTGAGAAATATATTAGTGGGAACTTCATTAGCATCCCATTTCCAGGTAAGTTGTTTGTGGGTAGCGTTATTTTCTTTCAATCGTTTTTCCAGAAACCGTGTTTTTGTAGGACATGCGTTTGTCTTTCTATACGGTTGAACGACTTTCTGCTCTGTATTTAGGTATCTTCTGCCTGCCTCTCAATGGTTTTCGCTTTGTTTGTTGCATTTTTGCATGCACGTGTCGTATACTGACCATGTCATGTACTCTATATATGTTTAAATGAATTTCTTTATATTATTTCATTGCTTTTAGAAGAAACTGAGACGAAACATTTTAAGGAATTTGTTGACATTGATCATAATGGAACGAATTAAAATTGATAGACGCAAATATATAAGAACAAAAAAACTACCAACTCACCTGTTTCTTGCAGACTTTACATCGATATCCATCTTCGCTAGAAGTACACTGAAATAAATCTTTATTCAATTAAAATAAAGGGATTAGAAGTATATTGATCTAGAAAAGTTAAGACCAAAAAGATATACCAAAACTTATGAACTTTTGACAACAAATTAGGTACAAAATTGAAACAAGGCTAAATACATTGTATAAAAATGGAATAAGTCGGGTCGACAGAGAAAGATGACACAGATTTACTAGCAACATCCCATAAAAACACTATAAAATTGTGAGATTATCAAAACACGCACATGCTGTTGACTTCCACTAAACACGGTCAATTCTAATTGGATAAAACAAAATATAGACCAGACATCTTGTTGGCAATGATTCTCAAGTGCTCACTTAGTTTTTTTAAGTTGAATAAACCACATTGTTCTGATTGTTTTATGTACATTTCTGTTAGGCAATACCTTTAAAATGTCTACTTGTGCCTAGTTTACTAATTTTATTGGTTTACCACAACTTTTCTGGTTTAATGGTGCAATTGATCTTAAAATAGACGGTTTTAATTAAAACAACCATGTTAATACATTGATTATAGTTGTGATAAACTCGTATACATGTTCTATTGTTTTCCTACCTCCATAAGCCATTTTCTAAGACATTCATGATGAACAGAAGCAACATCTCCTTTACACTGGCAAGGTTGTATTAAAGGTCCAGCATCGGTCCTATCTAGGTCATAGCATATCCAACAGTCTTCTTTAGCGCCTGTCATAAGCAACAATAGTAAGAGAAAATAGAAAATCACGGTGAAGAGGAAGGATTGTGAAAGGCCAAAGGACCCCCCAAGGATTCATATAATGCATATTTTATGAAGCGTTAATGATATGTCTTGGTTTAAACTGTACTACATTATATCAATACTGCACGAGTAAAATATGATTTACGATGGATACACTCTTTTAAATATAGCAGAATGTAATATAATCAACTGTAAGTAAAGTCAAATGTTTTGTTTGTACATAAGTATTTATATTTCTTTGCAGTTCATGGTAACGTAGGTTTTACGAAAAAGTGTTGAAGTGTTAGGTCGCCCTATACTGCCGTTACCATCACCTTACCATCAGGAGGAGGCATCGTTCCATAATTTGGATAAACAGACGGGTCAGTATGTTCTTCGTCTCGTTTACAATCTATCTGTAAGGTTTTGAACAATTTCTGTGGGTTTAACACCCACAAACTCTCTGGACTGAAATGCACAATAAGACATTTGTATAAATAGAGAGAAAAACGACGACAAAAAATATTCTTGTGAAACAAATAACCGAAAGAACAAAATGCGAACTTAAATATATAAGTATAAATACATGTATGTACATACACACACTTTCTAAACTAAAACTAGAAAGTATACATCGTCTACCTTTTACATTGTTTTTCCTTAAGCAGACAAGAAATAACTTCAGGGTATCCAACAGGATTTTCAGAATACCTGTTATGATCTTGCTACTTTATGTAAGTTGTAATATCTGGTTTTAAAAACACACTATGGTCTAAGTAACGCATTGACAATCACGAAAAAAACAATGCGCATGAAACAGAACAAGTATTTTCCAGCTAACAACAAGTTCCTTTCCTTGGTTATAATACCTTTTTTCTGGAAACAACGACTGGATTCTTTTAGTAAATATAATGTAAACATTAAATTATAAATAAAATAAAGTTGTTATTTTTTAAAAACCCATATAGATATGGTGCGATACACCTCTAAGTTATACTTTTCGTAACCAACTATCATGTCAATTGATATACATATAATATTGGCTGAGATTGGTAAGTATTTGTAGATCAAGGTTAATTTATGTTTTGTAAAGAATATCAATTTTACAGAAAGGAGACAGTAAGTCCACGCAATTGAGACAACACAGTAAGTTTCATAATGGTCCATTTTGATCTTATAACTTTTACGTTCGTTGGTTTCTCGTACAGTTATTTTACTTATTTAATATCATTAAATATCCAACATACGGGTAATACCTAAGAGGATGAACAATCAATAAATATTATTAAAACGAGAGTAAGGACTTTCATAATCAGGGAACAGCAAGAGGCCCAAAGAGATTCATGGAACAGAAAGAAGCTCAAAAAGATTCAGGGAACAAAAAGAGAGTCAGGGAATAGCAAGAGCCCCAAAGAGAAAAAATGTAACTATGCGAGATAAAATGCAGACTTCAGGAACGGTTATTCATAAGATACACGGAAGATACATTAACAAGACTATGGTTTATTTAGAATTTTAGGACACGATACTACTAGAATGGTACTACAGTTTCCCTCGACTGTCCTTACCTTTTACAATTCCACAACACACATGGAAACCATAAAATAACACCAAACTCAATTACACGAAACCCTATGTCGTAGAAGTTTTGGTCAAGCACAGGTAAACTGGAAATTTAAAAAAATTATACATCCTGATAAATAAATTATAAATAAACTACACAGAAGCAATTTAATTCTTGACTATCCGCATAAAGGCGTGAAAATCTTTAATTAAATAGACGGTAGTTGCTGATTAATATATTAATTAAAGGTAGCTGGAACACAGGTGAAGATGATCACGTGTAATTGTTGTTTTAACAAAAGTACACGTGGTAATTAGAATGGAATGCTTTTATTGGTGAGCTATATACTTAAAGGTATAAGTTCGATATGGGTGGATGGGTTTCAGCGTTGGTGCATTTCATGCACTCGTGGCGTTATGGTATTTAAGAAAACTGCATGATTAGATAGGTTATTCGAAGTTTCGCCATACGGGTAGCAGCTTTCGTTGTACTATTTTATATTCCTTCCACCCATTCTTTAAATGATACTGACAGTATTGTTACTATGCTATATTTTAAAATGATTATTTTTTGTAGATAGGTTGAATGTGGTGTAGTACTAATAGCTTGATGACTTAGAAACATATTGTTTGAATACATATATTGTACATTTCAGCTGCTACACCATGGCAAACTTATCCTATTTCTATGTTTGTGTTATACATTTTGTATTTAATTCATAATTTATATTCGATTGAGCAGGCGAATAAGAAAATAATAATAATTATTGTTCTCCGTTTCTGTTCGGCATTACCCAGATGTTTTCAACAATTGAACATTGGAACAGATTGCAATTTTCTATTTGATAAATTTTATCTGTTTTTCCTTTATTTTTTGCTTATTCCATTCAGTTTTCACTAATAAAATAATTAATAAAGTAAATGAATTAATCAGTTAGTTAACATTCGAATACTATGATGAAGCATTTTGTTCTCGCTTTTCATCGACTAAAAAACATATCTTTGGAAAAGTTCGAATAAAAAGGCTATTTATTGATATGTACCTGTGTTTCCATTTGTCCTTGATTATGTCTGATAGTAAAAACAAAGCTGTAGCCAACTGTAGGCATGCATGAGTTATCAAACCTAGCCGAGACATATGTAACTGCCAGGGGTCAACATTGCTTTGTGTTTTCGTGAAGGCTCCGTGAACCTAAAGAAATAAAAGAAAGAGTCACTAACTTTTAGTGATCACTTTTGTTGCGTTTCCTACGTTTTCGTAGCGAGTTATACTCAGTTTGTTTTTATACATTAATAACTAACTATTATTATCCAATTAAATTGTTTTTTTGATTCAAACTCTACCATTTCTATTGAAATTTCATGAAATTTCAGTTAGGGAAATTAAAATATTTTACCTTGAAATATACCTCCACACCATATGCTAGAAAAAATATCACGGATACGATCATTGTCGATGCAACGCAGCCATTGCAGATTTTATAAATATAATCCTGAAAAAGTGGAAGTAAATAATAGAGGAGCATGAATTAGTTATACCATGTAGGTTGATCATCATGAAAAACACGATTCAAGTTGGTTTATATTCTATATGTAACGTCTAAATGATGAAATTTTCAATGTAAAGAGATTTAGATATTTCCGCGTCTTTTTAAATATCGAGTAAGTGTCTGCGACAAAGGTATAAGACGATGATTCAGACGTTATAATATGTTTTATTTAAAATTACGTATGTATTTTGTCAAAATCTGAAACATTTTGATTCTATCAATCAGAGATTCATAGAGCTTGGATGATACAAATATACAAATAAATGTAAATACAAAAATACATCTATATAAATGATATACAATATATCATACTGAATGGAATGATTCACATGCCATGCATGAAATGTGACGTCATAATACATGCAGCTATATTGCGACAGGGGTTTGTAAAAGCATTAGTTGTTTGGTCAAGTGTAATATCTGTACCTCACTTCAATGACAAAACAGTTTACACAGTATTTACATTGTTACAAAGTTGGATAATGTATTTCGTTTGGTTGAACTCTTGAAACGATATTTTTACGGTATCATTATCTTGAATATTGTAGTATTATATGCTACAAATCTACGTACTCTATAGTGGTATCTACTATTTGCAAACATAGTTAAACCGATCAAACAGAATAGGGATGATATTTGTCTTTTAAAATTTGTTTGGTGGTTTTGCATTCTTTATTTTTAAGTTACATAACAAAATTAAAAAACTTACAGAGAGTACTGGGTCACTGATATCTGCTGCTACTAACTGTGTTATAAATAACGCAAGAAGGACAATATTTAACACTACAAATCCAATTACGGATTTACCCAGAAATCGTGGCTTGTCACACTCGATGTCACCTAAATGAAAAGCCTGCAATAAATTAAGAATGTGACATTTACATGTAAACTATATACCAGTCTACAATAAGTATATAAACCCCTTATAGTGGATTTCGATTAAAATATAAAGCCAATCCGATGAAACGCAATTAGTGTGATGAACGTATGGACGTTATCTAGAAAATCCCGATCACTGGTTACAGAAATTTCACGTCTTTCGTCATATATGTTACATTATAATATTCAAAAATAAACATACACAAACATCGTATTTAAACTTGCGACTGTCGGTTGACCCTTTCTTAAACGAAGTATAAGGTAATTATGTCACTTTAGAAACTATATTTTTCCCCTTTAAATGAACTACATTTTTTTCTCTTACGCACATACCTCTGCCCAAAAACATACAACTAAAGAGGAACCAGAGAGTAGTATCGGGTAGTAGGCACTCCATAAATGTATCGATGCCAGATCTGGTATATGCCACTAAAACAAAAACTGTCAGATTAAAAAGGTATTGGGATAATCTATATTAGTTTATTTGTATGCAAATATTACAAATAGCGTATTATGTTTGCCGACCATGTGATGTCATAACCATTCTCAATACCAGTACACAAGGAGAGCATGTAGCCGGACACTACAGTAGCAGAAAATCTATCGAAATCTTATAAAACATGAGATGATGTGTCTGCCTTCTACAGTTAAAATTTATTCATACCTGAATAAGAAACCGCTTTTAAAAAGTATTTAACTTGTTCGGCAATCCGTCAGTAATGGTCGATATTGGATGTGATTAAAAAATGACTCAATATTAACTACTGTTTTGTTATCGATTCCACTAAGAGAATGTCTGTTTATCTTCGAAGACAAGTCAATATCCCAATTATTTATGTTTTGCCATTTTTTTATTGATGTCTGCTTTTGTTCAGACCACGGTTTTCTTTTTGTCTGCCTAGTTTTTTATTACGAATATCCATCTTAAAGACAAGGAAATTAGAACAGAATATTTGCATACCTTTGTAAAGAAGTAGACTCCCCTGATGGCAGTGGCAAAAATAGTTAATATATACAGAAGTTTCTGTCCAGTCATTTTACATGCTGTTTTAAATGATTTCGTTTTCTGCTTTTGATAGTCATTGATCACACATAATATCTGTAAATTAAAACAAAGAATCAAAGAAGAAACTTGTGCATTTTTAATTTAAAAAATCGACGAGGAACTTTTTAACGAATAAATAAGCAAATTGTGAATGTTTTTTTTTGGTATGAAATTGGTGATGATGTCAATGCAACTTATCTGTATTGTCAGTAAATACAGAAATAAATTTTAAAATATCATTTATGCCACAGTTATATGTCACCTTTTTAACACTAAAATTAGGGTTTTCTTCTCGAAAAAGTGGGATAGTTCTCTAAATTTAGAAACAGTTGTTTGCTTCCAGTTTGCTGTTGTCTTTCTGTTGATTCGTTGTTGACAGTTCTTAATGCACTAATGGTTCCTTAGACGCTCGCTATCTTGTAAATTTTTATCTTTCTTGTATTTTAATTATCGTAAATATTATACTTACCAACTGTATTAATGCGACAAAGCAGAGAAACAGAAATATGCTGCCAAACGCAATAAAATATCCAATATTTCTATCCTGACACGTCCCACCTGTATACTGGATCTACAGAAAAAACCATAGTAAGGTACTGGTTCGTTAAAAAAATAGTATCTAATTTATTGATGTTTCTTATAAACATTTGTATGCTCAACATTAAGACATTTAGAAAAAAGCCAACCAAAGTACTTATGATATAAAAATTACGTGCTACTACTAACCAATAAAGACCCTGCCTGTTTCCGTGACATGCATTTAATTTTTCTGAGTATAACTGTGCTGTTCTGAATTTGGGTATTAAGTGATTTAAACGTGTTACATACAGCCCAAAGTGAAATCATAAACAAAACATGAATTATCGATTTCGACAATTATACAGGAATTTATGCAATCTTAAATATTTAAACATTTCAAAATGAATACAATATTAATTTCAATCTTCAGTTGGCACATATAAAACAATCATAAAAGGCTATACGATTCTAACGACTTACCAAACAAACACACTGTCCATCCTGACAGAATCCGTTTCTTGAACAGTTCGACTCAGAACACGAATCCCCAAGCATCATATCCGTAAATCCGAAAGCATATTTAGCATATGTAGAAACAACCATTTTTAAAGTAGAGGATGTCATCTTGCAGGTTATACATTGAGTAATTTATTTGTTCGTAATTATGCCATATTCTGAAAAAAAATAACAAATATGCTTGATCTGTCAATGTTCATCAGTTTTATATAACAAGCAATGAACCGCTACAGCAATATACTGGACAAGAACAAGATAATAAATTAGAGCTGGTATTATGTGAGTGGTAAGGTTGAAAACTCTGGTATTATAACCAGTCAGTATCACAGGGGCTTGTAAAAATCGATTTACTTACGCTTTCGAATGATACTGGGTGGATTTTGTTATAGTGTGGGACTATGTGGTTAGTATTAACAACTTAAAAGAAAAAGTTCTTCATCGTTCAAGGAGGAATTACCTTCTCCAGACACATCACGTCCGACCAGGAGTTTTGCACCAATCTTTAACATAGCGCATTTAGCAGTTACGCCTCTGTTATATCAACGAAGCATGGAAAAAGGATGTTTGTCCATATAATAAATTAAAAAATATTTATGATCTTTATTGAAGAAAGTCTTAAATTGTGGTTTTTTTTTCATAGGGGTGTATTAAAATCACATTAGAGCGCTTTATATTCAATAGTTCAATAGTGCTAAAGATATCTGTTGTATATATTCTGTGCGCATATTTATATTGTTTTTCATGTTTTGTCTAAACCGTGTTGTAATTCGTAACAAAAGTAAAAGTTTATCTAACATATTTTAGTTTCCATGTTGCAAAGTTTTATCTGGGTCTGTATGACAAAAATATCGAACGTGACAAAAACCTTCTACTGCATAAAGCTATATCAAAGTATTTAACATTTGTTGTGGAAACATTCCGACTGGTTTAAAGTATTCATGTATTAAATAATCATAGAAAAAAAATTAAGCTGTTTAAAGCTTGAACCGGAACCGGATACAAAGTATTTTGCAATTAAATAAGACAAATAAACTCTACGGTGTTTTTTTGTATTTTATTTTCTTTGATCAATTTTGTAATCACTCATGAAATTTCATTGTTATAATATTAGAACATAAAGTTACAAAATAATACACAAAATGTCCATGACTTACCGTGAACCTTAAATCCAATTTTAGTTTTATTCTATGACTCATAATCTTCCCTTGTGTAGTAATATTTACATGTTATCTACACCAAATATTTGCGTCGTCATAACATGCCATCGGATGTCTAGGATTGTTATCTACTTGTAAATATTGTGTAGCATGTAAAACCCCGTACAACACCGAACATAATTTTCTGCAGAATTTTGAGGGTTTTGATCGTACTTTCGATTCTTCCCCAGTATAAAAAGGACGCCATATTGCTGAAAGTGGGTTTCATTCAAACCAAATGTTAAAATACCTTACTCACAATCTATAGAGTAAAAAAAAGCCGATACATTTTCGATTTATATAATAAGATTTGTAGTTGTTACATCTTAGCAATGAAGCATAACTTTTTTTTAAGTTGGGACTATACACTCACTAACTGTCAAGCATTGCCAATACAACTCAGTTTAATTTGCAACAGTTAATCGCCACTTTCATCAATTTTTCAGTTATATCATGGCAGCAAGTTTTTACAAAATAAGAAGCCGGATTCCTTGTAAAAACCCCGATCTTTGACAGAAAAACTGAGTTCGATTGGAGCCGAGCACACCCAGCCGGACCAAGTCTCGAAACAGTATCGCAGTGTTAACAGGCACATTATCAATAATAGATAGCTTGCAATGATTAATCACTTCGCCACCAAGGCCCCTTATATTATAAACTGACAATAAATGATGAGTTCAGCAGCCATATTCTCATCGTTTATTGTCAGGAGGATAACCGACCCAATGAAAAAATGGTATAACACATGTGAATTATTGTCAGCTGGTTATAATCAAGTATCCTGTTACTTATTTATATTTATATATTTTTATTTCATTTGTTTTCTTTTTTAAAGATGAATACAATTCTGCCCCAGCCCCACCAGGTGCTCTTCTGTCAATTACAATCAAAACGATCAATGCAATCAGCGATTTCTGTGTCAAAATGTGCATCAGTTGTTTGCATAAGATAATGGTGGTTGTTTACATAACATTAGCCAGACTTTATATCTATAATATCACACCACACACCATTTACACTTAGGTCACACAAACTTATGAGGTGTAATGTTGATACTACAAATGTGGACGTACGGTAATGGTGTACTCATATTTGCTGTATTCGAATTTAAAGTGAGAAGCAGGAACTGCATGCTTAGTCGCTCGGAGTATGGGGGTTCTCCACTACTTTGGATGGGTTCTTCTTGCTCGTCTAGCTTTCTGTTTGGTCTGAATGAATTTGTACTTAAATTTGGTAGCAGTCTTGTAGAAAGGAAACATATGCCGTGTCTACTGTAAACATCAGCAGAATAGATTCACAAACACACACACACACAATGTAACATAAATTGTTGGTACAATTTAATTGCAGGTTAATATTACACTTGTATTTGAAAAAGTCATAATCAACATTAAATGAATGGGATTTCACAATTTCCATTGTATAGGAATGGATTAAACACTGACGTCATTTACAAGTTAGACAACCTTCAAATCTGCAGATTTTTTAAATCCGATCCCTCCCCCCCCAAGTTAATTGCTCAACAAGCTATCAGTAACGACAGTAATTTGTTTGCAAAGGAGTAACTGATGATAATTCCCTTGTGTTTAATTCTTTATCAGTCTTTTTTAAAATCTGTATAATTAGAAATGGCTTTGTTATTATGAACGGTGTTAATAGTAGAATAGAATAGAATGTGTTTATTTGTCAATTAAGACGCCCATGAAGAGCTATAAAGGAAAGCGGAATGTGTGGTGTAATCAGACATCGTTCACTATATACATACCGGTATACTTTACCATGAAGAACAATGCAGAATATAATAATATACTATAAAACGTATAGAATTTAATGATACCTCCAACAGTTATCGTTAAGCTTCTAACTTGAATCTTGGTCTTAATATAGACAACCATGTCGAATTGCAACTTAAAATAGGTTATTTAAGTATTCCTACACTTCTGACAAGTCGCTGTTGTTACTTTATGATCACATAGTTTCCATATGCATATGCGATTTGTCTGGTGCTGGGTCATTTTTTTAACCCATAACCAACACACATTTACGTGATATATTGTTTGCGATTTTATTCAAATAATTTGTGTGCGGGAACATCTAATTGTTTATTACAGTCTTGTAGAAAGGAAACATATGCCGTGTCTACTGTAAACATCAGCAGAATAGATTCACACACACACACACACAATGTAACATAAATTGTTGGTACAATTTAATTGCAGGTTAATATTACACTTGTATTTGAAAAAGTCATAATCAACATTAAATGAATGGGATTTCACAATTTCCATTGTATAGGAATGGATTAAACACTGACGTCATTTACAAGTTAGACAACCTTCACATCTGCAGATTTTTAAAATCCGATCCCTTCCCCCCCCCCCAAGTTAATTGCTCAACAAGCTATCAGTAACGACAGTAGTTTGTTTGCAAAGGAGTAACTGATGATAATTCCCTTGTGTTTAATTCTTTATCAGTCTTTTTAAAAATCTGTATAATTAGAAATGGCTTTGTTATTATGAACGGTGTTAATAATAGAATAGAATAGAATATGTTTATTTGTCAATTAAGACGCCCATGAAAAGCTATAAAGGAAAGCGGAATGTGTGGTGTAATCAGACATCGTTCACTATATACATACCGGTATACTTTACCATGAAGAACAATGCAGAATATAATAATATACTATAAAACGTATAGAATTTAATGATACCTCCAACAGTTATCGTTAAGCTTCTAACTTGAATCTTGGTCTTAATATAGACAACCATGTCGAATTGCAACTTAAAATAGTTTATTTAAGTATTCCTACACTTCTGACAAGTCGCTGTTGTTACTTTATGATCACATAGTTTCCATATGCATATGCGATTTGTCTGGTGCTGGGTCATTTTTTTAACCCATAACCAACACACATTTACGTGATATATTGTTTGCGATTTGATTCAAATAATTTGTGTGCGGGGACATCTAATTGTTTATTACTATTTTCTTTCAGCAAGACTCAGTCGCAAAATCACATCTCAAAGTTCAGACACAAAATGTATTCTGTAAACTGAGGTGTTCGAAATAAAACCGTTTTCGGAGCTGACGCTTGAAAAACATGCAAAATGATGTAAAGGAAAATTTCTTTCCACGACTGTGGCTCCATAATGGAAAAATAGATAAAGAGTTTGCATCTCTCCACTTCACACTTTTAAGGTTCGAGACCTAACATACTTTAACACACATATATGTTTCGGATCTCCTTAAAGAGTGAAAAAGGTTTTTATCATTGCAATAAAGTGTTGGAAAAGATTGAGTTTTGTCACACCACGATTCCTTAACCCAGACTAGAATCCACAACCATACAGGCAGGTAGGTGTGACGAATGACTTATGAAATTCAATGGCTTGCTAGTGGATTAATGTTTTCAGTTCAGTTCAAATAGCAAGGTATGCATATTACGACCTTTTCTATATACAGAATTGATTCTAGTAGTTGATTTTAAAATGTCGAACAACTCAATTTCATGGTAAGTATAACTGTCAATGACCTGGGTGCTTGATTTGTTTGATCGCCATTAATAATTGGGCTTGAATACACTTTGAAAGAAACACATTATGTACGATTTAAATGCATACAATGAAATCTCCATTTGAGTACTAGAGTACTAGAAACTTATCGAACATTGAGTGTTTCAGGGTAGCTAAGCAAACAATATCACCAGCGAAACATGCAGCACCAGATCGTACATGCTCAACACCCATTTTTGGATCACATCTTTCAAGCTGAAAAACGGCAAATCATTACACTAAATAAAGATAATACACCACCTTGTTGCATTCTTAATTAACATTGCAATATCTAAATTTAAACCAACTACAACTGCACTTATGTCGATTTACGGTGCACATTGCCTATCATGTCCATGATGCTTTAACTCCCAAAATTGCTTCTGAGATGCATGACGAAAATGTTTTCATGTCCCATTTATATTTTTGGGTGGTGAAAACCTCAATTTCATCATATGTTTCGCCACTTGTAAACATTTCGTAATCGCTATCTTCTCTGCACACTACATTCAGAATTATTACAAGCGTCATTCCGAAAAGTATAATAAGAAAAATCAAAGCGGAACAATCGGACTAAAATCCAGAACACAGAACAGCGGAACAATTCTGCCTTATCCAGAACAGTTAGCAAGTATGTATATCATTTAAAACTCAACTCTTTGCTTTCAACCTTCCGATTAAACAGTTCATAAATGCGGGCCTTATGCCGGACAATTGTCTAATTGTGATTTGTGTGCAACTCTTCAAAAAGCAAAAAAACATTTCTGCCTAATTCAATATTGAGAAATGTGGTTTCGTAAACAATAAAGGATGTTGTCATGCATCCAAAACTACTCTGAAATCTCTGTTGGAATGATCAGGAGTGAGAACATGAGACTGTTAACGAGATAACAGCAATCATGTCAAATATCAGTGTACGTTTTACATAAATATAAGTAATAATTATTTATATATTGTAAGATCCAAATTTTGAAACAGATTCCATACCATCAAGCAACATATTTTTAACAAATAATAAAAATTAAACAAATAATAAACAATAACAAAGAATTATCTAAAACACCAAGTACGAAGCGAAAAAAAGCAATTCTGAAATAGCCAGGTTGCACAGCAAGTGCCTTAATAAGTAGTGAATGGTTTACAGTTTGTTGGAAGACGGTTTTGGGTCTGTAGGAGTTGTTGCACAATATAGGTACCGTCTTCTGCAAATGTTCTGAAAATTGACAAAGTTCACAAGTCTGGAAAATAAGGAACAAAATCTTTGAACAAATTCCATATTAGTAGGTGCACTACTTAAATAAATGTGCAATCTTTCTGTGAAGTTTCAGAGATCTGGGTTGAAAACTGTAGAAGAAGTAACTTAATTGATTATACAAAATAGGTACCGTCTTCTGAAAATGTTCAGAAAAATGACTCAAGTTCCTAAGTCTGGAAAGTTAGGAAAAAAGTTCTTGAACACTTCCATAATAGCAGGTGCACAACTTCAATACATGTGCAATCTTTCTGTGAAATTTCAGAGATCTGGGTTGAAAACTGTAGGAGAAGTAACTCAGTTGATTATACAAAAAAGGTACCGTCTTCTGAAAATGTTCAGAAAAATGACTCAAGTTCCTAAGTCTGGAAAGTTAGGAAAAAAGTCCTTGAACACTTCCATAACAGCAGGTGCACAACTTCAATACATGTGCAATCTTTCTGTGAGGTTTTAGAGATCTGCGTTGAAAACTGTAGGAGTTGCACTTCATGTAACATGGCCAATAACCACCGAAAGGAAAAGAGAAACACAGAAACACACTGAAAGTTTAAACCAGCTAAAGCGGGTTGTAATACCAAGCTATAAGATATCATGAATAAAAACTAAGATACACTTTAAAATAAAAACAATAAGTTATGTATAGCATTCATCAATACAGTTTCCACACAAAATGTGTTTAAGAACTGGTAACACAAATTTTCCTCTACCAATGTGTGTGACCGCAGTAGCTTTAGATCTTTTATACTACATCATTCTAAACTTAAGATCTAGTCTGTAACAACTAATACATCTAAATTGTGTTTTTTTAAGAAAAAGACAACTTTGTTTGGGCATTAACATTCTTTGGGAAAAACCTCAAGTCCATAAAAAGTTTACTTAAGTAGACAATGGCAATTTCAATCAATCAAATATTTGTTGAATTTGAAGGATGCATTATTCCAGACAGATGGTGTTTCTATGGGAACTAATTATGCATCTCTAAATATTTGTTATGTACTCATATGAATGTGAATTTATTTAAGTGTTGTTACAAAAGTAAGAGAAAAACACACAATCTTTGATATATAGATGATGTTTTATTTCTAAAAAAATGGTAGATTTCTGGACCTTTAATCTCTGTGTATTACGAATAGAAATAAAAGATAACAACTTAAACAAGCAATCAGCTTCTTACTAGCCGAGTTGTTTAGGTAGTTAGTCACCTACTATTCATCAGGTTAGTGTCAAAATTGGGGTTGCAAGTTGGGTATGCTTGACTCAAGTCTTAAAATGAGTTTTTGACAAGAATTGCCAGTTTTCCTAATAATGGTTGATGCTTTTCTCCAGGTATTACAGCTCACTCCCCCAATAACAACTGGATGTACTGAACACTTGCTCAAGTGGCATTAAATAATATTCAAACAAAGAAACTAAGTTGGACCCTTTTCTTTAAATTGACAGTCATAAAAGGTTAGAAAACTAAAACGTATAACAAAAGGGATATTAGTTTTTGCTATCACAAAATTATGTTCACTTGACAGCAATATTCCATTAAAGTCAGCTTATGGGGTATTTTCTTATACATTGCTCTAGAGCCTCTTCCTAATAACAAACAAAGAGAGGGATTTTGCTGCTAAACAATCTTTTGGGGCAGAATCCTGGATTTTATGGGAGTTTTCTGTTTTGTTTCTTCATTGTCTTGTCTTATCTACTGATGGACTTTTGTCTACAAGACAGAAATAATGTAACCAGTTCATCTACAGATATCATAAATTGATTGATAAGTCACGTTGTAGTTTCTCCAATACACAGTAGAGTGATGTATGCAACAGATATAAATGACACATTGTTTTCAGGTAAATGTAATGACAATATTTCAAAATAAATTATGTAAATTGAACAAAGTCTATGTCTCAGAATTCCCAAATAACATATACGACAGTCCTGCTGCCAACACTGCCATGCCTCCAGCTACTGCTGTTACTGAAATGGAAATAAAGGTATTACAAATTATAAACTGCTTCAATAGTACATCAATTGACTTTGTCAGCTATCATAGGGTGGCACAGGAACTGCAGACCTTCCCACTCTAGATTTTGGCAGGATTCAGATAGCTCATATTTTTTGTGTTCTCAATGTTGTGCGTCTAGTTTTTAAAAAATTTTGCCCTATTTTTTAAACCATGATTTGATTATGTGTTGTTTGTGTCTATTCTTGCATACTTAATGAAAATAACTAATGTTAATTATATAACATGACATGCACAAGGTTTTATTTTACAAATAAATAATTAAAATGTTTTTGAGAATTAGCAGTCTGATTAGAAATCATAGACAGATTGGAGAAAACGTTCATGGGTTAAAACATTTTTCTGCATTAAATTGAATGTCTTTGTTTTGTTTATTAAGTAGCCTTCATGTCTAATTTCTATTATGAAAATAAGTAAGTTGTTGTCTGTTGCTTACATATATTAAATTTTGATTTCGTTGAACTGCTATTACTGAGGTCAAGAGAGCTTTCTTTGTCTTTTGACTGCACCCAATCCTCTTCAGCTAAAATAAAGAACATAAAATACGTTTGAAAGTGCTGCTCAAACTGCATGTAGTACACTGAATCCAGGACCTACACAGAATTACTTTTACAAAACTCTCAAAAACCTTAGACTTGTTCATCCAAAAAGGCATTCAATGAGGTGATTTTTATTTCTTCTTTCAAACAGACAATAATCTCGTCATGTCCATCTCCACAAAATAGATGTGAGGAATGTACAAAATGCTTCACTTTACTGAGGAATTAAATTTAATTGTTTTTGAACATAAATTCTAAATCAAGTCT
Organism: Limnoperna fortunei; assembly: GCA_944474755.1. NCBI lineage: Eukaryota > Metazoa > Mollusca > Bivalvia > Mytilida > Modiolidae > Limnoperna > Limnoperna fortunei. Next base: position 46,608,359 of record OX104114.1, on the reverse strand, counting down.
TAATCTATTTATGTTATTTTGAAACAGCTGACAAAATCTACCACCGAATGATGAAGTAAAAGCAGAGGTAAACAATTTTCAAAACTCCACAATATTGGGTATTAATATTTATTGTTTCCAATCCTTATGTCCACAAAATTGTGGAAAAATTCTTACATGCATGTACATTGGAAATGTTACAATTCTTCACAAAAAGTCTAGAGATGAAGACATCAGAGTCTGACTATGCAATACTTTTTAAAGTTTTAACTGGAATATTTAATTTATTCTCACTTGAAATACCAATTAAATTGTTAGTTTTATTTATTTCTTGATCTGGTAATAGATATAAAAAAATTGAAGAGTGTGTCCATGGGACACGGATGCCCCCGCTAAATGAAGTCCCAAACAAGTAGTTGTCCGACAGGTCTGAAAGTCTCTTAGGACGTACAACTTGTGATACTGAACCACCCTGCCAAATTTCAAATTGTGCTGATGTACGGTTTCTGAGAAAAGCTTGACGGAAATTTTCATACTCATGTTAACACATTTTCATATCGGCCCAGTCGCAAACAGGAAGTAGTTGTCCGACAGGTCTGAAAGTCGCTTAGGATGTACAACTTGTGATACTGAACCACCCTGCCAAATTTCAAATTGTGCTGATGTACGGTTTCTGAGAAAAGCTTGACGGCAATTTTCATACTCATGTTAACACATTTTCATATCGGCCCAGTCGCAAACAGGAAGTAGTTGTCCGACAGGTCTGAAAGTCGCTTAGGACGTACAACTTGTGATACTGAACCACCCTGCCAAATTTCAAATTGTTCTGATGTACGGTTTCTGAGAAAAGCTTGACAGAAATTTTCATACTCATGTTAACACATTTTCATATCGGCCAGTCGCAAACAGGAAGTAGTTGTCCGACAGGTCTGAAAGTCGCTTAGGACGTACAACTTGTGATACTGAACCACCCTGCCAAATTTCAAATTGTTCTGATGTAGGGTTTCTGAGAAAAGCTTGACGGAAATTTTCATACTCATGTTAACACATTTTCATATCGGCCCAGTCGCAAACAGGAAGTAGTTGTCCGACAGGTCTGAAAGTCGCTTAGGACGTACAACTTGTGATACTGAACCACCCTGCCAAATTTCAAATTGTTCTGATGTACGGTTTCTGAGAAAAGCTTGACGGAAATTTTCATACTCATGTTAACACATTTTCATATCGGCCCAGTCGCAAACAGGAAGTAGTTGTGCGACAGGTCTGAAAGTCGCTTAGGACGTACAACTTGTGATACTGAACCACCCTGCCAAATTTCAAATTGTGCTGATGTACGGTTTCTGAGAAAAGCTTGACGGAAATTTTCATACTCATGTTAACACATTTTCATATCGGCCCAGTCGCAAACAGGAAGTAGTTGTCCGACAGGTCTGAAAGTCGCTTAGGACGTACAACTTGTGATACTGAACCACCCTGCCAAATTTCAAATTGTTCTGATGTACGGTTTCTGAGAAAAGCTTGACGGAAATTTTCATACTCATGTTAACACATTTTCATATCGGCCCAGTCGCAAACAGGAAGTAGTTGTGCGACAGGTCTGAAAGTCGCTTAGGACGTACAACTTGTGATACTGAACCACACTGCCAAATTTCAAATTGTTCTAAAGTACGGTTTCTGAGAAAAGCTTGACGGAAATATGTACATACAGACAGACATATTTACGTACAAATGAAGTCCCAAACAGGAAGTAGTTGTCCGACAGGTCTGAAATTCGCTTAGGACGTACAACTTGTGATACTGAACCACTCTGCCAAATTTAAAATTGTTCTCATATATGGTTTCTGAGAAAAGCTTGACGGAAATTTGTTCGGACGTACGTACGTACGGACGGACGGACGGACATGAGTAAAACTTAATGCCCCCCGACATGTCGTCGCGGGGGCATAAAAAATAGTGCATTATGACATTTGTTTATTCTGATTGTTATTAAAATGAACACTCAACTGATCAATAAAACAAATTTCAAAAACAAACTTAATTTGTAAACATTCATGAATCAACAAAAGCTAAGAGGACAAGAAAAACACCACAGATTTCATTTTAATCCCTTAATGATTGCAATCAAAACATCCATCTAGTAATGGATTTTATGCAAACAGTTAAAACATCAGCTATTTTCATATTCATTTTAATATAGGATGTTAAAGGGAAACTTGGCGAAAAAATGAAAATTTGATATGTTATTCTTCAAATAAAAAGAAATATAATTGCCTTTTGATGTTTTATTGTCTTCTTCACCGTTACGATTCTAGAGTGAATTTAGGGTGGTAAAATTTTGTGTATGGTGCCGACATATAGACAGTATTTACCATGAGATTGAGTTTGTGACGTAATAAATGCATTTATCCAGTAAGTATGATAAATAATCCAGTTTAAAAATATGTTTTTCTGCCTTTGCTCTTTGAAGAATATAAAAACTGTGGCGATGACTAATGACCAGCTGACAACATAAGATTAACAAATACGTCTTAATGTTGTAATGATCTTTTTGTATTAATAAAAGTACTTTTAGACACAATTTTTCACCTGTCTTTATTTATTAACTGAGAAAGAATTTACCCAAATAATAATTGTTAATAAAAGATATATTTATAAATAGTTATTGTTAAACATAAAATAAAATTCTGTAGATAATTTTGCGCGTCTTGAAACAGCAGTTGTACCTGGACGTGAACATTTTACAGGTAAATCATTACTTGTTTATGAAGGGTTATTAACATAAACTAGGAGGTAAACAAAAAGGATGTTTATTGCAAATATCAGATCATTTGACGCCGGCATTGAAGGATGAATATTCAGACATTTTCAAAAGCTAACCAGATTAAAGGTTAATCATGTAATTAGAAATTAGAACTGCACGTCCCCCTCCCGCCAAGAACAGGTATGATTTGAATACACGGAAATGTCAGAACACAGGATGTATATAAAATTTCCAATACCTTTAGACTCCCTTTAGATGCCAGGTAAGAGGAAACGTAAAATTGACACGTTGATACAATATTATAAGAGCATTTAAAAATATTTCATTTAATGACAGGTATTTCTTAAATAGTCAACTTCGCAAGTATTTTGTATTAAAAAAGTTCCTATAAGTTGCATAATCTGATTATGCGAAACAAGTTGAAAATAATGATATGAATAATTTTCAATGTAATAACATTTATGGACAAAATTAAACTAATATTCGAGGAAAAATGAAAAATAAGGTCACCTTTCCATTAAACTATCCTCCATGCAAAAAGATTTTTCCAGAAGAAGTTGTTGCCGCTGTACACATAAGTCTAAAGTAGAAGTCTTTAAACTGGTTAACTACTTGTTACACAAGTAGGGTTTTGTGCTTAGATCAGGAATACGAATTGTAATCTTGCCAGAACTTCGTCTTATAGTACAACCTTCTGTTATTGACCGTTTTGCGTTATTATCATCCGGCTACTTTAAAGAACTTGGATATCAAGCGATCTCTAGTATCGCCATCTAGTGACAAGATAGTGACAAGATGGCGAACCTCCACAAGTGAATTTTTTACATGGAAAATTCAATGTAGAAACTTATACCCAATGAAAATAAAATAAAATATCAAGAAGCAAAAGTTTTTATTTTTATTTGAAGAATAACATATCAAATTTTCATTTTTTCGTGAAGTTTCTCTTTAAACATGTTAAACTTTTTTTAATAAAATTTATATCCACACATACTGTAGCGTACTTATGAAAGTTATAAAAAAAAAGAATTAATGTAAATTGATCAAATGTCTGAAATCTATAAGTAAACAGATTAATACAAGCTAACAAAACTTATTTCCAAATCCTTATCTCATAATATACTGTTTTTATATGTTGCATTTAAATGTAAATATATACTAACTAAAAGAGTAATGCTATAATTGTACAAAAATAACCATCATAACACACGAACAAAATGGCAACTGCCAGTGACAACCCTCAATGGGTAAAATAAAAAACTTTATCATAATTATGCAATAACTCACTGGGGCATGAATATATACTGATTTTACCATGGGTTGGCCTCTTTGTGCCACAAACTTAACCCCGAGAATTAGCGAGGGATAAAATGAATGCAGGCATAAAGGGCAACCCATCGTAAAATCAGGATATATTTTTGCCCCAATTAATTATTCTCATATTAATATGACATAGATATACACTTGCAACAGCAACGTAACCTTTGAGTTGACATGTCGGCCATTAATGACACTAAGTTGATTGTGATGTCATTAAAATATATGAAAAATCTTGCTATGAGGTCACCATAAAGAGAGTTGATTATCAGTATATACTTGTTTTAACACAGGTGTGGACTAGAAAGCGTTTTAGATACGTTATATCAGAAGTATCTTTAATTCACATGTTTCCTTCCAAAATGAGATTGAAAGAAAAAGACTGAACAATACACCACTTTTTTCAATATTAAATTTAAAAAACTTAACAATAATCCCTTACATGCAACTTGTTCACTGTCTAACTCTAAATCTGTAGGATCAATGGTTATGTCTAAAAGTTCTTTAATTCTTTCTGTCACCTCCTCCAGTTTTTCATCCTGGAATTTGTAGTCACAGAAATCTATATTTGACCCTGGCAGTTTACCAAATACTCTCACTGGTGTATCATATAACTCTTTTTTAGTCCCTTAAATTAGAGGAAATATCTGCATTACAATGTGAGGATACAACTTGGGTCCTGCCTATAGTGCACCTGAAATGATCTCCAGTATATTATACATGTAGTATTAATATTAAACAGATCTATGTGGAAATCATTAAACTAAATATATTGACACACAAAAGACAGGAAAATCTGTTGACAATACTGAAAACAATAAAGTAATACATGAAACTAATCAAAATTGAGATATATATTAAAAATTCACTAAAATAGTAAAAACAAATAATTGGCCGTTTTCAATATCTTAATCTTATACCGACATAGATGACAAACAAAGTTTGACCCCATTTTGTCCCAGAAACCATTAAAGAACAATAAAGAATACAATGACACACTATCCAAAGCTATATTACAAAATTTATCATAAATGTTTTACTACTGCAAAAAACAAAACTGAAAAATCCCCATCAAAATCATAAAACAATTGAAAAAAATCAAATTTAGCCAACTGTAAAGACTATCCTGATGGCATACTTCTGAAAGCACATGTCCTTTATAAAAGAGCTGGAATTAAATAAAAAATCCATAACTCATACTAATAAAAAACAATGTACTTCTAGGTGCTTTTAGGTACAAACTTAACAGAGTGTGTTCATTACATACAAAAACTTGGTAAATATAAATGGAACTGTTCTGAGATTTTCAGTGGCTACCAAACCAACACAAGCATTTTTTTTATTTTGAGGTGTTGGTGTTGTCAAACAACTTTTGCTCTAATAAAGCTTATTTTCTTACCTTCCTCTTCAACAACTTCTATATCTTCACACAGAAGTTCACATCGAGCCTGGATACTTCTCACTATATCTGTTGATATAGCCTACAAAATAAATATAAATAGTTATTATCATTACATGTAATATGAATATAGGCGCAGCCTAAATGCAAGCATCGCACATCGTATAGTCCTTACTTCAGAGCAGCCAACAGTGTCTCTGCGTTCCATTGTTGTCGTGACGTCTTTCTCTAATACATTGGTGATGTCACAAAACAGTAAATTTAAAATGCAGTGTTTCAGATTGCAAAAAATTCTCTTACAATTTTGCAGTTTTAAAAAAAAAAAAACACTTTACTTTTATCAATGTCAAAATAATTTTTGTCTACTTTTATTTAAATTTTAGTGCTTGTCTACAATATTTTCTTTCGGAAAGCTCACTATCATCTGAAATTGATTTGTTCATATGGATCATGTGACTTTTTTTTTACACACATGATTGTAACCTTATAGCTCGCATCTGCAATGATGCCTATTAGAATTATTATTATTTTTTTTTTTTTATCATAGCATATTTATAGCATGTTCATTTATAAGTTTCTTACAAAAAATGCAAATCCATAAGATATTTCTAACAAATTTGTAAATACTGACTTTGCAAAACCAGATATTGGTACAACCGATGGATGCACCTTTAGTCCACTCTTGATATTAAGTTTGATGACGATTATGATGAAACACCAGATATTCTTAGTACTACAGGAAAATGTACACCTGCTATTTTCATTAAAATCAGAGGGGCCTCGGTGGCCAAGTGGTCAAGGTAGTTCGTCTACTATTGATCACGTGGTCTGTCAACACTGAGATTGCGGGTTCGATTCTCACTGCAGGCAGGGTGTACTCGACTCCAATCTTCATTAACAAGGATTGCCAGTTTTCCTACCGCAGGTTGGGGGTTCTCTCCGGGTACTCCGGCTTCCTCCCCCAATAAAAACTGATATAGCCATGATATAGCTGAAAAATTGCTGAAAGTGGCATTAAAACACCATTCAAACAAACATTAAAATTAGATAAATATTGCCCTTATGATATTTCTTTCTTTTTTTTTTTCTTTTTTTTGAAGAGATTTCAATATATTATTATAGACATACACAAACAATACAAGACATAACATACAAAGACATTATTTGCACATATCATGTTAAATATAAATATAGTGTAGATTAATTTTTCTGCATATTATTAGATTTCACAGGTCTCTTAATTGATTGTATTGCAACATTACAGCTTTTCATTTAATTTTTGTGAATCTCAAGAATATTTACTTGAGGTAGTTACTTAATCAATACATACACATTTACATAGACATATACACACACATACACATATATACCAATACACATGTATAAATTGAGTCCATAATATTAATAATAAATATGTTACAAAATATATGATATTTGTTGTCCAATGCCATCAAACAATGCAGAAAAGATTACATAATACCTACTAGTACAATACATGTACATGATGTTCTTTTAAAATGGACCATTTCCTTTCATGTTTATATAGTTTATTTTCAACTAATGCATTAATTTTTTCTAAATTTTCTCATTGTTTCACTGTTTGTTTAAAAACACTAAGGTCTGGCTTGGCTTCAGTCCACTTACAATACAGCAATGGATATAATTTCTTGCTAAAAGGAACAAAAATGGAACAAGTTCAGGAAGTGTACATGAGTCTGGGAAAATCCCTAGAATTGCTAGTTTAGGAGAAAGATCAACATTTTCTACATCCAATGCTGATGAAATCCAAAAATTAAATATAGACCAAAAATTTTGAGTAACTGGACAGTCCCATAGATAATGATATATTGAGTCTTCCTCTTTGTTACAGAAATTACATAAAGTAGTGTCTTTTTTCCCCATCTTATGTAATAATTTGTTATTTGGAAGAATAGGATGAAGTAATTTAAATTGAAAGTTTCTGAATTTGGTATCATTGGTGGTTCTATATATGTCATTAAACAATATGGAACAATCCAACTCTACATCTAGTTTTTGTTGCCATTTCTCAATACCTTTGACATTGACTTTATTTGGTAATTTCTTTTCTATAAAATATGAGTAGATAAATTTTGAAATATTTTGTCTACCTTTTAGATTTGATATCAGAGGTGGTTTTGGTACAATATCTTCTTTGATCAAAGCTTTATTAATACATGTGGTGATGCCATAATATGTTAAAGCATTAATATGGACATTATATTTGTTAAGAAACATTATGACAGGTTTTTCATCACACAAAAATTTCATCAAGAAAATCACCTTCTTTTTTAATACCCTTTTCTGACAATTTTTTAATGTAAAGTATATTGTTATCAATGGTAACAATAGAGTTATACCAAACTATATCTGATTTTGAGACTTTGTTTTTTAAACTTTCAAAATTCAGAGATGAATACCAAACAAGTATGTCCTGCCAGAATTTTGATTTGATATTAAGTTTGTGAGCATCAAGCTCACTTAAATTGCTCTCCCATAAAATGTTGAAAATACTTAATTCTAGCACATATCATATGTTTCCAAAATGCATCATAATTCTTATCATATAGTTTGCATAACCATTGAAATTTTACAGATTTTGCATAAATTTTTATGTCTGTTAAATCCAGACCACCATCTGATTTCTTAAGATATAATACATTTTTGCTTACTTTTGCAGGTTTTTCATCACACAAAAATTTCATAATTTTCTTTTCAATATCATTGAGATAAGCATCATCTGGGTTAGGTAAAATGCTCAGTACATATGTTAATTGTGGAATAATCAAACTTTTAATAATTGTTATTTTACCATAAAGTGTTAAATCTCTCTTTTGCCAATTTTGTATAATTTCTTCTATTTACTCTTTTCTATGAAAAAAATTTTCTTGAATCAAATCTTTGTAAAGAGCATTTGTGGGAATAATGATGCCAAGTAACCTAAATTTATCTGTAGTTATTTTTATACCCTTATGATATTTCCGTTTTTACAGGATTGTCTAAGCTCTTTAGAATAAATTATTACCTCATGATCAGTGCAAAACACTACATTTGAAAAAACCTTGGTAGAACACTGCATGCAGATGACTGTGAAAAACAGAATATACAGATACACATATGAATGGAGAGATAATTCAGTTAAATTGTTTCAACAGGGTTTTATGACACTTTTAGCAGGAGTTATTACTCCTTGTGATACTTCACTTTTAAAAATGATTGTCCAAGCTCTTTTAAATAAAGTATTACCTTGATGCAAATCACTACATTTTAAAAACCTTGGGAGAACACTACATAAAGATGAAAGTGTGAAAATCTGAATATACAGAAAAAAGTGTTTCATGCCCCTTTCAGCAATTTTTTATCAATAATTTGGTTTCAATAAGAATACCCAATCTTTGGTGGTAGGAAAACTGACAATTCCTGTAAATTAAGCTTGATGACAAACAACCCTTCTTGAAGTCGGATTATAATTCACAAACTAAGTTTTAACAAGCATGTGATCAATAGAAGTAGGCTAACTAACTAGACCACAGGGCTAACGAGGCCCTGTCCACAGGCAACAATCTCAGAAACCAACAAGAGCAAAATCTTGTAGTTGAAATAATATTTATTCAGTAAATATAAAATATAATTTCAAAGATAAGAAACATTTTCTGTTCCGAAACACTGTAAAAAGCCATCTATAGTCCACATTAATGTAATGTCAGCACCCCTCTCTTGTGCCAGAAAATTGACAAAAAATTCTTATATGCATGTAAAATGAGCACGACGTACAAGTTATCCTCAAGAACTGGCAATTAATAATTTTTCTGACTTGTTTGCAGCTCAAAACAGATATATAACCATCTGTCATTTTATTGCAGTATACACTAGTAGTTTATGATGGGGTTGGCAACAAAGTTTACAATTAGGTACTACTATAGACCAACACCATACCAACAATGGGTTTTATGAGCTTCAGTCAGAGTTTGGTCAAGCTGTGCTTCAGTCAGCTTTAAAGGATTGCCAGTTTCCCTGGGCTTTTCACCAGGTATTCTAGCTTTCTCCCCTATAAAAACTGGACACAATGATAAAGCTGAAAGTGGTTAAATCTATAAATAAACAAAATAAAACAAACCAATCCTGATATATACAAGCTAATCAGTAAATACCTCCTTGGCTTCTGACACTGTAGCTTTACTGTGTACAAATGCTCTTCCATGTGTGACTCCCTGTATAACCAGCTTACATATACTGTCATATAGTTGTGGTTCTTCTGTCTTTGTAGAAATCTTCAAAATAACAGAATTTCTGAAGTAAACAAATGGTACAGTGTATGTAATCCATTTAAAACACATAAAACATACAACAATATCAGTTAAATACGAAAATCTTAGAATTTTTTATTTGTATTACATATTTACTCAAAAGGTGGAAGTATTTACACATCAGTACGATTTAAACTGACACTTGTTGGTGTATTATAATTGACCAGTAGCACTACTTTTAAATAGGATTACCTGTCAAAAACATTGACACTGGCTGTGATCGAGGATAAAGGTGAAATTTCTTGTCTTCATGAATACGTTGTTTATACTTTTTGATTTAATTAATTTTTAGGCCAGAGTTTTAAAATTTTATGTTTAACAGGTCCGCCCAATTTGACCGAAATAGGAATAAAAATAAAAGTTGTCCAATAGAATTTTATTTTAACTTCTCTGCCAACATTGGGATTCAACCTTTCGTGGAACTAGAAAAAAATGTGGTTGGAAAAGTGAACACATTATTTTAGCACTGTATTTTTCAGAACTCTTCACATGCATTGGTATCAACAACGTAAGTTTTAGTCATTCTGAGTACAATAAAGCATTGTGTGGTTTATTAAAATTTTTAGACAAAGTCTATAGAAAGTCTTCAGCATCTTGTTATAAATGAAGTGAAGTAAAAGCCTCTAACAGAGCACAGTTGGCACTATTTTTTTTTTTAAGTGTTTGAGTACATGGAGAAAAGGTTTAAGAGAATGGCATAGAATAGCTACGTACTGACAAAGCCAAACTATATCATTCTGACATTTGTTTATACACTACCAATGAAAGGGCTATAATAGTGTTTGGGACTGTTCATCTTTGTTTTATATTTCAAACTTAACCCGTTTCAAGTTTGATATCATCAAGTGTGTTATTATACAAAAAAACTACTACCTATTCATCATCCAAATATTTACACTACTGAAGTGTGCCGCCAGCTATGCTCTTCTCATATAATTTTTTGATGTCATGGCACTCAACTCCATACGGGAAGGGCAATACCGTATAGCGGGTGTAAAATTTGGCGTTTTTTAGGTCAAAATGTATTGCAAAAAATTTTGTGGTTTTAATTTTGGCGAATGGGCAAAACCATAGAAAAAAATTTGGCGGTCTAGCAATCCCGGACAAACATGGTTTTGTGTATTTTCCAATTAGAACGTAAGTAAACAAGGTGACTACATAGGAAGGGGACGGAAACAGGCTATATTTCATGTACAAAGACAGAAACTTAATTACGGATGGAAACTTATATACAGGATGAATAAATAATCTGAGGAGGAAGAAAATCTCCTGAAATAAAAACGATTTTTATCTTGTTCAATGTTTAGTTTCCAATATTTGTAAACATATTTTTTTACAAATCTACCAATTTTCTATAAGTTATAATTGATAATTTTAATTTTGTATATACAGGTAAAATCACGTTGCATACCCATTTCGTAATTATGACAGATTTATTAATTGTGTGGTTTGATGTAGTGCTTATCCGCATGTTTATTTAACGGTTTAAATGACAGTTAATCGAGGTGTCAATTTGATGAATAGATTTGTTGATTAGTCAAAATAATTTAAGACATTTTGCACAGATATTGACCAAATTAGCCGTAGGACGTTAATGAATAGTTTATTAATTAACACAATCTTAGGTAATACCAATATTTGCCAAATGACCATGTTATTGATTAAATTTACAATACCGATCGTCTATAAAACATTTTACCGGAGTTTCTAAAATTTTAGAGGTTTTTATTTTGGCGATTTCAGTTTGACCGCTAAAATACGCCAAAATTTGCACCCCGCTAAAATAACCCGCTATACGGTAATTGATTTTCTGTATGATGAAGTCATAATCTTCTGAATTAGATTAATTGAGGTCTGGAGCTGGCATGTCAGCACCTGCTTGTAGTCCTTCGTGCTTTTTTTTTAAAAGTTTGTGATCTGTTTTATTAAGTTGGTTTTGTTACCTGTATTTCACACAGGACTTCGGCCATTTTTCAGCTGAGTTTCAACATTCATACTATTCTCGCTTGGGGTCAGGATAGTTTTTTTTTTCAAATAAAATGTTAATAAATGAGTTTATAATTTGTATTAACTCATTTGATAACCAGTCTGAAATGTCTCATGGCAAATATTGTCATCCAAATATTATCAATTTTTTTTGTAGTATAATTAAAGTGAAATTGATGATTTTTCTGAGGAAAATATTTCATGTCATGTCATGTCATTTCATGTGTTTACCAAATTTAGACAGTATTGACATGAGTGTGTTTCTGTTTTTATTACTCAAGTCCCTCAACCATCAATCTAATTAAAATTATATCACTTGGCTCCCCCCTTTTTGCTATTGTCGCCATGAATAGCAAAAAAAAGGGGGGGGGGGGAAGTGAAGATATAATTTTAATTAGATTGCTCAACCATCTATATTTACCACCAAACTTTAAAATAGAGGTGATAAAAAAGATATCTGTAAAAATCCAATGGAAAAAGTGTGCAGGCCATATCAGATTGATGCATATTTTTATGCACTGACATGTCTCCACTTCATATATCTTCCTATTTAACAACTTAAAATAAAAAAATAAAACAACCTGACTGCAGATCTTTTTTTAAAATGCTTGTATCAACTGGTCTAATTTTCTATGTTTTATTTTATCTGTCATTCCACCCCCCCCCCCCCCGACCAAGAACAGAAAATGGGAGCTTTGCAGGTTGAAAGTAACAACAGATATTGTCTTTTGATGCATTTACAAAAAATTAGATTAAAACAAATTGGTGTAATACACAAGTGGGGTTATAATTAAGTGCATATTTAAATATGGTTTTGTTTTCAAAGCATCTGAAGGACATCATTTTTGAATTTAATACATTAATTTATACAATGATTCACCAGTACATATACTTTGTATATGTCACAGACTCACAGTCTGAATATATGATACTTACTGGCTGTGTGAAGAATTCCACACTGTAGACTTGTTGAGTTGTCTGTCCCTTGTCTCGTCCCTTACTTCGTTTTGACTCTGACTGATCTAGCATTTCTAACACATCTCTTACTTCTCCATTGAAAGAAATAATTCCATTTCGAATATTTGCACAATATGGAGCGATTCCATGCTATATAAAAAACAGATGAGATATGTAGGTATTGTTTGTTGTAACATACATAGGGTATGTTAAATCTGCAATTGGAGTACATTATAAATCCTTTTAGGTTGTCAAGACCTTTTTTGCACTCAAAATTTAACCTAATTACCTTAGTATTTTGGTCACATTTTCCACAATTTTCAGACTAAATAATAATTGAAAGTAAAAGTAAGTTTATTTAAATAAACAAGGAAATACACATAAAATAATTACTAACATTGATATTTTGTTTATCCATAGGATTTATTATGTTTATAGTTTGATTCTTGTTTTACTCGTTTAAAAAAAAATTGTATATTAAAATTGATCCTGAACTGGCAGCTTGATTTCCAAATGACAAAACTTGCATAAACTTTACAGAGGAACCATCTTGTTAGGTCATGTAATGTGAAGGAGATCTGTACAATTTCAGCCAATCAGAAATAAACATTCCAACAGTATTTGTTTAAAGCTGCAGTATTTACCTGTATTTGTTTTAGCATTGTGTGGTTTTGTTGCTTTACAGGGACATTAATCTTGAGATCTATATTCATATCAGTTTCAAGTTTAATCCAATTTTCACCAACAGAATGTGGTTTCCAATCTGCAGGTCTAAATGCACTCTGAAATAAATATAAAAATAAAATAATAACACTTGATTTGATGTTTAAGATAAGTATATGGTACATGTATTGTATATATACATCTAAGGCTTAAATCCTGTGTACTAATGGGGAAAAGGGATGATTGTGCAGCCTCACCTTTACCTCTTCCTACTAGAGAATGATTGGTGCAGCTTTGCCTTATTACCTCTTTATACATGAGGGTGATTCAATGCAGCCTTACCTCACCACTCTGTGCTAGAAGACAACTTGGTGCAGTCTTACCTCACCCCTTCACACAAGAAGATGATTTGGTGCAGCTTCTATTTTACCTCTTCATGCTGAAGGATGATTGTTGCAGTATTACCTTTTACCCTTTATACAAAAGGAAGATTTGGTCAAGCTTACCTTTATATCTGACACATCCACAGTTCTACATGTCAATCTAATTCAATGTTAAAGAAACAGGATTGCTTGCATTGGATGTGGTCAAACATATTTTTATATCAGTCGCTACTGTGGATTAATTTTTATTCATGGACTGAGACAAAAAATCATTTGCATAATACATAAATCTATGAACTGCAAAGTCAAAAAGAAACTATATTTATGAAACTGTCTATAACCATCCCAAACAACTTTAGTAAAATAAATTTGGTTCAGTGGTTTATTTTTTTTACCAATCACAAACATTATTATAAACGGAAAAAAAATTTAAAGAAGGAGATGCAAAAACCACCCCTGCATAGTCTGCTTCTAATAGGACCAGTCATTTAATAGGAAATATTGAAAGTTGACAGTTATAAAAGAACCATGGCTAAAGGTGATCTAACATTTAGGTTGGAAGAAAATAAAGTGAAAGAATATATTCCAAAGTCTAAAATCAAATGTTTTATTTATAGCTTCTTGCGATAGTGCAAAAATGCAAAAGAGGTATCATTTTGACTTGAAAGAACCATATTGTTCAAATTTATACGAGTATCATGGTAATATGTGAATAATACAAAAAAATTGGATAAATGCATTTTTTTCAAAATCACATCTATAGGATCTTGATCATTTAACTGACACAATATAAACTGACAATTAGTACTACTAAATATCCATGAACACTAACAGATTTTAAAAATAAAAGTGGACAAAATTCCAACTAAAATGGCCTTCCTGTGCTTATTATTTAAAAAAAAAAACACAGTTTATCTACCATTAACAACTTTCTTTTGCTACCCCCTGCTTTAGCAGTTTATAATGATGGGGTGTCCATCTGTTACACTTTCTCTTATGCATAACTCCTAAAAATTACTCAGAATCTTTGTCATATACTACCATTTTGTACTTGATATTTAACATTTTAATCGGAATGATATTTGGGGTTTCCATAGAAGTACATAGTCTTTAACATTGGTATAAGGGAAGTGGGGGTATCAGTTAGTGAGCATTGCTCACAGTTTTTCTAGTTTTATGTTTATAACCAATCAACACATATTATATCTCCTTTCAACTTTGAATGCTTGTTTTGTTCTGTCATTACTTACTTTTAACATAATATTTAGAGATACATAAGTCATCAATAACCTTTGAATTCATAAATTTGTTCAATTAGCCCAAAGAAATCCAAGAAAATAAGGTATCCTTTTGAGTATAAATTGTACATTTTGAAGATCAGATAGGTTTGAATTTTTCAGTTTTAGGAGAATACCCAGCAAACAATTTTACGTCGTAGAGACGTCGTTAAAATGTATGTTTTTGGTTACAGTAACGTTACTATATAACGTTATTTTTACGAAAAAATGGATGGTTTTCTTAACGTCGCCTTAACGTTTTTTGCAACCAATTTACGACGTTTGACAGACATTCACCAAACGTTACGAAAAAATTGTGACGTACACCCGACATTTAGACTACGTATGACTTTGACGAAGATGTTCTGTAAACGTTGTCACAACATAAAAAATAATACATAACACGTTCCACATACGTTTGTCTAACGTAATTGAAACAAGCAATTGTTGCATATATAAAAAAAATGTCTTCCTGAAAATCACTGTTCCGTTTTTTCCTCGAAAGAAATATGGTCATAACCGCATCGTATTTATTAACCACAACAATACATCTCTGATAGCCAACGTAAAACAAATGCAAGAGATACCAAAATGGTGAACATTTCAAGAATTCAAGGAACATATGCTACATATAACTGCCTTTATGTCTCGAAAAGCTCTGCTGCAGGCTCCACAAAATACATAGTAGGGTGAAATACAAAATACGATTTTCAAAGGAAAAACGATGCAAAATACTTGTATAATTAAAATAGAAAAATAAATTAGTTTCCTATTTTTTTATTGTTTAAATATTACGAGACAAAACAGTTAATTAAGCTTCTGACACACTGTTGTACAAGAGGACACACAGAAAATATAAACAGTAGTTGGTTTAAGACATTAATACATACAGACACAAATACAGCTACATTAATTAAAACACACAAAGGCAATACATATTAAACATATGTTCAACAATTACTTACAGTCAATACACAAAAATATGTGTTGTAGAGAGAGCAAAAAATACAAAAGCAGTTTATCACAACACATATCTATATGACATCGGGATCTTAGGATTTTGTAATATACAATCAATACATTAACTTTTTAAAAGTTTTTGCAGATTTCTGCAATACAATTACAACTGGTTGCTGTCTGGATTCTGGCACCTAAAAAAAATAAATAAATAAATAAATAAATAAATAAATAAATAAATAAATAAATAAATAAATAAATAAATAAATAAATAAATTAATTAATTAAAGCAATATAATTTCTTTATCTGATAGACTCTTTTTAACCATCTATTACATTATTATTATGGAGTACATTAAGCATTCTTTATACGACACGATAGCAGTGGTCAAGCTTGAAGTGTGTGTAAAGCTCTACACAAAATGTTTAAAATATACTGTCATTTTATGAATTTAGTCCCAGGATAAAAGTTTTTATATCAGCGTGTCTCTGTACGCTAATATTTTGAAATGAGGGCGTCGGTGGCCGCGTGGTTATGGTAGTTAGTCATCTTCTATTCACCGCGTGAGGGTTGTTCGGGTTTTTTACCGGGTATTCCCCCGCGCAAAAAACCTGGACGCAATGATACAGCTAAAAAACTGCTGAAAGTTGCGTCAACCACAATTTAAATAAAAACTCACATAAATCTGAAAATGTTTTGAGACAATATGTGTTCTGAATACAGTATTATTTGGGTTTCCCTAAGTTAGCAATTATTTAACTTACCTTATATCTGGATCCCCTGGCCTATTAGGGGCATGTTTTAGGCATTACGTTATAATCTCCTCCGCATCCATTTCTGTGGCTGACGGATGATTTTTTCTGTATGCCCCTGAAGAAGAAGAAAATTAATAAATCTTTCGGTATTTTTGTCATCTGGTTAAATGTAGTTGCACTTCGATAAATTGGCCATTTGCAAAGATTGATGATGGTTTACAGTTTCAAATTGGTCCAAATAATAATTATTCAAAAGTGTTGACAAAAAAATTTTTGCTCTTCCTTTCAAATAAGCATGTATCATGTAACACGTAACAATCCTGTGTTGTGAAATTATTATTAATTATAATACAATGATTTAGAAAATAACTTACGTATCATCATCTGACAACACACAGAAAGAATCAGTAATTGAAGCTTTCCTTTTTCCCTCGTAAACCGTAGTCAGACCATAATGCATTCATCATTCGCCATATGGAGTCCCAACCAGAGCAGTAAGCAGCTAAAGCTGTACGATAAAAAAAACAATAAATGATTTTACTATACATATAATCTTAATTCTACTGAAATATATGTAAGAACAATAATAGGAACCGGATTATTTCCTGTGTCAGCCATGTTTACAAAATATTTCAGTTTGGGGTCCAAATGCACATAAGAAAATGTCGACTGGCTGAAATCGCGTGGCTGAAATGCGTTAAGGAAATATTTCACGAAATAAGATCAATTATAAATACATTCTAAGACCCAAATGAATAGGTCTTCTTCTTCTTGTTGGGGGTTTTAACGTCCTACACTGATAAATAAATACCCACGGTCGGACGGTTGTTAGTTGTTAGTAGTACATGGACTCCACCATGGTGGGTTTGTCGAAGCCCAGCCTTCGGGATACCTAGTCGAAGAACTTGGCAGCATATGTTCTACTAGCGGCCGGGCTGCTCCGTACTCCAGTACCCCACATGGGTAGGAGCGCTTCCGCATTCTGACCTGTCGTCGAGATATAACATCTGCAGAGTGAGCAGCCAGTGTCTGACATTTATGACATGAATAGGCCTAAAATATTACTGCATTTTATACACGCATTCCTTTTCATTCTTGTTTTCAATTAAACGATATTCGAACGTGATTTTGAGGAAAAGGAATTAAATTGTACGAATGTCCCAACGAAACATTTATACAATATTCAAATTCGGTCTTAAAAAATTAAAAGAAGAATTATTACATATCAAAAATATGCTAAACGTTTTCTTATGAATTTTGTCTATTGTATCTTGTATATTATAGTACTTACTTTTGAGCTTTGTCTTTTCTTTACATGTGGCGAATGACCCAGTTTTCTTTGTTTCAATAGCAAACACTCACAAGACATCAAATTACGCGTGCACGTGTGGTTTTACAACCCTTGTGTAATTTCATGACCCCTGCTATTTACATTCGATCGGCAAGAACAAAAAGCCACTGTAAGAGATATACAGAGAAATAAAGCGAACAAAACTGACCGGGAAATGTTAATTAAATTCTGGTAGAAATTCATAAAAGTTGATACAATGTAAAGTATCTATGTTGCAATCCCCCACCCCCGTAAATCGCCAGTTAATAAAAAACCATTGTAAGAGACATAATTTTAAAAAAAGAAAAAAGATTGAGGAGGAACATGCTATAATTAAATTCTTGTGGAAATTCATTTATTTATTAAAATGTAAAGAATTTATTATGTCGAAACCCTCCCACCCTCTTCAATCCAGGAAAGATTTTTAACCAGAAAGAAAAATAGTTTAATATGATTTGTTTTAAAATATTTAAAATATTTAAACTATATTGTTTATTTTAAAACATACTGTAATCTACCCAACCCAACACACTATTTTTTTTAAAAATCGTATATGGGTTCTTAATAAATCGAACACTAATAAACGTTACAAGGACGTTGCAAATATGTTCGCTAAGTTTTTTGTAACGTAAAAAACACGTTGAATTAACGTTATGTTTTACGTGATTTAACAACGTCTACACAATGTTATACAAATGTTGCTATTTTTGACAACGTTTTAACAACGTCAGTTAAACGTGCTTAATTACCCTACGAATTAAAGACGTAACAACAACGTTGCATTTTCGTTGTAGATAAGTAACGTCAGGTCCAACATTCTCACAACTTATAACCAACGTTAGATTTACGTCATGTGTTTGCTGGGTACTTGTGTTGCCAATGTACAAATGGCAACTATTTTATTACAAAGCCATGTATAATTTCTGCTTCCCCAACATTAGAAGGATACTTTCTTGTACTGGAACAAATCTGTAGTAGATATCTCTCTGCTGGTGACTCTGCATGTAACTGTCCTCTACTTAAACTTTTATGTATTGAAAATAGAATCTAAAAGTAAAGAGAGTAAAGTAAAGATAAGACTGAGTTTGCTTTAGAGTGTTATTATTACAAAAGATTTAAAACCCTTTATTGTATGCATATGGCTGTTACAATGAGATGACTTCCCTAATGTATGGCTGTTACAATGAGGTGACTCCCATAATGTATGGCTGTTACAATGAGGTGACTCCCCTAATGTATGGCTGTTACAATGAGGTGACTCCCATAATGTATGGCTGTTACAATGAGGTGACTCCCCTAATGTATGGCTGTTACAATGAGGTGACTCCCATAATGTATGGCTGTTACAATGAGGTGACTCCCCTAATGTATGGCTGTTACAATGAGGTGACTCCCCTAATGTATGGCTGTTACAATGAGGTGACTCCCATAATGTATGGCTGTTACAATGAGGTGACTCCCCTAATGTATGGCTGTTACAATGAGATGACCCACCTAATGTATGGCTGTTACAATGAGGTGACCCCCCTAATGTATGGCTGTTACAATGAGGTGACCCCCCTAATGTATGGCTGTTACAATGAGATGACTCCCCTAATGTATGGCTGTTACAATGAGGTGACCCCCCTAATGTATGGCTGTTACAATGAGGTGACCCCCTAATGTATGGCTGTTACAATGAGATGACCCCCCTAATGTATGGCTGTTACAATGAGTTGACCCCCTAATGTATGGCTGTTACAATGAGGTGACCCCCCTAATGTATGGCTGTTACAATAAGATGACTTCCCTAATGTATGGCTGTTGCAATGAGATGAGTCATCTAATGTATGGCTGTTACAATGAGATGAGTCATCTAATGTATGGCTGTTACAATGAGATGACTCCCTTAATGTATGGCTGTTACAATGAGGTGACCCCCCTAATGTATGGCTGTTACAATGAGGTGACTCCCCTAATGTATGGCTGTTACAATGAGGTGACTCCCCTAATGTATGGCTGTTACAAATGGAGATGACTCCCTTATGTATGGCTGTTACAATGAGGTGACTCCCCTAATGTATGGCTGTTACAATGAGATGACCCACCTAATGTATGGCTGTTACAATGAGATGACTCCCCTAATGTATGGCTGTTACAATGAGGTGACTCCCCTAATGTAAGGCTGTTACAATGAGGTGACTCCCCTAATGTATGGCTGTTACAATGGGAGATGACTCCCCTAATGTATGGCTGTTACAATGGGAGATGACTCCCTTAATGTATGGCTGTTACAATGAGATGACTCCCCTAATGTAAGGCTGTTACAATGAGGTGACTCCCCTAATGTATGGCTGTTACAATGGGAGATGACTCCCTTAATGTATGGCTGTTACAATGAGGTGACTCCCCTAATGTAAGGCTGTTACAATGAGGTGACTCACCTAATGTATGGCTGTTACAATGGGAGATGACTCCCTTAATGTATGGCTGTTACAATGAGGTGACTCCCCTAATGTATGGCTGTTACAATGGGAGATGACTCCCTTAATGTATGGCTGTTACAATGGAAGATGACTCCCTTAATGTATGGCTATTAAAATGAGGTGACTCCCCTAATGTATGGCTGTTACAATGAGAAAAATCCCCTAGTGTATGGCTGTTACAATAAGAGTTAAATCTGCCCTAGTGTGCAACTGTTAAAATAAAGATTTTAGACTAACTAGAGTTATCTTTCTTTTGAGGCTGACTACCTCTTATCTTTATTTGCATGTCACCTTTTTGCTGTGACTGTTAAAATAAGATTTAAGACTAAATAAGATTTAAGACTATTATATTGTGTAGCGGTTACAATAAGATTTAAGATTGCTCTAATATGTAGCCATTACAATGAGGTTTAAAACGATCCTATGTGTAGCCATTACAATGAGGTTTAAAACGATCCTAATGTGTAGCCATTACAATAAGGTTTAAAACGATCCTAATGTGTAGTCATTACAATGAGGTTTAAAACGATCCTATGTGTAGCCATTTCAATGAGGTTTAAAACAATCCTAGCTAATGTGTAGCCATTACAATGAGGTTTAAAACGATCCTAATGTGTAGTCATTACAATGAGGTTTAAAACGATCCTAATGTGTAGCCATTACAATGAGGTTTAAAACAATCATAGCTAATGTGTAGCCATTACAATGAGGTTTAAAACGATCCTAATGTGTAGCCATTACAATGAGGTTTAAAACAATCCTAGCTAATGTGTAGCCATTACAATGAGGTTTAAAACGATCCTAATGTGTAGCCTTTACAATGAGGTTTAAAACGATCCTAATGTGTAGTCATTACAATGAGGTTTAAAACGATCCTAATGTGTAGTCATTACAATGCGGTTTAAAACGATCCTAATGTGTAGCCATTACAATGAGGTTTAAAACGATCCTAATGTGTAGTCATTACAATGAGGCTGAAAACGATCCTAATGTGTAGCCATTACAATGAGGTTTAAAACGATCCTAATGTGTAGCCATTACAATGAGGTTTAAAACGATCCTAATGTGTAGTCATTACAATGAGGTTTAAAACAATCCTAGCTAATGTGTAGCTATTACAATGAGGTTTAAAACGATCCTAATGTGAAGCCATTACAATGAGGTTTAAAAGGATCCTATGTGTAGCCATTACAATGAGGTTTAAAACAATCCTAATGTGTAGCCATTACAATGAGGTTTAAAATGATCCTAATGTGTAGTCATTACAATGAGGTTTAAAACGATCCTATGTGTAGCCATTACAATGAGGTTTAAAACGATCCTAATGTGTAGTCATTACAATGAGGTTTAAAACGATCCTAATGTGTAGTCATTACAATGAGGTTTAAAAGGATCCTAATGTGTAGCCATTATAATGAGGTTAAAAACGATCCTAATGTGTAGCCATTAAAAATGAGGTTTAAAATTATCCTAATGGGTAGCCATTACAATAAGATTTCAGACTATTCTAGTGCATGACTGTTACCATTGGATTTAAGTCTATCCTAGTGTTTTGCTTTTACAATTAATGTCCTAGTGTTGACTGTTATATTGGGATTTAAAACTTTCCTAGTGTTTGGCTGTTACAGTGAGATTTTAGAACATCCATGTGTGTGACTGTTACAACTACTTCAGTGTGTTGCAGCCACATTAAATTAAAGACAATCATAGTGTCTGGCTGTTACAATGAGATTCAATAATGTCCTAGAGATTAAGTTAACATTAGCTGTGATATTATGATTCAATATTAGTTTTTAGTGCTGCCTAGTGTTGTGTCAACTGATTTGAAGTTCTACAAAGAGCTTACAAACAGAATACCTGTCTTAACTTTGTCTGTGATGACTGCATCATATTGGGTGGAGCTAAAGCAAATATTCCAACAACATCTAAACCACCTGTCAACATTCTGGTCACCTACAAAGAAACCAATGTTAGTTTTTATTAATCATGTTACATCTAACAAAGTCTTCATTATGCAGGTTAATGACATTCTACATTTGAGCATGCATCAGGTCAATCAGTAGAATTCTTAGCACCTTATTTCAGACAGTACCATAAATATGAGTATTAATTAAGTACTAGATTTTTAACACTGTTTTAATATAACTTACTCTAATTCATATTTGCATCAATTAAAAACAGTACAGGCCACATAATGAAGGACTTGTAATTACTTGTTGAGCATGAGTAGCAATCCATTTATCATCACAATCTGCCATGCTGGCAGGTTTGTTGGATTTGCTGGTATGTTTGGGTTCCTGGTCCTCCTCACTAGCTTCATCCTCCACTGGCTCTGGGGACCGTATCAAAAGTACTGCAAAGTCTTTCTGGTCTGTAAGCTACAAATAAACAAAGTTAAGTTACTTATAGGCTACAGTTCTTTTACTTTTCTTTGCAGTATATATACATTAGGCAACAAGTAATTTTTAGTATAGCTACATGTATATATATATATATAAGTGTCTAATGAATTAACCAAACAATGTCGTTGTAATTTCCACTCTGAAAATCATCTGTACACACAGATTTGATTTTTGAGCCGTCCCACCTCGGGAATCAAACTCGTGTCAGTTTATAACATATATGGCTACTGTGCCTAGCATGTAAAGACAGAGGTGTAACCTCTAGACCAGATCCGTCCGCTAAAAAACGGAGTTTCACTGGCCTAGTGTTACTTTTAATTGTCTATTTATATAGACGGCTCAAAAATCAATCTGTGTGTACAGATGATTTTCAGAGTGGAAATTACAACGACATTGTTTGGTTAATTCATTAAACACTTATAAATATCATTTATCTTAACTATGTATCTTTAGTGCATTTCTAAAGATCCAATGTTGAAATACAATCAGATGTTGGGCATATATAAATAGACAATTATAAATAGAAATTCAAAACAACTATATGCACGCATCTGAATAATTGCTTACAGATCCATTCTGATTGTATGAAAATCGTTGTAATTAAAGCTCAGGTCGCACAAAAACATTGTGTATGTAAATGACATGTTCAACCAAAAGTAACACTAGGCCAGTGAAACTCCGTTTTTTAGCGGACGGATCTGGTCTAGAGGTTACACCTCTGTCTTTACATGCTAGGCGCAGTCGCCATAGATGTTATAAACTGACACGAGTTCGATTCCCAAGGTGGGACGGCTCAAAAATCAAATCTGTGTGGACAGATGATTATCAGAGTGGAAATTACAACGACATTGTTTGGTTAATTCATTAGACACTTATAAATATCATTTATCTTAACTATGTATCTTTAGTGCATTTTTAAAGATCCAATGTTGAAATACAATCAGATGTTGGGCATATATAAATAGACAATTATATAATCATAGTCTCTTTAAGAATAAATATAAAAACTCTGTTAAATTTTCCGAACGTTTCGGCCTCACGGCCTTCCTCAGCGGAATTTTATTGCATAGTGATGAAGTTATGTTATTTGCAACGTTACAATAGCCAACGTCATAATTTGAACATAGATTGGCGGGAATCACAATCGAAATAATACGAATGGAAAAGTAAATAAATAAATAAATAAATAAATAAATAAATAAATAAATAAATAAATAAATAAATAAATAAATAAATAAATAAACTAAAAAGTATAAATAAATTAATAGATACCTAAAAAGGGGGGGTGGGGGTAAATAAATAAATAAATAAATAAATAAATAAATAAGTTATACAATATAGATAAGTAATAATGTGTATAAATGTTAATTAAATGTCAATCTGCTGGTTAAGTCCGTTATTTATTTATTTATTTATTTATTTATTTACCCCCCCCCCCCCCCCCTTTTTAGGTATCTATTAATTTATTTATACTTTTTAGTTTATTTATTTATTTATTTATTTATTTACTTTTCCATTCGTATTATTTCGATTGTGATTCCCGCCAATCTATGTTCAAATTATGATTGGATATGAATATAGATAGGGTATGCATCTGCTATAATGTATTCTAAAAAGATTCTTAAACAACACCCAATTGATGTTTCAATATTCATATTAATATTAAGTTATGATGTCTCAATATTTATATTAATATTAAGTTATGATGTCTTCTCTCTGCATTTGTTGGCACAGAACCTTACCATGTTGCAACACCTTAGGCCTAATTTTACTTTAGGGGACCCAACACATTGGAAAAACCTGAATAGGTTGGGGTAAGTAGTAAATGTATGTACAAGTGGTAGGTCCCATAAAGTAAAATTATAATATAGGCCACACCTTGCTTAAAGATTTTTTAATATTGAAAATAGTTTATTCTTTTTTATTACAACTAGTCCGAGAATCCTCTGCCGTCCAATGCTTTTTTTTTGTGTGGGACGTCAGAGAGCTCTCCATAAGTAAAACAGCGGATTTTGCGACACCGGCCTGGGTCAGCACATTTCATCGTTTCAGATTTAATAAAACATTTTCATCCAGTTAATCTATATATAATTCGCTTATTTAGATATTTTTCTCTAGGAATATAATCATCATACATTCAATCAAGCTGATTTAAGTCCATTTCTAAGCTCATTTCCATCGATACCCTTACATTCCAACATTTCACTTTCATTTTGAACAAAAAGTCACGTGACAACAATGTGACTTAAATCAAGTGCTAAAATTAGCTTGATTGAATGTATGATGATTATATTCCTTGCGAAAAATATCTAAATAAGCGAATTATATATAGATTAACTGGATGAAAATGTTTTATTAAATCCGACACGATGAAATGTGCCGACCCAGACCGGGGTCGCAAAATCCGATGTTTTGCTTATGGAGAGCTCTCTGACGTCCATCGCAAAAAAAAAAATGTGTTGGACGGCTGAGGATTCTCGGACTATACAACAACACATATTGTTGACGGTCAAAGATAATTGCAGAACGTAAACTAGCAGACTTAAGACATTTAGTAGGATTATTCAAATTAAATTTGACTATCCCTTGGCTCATCAAATTATGGGTCTATATACAATAATAAGACATAACAGCTGTTTTTTCATGCTGAAACATAAGAAAAAAAAGACTGTTTTCTTCTGTACCAGTTATTCATAAAACCATTCACCTGTCCAATTATTAATCCCAATTCCCATTGCCCCGTATTGAAAAGTTGTGTAATGTAGCTTTGAATGGAATCTTGAGCCAAGATCGTTTTTCCCATTCTTAACCGTCTGCTTTTTTAACAGGAAGCTGTCAAATAATTTACAAGGGAGATAAATCTTTTTTTTAATTTTTTTTTAAAAATTCCTCCGTTAATCGGAGCACTAACGAATGTATTGTCATCCGATGAGAGATATACTATTTGGAAAAGGGGGGAGGGGGTGTGGAACAGGCCGGTGCATTTCAAATTCAGTCTATGTTATTATACAGTTGAAAGTCAGATCTCTTATCTCCTTGTCACTTAAAACAATTATGTGTTACATGATAAATCATAAATCTGTCAGCTTCTTAGTGGGTTATGAGGACGGTCTCCAGTGTCTGGAATAACTCTCTACTTGCGTAGCAGTTTTTCAGTATCTTCGTGGTTGCCAGCATACATAGCGACGATAAGTATTTTAGTATTTTTTTCTTCTTTTTTTTTGCATATTTCTGTTCCCTTTTAAATAGTTTCAATTTGACTTAAATTATATTTGTCTGCAAATATCTGTCATTTAAGTTAAAATCTCAGTATATTCCCAATATAAATTAGGTCAATAAATAAGTTTTTCTCCCTTCCAAAAAAAAATTTGCTTCATTTCATTAGTTCAAATTTTTAAACCGCTCAATCATGCCTAACCAAAAAAGAAAACTTTCCAGCCCCGACTCCCCTCATCAGACCTCCAAACAACAAAAGGTCACTCAAAATCAGATAAACAAAAATGATTATCCGGTTGAAGAAACTGTGGTAATAAAGTCTAATAACAGGGCCTTCCTCAATATCATGGCGCTCAGTTTTCAGTACATGATACTGAGCTTCCTAGGGGATAAAAGCAAGGAGTCCTTCAAATTTAGGAGGCTCAAAAGTTGCTACATGGTACATGTGCCTCTGGCTAGGTTGCGTTCCAAACTACTGGACGCAACAAAGCTAGGGCCGTACGATGTTACGGCTTCATTATACGACCCCAACTTTAAAAGTAAAGTTAGTCACCAAAAGATCAATAAAAAAAGTCAGGACAGCCCTAAATACATATTTAAGACAATATGGCGATACATACAAACGGATGTATTATCCCTTAAAGAACAGGAACAAATGATTAAACAGCATAACAAAATCGACGTCTCCCTAAAAGAGGTCCAAAAACCTGGCTTTTTAATTGTGAGACTAGATTCCCAATTAAAAGATGTAAAAGAGCTAAAAATGGATCATACTTTAAATTATAAATTGGCAGAATATAAACCTACTCCAAAGTTCTGCACGGTCTGTGCCAAATTAGGACACTATGCCAAAACTTGCAAAAACCAAAAGCAAACTTGTATTAAATGCTCAGAGCAACATGATAACAAAATGTGTAAATCACAAATTATTAAATGCAATAACTGCAAGGGTAACCATCAGGCTAACGATAAAAAATGCCCCCAATATATATATCAAAAAACTGTTTTAGAAAATATGTACGCAAAATTTATGACATTTGACGAAGCCAAGCAAATGGCTACACAAAACAACAAAGCTCCAACTTGTCCAAATTCAAATCCAGTAAAAACAAATAAAACTGTCAAATGCTCGGATAAGCAGGAAACACCTGTCAACTTAATAAACAATAAAAACGCGGTCAACTTAATTAAAGATAAAACACCGGTCAATATTGCTGAAAAACATCCGTGACAATTAACAACAGTCCAGATGACACCCTATCATACGCCGACATGCTAAAAACCCCGCCGCGATTGGTAATTGACGAATCCTCACCCCAGGAGGAAACTCATCACAAAAACAATTCACCTATAAAACAAACTCCTAAAATTCCTAAGCAAGATAAAATCACTAGAGTAGAAAATAAAACAAAAAAATCGATACAATTTGTAAAGGCCATCCTGGACCTATCCCAGCACGGCCATAAAGGTAAATCCATAAAGAAAAATCAAGAAAAAATCTTAGAACAACTATTAGGATTCCTTAACGGACAACTAAACCTTAATCTCCAAGCATCGGAATTTAATTAAGTAGCCACAGCCATATAGTTATAAAAAACACCCAGTAATAATTATATATAATGGGTCTATACATCCTACAATGGAATGCGCGCTCGCTTTACGCTAACGCGAATTCCTTAAAAAATTTCTTAGACGAAAATGAAAAACCCGACGTTATATGTATTCAGGAAACCCACTTTCAAGGTAACCGATACATAAAACTTAATGGATATCAACCACCTGTAATTAAAAATAGAAACGGAATAAAAAACAATAAAGGTAAAATAAAAAGTAAGGGAGGTGGCGTAGCCGTCTATGTTTCAAACTCATTAACATACACGGAAATCGCCTTCCAAGCCGAAAACATAGAAATAACAGGTGTTACCATAAATTGTCAAAACGATAAAATTAATATTGTCAATATGTATAGACCCCCTGACCAAACAATAAACTTTCAGGATTACTCTAAACTTTTTAATAATATAAATCAAAATTTAGTCCTACTAGGCGACTATAATGCAAGGTCTTCATTATGGGGGTCTATTAAAACTGATAAAAATGGACAAGTCTTAGAGGACCTAATACAACATATGGACCTCATAGTACTAAATGACGGGTCAGGCACCCGTCTAGATAACAACGGTAACACCTCCCAAATCGATCTAACATTTGTTTCCCCTTCACTAACTAAAGATAGTCAATGGGCAGTTCTGGACGATCCACTCGGTTCTGACCATTTTCCAATTCTAACTGTATTAAAATCAAAACCAATTAAAAATGAAGTATGTACGGCCCAAAGGTGGATATATGATAAAGCCAACTGGCACCTTTTCTCCAAAATATGCCAGAACATAAAGATTGAAGACATAAAACACCAAGATATTAATATTTATAACACCAACATATGCCAACAAATTACATCCATCGCAGATGCTGCCATACCAAAAACAAAAGGCAAAGTCCATATAAGGAAAAATTGTCCTTGGTGGAATACGCAATGCACGGAAGCTAAAAAAGTTAAAAGGAATAAATTACGCAGATTCGATAAAACAAAAAATAGCCAAGATCTAGCTGAATATAAACAAGCTTTAAAAACTTTCAAAAATATTACAGACAAAGCGCGAAAAGAATATTTTCAAGACTTTTGTTCAAAATTAAATCATAGGTCAAATGTTAAGCAGGTTTGGCAAACAATCAAAAATATGAAAGGAACTAAGGTCTCTAGTCTACCTACGCTTGTCCAAAACCAAAAGCAAGCGGTTACTAATAAACAGAAAGCTAACTTGTTGGCAATGTCCTTCGCGGAAGATAGTAGCGACCAAAATCTAGAACC
The DNA here is from genome assembly GCA_944474755.1 of Limnoperna fortunei. NCBI lineage: Eukaryota > Metazoa > Mollusca > Bivalvia > Mytilida > Modiolidae > Limnoperna > Limnoperna fortunei. The sequence continues at coordinate 46,579,314 of OX104114.1, read as the reverse complement.
CGAATTTAAATTGCATAAGGAAAAATTTGAAAAGGAAAACCCAATAGAGAAAGATCTAAACCCCGATAATAATAAAAAATATATTAATAAACCCTTCACGAAAGAGGAACTAATTACGGTACTTAAAACCAAAAAAACTACTGCACCGGGAGACGACCGGATCTCATACGAAATGTTTAAACACATGCCGGATAACATGATAAACATCGTGTTAGATCTAATAAACCAAGTTTGGGACTCTGGACAATTACCATCCTCTTGGAAAAATGCAAACGTAATCCCAATCCTTAAACCGAATAAAAATAAATCAGACCCTAAATCATATCGCCCAATCTCACTGACCTCAAACTTTTGTAAACTAATGGAAAGCATGGTAAATGAAAGACTTAAATACATCATAGAAAAAAATAATATTATCAAGGACAACCAGAGTGGTTTCCGTAAAGGTCGGTCAACTATTGACCATTTAATCAGATTAGAAACAGAAATCCAAAAAGCTAAAGCAAGAAACCAGTATCTTTTGGCGGTATTTTTAGACATTGAAAAAGCCTTCGATCTCGTATGGAGAAAAGGTCTTCTTTACAAAATTAAACAATTTGGAATAAGCGGTAATATGTTTAACTTTATATCAGACTTTTTACAGGATCGCAAAATTCAAGTAAAAGTAAATAACGAAACTTCCGACGAACGCGAACTCCAAAACGGCACCCCCCAAGGCAGCGTTATCAGTCCGACACTGTTTAATATTTTAATAGATGATTTAGTATATCAAGCTGAAAAATCCGCTAAAACTTCGCAGTTTGCCGATGACAGTGCAATGTGGCACAGAGGCCATAACCTTAAAATACTTAGAAATAAAATGCAACGAACTTTGGATAATGTAAGTAAATGGGCCATTAAATGGGGCTTTAAGATTTCAAAAACTAAAACAATAGGTGTTATTTTTGGAAACAGGAAAGTAACATCAACCAACCTCACATTAGGCCACCAGCCCATAAAATTTGAAAATCATGTTAAATTTTTAGGATTGATATTTGACCGTAAATTAACATGGAAAAAACATTTCGACTACCTAGAGGAGAGATCTAAACCTATACTCAACCTTATGAGATATGTTCAGGCTAATAATTTTGGAATGGGCACTCAAACTCTGATAATGTTGTATAAATCTCTACTCAGGTCCATACTAGACTACGGATGCCAGGTTTTCAACTCCGCCTCTAATAGTCTTAAACTTAAACTAGATAAAATACAGTATAAGGGTCTCCGAATAGCTTTAGGCGCTTTAACGTCCACGCCAGTGGAAAATCTATTAGTTGAAGCAGGGGAAAAACCGCTGCAACTTAGGCGCGACGAATTTTCATTAAAATATTACGCTAGATGCTCGCAAAATCCAAAAAATCCAGCAAAAGAAACCCTCGAGGATTGTGTCGAATATAGAGCAAAATCACAAAAATGGAAAAATGACACAATCCCTTTTGGCTACAGAGTAAGGAAAGAATTAAAACTAAATAAATTAGATAAAATTCAAATAGTAAAACACAATCCTCCGACTCTTCCACCATGGATTGTAAAAACCGCAAATACATCGTGTGAATTAAAAAATAAAATAGATAAAAGAGACGACCCTAATATAATAAAAACAATAACCCTAGAACACATAGATAGTAAATATAAAAACTTTGAAAAAATCTATACCGATGGTTCAAAGGACCCAATCACCGGTAAAACCGCTTGCGCATTTGCCATGCCAAGGGCAAAATATGTATTCCACCAACGCTGCACCGATAATGTCTCGGTATACACCACCGAAATGATAGCAATTCTAAAAGCATTAGAATGGATAGTGGACTCTGACTATCCATATCAAAAGGTGGTTATACTTACAGATTCACTGAGTGCCATCCAATCAATTGATAACAACCAATCGAGTAGACCGGATATTTTAGAAGCTATTCAAATGCTAGCATTTAAAATAAGAAATAAACAAATCGAATTAATAATAGAATGGATACCAGCCCACGTAGGTATCTTAGGAAACGAACTCTCAGATAAACTTGCAAAAGCAGCTTTAAAACAAGAAAACATAAATATAAACATAGTCTATAGTACATCTGAATTCTACGCGATCGTCAAAAATATATTTAAAAAGAAATGGCAAGATATTTGGGACACACATCGAAATTCATGGTACTACCGGCTTAATCCATCAGTTAATTCAAAGCCATTTTTCTATCTAGGAAATCGAAACCATGCAAAAACTTTAACTAGGCTCAGACTTGGCACCACCCTTCTACCGGGTCAAATGGGGCAACACATAAAAAATATATCGCCGCTCTGCAGTGTATGCAACACCAAAGAAGACATCGAACATGTCATTCTGCACTGTGTAGCCCACAACAACGCGAGAATAAAACTTAACACAGCGCTCACTAAATTTAACATCAATGCCATTGATATCAAAATCTTGTTAGACCCCCCTAAAGAATTTAAAAACCAAATATATAAAGAGCTCGTCGATTTTATTACGGAAATTGACTATCACAAATGTATATAACTGTCTCTTTCGTTTCTTGTATACACCACTTACCTAGGTGTCTTCTGCGACGGTCGCGCCCTACAACAATCTAATAAATAAAAGTAAAATCCTCGGTACAGTAAGCCAAGAGCTTCGTCTCGAGGGAGCTTCGTCTCGGGGACACGAGGGACATAGGAAATACCAAAATAACCAACCCCTATAACTTATTAACAAACCTACTCCTCAGTAAGGTAAGCCAAGAGCCTCGTCTCGGGCACCCTATGAGGAAAACGCGTAATAACGGCAATAATAATCATGAAAAAGTTAAAATTACACCTAAGTAGGATATGCCAAGAGCATCGTCTCGGGCAGGGGCCTACTTCCGATTACAAATTAAAGTTAAATCTTCGGTAGAGTAAGCCAAGAGCTTCGTCTCGGGCTGTTACTGAGGGACATAGTAATTCATAAAAACCCAATCCCTATAACATGTAAAACCCTACTCCTCAATAAGGTAAGCCAAGAGCTCGTCTTGGGCACCTTATGAGGAACACGCGTAATAACGGTAACAATAATAACGAAAATGTTAAAAAAAAACATCTAAGTAAGGTACGCCAAGAGCATCGTCTCGGGCAGGTGCCTAGATCCGACTACAAATTAAAATCAAATCCTCGGTAGAGTAAGCCAAGAGCTTCGTCTCGGGTAGCTACTGAAGGACATAGGAAATTCATAAATACTCCAACCCCTATAACATATAACAAACCTACTCCTCAGTAAGGTAAGCCAAGAGCTTCGTCTCGGGCACCATATGAGGAACACGCGCAATAACGGCAAAAATAAATATTAAAAAAAAAATATATATTAAACCGAAGGAGGGTATGCCAAGAGCATCGTCTCGGGCGGTTCCCTACTTCGGAATACAAATAAAAGTCATCGGTAGAGTAAGCCAAGAGCCTCGTCTCGGGCACCTATACTGATGAATACGCATAATAACGACAATAATAATAATAATAATAATAATAATAACAAGTAGGGCATGCCAAGAGCTACGTCTCGGGCGGGTACCTACTTCTGAACAATAAACCCTGTACATAATGTTTATAGCAATTTTGTATATATTTAAAAAAAAAAAATTTAGAATACTTTAATGGATTTCTTAAAAATAAAAAAAAAACATCAGAACATGTATATCATAAAATAAAAAAACCTAGTTAGTGAAAACTAACAACAAATATAATACAATTCCACATTGAAATGTATATAACTGAGTTACTTTATTATTTTCAAATTCAAATTAATCAAGCAAGGCCATAGTAATGTATATATACATGTAAATAATTTTTTTTCCGTCTGTCAGATGAGACGTAAAACTGGTGCCTCGTGTACAGCATTCCATCAACTGGCACGTAAAAGATCCCATTGGCAGTATTCGATAAGAGTAGGCGCACGCGCCGCTGCCATGGCACGACCCGTACTTGCTGTTAGCGTCTTGGTTCTCTAGCTGGATGCAGCTTGATAGATAAATCTACTTCCACTAAGTCTTTTTGGTTGCGGCATTTCTGCCCCCTTTTATCATTTCACTTATAATATTTATGGCCGATAAATCCCGAAAAATACAAATAAATAGTTAAAAAATTTTTTTATATAAACGCCATTAGGCAATAAGTCCGTGCGAGACCGTTTTACGGTAGTCAAGGACGTAAAAAACCCCCATAAGTAAGTGGGTTATCAAATGGTTGTATACATATGAGGATATATTATATTTCAGAACATGTTACAAATGATATATATAATATTTTAGTTTTGTCTGTGTATAACGGGAGGTTTTTCCTAGTATTTTTAATTTTAGCATCATAACTATAAGTATATATTAAAAGGGGTTAATTAAAGGTAATTATGTATTCATGTAGTTGGTTTTTTTTAAATATTAAATTGAAATATTAAAATAAGTTGTTATTATAAAAATTTTTAATTGATGTTAATACAAAAAGTGTATATAAATAGTATGTAAAACATTTTAGATACAGATAAAATAAATTCTTTTGTACACAATATATTCCTGTTAATCAGTTGATAAATAACCAACTTATAACACATTATGACCAGATGTTGTTAAATGCAGAAAGTCATTTCAGCAGGAGATCAATCGAAAATGACACGGTCATGAGAGTAGTGGTTATAAATTTACATTTTCACTGATTAGATGGAGACAGGAACCTATAAATCAACGCACGTTAGTTATACTAGTCCCTGGGTCCACATTCGTGTCGTAGCATTCGAACGAATAGGACCGTCTCCAGTGTCTGGAATAACTCTCTACTCTCTACTTGCGTAGCAGTTTTTCAGTATCTTCGTGGTTGCCAGCATACATAGCGACGATAAGTATTTTTATTAATTTTTTTTTACATATTTCTGTTCCCTTTTAAATAGTTTCTATTTGACTTATTTTATATCTGTCTGCAAATAGCAGTTATTTAAGTTAAAATCTCAGTTTACTCCCAATACAAATTAGGTCAATAAATAAGTTTTTCTCCCTTCCTAAAAAAAAAGTTGCTTCATTTTATTAGTTAAAATTTTTAAACCGCTCAATCATGCCTAACCAAAAAAGAAAACTTTTCAGCCCCGACTCCCCTCATGAGACCTCCAAACAACAAAAGGTCTCTCAAAATCAGATAAACAAAAATGATTATCCGGTTGAAGAAACTGTGGTAATAAAGTCTAGTAACAGGGCCTTCCTCAATATCATGGCGCTCAGTTTTCAATACATGATACTGAGCTTCCTAGGGGACAAAAGCAAGGAGTCCTTCAAATTTAGGAGGCTCAAAAGTTGCTACATGGTACATGTGCCACTAGCTAGGTTGCGCTCCAAACTACTGGACGCAACAAAGCTAGGGCCGTACGATGTAACGGCTTCATTATACGACCCCAACTTTAAAAGTAAAAATAGTCACCAAAAAATCAATAAAAAAAGTCAGGACAGCCCTAACTACATATTTAAGACAATATGGCGATACATACAAACGGATGTATTATCCCTTAAAGAGCAGGAACAAATTATTAAGCAGAATAACAAAATCGACGTCTCCCTAAAAGAGGTCCAAAAACCTGGCTTTTTAATTGTGAGACTAGATTCCCAATTAAAAGATGTAAAAGAGCTAAAAATGGATCATACTTTAAATTATAAATTGGCAGAATATAAACCTAATCCAAAGTTCTGCACGGTCTGTGCCAAATTAGGACACTATGCCAAGACTTGCAAAAATCAAAAGCAAACTTGTATTAAATGCTCAGAACAACATGATACCAAAATGTGTAAATCACAAATTATTAAATGCAATAACTGCAAGGGTAACCATCAGGCTAACGATAAAAAATGCCCCCAATATATATACCAAAAAACTGTTTTAGAAAATATGTCTGCAAAATTTATGACATTTGAAGAAGCCAAGCAAATGGCTACACAAAACAACAAAGCTCCAACCTGTCTAAATTCAAATGCAGTAAAAACAAATAAAACTGTCAAATGCTCGGATAAGCAGGAAACACCTGTCAACTTGATAAACAATAAAAACGCGGTCAACTTAATTAAAGATAAAACACCGGTAAATATTTCTGAAAAAACATCCGTGACAATTAACAACAGTTCAGATAACGCCCTATCATACGCCGACATGTTAAAAACCCCGCCGCGATTGGTAATTGACGAATCCTCACCCCAGGAGGAAACTGGTTACAAAAACAATTCACCTATAATAGAAACTCCTAAAATTCCCCAGCAGGATAAAATCACTAGAGTAGAAAATAAAACAAAAAATTCGATACAGTTTTTAAAGGCCATCCTGGACCTATCCCAGCACGGCCATAAAGGTAAATCCATAAAGAAAAATCAAGAAAAAATCTTAGAACAACTATTAGGATTCCTTAACGGTCAACTCAACCTTAATCTCAAAGCATCGGAATTTAATTAAGTAGCCATAACCATAGTTATTAAACAAAACATCCAGTAATAAGTATATATAATGGGTCTATACATCCTTCAATGGAATGCGCGCTCGCTCTACGCTAACGTGAATTCCTTAAAAAATTACTTAGACGAAAACGAAAAACCCGACGTTATATGTATTCAGGAAACCCACTTTCAAGGTAACCGATACATAAAACTTAATGGATATCAACCACCTGTAATTAAAAATAGAAACGGAATAAAAAACAATAAAGGTAAAATAAAAAGTAAGGGAGGTGGCGTAGCCGTCTATGTTTCAAACTTATTAACATACACGGAAATCGACTTCCAAGCCGAAAACATAGAAATAACAGGTGTTACCATAAATTGTCAAAACGATAAAATTAATATTGTCAATATGTATAGACCCCTTGACCAAACACTAAACTTTCAGGATTATACTAAACTTTTTAATAATATAAATCAAAATTTAGTCCTGCTAGGCGACTATAATGCAAGGTCTTCATTGTGGGGGTCTATTAAAACTGATAAAAATGGACAAGTCTTAGAGGACCTAATACAACATATGGACCTCATAGTACTAAACGACGGGTCAGGCACCCGTCTAGATAACAACGGTTACACCTCCGAAATCGATCTAACCTTTGTTTCCCCTTCACTCACTAAAGATAGTCAATGGGCAGTTCTGGAAGATCCACTCGGTTCTGACCATTTTCCAATTCTAACTGTATTAAAATCAAAACCAATTAAAAATGAAGTATGCACGGCCCAAAGGTGGATATATGATAAAGCCAACTGGCACCTTTTCTCCAAAATATGCCAGAACGTAAAGATTCAAGACGTAAAACACCAAGATATTAATATTTATAACTCCAACATATGCCAACAAATTACATCCATCGCAGATGCTGCCATACCAAAAACAAAAGGCAAAGTCCATATAATGAAAAATTGTCATTGGTGGAATACGCAATGCACGGAAGCTAAAAAAGTTAAAAGAAATAAATTACGCAGATTCGATAAAACAAAAAATAGCCATGATCTAGATGAATATAAACAAGCTTTAAAAACTTTCAAAAATATTACAGACAAAGCGCGAAAAGAATATTTTCAAGACTTTTGTTCAAAATTAAATCACAGGTCAAATGTTAAGCAGGTTTGGCAAACAATCAAAAATATGAAAGGAACCAAGGTCACTAGTCTACCTACGCTTGTCCAAAACCAAAAGCAAGCGGTAACTAATAAACAGAAAGCTAACTTGTTGGCAATGTCCTTCGCGGAAGATAGTAGCGACCAAAATCTAGAACCCGAATTTAAATTGCATAAGGAAAAATTTGAAAAGGAAAACCCAATAGAAAAAGATCTAAACCCCGATAATAATAAAAAATGTATTAATAAACCCTTCACGAAAGAGGAACTAATAAAGGTACTTAAAACCAAAAAAACTACCGCACCGGGAGATGACCGGATCTCATATGAAATGTTTAAACACATGCCGGATAACATGATAAACATCGTGTTAGATCTAATAAACCAAGTTTGGGACTCTGGACAATTACCATCTTCTTGGAAAAATGCAAATGTAATCCCAATCCTTAAACCCAATAAAAATAAATCAGACCCTAAATCATATCGCCCAATCTCACTGACCTCAAACTTTTGTAAACTAATGGAAAGCATGGTAAATGAAAGACTTAAATACATCATAGAAAAAAATAATATTATCAAGGACAACCAGAGTGGTTTCCGTAAAGGTCGGTCAACGATTGACCATTTAATCAGATTAGAAACAGAAATTCAAAAAGCTAAAGCAAGAAACCAGTATCTTTTGGCGGTATTTTTAGACATTGAAAAAGCCTTCGATCTCGTTTGAAGAAAAGGTCTTCTTTACAAAATTAAACAATTTGGAATAAGCGGTAATATGTTTAATTTTATATCAGACTTTTTACAGGACCGCAAAACTCAAGTTAAAGTAAATAACGAAACCTCGGACGAACGCGAACTCCAAAACGGCACCCCCCAAGGCAGCGTTATCAGTCCGACACTGTTTAATATTTTAATAGATGATTTAGTATATCAAGCTGAAAAATCCGCTAAAACTTCGCAGTTTGCCGATGACAGTGCAATGTGGCACAGAGGCCATAACCTTAAAATACTTAGAAATAAAATGCAACGAACTTTGGATAATGTAAGTAAATGGGCCATCAAATGGGGCTTTAAGATTTCAAAAACTAAAACAATAGGTGTTATTTTTGGAAACAGAAAAGTAACATCAACCAACCTCACATTAGGCAACCAACCCATAAAATTTGAAAATCATGTTAAATTTTTAGGATTGATATTTGACCGTAAATTAACATGGAAAAAACATTTTGACTACCTAGAGGAGAGATCTAAACCTATACTCAACCTTATGAGATATGTTCAGGCTAATAATTTTGGAATGGGCACTGAAACTCTGATAATGTTGTATAAATCTCTACTCAGGTCCATACTAGACTACGGATGCCAGGTTTTCAACTCCGCCTCTAATAGTCTTAAACTTAAACTAGATAAAATACAGTATAAAGGTCTCCGAATAGCTTTAGGCGCTTTAACGTCCACGCCAGTGGAAAATCTATTAGTTGAAGCAGGCGAAAAACCGCTGCAACTTAGGCGCGACGAATTTTCATTAAAATATTACGCTAGATGCTCACAAAATCAAAAAAATCCAGCAAAAGAAACCCTCGAGGATTGTGTCGAATATAGAGCAAAATCACAAAAATGGAAAAATGACACAATCCCTTTTGGCTACAGAGTAAGGAAAGAATTAAAACTAAATAAATTAGATAAAATTCAAATAGTGAAACACAATCCTCCTACTCTTCCACCATGGATTATAAAAACCGCAAATACCTCATGTGAATTAAAAAATAAAATAGATAAAGGAGATGACCCTAATATAATAAAAACAATAACCCTAGAACACCTAGATAGTAAATATAAAAACTTTGAAAAAATTTATACCGATGGTTCAAAGGACCCAATCACCGGTAAAACTGCTTGCGCGTTTACCGTACCAAAAGCAAAATATGTATTCCATGAACGTTGCACCGATAATATCTCGGTATACACCACCGAAATGATAGCAATTTTCAAAGCATTAAAATGGATAGTGGACTCTGACTATCCATATCAAAAGGTAGTTATACATACAGATTCACTGAGTGCCATCCAATCAATTGATAATAACCAATCGAGTAGACCGGATATTTTAGAGGCTATTCAAATGCTAGCATTTAAAATAAGAAATAAACAAATCGAATTAATAATAGAATGGATACCAGCCCACGTAGGTATCTTAGGAAATGAACTAGCAGATAAACTTGCTAAAGCAGCTTTAAAACAAGAAAACATAAATATAAACATAGCCTATAGTACATCTGAATTCTACGCGATCGTGAAAAATATATTTAAAAAGAAATGGCAAGATATTTGGGACACACATCGAAATTCATGGTACTACCGGCTTAATCCATCAGTTAATTCAAAGCCATTTTTCTATCTAGGAAATCGAAACCATTCAAAAACTTTAACTAGGCTCAGACTTGGCACCACCCTTCTACCTGGTCAAATGGGGCAACACATCAAAAATATATCGCAGTGTATGCAACACCAAAGAAGACATCGAACATGTCATCCTGCACTGCGTAGCCCATAACAACGCCAGAATAAAACTTAACACAGCGCTTACTAAATTTAACATCAATACCATCGATATCAAGATCTTGTTAGACCCTCCTAAAGAATTTAAAAACCAAATATATAAAGAGCTCGTCGATTTTATTACGGAAATTGATTATCACAAATGTATATAACTATCTCTTTCGTTTCCTTTCAATTCTTGTATACACCACTTACCTAGGTGTCTTCTGCGACGGTCGCGCCCTACAACTAATAAATAAAAAGTAAAATCCTCGGTACAGTAAGCCAAGAGCTTTGCCCAGGCGGCCCCGAGGGACATAGGGAATTCCAAAATAATCAACCCCTTTAACTTGTTAACAAACTACTCCTCAGTTAGGTAAGCCAAGAGCCTCGTCTCGGGCACCCTACGAGGAACACGCGTAATAACGGCAATAATAATCATGAAAAAGTTAAAATTAAACCTAAGTAGGATATGCCAAGAGCATCGTCTCGGGCAGGTGCCTACATCCGATTGCACATTAAAGTCAAATCCTCGGTCGAGTAAGCCAAGAGCCTCGTCTCGGGCTGTTACTGAGGGAAACTCATAAAAACCCAATCCCTATAACATGTAACAACCCAACTCCTCAGTAAGGTAAGCCAAGAGCTCGTCTCGGGCACCTTACGAGGAACACGCGTAATAACGGCAACAATAATAATGAAAATATTAAAAATACACCTAAGGAGGGTACGCCAAGAGCATCGTCTCGGGCAGGTGCCTAGATCCGACTACAAATTAAAGTCAAACCTCGGTAGAGTAAGCCAAGAGCTTCGTCTCGGGTAGCTACTGAGGGACATAGAAAATAAATCATAAATACTCCAACCCCTATAACATGTAACAAACCTACTCCTCAGTAAGGTAAGCCAAGAGCTTCGTCTCGGGCACCTTATCAGGTACACGCGCAATAACGGCAAAAATAAATATTAAAAAAAAATAAAATAAAATAAACAAACCGAAGGAGGGTATGCCAAGAGCATCGTCTCGGGCGGTTCCCTACTTCGGAATACAAATAAAAGTCATCGGTAGAGTAAGCCAAGAGCCTCGTCTCGGGCACCTATACTGATGAATACGCATAATAACGACAATAATAATAATAATAATAATAATAATAACAAGTAGGGCATGCCAAGAGCTACGTCTCGGGCGGGTACCTACTTCTGAACAATAAACCCTGTACATAATGTTTATAGCAATTTTGTATATATTTAAAAAAAAAAAAATTTAGAATACTTTAATGGATTTCTTAAAAATAAAAAAAAAACATCAGAACATGTATATCATAAAATAAAAAAACCTAGTTAGTGAAAACTAACAACAAATATAATACAATTCCACATTGAAATGTATATAACTGAGTTACTTTATTATTTTCAAATTCAAATTAATCAAGCAAGGCCATAGTAATGTATATATACATGTAAATAATTTTTTTTCCGTCTGTCAGATGAGACGTAAAACTGGTGCCTCGTGTACAGCATTCCATCAACTGGCACGTAAAAGATCCCATTGGCAGTATTCGATAAGCGTAGGCGCACGCGCCGCTGCCATGGCACGACCCGTACTTGCTGTTAGCGTCTTGGTTCTTTAGCTGGATGCAGCTTGATAGATAAATCTACTTCCACTAAGTCTTTTTGGTTGCGGCATTTCTGCCCCCTTTTATCATTTCACTTATAATATTTATGGCCGATAAATCCCGAAAAATACAAATAAATAGTTAAAAATTTTTTTTATATAAACGCCATTAGGCAATAAGTCCGTGCGAGACCGTTTTACGGTAGTCAAGGACGTAAAAAACCCCCATAAGTAAGTGGGTTATCAAATGGTTGTATACATATGAGGATATATTATATTTCAGAACATGTTACAAATGATATATATAATATTTTAGTTTTGTCTGTGTATAACGGGAGGTTTTTCCTAGTATTTTTAATTTTAGCATCATAACTATAAGTATATATTAAAAGGGGTTAATTAAAGGTAATTATGTATTCATGTAGTTGGTTTTTTTTAAATATTAAATTGAAATATTAAAATAAGTTGTTATTATAAAAATTTTTAATTGATGTTAATACAAAAAGTGTATATAAATAGTATGTAAAACATTTTAGATACAGATAAAATAAATTCTTTTGTACACAATATATTCCTGTTAATCAGTTGATAAATAACCAACTTATAACACATTATGACCAGATGTTGTTAAATGCAGAAAGTCATTTCAGCAGGAGATCAATCGAAAATGACACGGTCATGAGAGTAGTGGTTATAAATTTACATTTTCACTGATTAGATGGAGACAGGAACCTATAAATCAACGCACGTTAGTTATACTAGTCCCTGGGTCCACATTCGTGTCGTAGCATTCGAACGAATAGGACCGTCTCCAGTGTCTGGAATAACTCTCTACTCTCTACTTGCGTAGCAGTTTTTCAGTATCTTCGTGGTTGCCAGCATACATAGCGACGATAAGTATTTTTATTAATTTTTTTTTACATATTTCTGTTCCCTTTTAAATAGTTTCTATTTGACTTATTTTATATCTGTCTGCAAATAGCAGTTATTTAAGTTAAAATCTCAGTTTACTCCCAATACAAATTAGGTCAATAAATAAGTTTTTCTCCCTTCCTAAAAAAAAAGTTGCTTCATTTTATTAGTTAAAATTTTTAAACCGCTCAATCATGCCTAACCAAAAAAGAAAACTTTTCAGCCCCGACTCCCCTCATCAGACCTCCAAACAACAAAAGGTCTCTCAAAATCAGATAAACAAAAATGATTATCCGGTTGAAGAAACTGTGGTAATAAAGTCTAGTAACAGGGCCTTCCTCAATATCATGGCGCTCAGTTTTCAATACATGATACTGAGCTTCCTAGGGGACAAAAGCAAGGAGTCCTTCAAATTTAGGAGGCTCAAAAGTTGCTACATGGTACATGTGCCACTAGCTAGGTTGCGCTCCAAACTACTGGACGCAACAAAGCTAGGGCCGTACGATGTAACGGCTTCATTATACGACCCCAACTTTAAAAGTAAAAATAGTCACCAAAAAATCAATAAAAAAAGTCAGGACAGCCCTAACTACATATTTAAGACAATATGGCGATACATACAAACGGATGTATTATCCCTTAAAGAGCAGGAACAAATTATTAAGCAGAATAACAAAATCGACGTCTCCCTAAAAGAGGTCCAAAAACCTGGCTTTTTAATTGTGAGACTAGATTCCCAATTAAAAGATGTAAAAGAGCTAAAAATGGATCATACTTTAAATTATAAATTGGCAGAATATAAACCTAATCCAAAGTTCTGCACGGTCTGTGCCAAATTAGGACACTATGCCAAGACTTGCAAAAATCAAAAGCAAACTTGTATTAAATGCTCAGAACAACATGATACCAAAATGTGTAAATCACAAATTATTAAATGCAATAACTGCAAGGGTAACCATCAGGCTAACGATAAAAAATGCCCCCAATATATATACCAAAAAACTGTTTTAGAAAATATGTCTGCAAAATTTATGACATTTGAAGAAGCCAAGCAAATGGCTACACAAAACAACAAAGCTCCAACCTGTCTAAATTCAAATGCAGTAAAAACAAATAAAACTGTCAAATGCTCGGATAAGCAGGAAACACCTGTCAACTTGATAAACAATAAAAACGCGGTCAACTTAATTAAAGATAAAACACCGGTAAATATTTCTGAAAAAACATCCGTGACAATTAACAACAGTTCAGATAACGCCCTATCATACGCCGACATGTTAAAAACCCCGCCGCGATTGGTAATTGACGAATCCTCACCCCAGGAGGAAACTGGTTACAAAAACAATTCACCTATAATAGAAACTCCTAAAATTCCCCAGCAGGATAAAATCACTAGAGTAGAAAATAAAACAAAAAATTCGATACAGTTTTTAAAGGCCATCCTGGACCTATCCCAGCACGGCCATAAAGGTAAATCCATAAAGAAAAATCAAGAAAAAATCTTAGAACAACTATTAGGATTCCTTAACGGTCAACTCAACCTTAATCTCAAAGCATCGGAATTTAATTAAGTAGCCATAACCATAGTTATTAAACAAAACATCCAGTAATAAGTATATATAATGGGTCTATACATCCTTCAATGGAATGCGCGCTCGCTCTACGCTAACGTGAATTCCTTAAAAAATTACTTAGACGAAAACGAAAAACCCGACGTTATATGTATTCAGGAAACCCACTTTCAAGGTAACCGATACATAAAACTTAATGGATATCAACCACCTGTAATTAAAAATAGAAACGGAATAAAAAACAATAAAGGTAAAATAAAAAGTAAGGGAGGTGGCGTAGCCGTCTATGTTTCAAACTTATTAACATACACGGAAATCGACTTCCAAGCCGAAAACATAGAAATAACAGGTGTTACCATAAATTGTCAAAACGATAAAATTAATATTGTCAATATGTATAGACCCCTTGACCAAACACTAAACTTTCAGGATTATACTAAACTTTTTAATAATATAAATCAAAATTTAGTCCTGCTAGGCGACTATAATGCAAGGTCTTCATTGTGGGGGTCTATTAAAACTGATAAAAATGGACAAGTCTTAGAGGACCTAATACAACATATGGACCTCATAGTACTAAACGACGGGTCAGGCACCCGTCTAGATAACAACGGTAACACCTCCGAAATCGATCTAACCTTTGTTTCCCCTTCACTCACTAAAGATAGTCAATGGGCAGTTCTGGAAGATCCACTCGGTTCTGACCATTTTCCAATTCTAACTGTATTAAAATCAAAACCAATTAAAAATGAAGTATGCACGGCCCAAAGGTGGATATATGATAAAGCCAACTGGCACCTTTTCTCCAAAATATGCCAGAACGTAAAGATTCAAGACGTAAAACACCAAGATATTAATATTTATAACTCCAACATATGCCAACAAATTACATCCATCGCAGATGCTGCCATACCAAAAACAAAAGGCAAAGTCCATATAATGAAAAATTGTCATTGGTGGAATACGCAATGCACGGAAGCTAAAAAAGTTAAAAGAAATAAATTACGCAGATTCGATAAAACAAAAAATAGCCATGATCTAGATGAATATAAACAAGCTTTAAAAACTTTCAAAAATATTACAGACAAAGCGCGAAAAGAATATTTTCAAGACTTTTGTTCAAAATTAAATCACAGGTCAAATGTTAAGCAGGTTTGGCAAACAATCAAAAATATGAAAGGAACCAAGGTCACTAGTCTACCTACGCTTGTCCAAAACCAAAAGCAAGCGGTAACTAATAAACAGAAAGCTAACTTGTTGGCAATGTCCTTCGCGGAAGATAGTAGCGACCAAAATCTAGAACCCGAATTTAAATTGCATAAGGAAAAATTTGAAAAGGAAAACCCAATAGAAAAAGATCTAAACCCCGATAATAATAAAAAATGTATTAATAAACCCTTCACGAAAGAGGAACTAATAAAGGTACTTAAAACCAAAAAAACTACCGCACCGGAAGATGACCGGATCTCATATGAAATGTTTAAACACATGCCGGATAACATGATAAACATCGTGTTAGATCTAATAAACCAAGTTTGGGACTCTGGACAATTACCATCTTCTTGGAAAAATGCAAATGTAATCCCAATCCTTAAACCCAATAAAAATAAATCAGACCCTAAATCATATCGCCCAATCTCACTGACCTCAAACTTTTGTAAACTAATGGAAAGCATGGTAAATGAAAGACTTAAATACATCATAGAAAAAAATAATATTATCAAGGACAACCAGAGTGGTTTCCGTAAAGGTCGGTCAACGATTGACCATTTAATCAGATTAGAAACAGAAATTCAAAAAGCTAAAGCAAGAAACCAGTATCTTTTGGCGGTATTTTTAGACATTGAAAAAGCCTTCGATCTCGTTTGAAGAAAAGGTCTTCTTTACAAAATTAAACAATTTGGAATAAGCGGTAATATGTTTAATTTTATATCAGACTTTTTACAGGACCGCAAAACTCAAGTTAAAGTAAATAACGAAACCTCGGACGAACGCGAACTCCAAAACGGCACCCCCCAAGGCAGCGTTATCAGTCCGACACTGTTTAATATTTTAATAGATGATTTAGTATATCAAGCTGAAAAATCCGCTAAAACTTCGCAGTTTGCCGATGACAGTGCAATGTGGCACAGAGGCCATAACCTTAAAATACTTAGAAATAAAATGCAACGAACTTTGGATAATGTAAGTAAATGGGCCATCAAATGGGGCTTTAAGATTTCAAAAACTAAAACAATAGGTGTTATTTTTGGAAACAGAAAAGTAACATCAACCAACCTCACATTAGGCAACCAACCCATAAAATTTGAAAATCATGTTAAATTTTTAGGATTGATATTTGACCGTAAATTAACATGGAAAAAACATTTTGACTACCTAGAGGAGAGATCTAAACCTATACTCAACCTTATGAGATATGTTCAGGCTAATAATTTTGGAATGGGCACTGAAACTCTGATAATGTTGTATAAATCTCTACTCAGGTCCATACTAGACTACGGATGCCAGGTTTTCAACTCCGCCTCTAATAGTCTTAAACTTAAACTAGATAAAATACAGTATAAAGGTCTCCGAATAGCTTTAGGCGCTTTAACGTCCACGCCAGTGGAAAATCTATTAGTTGAAGCAGGCGAAAAACCGCTGCAACTTAGGCGCGACGAATTTTCATTAAAATATTACGCTAGATGCTCACAAAATCAAAAAAATCCAGCAAAAGAAACCCTCGAGGATTGTGTCGAATATAGAGCAAAATCACAAAAATGGAAAAATGACACAATCCCTTTTGGCTACAGAGTAAGGAAAGAATTAAAACTAAATAAATTAGATAAAATTCAAATAGTGAAACACAATCCTCCTACTCTTCCACCATGGATTATAAAAACCGCAAATACCTCATGTGAATTAAAAAATAAAATAGATAAAGGAGATGACCCTAATATAATAAAAACAATAACCCTAGAACACCTAGATAGTAAATATAAAAACTTTGAAAAAATTTATACCGATGGTTCAAAGGACCCAATCACCGGTAAAACTGCTTGCGCGTTTACCGTACCAAAAGCAAAATATGTATTCCATGAACGTTGCACCGATAATATCTCGGTATACACCACCGAAATGATAGCAATTTTCAAAGCATTAAAATGGATAGTGGACTCTGACTATCCATATCAAAAGGTAGTTATACATACAGATTCACTGAGTGCCATCCAATCAATTGATAATAACCAATCGAGTAGACCGGATATTTTAGAGGCTATTCAAATGCTAGCATTTAAAATAAGAAATAAACAAATCGAATTAATAATAGAATGGATACCAGCCCACGTAGGTATCTTAGGAAATGAACTAGCAGATAAACTTGCTAAAGCAGCTTTAAAACAAGAAAACATAAATATAAACATAGCCTATAGTACATCTGAATTCTACGCGATCGTGAAAAATATATTTAAAAAGAAATGGCAAGATATTTGGGACACACATCGAAATTCATGGTACTACCGGCTTAATCCATCAGTTAATTCAAAGCCATTTTTCTATCTAGGAAATCGAAACCATTCAAAAACTTTAACTAGGCTCAGACTTGGCACCACCCTTCTACCTGGTCAAATGGGGCAACACATCAAAAATATATCGCAGTGTATGCAACACCAAAGAAGACATCGAACATGTCATCCTGCACTGCGTAGCCCATAACAACGCCAGAATAAAACTTAACACAGCGCTTACTAAATTTAACATCAATACCATCGATATCAAGATCTTGTTAGACCCTCCTAAAGAATTTAAAAACCAAATATATAAAGAGCTCGTCGATTTTATTACGGAAATTGATTATCACAAATGTATATAACTATCTCTTTCGTTTCCTTTCAATTCTTGTATACACCACTTACCTAGGTGTCTTCTGCGACGGTCGCGCCCTACAACTAATAAATAAAAAGTAAAATCCTCGGTACAGTAAGCCAAGAGCTTTGCCCAGGCGGCCCCGAGGGACATAGGGAATTCCAAAATAATCAACCCCTTTAACTTGTTAACAAACTACTCCTCAGTTAGGTAAGCCAAGAGCCTCGTCTCGGGCACCCTACGAGGAACACGCGTAATAACGGCAATAATAATCATGAAAAAGTTAAAATTAAACCTAAGTAGGATATGCCAAGAGCATCGTCTCGGGCAGGTGCCTACATCCGATTGCACATTAAAGTCAAATCCTCGGTCGAGTAAGCCAAGAGCCTCGTCTCGGGCTGTTACTGAGGGAAACTCATAAAAACCCAATCCCTATAACATGTAACAACCCAACTCCTCAGTAAGGTAAGCCAAGAGCTCGTCTCGGGCACCTTACGAGGAACACGCGTAATAACGGCAACAATAATAATGAAAATATTAAAAATACACCTAAGGAGGGTACGCCAAGAGCATCGTCTCGGGCAGGTGCCTAGATCCGACTACAAATTAAAGTCAAACCTCGGTAGAGTAAGCCAAGAGCTTCGTCTCGGGTAGCTACTGAGGGACATAGAAAATAAATCATAAATACTCCAACCCCTATAACATGTAACAAACCTACTCCTCAGTAAGGTAAGCCAAGAGCTTCGTCTCGGGCACCTTATCAGGTACACGCGCAATAACGGCAAAAATAAATATTAAAAAAAAATAAAATAAAATAAACAAACCGAAGGAGGGTATGCCAAGAGCATCGTCTCGGGCGGTTCCCTACTTCGGAATACAAATAAAAGTCATCGGTAGAGTAAGCCAAGAGCCTCGTCTCGGGCACCTACTGATGATTACGCGTAATAACGACAATAATAATAATAATAATAATAATAATAATAATAATAATAATAATAATAATAATAATAATACAAAGTAGGGCATGCCAAGAGCTACGTCTCGGGCGGGTACCTACTTCTGAACAATAAGAACAATAATCCCTGTACATAATGTTTATAGCAATCTTGTATATTTTTAAGGAAAAAAAACCAAAAAAAAAAAAAAAAACAACAATAGAATACTCTAATAGATTTCTTAAAAATAAAAAAAAAAACATCAGAACATGTATATCATTCTTATCTTATAATTTACAAAAATATTGTACATAAACTAACAACAAATATAATACAATTCCACATTGAAATGTATATAACTGAGTTACTTCATTATTTTCAAATTTAAATTAATCATGTAAGGCCATAGTAATGTATATATACATGTAAATTATTTTTATTTTTTATTTTTTCATTTTATTTTTTTTTCTTTCGTCTGTCAGATGAGACGTAAAACTGGTGCCTCGTGTACAGTATTCCATCAACTGGCACGTTAAAGACCCCATTGGCAGTATTCGATAAGAGTAGGCGCACGCGCCACTGCCATGGCACGTCCAGTACTTGCTGCTAGCGTCTTAGTTCTCTAGCTGGATGCAGCTTGATAGATAAATCTACTTCCGCTAAGTCTTTTTGGTTGCGGCATCTCTGACTACTTTATCATTTCACTTACGGTATTTATGGCCTACAAATCCCCAAAAATACAAATAAATAGGTAAAATTTTTTAATAAAAGCCATTAGGCAATAAGTCCGTGCGAGACCGTTTTACGGTAGTCAAGGACGTTAAAAACCCCCTTAAGTAAGTAATACTAGTCCCCACTCTGCAGATGTAAGACCTCCAAGACGGTCAGAGTGGGGAAACGCTTCTACCCATGTGGGGTACTGGAGTAGGCCAACGTTACATCGGAGCAGCCTGGCCGTTAGTAGGACATATGCTGCCGGGTTTTTGACCAGGTATCCCGAAGGCCGGGCTTCGACAATACCACCATGGTGGAGTTCATGGATTACTAACACTAACAACCGTCCGACCGAGGGTATTAATTTATCAGTGTAGGACGTAAAAAACCCCCATCATTATCATCATTATACTAGTCCCAGATGGGGATAAGGCCCCTCTTCAGATTGAAGAGGTTTTTCTGTATAATTCCAGCCTGAATTATCATGTTTAAAAAAAGGCTATGTCCTATACTTAAAATACAAAAGTTGAAGTTGAAATTTTATGGTTACAATTCAGTATTTATGTTTGTTGAACAAATTGTGCGATTACAGAATGTTGGTTTGATAAGAAATAAAAACGTCAAAAAATGTTAATTTCATTAGCGATAAATAAATTTGGTAAAAACAATTTCAGAATTTAAAATATTGACTTAAAATAATAAAAATTGTGAATGGTTATCGGTTTACATAAGCAAAAGAAAAATAAATAGAAATAGCTGCATTACGAGAATATTAGGTACTATTTACAATAAAATATTTTCTTTGAAAGAGGTAAATAATATGGTATTTATATATCACAGTTTCAGACCACAGGGAATGCCTTTGTAAAAAGATAGGTTTTGAGTTTTTTCATGAGAACATCAACAGATAAGTTAGTGTCGCGCATCTGATCAGGTAGATCGTTCCAAAGAACAACAGCTGCTGTCAAATCTCCTTTCTTCATGTGTTTTTGTTCGAACAACTGGTGTCTCCAATTTAGATTTCTTCCCTGATCTTAATGATCTAGACGGTTGATACAATTTTACAATTTCTTCTATGTAAGATGGAGCATTCCCAGTATGACATCGATAGTATATTGGCAGCCAGTGAAATGACTTCGTTGTAACTGACAATTTGGTAGTCCAAAAAGTAGAGCGTTTTCATAGTCAAGACGAAACGTGACTAATGAACACATTAAGGTCTTAAATGCATCCGTCGTGATATATTGTCGAATGCGGCCGATGTTCCGAATTTGATGATAGCATGACTTTGAAATTGCACTAATTTGTTTTGTCATTGACAGAGACTGGTCGAAATATACCCCTAGGTTCTTGACACATTCAACACTGCTGACGATGTTACCACCAATAAGAACTGAACAGTGTTTTTAAGTCTTTTACCTGAGGCTTTGGGGCGAAAAGTATCAACTCTGTTTTATCTTCGCTAAGTTTAAGCATGTTTGCACACATCCATTTACTTATATCGGATAAACAAAAGCTTCATGTGTCGCGAGATGTTGTTCCAGTTATTTAGCGGTTTCATGACTAGATACACCTGTGTGTCGTCCGCATAACAGTGGTGTGACATGTTATGTCGTCTGTTGGCTTAGAAAAAATATAATATAACTTCGGTTCCAAAACGGATCCTCAAGAAACTCCAGTTTAACTCGATCTTGTCCGACAAAGTGTTCCCGATTGCAATTTTCTGAGATCGACTTCGAAGGTAAGAGTTTAACAAAGCCAAAGCATTTTGGTTACTCCAAAAGACTGTTCAGAACGCACATTTAGAATGTCTAGTCAATTACATCAAAAGCTGCTGACAGTATTAAGCGTACGGCACAGCAGTTGTTATCAAGAGCTACGGAAATGTCGTGGTGAGCAGTGCAGTCTCGGTTGAATGGTATGCCCTGTAAGCTGACTTGGCAGGTTCATAAAAGTTATTTGTTGTTAGGTGTTTTTCAATAAGACTCTGGATGACTTTTCTAGAATGGTAGATTCGATACCGGTCGATAGTTCTTCATGATATCTTTGTCCAGGTTTTTTCAATACAGGTCTTACGATAGCGCTTTTGAAGCATTCTGGTCACACATAACTGAACACTCATGCAACGACGTGTTAACGATGCTGGTTATGACGACAGAAAGATTGCTCAAAAATGATTTTAGTACCGATGTAGAAAGTGGATCTAACTCGCATGACTTGCTCGGAGCCTTTGAAATAATCTTTTAAATCTCATCAACAGAAGTTGGTAAAAAGGCAATTAGAGCGTTGCCCTCGAATGGAGTGTTAGCAGTGTAAGGCTCAATATCACCAGAGTCTTTGTACCCTTTTGACAAGTCGGTTCTGATCAATTCGATCTTACTAAAGAAGGATCCCAAATTGTTTGCTAACTCGAATTCACTCCGATGTGCAGGTAGAACAACCGCATTTGTGTTGCCAAGCAGATTATTAGTAAATTTGAAAAGACGTTTATCGTCATTTCCAAGCCTATGTATTGTATTTGAGTAGTATTTAGGCTTTGATTTCTGAAGAAGACGGCTGGTTTTGGCACAATGATCTTTCGTATATTTGTCTATCAACATGAAGTCTAGACTTTCTCATTTTCCGTTCAGCTGCGGCGTTCTATTTAGAGTCCCGGATTTCATCTGAATACCATTCAGTGTTTAGACGTGATGTAACCTGGTTTGATTGCACCGGGGCATGTGACGTAATTTAAATTCACGTACGTTGGATTATTCTGTAAACTGTAGTACAATTTATAATTATGCTGATGATAACACGTTATCTTAATGCTGACAATGATTTAAATAATGTTATTTCAAAATTAGAGACTGATAGTCTAAAAATGTTGGATTGGTTTGAGAATAATTTAACGCACGCAAATCCAGACAAGTTTCAAAACTTTTAAAGAATTATATGTTTTAATCTAAAGGGCAATAAGATAAAGTGTGAGGAACATGTCAAATTATTAGGAATAACAATAGATTATCATTTAAATTTCGATAAGCATATATCTGAGATCTGTAAAAAGGCAGCTAGACAACTAAATGTTTTAAAAAGAATTGGAAGATTTAAAAATAAACCTGGATAACTTACAATTTACTACTCTTTTATACTTTCAAATTTTAACTACTGTCCTGTGACATGTAGTGAAAGAAATACACAAAAAATGGAGAAAATACAAGAGAGGGCATTAAAATTTATATACAATGATCATGCTATAAGTTATGAACAGCTACTAGAAAAATCCAAGTTACCATCACTTAAAATAAGAAGAATGAGAACCATTGCCATTGAAACTTATAAAATTATTAACAAAGATAGTCCTGTGTATTTACATGACCTAGTAAATTAAAAAAAACACCTTTACTCTTTTAGATATGTAAATACAGCTGAAGTTCCATCAGTAAAAAGAACAACGTATGGTTTAAAATCTGTTCGTTACTTTTCAGCTAAACTGTGGAATGAGCTACCAAACCACATAAGATCAGAAAATAGTAAAAATCAATTTTCAAAATTACTGAATAGTTGGAATGGTATTACATGCCACTGTAATGCCTGTATTTAGCATGTGCTGTACTAGATTAGTGCCTGGCTTGTTTTTATTTGCTTATTTTTTTATCTTGCTTTGTTTTTATGTATCTTTGTGTTATGCTAGTTCTTGACAGAGTGTGAGTGCAATGTGTTTGTTTTAACTATTTATGCCCCAAAATCCTTAGCTTTATAAATGTCTGCGTAATTTTTACTTTCTCTTTTGATCCACGTGCTTCCTTTTAACATGTAGTACTTTTTATGTAATGCGATATGTATGTGTTTGTTTATGTCTTGTTTTAAGTCGATAAAAAGCTCACTAGAGCTTATGTTATTGTAAATGTTTTGCATAATCGACTATAAATAAAGCTTGATTATTTGATTTGATTCAACGTTCCATCGAAAGACTGGAGTCGTTTAAGTCTGATATAACACTGTTGATGTCATTATATTTACGGTATGACAAAGACTTTCGTGGCTTCGGTGGGTTTTTTTTATGTTAGCAGTGCATTTTATCGCAAAATGGTGAATATACAACTATTAGCGACATCACGTGACTTCTGTGACGTATTTTTGTCAGCCTTATTGGATTATCCACGCATTAGAAAATCAATGGGACGATTTAAAAAACGCTGATATCTTGTTAAATAAATAAAAATATATACGTTCTGCACATTTTTCCCAGTTCTACACTCTCTTTTCTTTCTAATGATATAAATTATATCAGTTTAAATTACTTGCCAAATACTTCCCATTTTTGTTTGAAAAAAGCCTTATTTTCTGCCTTCTGGTTACATTGTTTCAATGA
Source organism: Limnoperna fortunei (assembly GCA_944474755.1). Taxonomy (NCBI): domain Eukaryota; kingdom Metazoa; phylum Mollusca; class Bivalvia; order Mytilida; family Modiolidae; genus Limnoperna; species Limnoperna fortunei. The sequence continues at coordinate 46,555,207 of OX104114.1, read as the reverse complement.
TAAATAGTCAAATATGAACCACTTCTGACATAAATGGCATAAATACAGTTCGTATAAACTATTTTTGCACATATATACAAAGAGTAGGAACATTGATTTGATTTTATTTGATTTTTTGATTTAATTTTCACATTTTTAACACTTTAATTTCTTCATACTTCCCATTTCATTAGAAATTCGCTCATTTTACAATTTTAACATGGCGGAGTTCAGATCACGTGGTTCAGACAAGGGACAGGGTTGTGTGGCATTTTTATGGTCTTATATCTCAGAAATTTGTAACATGTTTAACTTAGATGTAAATATTTTAATAGTTAAACACAAAAAACTTGAAGAGTGTTTGACTTACAAAATCCTGTCATTAAAAAAAACTAACTGCAATTACATTGTCTTGAATCAGGGAGAGTCTATACTAACGGGACATGTCACTCCTAGTAAAACCTATATTACAGTTCGATATTAATATAGTAAAATGATAGTAAGTATTTATTTTTTATAGTTTATTATTCACTTATACGTTTTGATTTCGTCAAATTACATGTTGTCATTCCACATTTAGCCAGAAAACAATACTAAAATGTTGTTGTCCAACATGTGCGTAATATCGTAGCGGTTTTTTCCTTCAGTCAACCCCATCTCTACATGTAATAACTTCATCACCCTTTGTGTGATCACAACTAACCTTGGTTTTTATGAAAATTTATAGATACTCACGTGCATTAGAATGCTTAAAGGTAGGTGTTATGTGTTTTTTGCATGAATTTGAATGATTGGAAATTTGTTTATATTTTGGAACACCGGTCCCCATCTTGGCTACATACACCCACTTGAACATGTAATAACTTCATTACCCTTTGTGTGATCACAACAGACCTTGGTTTTTATGAAAATGTATAGATACTCATGTGCTTAAAAGTAGGTTTTATGTGTTTTTGCATGAATTTGGATGATTGGAAATTTGTTTATATTTTGGAACACCGGTCCCCATCTTGGCTACATACACCGACCATACACCCACTTGTACATAGAATAACTTCATCATCCTTTGTTTTATCACAGCTAACCATGGTTTTATGAAAATTTATAGATACTTCTGTGCATTAGACTGTTTAAAAGTAGGTATTATGTGTTAGTATAGACTGTCCCTGCTTGAATTAAAAATATGTTTATGAACTTTGTGATAAACATTTATAAAGTATTTATGTAAAAGATAATTACAAAAATATCTCCATTTTTCTCAATCATAAAGGTAGTCAAAATTCAAGTTTTAAGGAATAATCTGTTCAATAAACATCCTGTACAGAGAATACAAGTTTATGGCAGTACAAGCTTTATCAGGAAGACACAGCAGGGGTTAAATTTCAATACATTAAAGGTGTTTTAAATAACACATCTGTCACAAATGTTTATTAGGTAACCATAATTAATTTATAATTTACAATTTTATTAAATTATGAACTATAGTAGTAGTTTTTGAGTATAAAAAATAATAATGCCACTGGAAAACAACAAGAAACGAGGAACTCCATAAATGATAAAAATAAAAAAATAAAAGTACATATAAAAAATGGAAAAAAATTGACAAATATTAATATGAAAAAAATACAATAATTTTATTAATAATAATAGCAGTTTGATATATTATAAAATTTTGGTACATTCGTTCATTGATAAACAGAGTTATCGAACCTAATTATGACGGTTATAGTTGCATATGGTGTGAAATTTCCTATAGTGTCACATATTGGTGTTTTTTTAATAGGAAGCGGTTCAGATATTATTTGGTTGTTTTCTCTGGCAATGAGAACATCCAGAGTGTGACCGTGGACATGTGTCGCTCCAACAACGTTTTGTTCAAATCCGCGATCGTATATTGTTTCTAAAAACTTTCGACCATTGCTATTGTCTGTATCATCGATGTGAAAATAAAAGTCACCGGGGATAATTATATCTTCCGTGATATGAACAACATAGTCAAGAAATTCTTGCCATTCGTAAACAAATGTAGATGTTTTGAGTTGGTTCCGCTTGGATGATGGAGGGCGGTGAATGACGAATAGGAGAAACGTTTGGTTGTCCGCTGTGAACATGCACTCTAATAATTAAAAAAGAGTGATTGCACTAGATCTATTGCACTGAATTGGTTTGACGGCAACGCTAGATTTATGGATGATAGTGACTCCACCACCTTTACGATTTAGACGAGACAAATGTTAAATATTATATCCCACGGGCACTAGTTCTGATATATCTGAACTGTCAGTAGAATCGCCAAGCCATGTCTCCGTAGCTGCGAATATATCTGTGTCACTTGGTATCAAATATTCAGCGATGTATAATGCTTTATTTCGGAAGGATCGGTCTTTGAGGTCAGTAAGTGATAACGATTTAGAATTATCGAGGTTTTGCACCTTTTTACAAAGTCCTAAATTCTCATGATTAAGACATCTCTGAGGTTGACAAACCGAGTGGAAATGTTCTGTTATGACGGTGGTGATAGTCTCATGTGTCGTAGTCGCAGTAGCCGTGCTGACATCAGGTGGCAGTAAATGAATTAAATTGTCCCTGTTTACTTTTCTGTTGGCAAAGTTGAAATTCGACGAGCGCATTCGGAAGCTGATAAGAGTTCGTACTGGTCGTTGGACCTTCCTCCCCCTCTTGTACCACGAAGTGTGGCTTTCCTGAGTGCAACAGTGCTAGCACAAAAGTCAAACTTACAAATTTAGAAGTTGATAATGATAGAAATTGTCGTTTAAATGACGATGTCATGATGACTAACAGTTATGCTGTTTGCATTAGTGAATCGCCTTGAAACTGTTTAAATGAGTCAAATCACCTTACGTAGGGGGAGCGGCTACTCAGCGCTAACCACGAACAAGAAATCACTTTATAGGAATTTGTGAAGGTTAATATCTATCTGTTACTACAGCAATGGTCATGACTTGGTACAGGCATTTCAAAAGGAAGGAAGTGGTATCTATAGTAAAAATTATTATTGGCGCGAAAAAGTGGTTTTTTGGTTTATAAATTTATCCCCGCAGAAATTGGTAACATTTGCAAAAGTCAGTATACTCGCTGCAAGCTTTTGCATACCTAATCAATTGAGAAACATAGACACCGTTAGCAGGAGAAGATGGAATATTGCTGCATAAGTGATGAAACTTTATAATTTGGAAATTAACATCGTCTCGTTTGTCGTAAATTCTTGTTCTAGTTAAGATGACGATTGGTGTCATATTCGAGTTGTAGGTCTAAACATAATGTAGATGAAGCCATTTCTGTGGTTTCTTTAATTTCCTGTTCTGAAGTATATATAAACGGAAGCCACTCAGCAAACTGTTAATTTAAAGAACATCATCAAAATATCTATATGAAAAACTAAAAGAAATAGCTTCTGCTATCTTTCATCAATAAGACGTCGAAGAAATTCAGTTTCATAAGAATACAGGAACAAATCGGCAAGGAGTGGGGCACAGTTTGTACCTATAAAAATTCAGATTTTGTGCCTATAAAAATTCAGATTGTACTCTGAAAAATACATCATCCAAAAGTGAGACATATGTTGTCAAAAAATCAAGCATACTATAAACATGTTCTTTGTTGTAGCATAATTTGCCTTTAAGTTCTTTAGAAGAAAAAACTAATTGTGTAACCTAAAACTACATATTTGTGGGCATATGTGGAAGCGAAGGCTTTATGTATGATTTCCTTAAGGCGGGATTTTAATATTTCGTGCGGCAATGTGGTATAAGGAGTTGAAAAGTTAAAGGTTCTAACAAATAACAATATCGTAGTCAACCGTTTTGACAACTCTTTGGTAGAGCACTTTGATTAGCCGGCTATGTATCTTACCTTGTAACGATTTTTTTATGTAATTTTGGAACCCAAGTATGGTAAGTCTTCAGACTCTTTGTTGTAATAAGTATTTAAAGAAGTCGTGAAGGACATGATTAACCACGATTTAATATTTGTCAAATGAGGTACGTTATGTGAAATTACCAGAGTTATCCTTGATGCCTTGCTCTTGAATGAGGCAATTATAGTAATGTGACTCGCATACAAACACTATGTTGTTCGAAGCCTTGTCTGAAGGAACGATAACACATTTGTCTTTGGGGGAAGCGAAGCACCTTATAGCATCCTTCGTCTTTGAATACGGGTTTAGGTCGATCATTAATGTATTGTCTAAGATTCTTAAGTCGACGTTGTACTAAAGACCTTGTTGTTTTTTCCAAGATAGACAGAGCATCTAGTTCTGTATCTTTTTCTATTTGTCTCATTATTCATTATCTATCAAAGTCTTCGACAGCATCCATAATAGAATCAGAATAGTTTTGAAATTAAAATTCCAGTCTACTGGGTGAGTTCCTCTAAATTTTGGACAACGAAAAAATGTTTCGGAGATTCTAGAGGTCAATGATGTTCAGATCACCAGTAATGACATGCATGACCAGAGGGATTGGATATAAAAGGATAACGAGAACAAGTGCATTTAGTAGTAGACATTGTATGTTTCAATGTCTGGGTCCTGCAATAGTTGTTTGTGATTGAAGATTTTAGGGCAATGTTGGTATATTTATAAGACACGATAGGAAAAGATTACGTTATTATAATAGTTATTTTATAATCGTCACAAGGTCTTTTAGAAACCATAGTCTGACTTTGATTTGTGGATTGTCTTTTTGACAGTTTCATCTGTATTCGGTATTTTGTTATTACCTTCATATATAAGGGTACCCCTATTCGATTATTATTTTGTTAAAACAAAAGTTAATTAAATTTTATTTTCTTACTCAAAATGAGGTTCAAAAAGGGGTGGTATTTTTGTTAAATTTCCACGAGGTGCCCCTACTTATTCGAAATTCGATTTCTTTCTTCAAAATGCGTTTAAAACTCGTTTTTTTCATACTAAAAGTGCATGTCTTTCCAAAATACATTTTATACAACAGCTATTATTGACCAGTTACGTTTAACCTGATGATTTTTTTTAACTTCATCTTGTGCTAATAAAATGGCCGCGCCCATAACGTTATGCATTAATACATTGATATTTATAGGGTTTACATGATTGTTATACAGAACCAATATACAAACATTCGTATGTGTTTCAAACTTGTTTTTCTAGTGAGGTTTTACAATATTATTTCTTTAAATATTCAAATTTTAGTTATTGTTTCAATAAATTTGCATAGGTTATTATGTAAACGACATTTGTAGGCTGAAAGAGTTCTTTTATCTTGAGGGTATTTGAATTATACCTGTATTTTGATTTAACATGTATGTTTCTGTCATCTTTAAATTCGGAAGAACCAAACGTATAATGGAATTCGACTTCCATGTATATGCTATTACAGAAATAAGGCAGCATGTTTTTTTACAATCTAAGAGTTTGTTATAATATCCCATTTAAAAATTTTCTTTAAATTATTCGACAGTTCAATGGTCTTCGTGAGTTTTGAACCAGAGATAGCCATGCTTGACGAATTGGTCAAAAAGATTTTGTTATACTAAATTATAAATTCAAGTGCTAGAATTATATAAGATAATTCACAGTTATCTAAAATAGATTTAACAGAATTAAATCATGTAAAAATTGATATCATTTCTATATTTACATGAGCATAACTTGTATACAATAGCTGATAGTTTCTTAAGCTTTCGCAAGATAATTTTACTCCAATAATGCATCATCCATAATTTAACACATATGTCGTAAATAATAAAATCCGGTGTTGAGGACTTAAGGTGTAACAGTAATTTACAAAATTTTAAATAATTCTATTATCTCCAGGTCCCAAACTTATTTAAGCTATTACTGAGTAGTTAAACCCAGTTACAATATCAATGTTCATATCTTTATATTTAAAATTAATATACCCTTCTAGAGAAGACAATAGTCTTACTTTATCAGCCTTAGTTTTTACATGTCACAAAAATCGCTTAGAACATCTATTTGTTTTTTGTAAATACCCATTGGACTACGCTTACAGAACCGTGTTGACAGCGTAAAATATAGTTGACATTTTCAAAAAGCAATTAAGTTCAAACTCAATACCTGTATTTATCTGGGTAAATCAATTTATGTTCTTGTCTTCAAAGAAGGTATACTAAAAATTTAAATATAATTTAAAAATGTATAGATGAAAAATTGTTACGTTGTCTAACTCCATTATGATATGGGAAAGAAATGGGAAATTGTTGTACCATTATTGACTCGTGCGATTTAATTTAAATGTACACATTTAAAATAACTTTATACATTTTTCCGTTTATTGGCCAGTAACTTTTTGCACACACCAGGACGCTATACAGTGTTGAAAGCCTTGGCAAATCAACAAATGCACAGATTAGTTTTGTTTTTCTTCTTTAATTTACATAAATCAAACAATCTGAACCTGGACAGTTTCATCTACTAACGAAAATGTTTCTAGGTATTCGCATAGACTTGAGTTCAATGCAGATGTAAAAAATTTCCCGATGCAGCTAAGAACAGTTATTTATCTATAATTCCTACGATTCCGCACTTTCGCCTTTGCTTTTATAAAAAGGCAATATATTTCACTCAGCCAAATCTCAGGGACATCACCAGCCCTGAAGACAATGAGATTAAAAACTTTGATGTTAGCCGAAATAAATAAATGGGAAGAACTCTTTATGTACACATTCATTATACAATCGTCATCACATCATTTGTTTAGATCTCGGATACAACTGATAATTTCAGCATAATGTCGTTTAACTCATAAATTCTTGAAAGAAACTATACAAAGTTTCAATATGAATATCAGGATTTTTGCGCTTTTTTATAATAAAGTAAATTCCAAAACTCTTTGAAATGACTTTTTCTAAAATTGTCTATTTTCTTCCTTTTTGTGATTATAAATCCTAATAGCTTTATTTATTTCTGTAGTACGAACATGCTCTTCTAAATCTGATTTAAAATCAATTTTGCCATTCCCCCAGATTTTTCTCTTGAGTTTCTGTTTTCTATTTTTTCTTATATTTAAATGTATTGATAATGGTATCTAAATATCCTATTTGGGTTTCAGTGAGACAAAAAAGCCATTATTTTGAACCACCACTATACATTCTGGATAAATAATACTATTATTAATACAACAACAGTTTAAAACTTAAAGTTAATATTTGAATTCACATTTGACGTAAATCGTGGTCTTATTTACCTTGTTCCATTCAAAGCTTCACACTGTCAAACTGGGAATTACACTGCAAACGAGTATACTATCTATAAATTTATCATTTTAGCCAATTTTATTTATGCTTTTTGAACTTAAGATATTGGACTCAGTCTCAGTCAGTAGGTTCAAGTTTTTTGGGATGAAAATTAGTTAAAAGTGAAAAAAATCGCTTACTTGTTTGATTCCTACTAGAACCAGTTTGATTAAATAATAACCAGATTTTTGTTTATTACTCAAGCTTTATTTGTATATTTAATCTAAAGTGCATATTACTCTATGTAATTATTTCAAGTGAGAAAAATAACAGATGGAAGCCAAAACTTTCTTGTGGGTGCAAGATAAAGAGAGTTTGACTAATAGTCTATACATTAAGATTGGATTGTCTTCGTTATGTTTGTAAAATCAAGTGCTTGCTGCCTCTCGCTGATTTTTTACGGTATCGCCTATTCTGCAGTGGACAAGACTCGACAATACGGCGCCATCGGTTCTGAAGTTGTAGATGCTGTTGTGAATCTTATAAGGGAATCATGCCTTTTTGCAGATGATAAACGTTTCCTCGTAAGGTTGGCATACGTTCAGTCTCATTATGGATACGACTCCAAAACCTTGCGTAATGGCTACCATGGTGGTATTTGGCAGGTAATTCACGTTCTTTACTTCAGCGTTGAGGGTATATTTATGTCCTTGTTCGTATGTAAATTTATTTAGCAATGGTTCTCTTTGTTTCTGACGGTATAATAAATTATTGCGATTTTTGGATAACGACTGGATGCAGGGCAAAATTTAGACTTTTACTTTATCAATTATCATTTTATCACTTTAGTGTGCGAAAAGTTTTGTTTTAAAGCAGGGCAGCAGGTGGGTCAAGTGAATTTGGGATGAAGTGTTGTTTATACTGTATAATATTCATGTAATTCAAAGTATCAGAAGCATCGTATAACAAAACTTTGTTGTGAAACGCATCCACTATTCAAGTTAATTGTTATTCCTCGTAAGCCAATACAAAACACAATTAAAAAACATTTGTTCTAAGTACAAATGCTAAGGTCTTTTTTGTTTGTTGCTCAGCACAAAATGTTCCAGTAATGCAAATTAGTTTTTTGAGTAAAAAAGTGATCCCAGGTCAAACAATTTATGCGTGTTAAGGCCTTTGATCTAGTTGATTACTTTAGGAATACATGTTTTCTATATTTTCTTTAATCGTTTCAAGTTACTAGTCAAAAACCGATTAACCGAAACTCGTCAAGGACAATACCTAGAAAACGGTTCATCGAACAGTTTTGAACCCAGACAAAAAATGCAGGTCTTGATTAGAGGAGTGTTTTTTTCAATTTATTGTCTGCTATCTTTTATGGTTTTTGAGTTATAGTGCTCACAAGCCCTAAGGTGACCTCTGACCTTGAAATTTGACCTATAATTAACATTTTCAAATGTAGTATATGTTTCAAGTCGTATGTCAAAAGCGCGTAAACAGGAAGTCGATTGCAAAAACATTTTGTGCGTGTAAAAATATTGCCATAGCATAAACGACATTTGTAAACTTCAGATTTTGAGTTATGGTTTCTGAGTTTATCTGCTAACACGGGTTTACTGTTTTTGGGCAGATAACTCTGTTTAAAAAAAATAAGATCGGTTTCACAGCGTGAGTCAGGTCATCTCTAGGTATGACCCATTAGTGGTACCAAGTATAAAAATGATATTTCGCGACACTTTTTTGCAAACCTAGTTGAAAATTTTGGCAGAAAAAAATAATCATAAGAAATACAGTAAGGTCTTAATAATAATCACAAGATATCCTGAATTAGTTGTACGATCTTGTATATCTTCTCTAGATTGACGAAAATATGTTACGCGAAACGAAAAACGCTGGACGACTTTCTGATCAATTCAACATTATTCCGAGCCAGTTTAGTATTAAATGGAAAACGGTCACGTGGTCTGAGTTGAGACAGCCATTATATTCTGGTATTGCTGCTGCTCTGTATACCATACTTCATGGAGGAACACAGTGGAGGGTAGAGGACCAAGCCCACTTCTATGAAACCTATTTTGTGCATTTGACTGAAAACATTTTCATTAATGAATCAAACAACATTATAGACAAAGGTATGAATAGTGAATATATATGTAATTACTGTGCAATGTCGTGTTCTCAGTGTCGGAAAAATAATTGTTTCAAAATTACACTAATAAGTTTAGTATCTTCACATTTATAAGTCTACAAACTTGTATCAAACAATTTAAAAAAAATACATAGTTGAATTAAAACAAGATGTAAAAGAAACCTTATAGATTATTGCTACACATATCTATCTCGGCGAGTAACATCAATTTACAATTTCTGGAGATTTCACTAACGTTAAATAATCACAATAATAAACACAACACTTGCTATTGACAGCAGCCACGGTTTTATGTATCGACTGAAGACAATATGCACTATTTTAATGTATTGCTGTATTAAACATAGAATTGTAACCCATTTGAATGGCATATTGAAATGAAACTGAAATTGTTTCTTAATGATCTCCTTCTGTGGTATATAATAGGAACCGTGGTTCTAGAATAAGATGAACTTCATTTTGGGTTACGGTTTTAAAACACACAATGAGCTTGTCATTATACGAGATAAGCTTCATACGGTCTCGGTTCTGTTATACGACGAGTATTATAGCGGTCCTGGTTATAGAACGCGATGCGCATTTAAAGGGGGTGTGGTTCCATAGCCAGACAAGATGTATACTGTCGTGGTCCAACCAAAACGAAGCGTTTCAGAAGGGTCGTAATTATTTATACGATACTTTCCAAGGGGTCGTTTTTCTATATACGCAATGAGCTTTAAGGCGATCGATGATATTCTATAACACTTCGGGCTTTATAGCAGTAACAGTTATGTGTGGTCATAAATTAAACACAATCATAATTTGTAAATTTTAGTCTGGTACTAACTTTTTGACAGGGTTTCATAGTTACGAAAAATTGGATTTAGCTTTCATCATTGATGAATCTAACAGTCTGTCGAACGATGATTTCTTACGATTAAAGTACTTTGTCCAGACTGTGGTGGATTCTTTTGATATCGCTCTAGACAAAACCCAAATAGCCGTGGTGACATTCGGCTCCAACGCTCAAACTGAATTTTTGTTCAACAACTATGGATCTAAAAGTGAAGTTAATAACGCCATTATGAGAATGCAATTAATAAGCGGTCCTACTGCTATTGCAGACGCCATTAACCTAGCAAGAACCAATATATTTAATGTAGCTAAAGGCAGCCGACCAGATGCAGTCAAAGTTATGGTCGTTATTACTGATAGTGATGCGAATGACTTGGCAAACACAGGGTACAGTATTTAATTACATTGTGATGAAATCGTTTCGATATGAGTACCAGAAGCAATTATAATAAGGTTTAATGGAATAAGCAAGGAAACCGACTAAACAACAAGAGACAATAACAAATCCTGATTTAGATAAGCATATACAACACAAAACAGAATATAAAAACGATAAGTGAGTAACCGGAACCTAACATACACCATGGATTTACTCATGTGCTCATTACGAGAAAGCAGTGCCTGCTTATATTTAGACCACCGTCGCGTTACTCATTGTCATATCTAGGAAAAAGGTACAATGCAGGAATATGAAAGACTACATATGACTAATCGATCGTATTTGAGAGATGGATTTTCCATAACAAAAATATATCCAGTAGCAATTATGAATCTGCAATTTTGCTAATATGTGATCAATCATTTTTAATTTTGCCGTTTAATATGTATTGATACATATAATACAATGATATTGCACATTTTTGTTTGCTCGTGGAATCATGGAATCATAAACAAAAATGACATTTTATCCGATATTTCTTTTTTTCAATGATTGATACTGTCAATTATTAAGTCATCTCACTAACATACGGATTTCTTTATTTCAGACATGCTGCAAACAAAGCCCATCGTGAAGGCATCACGGTTTTCTCCATCGGTGTCGGTAGACTAGTACTTAAGGAGACATTGACCACTATTGCATCTAACCCCGACTGTACACATGTCTTTAGTGTTTCAAATTATGCCGAGATAAAGGCCATGAAAGAGGAAATTCAGAGGAGTAAATATATCAGTGCATATTAGGTGCATAAAAAACTATAAGTTAATGGTAATTCAGGTCTTTAATGAAGAAGGTCATACATACTATTGGCCCTTTGTCTACGTGCCGTACGCACATGCCGTGTGTAAACGTGATCACCAACAAAAAATTTCAATAGTTTTTGTTACATTAGATAAAAAAGTTATAAATATAACCGAGTGTAAATAATGCAAGAAACAATGTAAACAAGTGTTTCATAATTCAGCAACCATGTTTTAGGGGTGGGTTGGGTGCAGGATACCGTAAATCTGGTTATTTTGGCTGTAGTTTTATTTTTGGTTATTTGACGCTTTCGTTTAGTTCAAGTGCCAAAATTAAACTATCCAAAACATACTTCAACAATTTTCATGCCAAAAATAGAGGACCGTTAAGATGATATCGTTAAGTTTATAGCTTTAAAGTAACATACAGATAAACAAATAAATTGTCAAGCATTTAAAATTGTTATGCCTAAAAACTTGTTGAAACCTTATTTCAGCACCAGTTTATATTGATGGCCTATTCTGCTGTAAAATAGAAGGTTGTCCGGCTTTAGCTCACCATACACCACGCGGTGGAGTAACATTTCAGGTAAGGTTTAATAAGCTTATAAATAGGAGCATGTCCAGCAGGAGCTTGTGCTTACCGCACACCACGCGGAGGAGTAACTCTTGAGGTAAGGTTTGATGTAAACAAAATAATGATTATATATAGAAGCATGTCCAGCTTTAGCTCATTACCCATCACATCAGGAAGGGTTGGTTATAAAGCGATCAGTAGAAGCGCGAACATGGGTTTCCTATTGGTCAAAGTATTCTTTGTTGATATTTGAAAATGTCTTATATACGATTTTTTTGTAATATATGCGTGAATTCATAGTTGACACGGCTTACTTTTGCCGTAATATTGTAGTCAAATATGACATGTGGAGCAGCGAATATCTACACTGCGTTTAGCAACCCGTACCCAAGTCAGTCGTTTTATGAGGAGTATGTAACAGTGTCCTCTAGTAACCCTGGTTTAATGTTCGTCAACAGTTCTACTGACAAGACGCTTTACCTCAACATTGTGGACGCATTGAGGAATAATGGTGGAAGTGGCGATTGTGAAATTTGTGTTAACCCAATAAATGGCGACCAGAGAGATTATGGTACGTTATATCAGTTTCTCTTTTTTCTGTCCCTTTTGATGTTTGGTACGAGAAGCTCCAAATCGTCTTTTTTATCGTTTTAAGCATTAGATCGTCTGAAGACACAACTTTTGCCACACGTTTATTGAAACATAGATTCATGGTAACTTGATTCGCCGAAGATAAAATATTTCTCTACACAACATTTACATTTACTGTAATACGTGGCCAAGTAATAACGTTCGTAGCCAGAATCGAAATTATTTGACGTAAGTTAACTAGTTTTCCTTTTTTGTTTTTTTTTCTTTTCAATATATTCAAATAGGAAGGAAAATGGTATGATTTCCGTTTAATCATTCGTTTACCTTTTCGTAAATTGAATAGGAAAAAAAAACACCATTACCATTTTTAAATTCATTTTCATTTTTCTTTTTCGTTTACAAGAATGTGTAATTTTTCTATTTTTCACACGGTGTAATAATTTATTTAAGATTCATAGAATTAATTTAATAGAGAATTAAATCTTGCAAACTCATGTGACAGAATGAAATAGCTTCATAGTAAATCTCATTTAGTATTCTACCCCAAAAATCTTGGTTTAGAATGAACACTTTTTAAGAGTTTTAAGAGTGAACTTTTTAAGAGTTTATCATGAAAAAACTCAACCCCGGCGGTCAACTTTATAAAGAGTCAGTAATCTACTACAGATCACCTGTGAGTGCTCCAGCCTTACACCCAAGAGAGTGTGCTAGACTCTTCCCTAAATTTGACAATAATACCAGTTTTTTATCGAAGGTAGGGGTTTTCACCGAGTACGCCAACTCTTCCTCAATAAAAAATCGACGTCGTATTATATAGCCTATATAGTTTGAATTGACTGGTCTACCGTACCAAATTGTTCAGTGATCGGTTGCTTACAGTGTTGCTTTTTTCCTTTTCGAGTACTGTAGTAATTTACGTCCCCTCTAATCATTCAGTACGTTGGTAAGTAGGTTTTCCGTAAGTAACTCTTATTCTATTATTGATATAAGTATGATATGGAAACCAATTAACCATATGAAATTGGGAGTGCGAAACTGAACAATAACCACATCCAATGATTTAATAAACAGAGATGCCAATGTTAAGGTCAAATAATTACACGTCGTCATTAAGGCATATCAGGCATAAAGGATTATAAATTTTTGCCCTTTTTTAACAGAACAATGTACAGAAATAAATAACTCTTAATTTAACAATGAAGGTAATAACAAAATACTGAGGAAACTCTCGAAAAGAAAATCCACAAATATCTGAGAAACCGGCAAAACCCCAGAACCAACAACCATAAAAAATAGTAACTATATCAATGGTCCTGAAATGGTACAATGGTACAAAAGAAATGGTGGGTTAAACCGGATTTCATGGTATGCCAATCCTCCCGCAGTACTGTAGTATGTGAGTTGGTGTGTTGATTAAAATGGATGGGTATAATATACCCAGTAATAGGTGTATCCGACAAATACCGCAGCACACTCACTGTATACTGAATTAAAAAAAATGAACGAGAATATTTTTCGACAATGAAGTGGTATCTAAAGTGAAATTTATTAAATGCGCGGACGAGTCGCTTTTTCTTGTTACATTGGTTTATAAATTTTCGTCCATTTGCTGGAAACCGTGTGCCTTAAAATTCGTTCACACCACAAACACATGACCTAACGTAGCGCGTCCACAGTTTCACGTGTACAGTTACTTTAAACTCCAGCAGTTCAACTAGCATTTATTTTGATAGGTAACGGCGACGTTTCTGGGCAGTTATTTACAACATACACGTTTTGTCGCAACTGCGTGGCATACCATGCACCGTGCACAGTGGATAATATACGTAGTGGAGATCTGTGGTATCCTGTAACAGGAAGTCGCCACCAGTATATTCAGTGTGATTTGACAGGACGTATGTATTTGAAATCCTGTCCGACCACTGGGTTATATTATTTTTATGATGTCACAAACACATGCGTCGGTGGACCCTTTGAAGTACCTGTCGGCAAACGAGTTTATATCACGAAAAATATGCAATAAATCATAAATGACTGTTAGGTTCACTTCATAGACACCCTTAAATTATATATATAAATTTGTACTATGTCTATGTCTACGATTCACCCCGGTTAATGAAGCTATATTTTTTATATAGCGGATTTGGCCGAGGGGTCTAGACCCCTGGACATAGTGCAGGAGATTTGATGCCACAGTGTCACAACGGTGCGAGTTCGAATCCCGCTGAGGGAAAGCTAAATTTAGACAGTGTACAAATATAATTCGAACAGTGTTGGGTTTAATTGTAGACGTATATATAAATATTTGATATTAACCCTGTATTTCTGATGATTCAGAAATCCGCTGAATAGATATATTATATGGTTGTCACAATACTTACACGTTTGTATATAATTAATTTACTGTGACTGTATGACAAGTAACTTTGTCATCCTATATAATATATATACAAAATTGCTGAATTAGATTACTGTCAGATTAATTCGTATTGGTAAAGAAAATTCCATCGTCACACGCTAGTACACATGTACTATGTTTATGTCTACGATTCACCCCGGTTAATGAAGCTATATTTTTTATATAGCGGATTTGGCCGAGGGGTCTAGACCGCTGAACATAGTGCAGGCGATTTGGTGCCACAGTGTCACAACGGTGTGAGTTCGAATCCCGCTGAGGGAAAGCAAAAATTTGACAGTGTAAAAATCTAATTCTAACAGTGTTGGGTTTAATTTGTAGACGTATATATATATATATTTAGGAACTCACATTCGACACATTGTGTTTAATTTTACGCTCCTCTGCTGTAACGAAGACCAAAAAATCAATAATAACAAAATACCTAACACAACAGAACTGTAAAAAAGACAATCCGCAAATCAAAGTCTAAGAAACCGGCAGATTTGAGATCCAACAACCAAACATAAAGCAACTACCGCAAGGATCCTGACTTGGTACAAATATTTCAAAAGCCATGACGGTAGGTCAAACCAGGGTTTACGGCATATTGAACCTCCCGCTGTTTTACTGTAGTGTGCGAGTTAAAATGTAAAAGATTGGTTATCATATACCAGTAGCAAGCAATAGATCACAGCAAAATCGCTATGAATTTAAAAAAAATGGAAACACTATTTGCAATCTAATTTTCACACTAGAAAGAATTCGTTTATAAAACTGATTGAAGGCACAAACGAGATTTATTTGTAACCTTGGCGTATACGTCTGTCCTTAAGAAAGTGTTGACGTTTGCAAAACCCAGTATACTCACTGGAATCTGTTGCATACCTTATCAATTACGTATGCGGAAGAAGCTGGAATATTGCTGCAAAATTATAATTAAGAACAGTAATTGATTAAACGTTTGTTTGATGTCAATCAAGCCGTGAGGGAAAAAATAGTCAAGTGGTCATCTGCCTCTTGTAGCAGTTCTATAAATTCAGCAGATGAGTTTGGATTTTTCTATTACGAATCACCAATATCATAGGGTCTGAATGATTTTTTATAAAAATCCTAAACACAAATATTCGTATGTGTACGCTTCAGATGCATTTACTTTATTTTAAAATAATTTGCATGTTGATTTTTTTCTTTTATGCTACATTTTGTTGTATACCAAAACATATGGGTGGTCGGTATTTCGGGTAGCCCAAACCCGAGACAAAATCCCTAAGACAAAAATAGACATTAATTTTAGTTATTTGACAAAATTTACACAAAATATTTGAAAGATATAACAAGCTTATGGTGTTGAATTATTACGTTTCAGTCAAAAGGTAAAATACAATCAATATATTTATTGAAATATTGCATTTTTGTCCCGTAGGTCGGTATTTCGGGGATTCCGAAATGTAAACGGAGGTAACTTATGTGGATTTTATTATTTACTGAATGGACAAGGACCTTATAATGATAATTAATAATAATAATAATAAGTTACATATACATAAAATAATATATTATGTTATACAGTTAAATAATGTGAGTTTGCATCATTGATTTAAACATGTTAAACTGATCCAAAGTACTGACTGACTATGCTGACAGGTAGGGAGTTCCAGAGAACAACTGTATAACGAAAAAAACTGTATTTAAAGTGGTGTGTTGTAGTGGATTAAGTTTGATATTGATGGTTATGTGTGTGTTTTGGCTGATGGTGGAAGAACAGAAATGTGATGTGTCGGGTCTATAGCTACTAGGTTGTTAGTAATTTTATACAAAATGGGAGCTCAATGAATTTCCATTGTTGATGATCTCACATAGATGTTACACTACAGGTGTTGTGATGTCTTCCACTCTCATACCTCATGTACCTAGCCGTTCTTCTTTGTACTTGTTCAATTTGATTTATTGACTTTTGAGTATAATGAGACTAAACAGTTGAGAATTTTTTTAATTAGTACGAATGATGGATTTGTAGGCTAATCATTGTGTTTATTTGAAGATTGCGTTTTAGAAATCGTATAAGTTTGTTGGCTTTACTCGCGATGTTATTAATATGATGGCTCAATGACACGTCTTTAGAAATTGTAATTACGGGAAAGCTGTATCAACTGACTCTAGAGTGTTACCATTATGATGAAATAGATATCGTGATCATGTGATTGACATAGAGTTGCATTTTTGTTGATTGAATGGCTTGCCCTAAGGATGTTCACAACGGCCAAACCTTGTTAGATTAACCAGTCACTATGGTTTCTAATAGATTGGTTCAAAATACTCGTCACTTAACCAGATTCTGCACTATTTCTTTAATGTCCAGACCCTCAACCTGGTGCACCATCTGACTCTTTCCCGTCGATGGAGCACCGTTAAAAATGCTACAAAATACGGTCTCCTATGTCTAATTCAATGTTGTCGGAGCCGGTTTCTGGCAGGAGCTGATTCTTCGCAATTCAGGTATCCCGACTACAGTTGTTTTTGCTGTTCGTTTTCATAGATGGATAACTCGATGTACCGATCTCGACATGCAGTGGTTATGCGTAGTCTAAAACTTCTTGCACAGTCATTAGTCGTACCGGTCTGTTGAAATCGGGCATATAGTCTGGAAATTGTACTCTGGTTCACATTCTCGGTCCGTGCAACCTCACTTTGGGAGACTCCAGTCTGTAGTTGTCCGAAGATTATGTTGCTGGTAGCATTAAGACCATCAAACCTGTTCCTTTTATACGGTTGCGATAGATGGTTGAGTGAAACACTAACTTTCTGTTAGAAGTACTTTCAAAATTTCGCGGCAATTCACGGTGTAAGCACTTTTCAAGTGTCACTTTTTATAATTTGGCAATATGCCAAAATATGAAGAAAAGAGGCTAAACCATTTAAAATTACACGTACATTTAAAAAGGTTCAGTGTCATTTTCAGTTATAATTGATAATGATTTAATATTCATTTTAATAAATTAAAACGTAACTCGTTTTCTTTTTAAAGGGTATATTTGTAAAAAGTATAAATTATTAATTATACCGAGGGTAACGCCAGCCCAGTAGTCACACTTTGTCGCTGACGGGAATATCATTGATTCGTTCTGTGAAATATTCATTGTCTAAATTTACTGCCGTTAAATTTCGAAAATTATTTTAAGTCTACGGTTTTTCTATTTTCAATGTGTAGATAGCCTAAGCCGGAGTTGTTACAACGTTTTAAAATTTGGGTGAAAAAAGCTATAAAACATCTTAACCATTTATATTTTTAATATTATTTGGGTTTAAGCCTAACTGATGGGTCTTGATTAGACCAAACGCGCATCTAAATTCTATTAAAATTCTTTGATGACATTTTATTTTTAACATTAAGTTCATAGTTAATTGTCCTAAAAATGATTAACGTAAAATAACATATACTTATCTACCATTCGAATAAAAAATTAGCCTTTTCGTCCATGTTGTCCTGAAACAGATTTATTAAAGCATTCCACTCTAGGGTGAAATACCTTATTGGTTTTTAGCTGTTTCTGTTTCATTTTTTCCGCCACGTTTTTTTTTGTTTGTTTGCATTATAGAGTTTGTTTCACGACATTGTGTAAATACATTTTATACCATATATGTATTAGACTTTACACTTTCGCGGTTAACCCTGCATACCTAGTACGAGAATCCTCTTCCATCCAACGCTTTTTTAAGACTTTGATGGAGACTATTGGAGTTATTTTCCTTGACACAACAAAGTATGAGCAAATAAACGTTGAAACCGCCAAAGATGGCGCAATTAAAATTGTTCCAACTTGGCAGTGATATATTGTGACACTAGGTTACATATCGCGCGAAGGATTATTTTCACCTCCATATGGAAGTTTTCTTCTCTATTTTATTGCAAGTGGATTTTGTACCATTGTAAATCATGAACGAGGTGTGGTAGAGACTTGGGGTTTCCACTGTTGTCATCATTTACCTTGACCTCAAAACAGTCACAAGGTCAAGGGTCAAGTTTAAATTCTAATTGTGGTCATTCCAGTGGGTCATTCTGTCGTGTGCAGATATCCATATTAACCAAAAGATATATAGAACTGAAACCATGATCAAAATGTAGATCCCTTTAAGGTCATGAAGTGTCAAATACTTTGAATTGACCCTTTGTAGGATAAATCGCAATTGAATCTATTAAATTCATTGCATACAGCCATATCTCAACAGATATCTACATAGAAGACTGTTGTTAATTGTTGACCTTCATTGTCAAAAGCACAATAATATAGGCTAAGGTCATAGTCCCATTTTTACATTCGTTTTCATTTGTCATGTACATGTATGTTAAGTGGTTCGTTATAAATGCTTCTTTTTATGCGTGTTATTTGCATATTATATATTTTTGTTCTTTATTTGTTTATATTGTGAAATAGATGCATTTAAAATATAAAAATTCAATAAAATATTAAAATATAAAGAATTTCAAGGTCATAAATCTCCACATTTGCCCTTTACTATTAACAGATATCTGAATAGTGTTACTTCAAATTTGTTGATTTCTGAAGACAACTTTCCAATATTTGTAGAGTTCAAATTTCAAGAACAGTTATGCAGACAAGTTCCTAGCTATAACAATGTAGCTCCTGTTTTTTTAATTGTGTTTTGTGTGTGTGTGTGTGTGGTTTTTTTTTTTGGACGGAAAAAGGAGCTACATAATTTTAGCTACTGTATTATCTGAAACTATATAGACTGTTAACTTAACATTACTGCGACTTCCTTGGCAACAGTATGGAACATGTGTAGAACACATAATAACATCAGTAAAATAGAAATAAGCATGCTTTGGACACATACAGAATCAAGGGTTAATCCAGTATTAATTACAAAATCATTGCGCAACATCATACCATTACCAATGTTTAAAAGGCGAGTTGATGCTCTGCGTCAGTATGTTTTGTTCATCTTCTGTTCCCACATTATTTTTGTGTAGAATGTAATCCTTAGTAGCAAGTTACATCACAACATCAAATAGCCTTGATGTTCTTAAAAGTTCAAACTTGTAAAGCAAACAAGTTATGCTTACGATTTCAGAATTGATCGTATTAGCCGTTGTATTTAATTTGTTTAAACGGAGGCGATTTGGCAATAAATCAATACGGACAATTCCATCATGCTTATAGAAAAAGGCTACAGACAACTTCAAAGATCTGGCAATGAACGTTTAAAAAAAAATTCAGGTATTTTCGGGAAGCAAATTTATTAAAAAGGTAAAGCTCGTACTAGTTAAAATCCAAGTTACGCCATTTACATTAATCAAGAAAAGGTTTTTTGTTTTATAATCAAGATTTATTTGTATATATACATGTAAGTTATAGTGCATCTATATCTATAGATATGTAATTAATTCATGTGAGAAACACAACAGATGGCAGCCGAAACTTCCTTGTTGGTGCAAGATAAAGAGGTTCTGACTGATAACTTTACATTAAGATTGGATTGTCTTCGTCATGTCTGTAAAATCCAGCGTTTGCTGTCTCTTGGTTTTGTACAGCATCGTCTGTTCTGCAGTGGACCAGACTCGACAACCCGGTGCAATCGGTTCTGAAGTTGTAGATGCCGTTGTGAATCTTATAAGGGAATCATGCCTTTTTGCAGACGATAAACGTTTCCTCGTAAGGTTGGCATACGTTCAGTCTCATGATGGATACGACTCCAAAACTTTCCGTAATGGCTACCATGGTGGTATTTGGCAGGTAAATTTATTAAACCAAAAAATAATCGGCTTGTTCCTAATTGTTTTACATTACAAATCATCGTCATTTTTTCTATGTAAATCGGCTGGAGTATATGAAACTTTTTTTAAAGCAGGATAGTAGGTAGCTGCGTTAATGTGATATTTTTTATCTTGGCTGAGCTCCAAAGAAGTCGTAATAGAGCAGCCCGTGAGTAAATTTAATTAAATTGGTTTATAACTTTATAAATATTTTGTATCATTTTTGGATTATTTCAAGGAACATACCATTGTTATCCTTTAAAGGAACATTTGTAATCCAAAGACGCTTCATTCAAAATTTGCCTCAATGTTACGTATTCTCACCTTTGGCTAGAGAACTAGTTAAAATCCCATTCTATATAATGTCGTTATGACTATATATGCGGAAAACGACGAACTGTTAATTTGTTGGGAATGCGTAGAAATTGGACGATAATTATGCTGGTCCTTGTTATTACCACCGTGTAGTCAAAATAAAGTATGGAATTTACTCTTAAACAACTTGAACAAGGATCCATTATAGCTCATCAGATCAACAAATAAAAAAAGGTCTTCGATCGAAGTTTGATCTCAAGAAATTTTCCGTTATCTGTAATGACGGATTAATTACAATATTTTACGCGACTAAGTGACCCAAAGTACAAATTATTGTTCCATCATTCAAAAAAAAAATTGTCATTGTATAAACTATGAAATATATTTATTTCAATGATGTTTCGGGTAAAAGGGACGTTTTCCCCGTCCGCGTAAAGAAGTTGTGTTCCATAACGGGAAATAGGACATCTTTGTAGCTAAGCCATTAACAACAATTGTCATCAGAGCTACGTTACTGTAGATAGACAGCGGCTGTGGAATAAATATCATTTAACATACATTACTTAACATTAAATACGCAAATATAATTCAAAGTGTAAGAAGTAAATGTAACAGAAAGTAAATTTCTATTTGTTGTGACGCACATTGCTTCCTGTTTTGTTATTCCATGTACGCAGTAAGCAGATAAGTCAAAACAAAACACAAATTAGTCCTATGATCTTGTATATCTTCCTAGATTGACGAAAACATGTTTATCGAAACGAAAAACAACGCTGGACGACTTTCTGATCAATACAACATTATTCGGAACCAGTTTGGTATTGACTGGAACAGAGTCACGTGGTCTGAGTTGAGACAGCCATTATATTCTGGAATTGCTGCTGCTCTGTATACTATAATTCATGGAGGAACAGGGTGGAGAGTAGAGGACCAGGCCTACTTCTATGAAACCTATTTTGTAAATTTAGCTGGAAACAATTTCACAAATGAAGCAAACATTTTAGACAGGGGTATGAATTGTGAATGCATTTGTCATAATAAGAGTTTAGGCTGATAATGATTTTTTTAACTAAAGGGAGCCCTGCGTCTTTTATCATATTTAAAATTAAAAATGTCCCATTGACATATTGTAATAAGACCTATTCTCATAATTTTAATCGGGGCCTCGGTGGCCGAGTGGGTAAGGTGGTTCGTCAACTATTGTTCACGTGGTCTGACAACACTGAGATTGCGGGTTCGATTCTCGCTGCGGACAGGGTGTACTCGACTCCGATCTTAATTGACAAGGATTGCCAGTTTTCTTACCGAATTTCGGGGGTTTTCTCCGGGTACTCCGGCTTCCTCCCCCAATAAAAACCGGACGCCATGATAAAGCTGAAAAATTGCTGACAATGACGTTAAACAATATTCAAACATAATTTTAATCCCTATCACTGTGGGCAAAAACTAAATTGTTTGATATATATACCAAACGATTTAAGTATCTTTATATATACTATCATTCAATATACTAGTCTTAAGATTTTATCAAATAATCCTAAGTTAAATTAAAACGACATCAGAGAATCCGTACACACAATCACCGTAATTTTACCGACAGACCGAAATTAAGTCATGAAAGATTTCCCTCTGCCAGTCGTTTTAATAAAATGTGATTTTATAATAAGATAACTTTATATGATTCTACAACAAAATACGCATAACAAGGGATCGTGGTTCCAAAACAAGATGAACTTAAAACGGGTCGTGATTTCACGATATTCTACAACACAATGTTCTTTATTTGGTTCGTGGTTCTATTATACGATGGGCTTTAAAGGATGTAGTAGTTCTACAACACGATGATCTTTAACATGGTCGTGGTTCTACAAAACGCCAAGCTTAATAATAATAAATATGGTCATATTTTTATTTCCCACCGAAGGTCGCAAGTTTTCTCCGGGTACTCCAGCTTCCTCCCCCAATAAAAACTGGACGCCATGAAATAGCTGAAAAATTGATGAAAATGGCTTAAACACCATTTAAGAAACAAACAATTTATTGTAAAAAAAATATTATTTTTAATTTATAAATCTTATACTACTTCTTCAACAGGGTGTCATGGTAACGAAAAATTGGATTTAGCTTTCGTCATTGATAGATCGAACAGTCTGTCGAACGATGATTTCTTGCGTGCAAAGTACTTCGTCCAGACAGTAGTGGATTCTTTTGATATCGCTCCAGACAAGACCCGAGTAGCTGTTGTGACATATGCCACCAACGCTCAAACTGAATTTCTGTTTAACACATATGGAACAAAAACTGATGTTAAAGACGCTATTTTGAGAATGCCATTTATTGGAGGTTCTACTGCTACTGCAGAAGCCATTAACCTAGCAACAACCAACATTTTTAATGTCGCTCATGGCAGCCGACCAGATGCTGTCAAAGTTATGGTCGTAATTACTGATGGTGACTCGAATGACATCATAGATACAGGGTATTACTATGGTTAAATTGTTTTGTGATAGGTACAGCAGCAGAATTTATAAGGTTTATTGTAAGTCTATTATTAAGCGTACCGCGAGCAGTCATTCATTTAGGGGAGGACGAGTTACAAAAACAGATAAATTTAGAAAATTGGCAAGTACGATAGGGAGATAAACTAGAAAAGTGTTCGATATGGACAGAGACATTACTCTTTTTTAATCTGCTACAAGGCGCTTACTCAACAATTACAAAAAGGGTCTTTAACGTACACACCATGACATTCTCACTACACACCACACGAAATATGTTCCGCTTCAAGGTTACTTTATTAAAACCTGACAACCTCCCATCAAAAGTACTTTCTTTATCCACCATGTAGGGACTCTGTCGTCGAGCCCTGGACACACGTAAGAGCCCTTTGAAAACCTTTTTTTTCTAACTGTATTTCGATAGCTTTTAGGTTCAATTTTTAAGAGCTTCCAAAAATGCATAAGAATCTGTTATAATTTCAGACATGCTGCGGACAATGCCCACCGTGAAGGCATCACGGTTTTCTCCATTGGTGTCGGTAGACTAGTACAGAAGGAGACATTGAACACTATTGCATCCAACCCCGACTGTACACATGTCTTTAGCGTATCCAATTATGCCGAGATAAAGGCCATAAAAGAGGAAATTGAGAAGAGTTCATGTCAGGGTAAATATTACACACAAGTTCATAAAGACAAACTGTCTCCAACGTAAAAACTAGAGGCTACCAGGAGCCTGTATCGCTAACCTGAACCTGAAACCAAACAACCCTTTTTTATATAGAATTTCGTTCCTATAAGGAATTGACCAACACTTCTGCAAAAGTCATTAATGTTGACCTTTTAAGGGAAATAACTCCTATAAGAAGGAGCTTTTGATGCTTAGGAGGTAGGTTCACTTGAAATTTGCTGTACCTGTTATACTTTTTTAACTATCAGCCAAAAACTCCCTTGACCCCCCCCCCCCCCTTTTATATTTTAAGCCAACGTAGCTATGTAAGTAGTCAGCTGTAATGATTTGCACAATTTTGGTAGAGGACATCCTAAAGATGATGTTGCAATGTTTCAAAGCAGTTCTTTCATTGGTCAGAGGAGAAGATTTTTTAAAATCAATTAAAATTCATTTAAAAAAATGTTCTAAGAGAATAATTCCTAAACGGTTAATCACACAATCTTGACCCTAAAGTCATTTTTGTAGCCTTCATAGAGCAGAACAATAAAGCAATGCTAACTTTTTCTCCAGTTCTAAAAATTTTCAAGATTTTGTGGCAAAGATAGCAAAAAAAATCAATTTTGACAATTAAAGGGCACAACTCCTACAAGGAGTCATCATACAACTTCGACACAATGGAGTGTTTTATAGAGCTTTCACTGCTGATGAAGGCTGGTCTATTCAGTTTTCCTGTACCTGTCATACTTTACGAACTATAAGCCAAAACCTGTATTTTGACCCCCCTTCCCCCGTTCTATTTTTAGCCATGGCAGCCATGTTGGTTAATCTGTGGCCATGGTTTGTGCAAACTTGGTTGAAGACATTTGACGGATAATGTGTACAAAGTTTCAAAGCAGTACTTTCAGTGGTTTCAGAGGAGAAGATTTTTTAAAATCAATTAAAACCGATTAAAAAACAGTTCAAGCGGAATAACTCTTAAACGGACAATCTTGACCCTATAGGCATTTTTGTAGCTCTCATAGAGCAAAACAATTAAACAATGCTAACTTTTTCTCTAGTTCTAATAATTGTCAAGATTTTGAGGCAAAATTCATCAGTTTCGACAATTAAAGGGCCATAACTCCTACAAGGAGTTGTCATACGACTTTGACCCAATGGAGTGTTTTGTAGAGCTTTTGATGCTGAAGAAGAAACGTCTCTTCGGTTTTCCTGTATCTTTAATACTTTTTGAACTACAAGACAAAAACTGTATTTTGACCCCCCTGTTCTATTTTTAGCCATGGCGACCATGTTTTTTTACGAATCAAAAATCCAAACGACAGTTTTTTTAAAGGACATGCTAAGCAACAACCATACCAGGTTTGATTGCATTCTGTCAAGTGGTTTCAGAGAAGAAGGTTTTTGAAAAGTTGAACGGACAGACGACGGACGACGGACGCCAAGTGACGGCAATAGCTCACCTAACCGAGTGTCAGGTGAGCTAATAAATAGACGAAAGATTTCAAAATTTCTGCAGTCATATTAAAGAAATGGTTCGGGACCGATTATTTTCATAAAATTGCGAGCGAAAATGGATGCTGGGATTCTTTTTATGGGCGTAATTTGATTATATTTTTGTAAAAAAAATTGTATTTTTGTCTCAAAATTATCAATAAGCAGCATAAAGGGATATTTTCTACAAATTAACAAAAATAACAGAATCATCAAGACCACCTGGATACGCTGGTTTTTTATATGACATGACCCTTTTTATCATTGAACACGAGTATAACAGGATCAGATGTTTGCGAATAAACATTTCATCATATCAACTTTTAATGATTATGAATACAAAACTTCTGAAAAACTTAATTTCAGCACCAGTTTATATTGATAGACCATTCTGTTGTAAAATAGGATTATGTCCACCATTAGCTCACCACACACCACGCGGTGGAGTAACGCTTGAGGTAGGGTTTAATGTGAACGCAATGTTATAAATAGAGAATATCCATGCAGCTTACGTCACAAAATTTACACTTTTGAATAACACCTGATGTAAGGGTAAGTTTGAAATTAATTACATTGTATGTATATATTTTGACTGGATTATTGAATACTTGCTAGCCATGATCTAAGCTCCGTCAAGTCATTCACGGAAAGCGCAATTCTATCCGAAGCTCTTGTCATGCGCTGGAGGTTGAGGTAAACTATTTGCATCATCACTTCCGTCATTGTTGCAGGAACAATATCTGGTATATCACATTGCAAGACTTTATGCTCACTGGCTTTAGATATTTTGTTACAAGTACGCCAATTTCAGCAATTGTTCAGCTATATCATGAGGTCCAGTTTTTATCTCGGTAGAAAGCGGGAGTACACGATGAGAATCCCCAACTTTAGGCAGAAAAACTGGCACTACTTATCAATTTAAGTTGAAGTAGAGAACACCTTGCGCTAAAGCAGCTCAAATTGCCAATACTACCTTTTGATATATATGCGGTAATATTGCAGTCAAATATGACATGCGGAGCAGCGAATATCTACACTGCGTTTAGCAACCCGTACCCAAGCCAGTCGTTTTATGAAGAGTATGGAACAGTGTCGTCTGGTAACCCTGGTTTAATGTTCGTCAACCGTTCTACTGACGGGACACTATACATCAACATGGTGGACGCTTTAAGGAATAATGGTGGAAGTGGCGATTGTGAAATTTGCATAAATCCAAAAGATGGCGACCACAGAGATCATAGTAGGTTATGTCCTAGTATATAAAAGTGCCTGTCGTTTATCTGTTTATTTTGGTATTTTGTAAATGTTGACGCAAAGCTCTATGTCACGTATTTTCCGTCTCTATCTAGGGAGACATTACTAATCATTATAATAAAAGACACCCTTTTTGTCACACATTTAGAACATTATGACGTAAAAAATTAAAAACGTATTTTATAATGTCATTTGACCCATTATTATTCTCTGCTATCATTCACACCTCGTCATCAATCTCGATAACCATCTACTATTAAAATATGGAACCATGAAATCAGACATAAGTCACTGAAGGGTTTTATTTTAGGATTACTAGACGGACTTTATAGGACTATATTGTAAGAACGTGAATGCAAAAATAAGAAAAAATTGAATAAATTTCTTAATTGTGAAAAACATTTTAATATAATTTAGTTCTTGACAGCTACTTAATCTCTTTTTGTAGCCATTAAATGTTACCAGAATGGTATAGAGGTAGAATGTCCCGATAACTGTGAAGGTAAGTATAGAGGTTTGTCCCGATAACTGTGATGGTAAGTATAGAGGCTTGTCCCGATAACTGTGAAGTTAAGTATAGATGCATGTCCCGATAAGTGTGAAGTTTAGTATAGATGCATGTCCCGATAACTGTGAAGGTAAGTATAGAGGCTTGTCCCGATAACTGTGAAGGTAAGTATAGAGGCTTGTCCCGATAACTGTGAAGGTAAGTATAGAGGCTTGTCCTGATAACTGTGAAGGTAAGTAAAGAGGCATGTCCCGATAACTGTGAAGGTAAGTATAGAGGCTTGTCCCGATAACTGTGAAGGTAAGTATAGAGGCATGTCCCGATAACTGTGAAGGTAAGTATAGAGGCTTGTCCCGATAACTGTGAAGGTAAGTATAGAGGCATGTCCCGATAACTGTGAAGGTAAGTATAGAGGCATGTCCCGATCACTGTGAAGGTAAGTATAGAGGCATGTCCCGATAACTATGAAGGTAAGTATAGAGGTTTGTCCCGATAACTGTGAAGGTAAGTTTAGAGGCATGTCCCGATCACTGTGAAGGTAAGTATAGAGGCATGTCCCGATAACTGAAGGTAAGTATAGAGGCATGTCCCGATAACTGAAGGTAAGTATAGAGGCTTGTCCCGATAACTGTGAAAGTAAGTATAGAGGCTCGTCCCGATAACTGTGAAGATAAGTATAGAAGCTTGTCCCGATAACTGTGAAGGTAAGTATAGAGGCATGTCCCGATAACTATGAAGGTAAGTATAGAGGCTTGTCCTGATTACTGTGAAGGTAAGTATAGAGGCATGTCCCGATAACTGAAGGTAAGTATAGAGGCATGTCCCGATAACTGAAGGTAAGTATAGAGGCTTGTCCCGATAACTGAAGGTAAGTATAGAGGCTTGTCCCGATAACTGTGAAGGTAAGTAAAGAGGCATGTCCCGATAACTGTGAAGGTAAGTATAGAGGCTTGTCCCGATGACTGTGAAGGTAAGTATAGAGGCTTGTCCCGATAACTGTGAAGGTAAGTATAGAGGCTTGTCCCGATAACTGTGAAGGTAATTATAGAGGCTTGTCCCGATAACTGTGAAGGTAAGTATAGAGGCTTGTCCCGATAACTGTGAAGGTAAGTATAGAGGCATGTCCCGATCACTGTGAAGGTAAGTATAGAGGCATGTCCCGATAACTATGAAGGTAAGTATAGAGGCTTGTCCCGATAACTGTGAAGGTAAGTATAGAGGCATGTCCGATAACTGAGGGTAAGTATAGAGGCATGTCCCAATAACTGAAGGTAAGTATAGAGGCTTGTCCCGATAACTGTGAAGTAAGTTTAGAGGCATGTCCCGATCACTGTGAAGGTAAGTATAGAGGCATGTCCCGATAACTGAAGGTAAGTAGATAGAGGCATGTCCCGATAACTTAAGGTAAGTATAGAGGCTTGTCCCGATTACTGTGAAGGTAGGTATAGAGGCATGTCCCGATAACTGTGAAGATAAGTAAAGAGGCTTGTCCCGATAACTGTGAAGGTAAGTATAGAGGCTCGTCCCGATAACTGTGAAGGTAAGTATAGAGGCATGTCCCGATAACTATGAAGGTAAGTATAGAGGCATGTCCCGATAACTGTGAAGGTAAGTATAGAGGCATGTCCCGATAACTGTGAAGGTAAGTATAGAGGCATGTCCCGATAACTATGAAGGTAAGTATAGAGGCATGTCCCGATAACTGTGAAGGTAAGTATAGAGGCTTGTCCCGATAACTGTGAAGGTAAGTATAGAGGCATGTCCCGATAACTGTGAAGGTAAGTATAGAGGCATGTCCCGATAACTGTCTGTGACGGTAAGTATAGAGGCTTGTCCCGATTACTGTGAAGGTAAGTATAGAGGCATGTCCCGATAACTGAAGGTAAGTATAGAGGCATGTCCCGATAACTGAAGGTAAGTATAGAGGCTTGTCCCGATAACTAAAGGTAAGTATAGAGGCATGTCCCGATCACTGTGAAGGTAAGTATAGAGGCATGTCCCGATAACTGAAGGTAAGTATAGAGGCATGTCCCGATAACTGAAGGTAAGTATAGAGGCTTGTCCCGATAACTGTGAAGGTAAGTATAGATTTGAATTTTTGTTTGAATGGTGTTTTAACGCCACTTTCAGCAATTTTTCAGCTATTTCATGGCGTCCAGTTTTTAATGGGGAAGGAAGCCGGAGTACCCGGAGAGAACCCCCGACCTGCGGTAGGAAAACTGGCAATCCTTGTCGATTAAGATTGGAGTCGAGTACACCCTGCCTGCAGTGAGAATCGAACCCGCAATCTCAGTGGGTCAGTATAAAGGCATGTCCTGATAACTGTGAAGGTAAGTATAGAGGCTTGTCCCGATAACTGAAGGTAAGTATAGAGGCTTGTCCCGATAACTGTGAAGGTAAGTATAAAGGCTTGTTCCGATAACTGTGAAGGTAAGTATAGAGGCTTGTCCCGATAACTGTGAAGATAAGTATAGAGGCTTATCCTAATAACTGTGAAGGTAAGTATAGAGACATGTCCCGATAACTATGAAGGTAAGTATAGAGGCATGTCCCGATAACTGTGAAGGTAAGTATAGAGGCATGTCCCGATAACTGTCTGTGAAGGTAAGTATAGAGGCTTGTCCCGATAACTGTGAAGGTAAGTATAAAGTGGCTTGTCCAGATAACTGTGAAGGTTAGTGTTAGCAGAATGGTGAAGAGATCGCGTGATTACTTTTAAGGTTGGAATCAAAAGATATGTTTGGAGATTGGTGTAGAGATCTTTTGTCTCGATAACCACGAAGCCTAATGTTAACAGAACGGCATAGAGGCCACTTGACCCGATAACTGTAAAGATAATATTTAGAAAAAAAATCCATTCTGCTAGTACTTGCTTTCACAGTTATCGGAGACGAGGTAACTGAGATGGTAAGTGTTAGTAAATGTTTTGTTTGTTTTTTAATTTGCTATATTCATTTCAAATTTTGTACATATTTGATTCGGTAGACAAAAGAATACACATTTTCAGGAGCCTCGGTGGCCAAGTGGTTTAGGTAGCTCGTCTACTATTGATCACGTAGTCGGTCAACACAGAGGTTGTGGGTTCGAGTCTCCCTGCTGGTAGGGTGCGCTCCACTCCAAACCTAATTGACCAGGATTGCCAGTTTTCCTTCTGAAGATCAAGGGTTTCTCCGAGTACTCCTTCTTCCTCCCCCAACAAAAACTGGACGCCATGATATAGCTGGGAAATTGCTGAAAGTGTTGTTAAGCACCATTCAAACTAAAAAAGCAATACGTATTTTCAGAAGTGTACAGATTTAACCCTAATTGATCCATTTTCCAGCCATGTAATGGCGAGAACAGTACTTAGCATTGTGCATAGTTCCATGTCTCGTTTGTGCCAACACGCTACATTAGTAACTGTAAGCAGTAAGACTAATGGGTTCTTACATACGTTTCTGTGAAAGACGTGGTTTTCGTGCTATTTCTTCCGTTAACCAACAACTTTCACATAGCGATATCTTATAGACTCTTCATTGTTTAATATCCGACATCCAATTAGAACGCCCGAAACAAGAACGTTGTAATGTAACCATACATTTTAGTTTCAGTCCGTTTTAATTCGATGACGCAACGAGTACAGATAAATGTGCGTGAGCTCATCTGCACTTGAAATTGGTCATTTACGGAAGAAATATAAAATTGTCAATCCCGATGATTTTTATTCCGAGCAGAAAAATCATCTTCTATGCCTTAAGATTGTTGAACACCAACGCAGCCGATATTAATTTTAATGTCTGTTTTTATCCGACTGAAAATCAAACCAAAGATTTCCCGCACCCCTGAAACGAAAACTGTTAACTACGTCACGATCATTTAGTGTCGAATTGCGACTTTACTGTTTAATACTAGTAGATGGCAATTGGCATTTTAAATTTTTAAGTACAAGCGTGTACCTTTTTTCCAGATAGAGTTGTCTACATTAATTTTATTTTTAAGAAGGTTAAATAAATAAATTGATATTAGTTACAACATTACAAAATAAACACATATTATTGAATATGCATACACTTTTCTAATTTATATATTTTCTAGAAAAATGGAATCTTTTCCCACATGTATGTACCAAAGAGAACTTGGAAAACGACAAGATGAAATTCGAACATCCCTTCTCAAAATTAAAATACCTGATGTGTGACAAGCTAGGTCAGCTTTATGTCGTCCACTGTCCACAGAACCAGTCTTATTACCAATCCTGTGAGCAGTGCGTCGGGGCAGGATCTAGCTGCCCAAACAACACTGGTCAAACACCACTGACTGGAATAGTGAATCCCTGCTCTTTAGATAATATTCTAAATGGAAACTTCTTCTTTATTTATCCACCAGATGTTACTAAATTCATACATTGTGACGTTTGGGGAAAACCGTGGATAATGAGTTGTCCAAACGATGAGGAATGGGACCAAAATGAGCTTACATGTATTGTCCCATCTGCCTACAACAATCCATGCCGAGGTCGTACAGATGACGATCCATTGTATTACCCGTATCCGTGTGACCCACATAAGTATATTCAATGTGACCTATGGCACGAATCGTTCCTACAGACTTGTCAACTGAATTTTGTTTTCAGTCCACTTGCTGGAAACTGTGTGCCTAAAAATTTGTACACACCACCAACACATGATCCCAACATAGCATGTCCAAGTTTCACAGTTACTCACACAACTCCGGCAGTTCAACCAACAGCCATTTTTATAGGTAATGGCGGCGTTACTGGATCATTTACCACATACACTTATTGTGGCAACTGCGAGGCATACCATACACCATGCACAGTAGATAATATACGTGGTGGAGACCTGTGGTTTCCCGTCACGGGAAGTCGCAATCAGTATATTCAGTGCGATTTGACAGGACGTATGTATTTGAAATCCTGTCCTTCCACGGGGGCATATTATTTTGATGATGCCACCAACACATGCGTAGATGGACCTCTTCAAGAAGTTGTCGGCTAATCGTTTATACCACGAACAATGTGCAATAAAATCATAAATGTTTGTTGTGTTTACTTCACATATTCCCAGCAATGATAAAATTATTGATTCTATTCTTGTATAACGTTGTATATATAAAGTCGCAAATTAAGGAACTAACATTTGACAAAATTAATTCGGTGTTTAAGTCGTAGAAATGGAATGGACAAATATTTAATTAGGTACTACCACTAAGAACAGGGAATGATAGTTTTCAAAATCGCCAGTGTCATTATCGCGCAAAAAGCACTCTTCCAACACGATACGAACCGGCGTATACTTTCTTCATTATAACCTAACCACGCCCAAACGAGAAGGAACCCCCGTCCACCATCTGACCGATACTGAGAAGGCCTAAAGTTCTGGCTTAAGAATCGCCCAAGTACCCACTAAATTGATAAATTCCAATGAAGCTTCATAAATGCAACACACGCATTTATATAATCTTATTAAAAAAACTCTTAAAGGAGGGGGGACAAGATCTTTTCCGTTAATGTGTTTTGGGCATTTTTGCATTTTTGCTTTAGGGAGCTATCATGGATTTTTATGCGGAGGGGGCAATGGTGAAATTTAAAATAAAAAGGCAGGATGCCAAAAATACGGAAATAAAATGGCAGGACAGTGCTTTGAAATTAAAAAAGGTAGGATGCAGTTTTGGGCTGAAAAATTTACGGTAAATTTAAAAAAAATCAATGGTCGCTAAATAGCGCATCCGTGTTTACTATCGACCACTTCTTAAGACCAACCGACAAGGCAACAGGAATCATACACGTACCATACATGTAGATCTTGAGATATAGAACTTGACTAACGCGTGTAGACTGGAAATGAAGGACGGACAAGAGTACATCTATACGACTATTTTAATTAACGTTAGGTTATCAAGGTATTCAAAACTGGTGAATAGTTGCTTATTTTAGACGTCGCTTATTATGACAAAAAAGTATATAAATTAATATTCCTCCAAATCATACTAGTTCCTCCAAATCACAACACAGTCATTTTTGTCGTCCACAATTAATTTAATAAAATGCTGGTGGTACAAGAGTTAATGCTAACAACCACAGTAACCCTAACCCAAGTCTTTTTTTCAGAGATAGTAATCCGTCTGAATGATTCCCAACTACACCCCCTTATCACTGCTAAAAGTTCTAGAGCCGTCATAACGCAACAGATAGGAAAGAGCTTTTAATAGGTGACAGAGGGATTATCAAAGGGTATGATGACATTATAAGACTTTTCACGAAGCACACGGGACCACAATAAAAATACATACCTTTCCGAAATAGCGATTTTGGTTCCTCTGCATCACAACCGAAGTTCCTCTAAGGATTTTTTCGTCACAGCATTCGGCTGTGATTGGGATCGATTGGTAGCCGTGTACATCGTAATTCTTACTACAGAATGTTTATGCAAATGAGCACAATTTTACACACTAATGCCACATTAATCCACATATTGAACAATGACTGGCGGCAACAAACAGCATTTTCATAGACGAAAAAGAAATTACTTCTCAGTACCGCTAGTTTCCCGTTAATTTCGTAACCGAACATTAATAACGTAAAGTAGATGTATATCATGTGTGTATAAATAGATCGACCTAAGACATTTTTTTTGCAAATATTACTTCATTCCGCAGTTAATCCGACAAATCACAAAACTAAATTCAGATTATTAAGGCATTAAAATTCGGCCTATGGACGGGCGATGATTCTCTTTTCCGCACCTCCCGCGACCTCATTTTAAGAAATAAATCGTATTTTCACAAATTCATTATGAGTTGTTGGTGTGCATCAACAATTTTTCCTGTATAAGAATTACTATAAGAAAACATTGTCATTTTTAACCGAAGAAAGCGGCTTCTCTTTTCTGTATGTATTTCAAATATGCATGGCTAAAGGAAATAAACCAAACTTGAATACATGAATTATTTTCCTTTGTTAACCGGCTTTTATCTCTGAAAGAATTGACATTATTAAACATATCCTTTAAACAGGGTGGTAGTGGCAAGGAGTGTGGCTTCACTTACCCGTACCCCTCTGAATTATATTATGTATTTTCCTTTTGTTTATAGAGATAATCTAACATCAGGCAAAAACTCGAGAAAAAAATAGGGCATTTTATGGGACATGATGCCCTGTCACGTTGCATTGTCTTTAAAATTCATGAACAGTTTACAAATCAGCCTAGGAACAGATGATCATGATGACAATCCATCTCACAAAACAATTTTTACCTTGACCTTGGGCCTATAAAAATAATTTCAAATTAGCACAGCTGAAAAACTACAAATGTGATTGTGCTGAAAATGAAACATGATCTTCATTTTATAGTACTTAACAGCTGTGCAAAGTTTAAACAAAACACGAACAGATAGACGGACACTCTTATCAATATGGAGGGTTTAACATAATACCCTTTGTGTGGCGAGGTATACAAAGCATCTAAGTTAATCTTGAAGTCTAAAATAAGGATACATTATGTAGCTATGTTTTTTTGTAAATACCAAGGAGTCTTCTTTCTGCTTTTTCCCTGTTCCATTAAATGGTTTGTCTTTGCTTTGGGTTGTTCCTGTTTCCTCCATTCCGGAGTAATTGATCAGAATCGGAGTTGACCAATCCCCTACTAGTGACAGAGCATAAAATAACCATTTATAATTATATATCTTTATTTTTATAAAGTCCATAATTGCTCGGATTTGTAAATGTTGATTATTTTGCCACAAGTGTCCATAATTTTCCGGACTTTATGCCCAAAACAAACACAGAAAAATAACTGAAAGTACTTGGTACTATATCAAACAGTATATTTTTATTTATTTTTTAAATTCACAATTCTGAACAAAGTCATATTTTTCTCTATGATTAAAAATTTAAACAACTATTGACAATGACTTGATCATGGCATCACAAAAAAGACAGAAAAAAATAAATAAATATTATGAAAAATGTGACCAATTATTTCTGCAACAAACACTAGTCAGTCATGTGTACTCTTGACAATAATAGGAACTGAAAAAAAAAAGAAAATCAAATATGGTTATCCTGGTATTAAATACATGGGAAAGAATAGATGCCAAAACGTAGGTCTTATGGTCACTCTTTTATTTTTTCTTCTTTTTTTTTTGGGGGGGGGGGGGGGGGGGGGAGTCGCCCATTTGTTTGTTTCATATAAATTAAGAAAAAAATAAGGAACACTTTCAGATAACATCATAAACATCATTTGTACTATGTTACAAAACACCTTACCTTTTACATATAGAGAGATAAGATTATTTCTTGTCAATATGTACTAAAATTTCACACCTGACAATCATGCTACAATGTCTTATATATGCGTTATTAAAATGCAATGTTCTGTGACATGTATGTCATTCAACTGATTTTATGAAAAGTGTACAAATCAAGAATGCCTACTTTGTGTAGATTTAAAAGCAACATAAGAACAAAGCTTGTTAACTGTACACATCAACTGTACTGAAATAAATTTTTATTCCACTTTGAAACCCATAGTGAGAGTCTAATTTTATTGTTGTAGAGCTATTGTTCCCATTTCAGAGGGGATTCCCACCATCATATTGCACAGCAATTTGGACTTAATGATTCAATGTAAGATTGCTTAGTCTGCAATCTTCAAGCTACAAGAGGAGTAGCTAATCATCCTACATGTACAAGTACACGTCTATGGGTTACATGTACATTGCAACATCACGATTGACACAAACATAATGTCTGTAACAAATTGTAGACTACCTCAGTGACAACCAGCAAGATTCTTCTTATACATGTACATCAAGTGTTTCCAAGGTAGATTAGAAATTGGTTGCATGAAATCTAACCTTCCAAACAATCACCCATGAACTGTCAAACATATATAATCCAAAGAAAAAGTTCTTTTTTTTGTTTTAGATACAGCCTTCCCCCTTAGAAAAAACTCTCACATGAAGACATACATTTAAACTGTTTGTTCTGAAGTTGTCAACAGACCCAAATTTGTCACTATGTCATAATGACAGCGCTGAAGTTGTGTCAACTACCCTACACACCACTGAAATTTTTAGGCTGGAAAAAACTTTAATTAAGACATCACATAAAGTTGGTTTTTTTTATACAAGTGTACTGACACATTTTATCTGCTTTTAAAATGACAATGACAGGTTGAATTACAATTATGAAAAAAGAAAACTACTTACTTATGATTACTGCAAGTAAAATTAAGATCACCACAGCTATCAAAACCTTCATCTACAATAAATAACTATGGTCAGGTTTGGTACAGTGTAAAGCCTGGTATCATGGTAGGACAAAATGGCATCAATCATTATTAGCAAAATATGACCACATAAATTACCATTCATCATATCAGACAACAGTAATTTAAATTAAACTATATATTGTTTTGTTTGTTTCAATGTTGTTTAATGTCACTTTCAGCAATTTTTCAGCTGTATCATGACGTGGAGTTTGTATTGGGGAAGAAAGCCAGAGTACCCTGAGAGAACCCCGGACCTTTGGTGGGAAAACTGGCAATCCTTATCAATTAAGATTGGAGTCGAGTACATCTTGCCTGCTGTGAGACTGGAACCCGCAACCTCAGTGTTGTCAGACCACGTAATCAAAAGTAGACGAACTACCTTATCCATTTGGCTACAGAGGCCCCTTAAACTATATAAGCTATGTCACTGTTCAGTAAGAATTATTAAAAAACATACAATAAAAAATTTTGATGTATTTTATAATAACAATTAATACTGCATGAACTATGTTGTTTATTTCTTCTACTTACATGTATAAAACATGCATTTGCTTTGTGCACTAACATAACTTCAAATACATGTACATGTATGCAGAGAAGATGTGAATTAACAGGTTAATAAAAGTCCACTGAATTATGTCACAATTATAATTCACAGAAGATTGGCATTTAATGAGACCAATATTGTAAACACAGTTACACTGTTGATCTTGAGGTCAAATAATATTTTCATATTATAAAAAAAAGAATGTGCTAACAAAACTGCATTTGTCAAGTATGTGCACCCAATAAATCCTAGTTATTTATTAATCATAAACTGGGTAAATTTGCAGTCATTAATACAGTTCTCTTTCTAATGTCTTCTGTAAGGAAGGTTTATATACCAGAATATATCTCCTATCAACACTTAATGTGTCACTGCATGGTAGTAACCATCTAACGTTATAGACCAGTGTTATTGCTAAAATTCGACCATCCACAATTTTTGTTAAATTTATTGCTTACTACATCACCAGTGCATTTATTTAATAGATCATTACATTAAGATTAAACTGATACAATACCATAATTATGGTCATATAGCACTAAATCACTATCAGAAGTCATTATGTCAACAAGTTTTGTGGCAAATAACATCAAACTAATGATCCATTAGAGAATGTTAGATTTATACCTTACAGTTTTTCCACCACATTTGTCTGTGTAAACCTTTAGCTCTCGTTCTGAAAATATCTGAGTGGTCACTTAAACTTTCTGTAAATAAATCAGCCAAAAGTCATGATGCAATTACAGTAGAGTAGAACTTACTGAAGTCAAAACAAACTCCCATGAAATTGTACTGTTTAAAAATAGACTACCCATGCTTCAAGTTTTTATTTGAACATTTGTATTTTTATATTGCTATTGTCATATGCAGTGAATTTTAAACTTTCTCTAATTTGTTATCAAACTACAATATATACATTATATATTTTATAATGAATTATCTCAGCAACTGTGCTTCACAATGACTTGAACTATGAATTTTAGCATCGCAAGGTGTAATGCATTTTCATTTTGCTTGCTCATATGATTCCTGGGTATAAGTACCTGAACGCCGAACGCAGTATTGTCATTAAATATTAAAATCAGCTACCGGTTGTTTATACAGATTTTATCAGCAACTATATATCCCAATTTATTGATACCATAACACTACAAAGGTTAGTCCAATCTTATTAAAATAAGACTTATATTTTCTTCTGTTTGTAAATATCATCGTTTTTAATTCTGTTTATACATGTACATT
Source organism: Limnoperna fortunei (assembly GCA_944474755.1). Lineage (NCBI taxonomy): Eukaryota > Metazoa > Mollusca > Bivalvia > Mytilida > Modiolidae > Limnoperna > Limnoperna fortunei. The sequence goes on along the minus strand of OX104114.1, from coordinate 46,516,733 downwards.
GTACTTGTCATGGAGTCCTGATGTTACTATGTGATATGTTAAACCATCTTCACTACAGGGCAAAAATATAATAGTGCGTATATTTACTGAAGCTTACAGAGGGGGTAAATATATGTAGGCACTTTTCATTTATTCTGAAGACTTTGTAGTTGATCTAAACTGTCTATTTATGAACCAGATTTATAATGAAGGTCTTCCATTTAATCATAGTTTTTCTCTACTGTCTTACTGATTCAATTAATCTAGACCCTCCAGTGGATCTCCATCCAGTCTACTAAACTGTATCCAATTATTTTACTGACCTGATTTATGTTAAAGACTTCCAGTTTATCTCCCTTACCTATTATTTTAGGGTGCAAAATAGTTCTTTGCATTAAAATATAATCAACAGAGGTCATTGTCCTGTTTTGTCAAATAAAACATGAGACATTTTTAATTGATTCAAATGTAATGAAAAGTATATATAATTTGTGTATTTCATTTTCAGTTTAATGGTAATTTGATAAGATTTATTGATCAAAATCAGCTGTTTTATGCGAGAAAATTGGACAAATGATTTGCATTTCCATTTGAAAAATTCAGACAATGTATCTCCTAATAGTACAGCAATATGACAAATATATTTGCTTATTTAAATGAAGTTCCAAGCAGAAAAACACTGGCAAAATACCTGTCATCCATCTCAGATTCCATGCAACTTAGTTGACAAGGGCAAGGAAGCTCCCATTTTAATGCATTAGAGAGAGAGCAAAAACTAGGAGTCAAATGGTCTTGTAAGTGGTCTGAGGGTTTTACTACTATAACAAGGATGGCACCCAAATATTACATGTATTTCTTTTCTATAAACATGACACTTTCTACTGACTCTTCAAAAATTCAATACACTTTAAAAATTTATATTACATTTCATTCATCATAGATGTGAGTAAATTGCAACTGGGCCATACTACTATATTAAGAATTTCACAGGGAGACATTCAAAACAAAGCTACTGAGTCTTGATACCTTACATACCTGATTTATCGTAGAGATTTTCCAGTTTATCTCCCCTTCCTATTATTTAATAGACATGATTTATCCTGGAAATCTCCAATTTTATCTCCCCATGTCAATTATTTTACTGACCTTATATATTTTAAAGGTCTTCAAAGATAGCTCACTTGTCTAGTATTTGAATGTTCCAATTTAGCCTGGAGATTTTCCAGTTTATCTCCCTTGTCATATTGTTTTACTGACCTGATTTATACTGGAGATCTTCCAGTTTATCTCCCCTTTCTATTATTTTACTGACCTGATTTATCCTGGAGATCTTCCAGTTTATCTCCCCTGTCTATTATTTTACTGACATTATTTTGCATCACATCTACTACTTCATTCACCTGGTTCTGTAATCTGAAAGAAATTTTAATGGCATAAGAATAGTTCATGTGACCAATGCAAAGTTATATGGTATAATATGGGTTTCTACATTTAAATTGGGCAATCAGAGATCAGCTTACAAAGCAAATTAAATTATGTCAGAATGGAGAAAACAATTCTGTATTTTAAAAGTTGTCAAGACAACTTGTCAATTACAGTTATTTCCAAAAGTTTTTTACATGTTGGTATACAATGAAAGACATACTGGATTTTAAAGCAACATCAAATTGTTTGAAATTGTTTTGTGCTACTTTCATATTATTTTTTAGCTATATCATGATTTCTAGTTTCTAATGGAGAAAGAAGTCGTGGTACCCAGTGAAAACCCCTAACCTCTGTCTATAAAGAAGGCATGTCTCTTCGGTTTTCCTGCATCTGTTATACTTTTTGAACTATAAGCCAAAAACTGTATTTTGATCCCCCCCCCCCCATTCTAATTTCAGCAGTGGCGGCCATGGTTTGTGCAAACTTGGTTGAGGACATTTGACAGATGATGTGTACAAAAATACAAAGCAGTACTTTCAGTGGTTTCAGAGAAGATTTTAAAAAAATCGATTAAAACCGATTACAAAAAAACTGTTCAAGAAGATTAACTCTTAAACAGTTAATCAGACAATCTTGACTCTAAGCTATTTTTGAAGCTCTCATAAAGCAGAACAATTAAGCAATGCTAACTTTTTTTCTAGTTCTAATAATTTTCAATTTCAACAATTAAAGGGCAATAACTCCTACAAGGAGTCGTCATACAACTTTGACCCAATTGAGTGTTTAGTAGAGCTTTTGATACTGAAGAAGGAAGGTCTCTTCTGTTTTCCTGTATCTGTTATACTTTTCGAACTATAAGCAAAAAACTGTATTTTGACCCCTGTTCTATTTTTAGCCATGGTGGCCATGTTGGTTGGTCTTAGGCCATGATTTGTGCAAACTTGGTAGAGGACATTTACTGATGATGTGTGCAAAGTTTCAAAGCAATCCCTTCAGTGGTTTTGGAGGAGAAGATTTTTAAAGAAAAGTTAACGACGACAATGGACGCCAAGTGATGGCAATAGCTCACCTGACCCTTCAGGTCAGATGAGCTAAAAAAAAATCATAAATGTCATAAAAATATGACAAGAAATGACAGGTTGAGATTGCTGATCATAAAATGTAACTGACCCTTTGAGATTCTACATTTGATGAACGTATTGTTTTACAGTTTATACCTGCTGATCTTAGGATCACTTCTGACTCCTGGTTTGACATTAGGACCTCTAAAAATAAACACAAAAACTGATATACTGTTGATTACTTGAATATATATTATACATAAAATACATGTATTTTTATAACCAGGCCGGGGTGATTCATCATGTTCATGGGAAATAAAAAATCCAGAAAGTGTACAATAAATTGTACCAACTATAAATAAATCTAAAAAAAGATTTCTTACATGAACTTGAAAATATACACAAACAATTATGCAATGGTGTCTTTTATGCAATTATCAAAACTGCATTAAAATTAATGGTTTTTCTACATAAACATATACCATGAATCACCATTATGTTAAGCCCGATTCCTCCGAATACCTCATATGATATTTTTCCAAGCTTGTGTGGAGCAACAATTGGGAATTAACCAGCGGTCGCGCTAGGTTAGAAAAATTGTGCGTGTAAAAAACGCACTGACACTTTTTTATTGCGTGCCAGTTATGAAAATTTGCGTGAAATGCATTATGTATATAGTTTGGCTTAAATGGCTATTAGCTTGTGTTTTAGGTAATTGTAGAGTGCATTTATCCACAAACAATGACGATCTCACCGTTTTAAAGCATTTGCGTGATTAGAAATCAATATTTAAAGATAAACTTTCGAAAAGATCGATCATTCATTTTTTGTAAAAACTATTCTAGTGACCGGAAATTACGTAAAACAATTAAAAAAATTTTAAACGGGTATGAAATGATTTATTTCCGTACAATGTGGGGAAAATAGGTACCAAAACTGCGTTCACACATTAAAATAATTTGCGTGCCGATAACGCATGGGTCATGAAATTTTGCGTGGGCACCAAAATTTTTGCGTGAAAAACGCAAATATTCGCGTTAACGCGACCGCTGATTAACATTTTGCAAAGTGACAAAAACAGGTAATTCCTCACAAATTTAATAATTCCTCACCTTTGTATACAGTAACAAAATTCACAAATATGACAATTCCGCACCAAGTCAAAATTTCATTATTCCATACCTTTGTGTCAAGTCAAATAGATGGTTTTTTTACACCCTCATGTCATGTCAAGAATCGGAGAATAAGATATTTTCCAGAATATCTGGACAATATGTCTGTGATTATTGTGTTTTTTCCACATGTTTAAAATATAAAATAGATTGGAATTTAGTTACAGTAAAAGAAAGGTCTATATGTACATGTATGTGTATTTAAAAAAAATACCTGAACTTTAAACAACTGTGTGGCGAAAAATAAATATAATAACCGATAATTAACAAATCCTTTGAAACATGTACTTACTTTAAAAAGAAATCTTCGTCATCTGAGTTGCCATCAAGTAATGCTCTCTGAAATATATATAAAAAGCTGAGATTAAACGACATAGGTCCAAATGGCCATATTTGTTTACAAAACAAACACAAATTTACAATAACAAGACAATATATTTTGTTTTATGATGTTCTACTTGTCATTCTGAGTGTAAAAAAACATTAGGTTCAAGACAAGGCCACATTTTCTTTTGCTTAACCTGTGTATTGCTTTGAAGGTACAATTGTTGAATTGGAATATTTTTTTAAACATTACAAGACTAATTTTAACAATACAAAATTAGAAAATTTCAAAACAAGTATGGACACAGTAAAATGTCTCACCTGTATTCCACATCAGAAACAAAAATAAAATTACTTCATGAGCAACATACTGTATAACTGACAGGTCAGGAGAATTCTACCAGACAGACTATGTTTCTCTCATCAGCAACCTATATACCAAATATTGTAATCCTGCCCTGCATAGTTACAAAGGAACTGACTTAATCCAATAACTTTAATGTAGCCACTGAACAATGAAGCCGAGATCTTCAGGCAACAGGCTCATTCTGTCATGTACCTTTCATCAGCAACCTATATATACCAAATATTGTCATCCTTCCATGCATTGTTACTGAGGAACTTACTTAATCCAATAAATTAAATGTTGTCACTGGACTGTGAAATTAAGATCAAGGTCAGGTGACTAACTGACAATTAAGTACTCATCATAAGCTACAACTGGATCAAATTTGGATGACCTATGGCTTCAGATTACAAAGATATAAATTAAAATGTTAAGTGTTAACACTTCTGCCACCAAATTCCCATATTTATGTCTTACCTTTGGCAAAAATAATCACAGGCAAGACAATAAAAAAACAACACCAAGACAACAAAGAATATAAGGAAGCACTGTGCAGGTTTAGTTGATTTATTTTCTAAATATTTTTATTGTTTTTACTAAATTCATATCGATATTATGCATTGAAGAAAACATTTATATTGTCTAAGGGCATAAAATCAATTTATGGAACAATCAATAATTTCCTTAATTTCCTAAAGCAACCCTTTATTACCCAAACTTCCTTAAAATATGGAAAATTTAGATTAAATTAGGGTTTTGGTGTTTTTAGTGACCATGCCAATGCTGAGGCCGTTGTGTCCATGTTAAAATCTTCTAGACTGAGACAAATAAAATCTTTTCTTTTATTTATCCATATTAATAGTCTAATTAATTATTCCTTCCAAAACTATAAACACCTATTCTCTCTTAATATTATCACTGCTGCTATAGTCCTGTCGCAGGTTTATTTGGCGTGTTTCTTTCATCAAAACTCGAAAGAAGCCATGGATATTCAATAAATGATGTTTGTTTAATGAAATAAAGTATATTTAACTAAATTTCATTGTGAACGTAGCCGCATCGAATTGCTGGAATGAGCATTTGAGCCAACTTAATATTGTCGCCCGTGGGGGCATAGATTTTCTCAGTCTTGTTAATTTGACAAACAGGCGTAAAAGCCACTATTATGCATGTTTTTGTCGTCAATATATATCGTAATTTTCGAAAAAAATTTAACTAACAACAACAACAAAAATTCTTTTAAAAAGTTTTTTCTCAGTGAAATGTCGCAATTTACTTGAAATTTACGTTATGATGCTGATTTGGTGAAAATAATTGAAGGTTTAAATTAATAATTATTTGTAAAAGATGTTCTAAGAGCCAAAAATATTGTCAGCAAAGTTTTAATAAAAGTTTGGACGGAAAAAATACGAGGAAAATAAGATACAATTGAATTTGGTACTGGAAAACAACCGTCGTTTTAAGGCAGTAATTTACGTTATGCTTTTTTTCAAAAAACTACTAAGGCAGTTACATGTTAACACAAAGAAGAATGATTAAAGGACACATTTGAAGGAATTAAACCTAAAACGGAAATTGTTATTTGAATATCATGTCCACAATGGCGCTTCGTGATGAAGAATGTAATTTACGTTTAGTATTTTACGTTATGACATATCTTAAAAACAGTCTTTTTTCATAATAGCAGTCCTTTTGAGACCCGAAAACTTGTGTCCGACTTTGTTTTTTTAATTCTAATTATTGAACGTCACAAACTTCCGGATGAAATGACGTCATTTTTCTACAGCGTCGAGTAAAGGTCAAAACAGATAACGAAATAATACTTATTTGGACAGCGTTTTCCAGAGTTATAGGTAAGTTTTTCAGTATCAAGTGGATGTAGATATGTAAAATAATATAAGTATATTTAAAAAACAACTGTTGTTGTCACAAATGTATCAAGTAAACAAAAAAACCTCCCCATGACATTGACATGGTAGCCAATCTTTTAAAAACCCAATCAAAAAACCATTGAAGACCGAATGATTTATTGTTGCAAAAATTAATATGTCACATTTTATTTCGACTTGTATACAAAGTACACCTAAACTTGGTCTATTGAGAATATAATACGTTCGAAATAATGCTGTTTTTTTGGCACACTGAGCTATGTTAAAACCATAACGTAAATTACAATTCTTTGCATTTTTATAACACTTCAGCAAAAATACAAACAAGATCACGTTAAATAACAGTATCATGAGTACCAAAACAGTTGACCATTATAGATCATATCTAAATTGTATCATATTGATGAAAATAATATCTTAGGAGCTGTGTATGAATAATAACGTAAATTACTGAAAATATAACGTAAAATACAAAAACTTTACTAGCTTATTCTCGATTACCTAAATAAAATAAAATAATGATAAATGTTAATGGAAGTTTAATTTTCTTTCAGGAATGGGAAAAACTCAGGCGGAGATCCAGAAAGCCTATCGAGAACGGAAAAAACTGAAAGAAGGATCGAACTATTTAGAACGAGAATCAAAGAGGGTCCTTGGGTATTATAAGCCAATAGCAGATGTCAGTAAGAAAGAAGCTTCCGAAAGAAGAAAAAAGACCAGAGAATACGTCCAACGACATAGACAAAAGAAAAAGAATGTTGAAAACAAAAACGGAAATGCACAGCAGGCCAGTCAAAGTACAACTGAAGTTCAACGTTCAGAAGTGTCTTCTTCCTCATGCCAAGATTCAACTCCATTTTCTTGTCCCCTGATTGTAAAGTTACCAATAGATCCAAGGAAGCGATCGAGAACAAGGATAAGCCGTGCGACAGCAGTATCTAGGAGGAAGATAAAAAAACTTGAAGAACAGAATCAGCTTCTTCAAAGAAAGTACAAAAAAGCAGCTAAAAGATTTGAGCGTCTAAGACAGAAGAATGCTAAACAACTGGAAAATATTCCCTCAAACAATACTGAGCAGACAACAGCCTCAACTTTAACACCAAGGAAACGGAGTTTACAAGAACTGCATGACGAAGGTGTTTCTCCCAGAAAAATTCCGAAAGTCATTACAGATAAATTGATTTTGGCTAACACTTTAACTGAAGAGATTGCTAATGCATATAAAAACAGCAACGAACAAGGAAAAGATATAGTTGTTAAAATCATATCAGGAGAAAGGCTGAAGAAGTACAAACTTAAGAAAAAGTTGAGCGATGCAACAGGAATCAACAGAGTTACACTGAGCAAAAAGAAGATATCCACCAGCATAAATCTAATCCGCAAAAGGACCAGAAATCAAAAGACCATGGAGACTATCAGACAAAATGTCAATACATTTATTAGTAGGGATGACAACAGCCGTGTACTTCCGGGGAAAAATGACAAAGTCAAGGTTAACGGAGTCTACAAACAAAAAAGAATACTCAATGATAGCCTAGCTTACCTACACTTCAAGTATAACACAGAAGCTTCCCGTAAGATTTCTTTGGCAACTTTTTGCAGAATGAGGTCTAAGCACATCGCCTTAACTAAATACTTGAGCCGAAATAAATGTTTATGTCAGAAGCACCAGAACATTGCACTCATGTTAAAATCAATGAAGAGTGTAGGAATCTCCGTACCATTAAACCCAGATGAGTTTGAACGCAAAGTGAGGGCAGATTGTGAGCCAATGCAATCATGTTTTGCTGATATGAAAGAAAATGAAGTACCCTTACAACAATGGCAAAAAGTAAAACTGGCTGATGGTAAAAGTAGGACAAAAATCGTGGAGACAAAGATGGGAAAACAAGAATTCATAACTTTTGTTCAAAAACAAACAGCAGACTTTCTAACACATTGTTCCCGTGTGAAAGAGCAATATAAGGCGTTGAATAATTTAAAGGCTAACCTTCCAGACAAGCAAGCTATTGTGCAAATGGACTTTGCAGAGAACTTTACATGTACGTCTGCAGATGAAGTGCAAAGTGCCTACTGGAATAGTGCAGTAGTTACTCTCCATCCAGTAGTGGTTTACTTTAAGAAGGAAGAATCACTGAAGCACAAGAATTATGTCATAGTATCCGATGATAATGGTCATAATATAGGACTTGTTTATGCCATTCTCAAAGAACTTGTTCCTAAAATAAAAGAAGACGTAGATTTGGAAAAAATCTACTATTGGACTGACAGCCCAAGTTCTCAGTATCGTAACAAATCCGCTTTCTTTATCATATCTGACCACTCTAACTTACTTGGAACGCAAGCTGAATGGAACTACTTTGAGTGTGGGCATGGTAAGGGGCCGTGTGATGGGATAGGAGGAACAGCAAAAAGAACAGCAGATATGGCAGTGAAGCAAGGGAAATGCATTATTCAAGACGCCACTGATTTTTATAAGAATGTACCAAGGTTTCATCAAAGTGCATCTTATATGTTTGTATCGACAGGAAAAGCCGAAACAGCTAGAGAGGAGATCAGGAAAATGAACAATGACATAATGCCATTAAAAGGCACAATGCAAATGCACCATGTAAAAGGGATAGAAACGGGAACAGTATTAGCTGCAACTACATCTTGCTATTGTAGCCAGTGCTTGCAAGGCGTCATTCACTACGGATCTGAAACAAACATTATGATCAAAGTGCAGACTGCACCGAAGGAAAGGTTGCTTCGGAAGAATGAAATGAGATTCCTGCCTCCTGTTTGACAGCCAATAAAACAAACCAATGTAAAATAAATCAGGTAAATTTAGAAACATATTAGATATAAATTTAAAAGACTAGAAAAAAAACTTTGCAATCCTCATAATTGATAGCCCCAGGTCCCCTATGTCTTGAATGGCAATGTCCAGGGCTTTGCTGTTGGAAACTCCAAAAATCGTTTTGCTCAAACTGTAAATATCAGGTGCACAATTCCACCATATGACAAAGAATTCTGCAAAAGTCTCATCAAATCCCACTCAGTGGTGCAAGTAGTTGTGGATAAGAGATATGTATCCCCTACATCAAAGAATGGCAAGTCAATGTTTGCTATGGAAAATACTAAATGTCATTCCAATCAAAATATAAAATATCAGGTGTACAATAGCACTATGTGACAAAGATTCCATCAAAATCCATTCAGTGCTACAATACAATTGAAGATGCTTCTATCATAACTTTTATAAATATGTTAATAAATAAGACAAAATTGCTGCTGCCCATTTCAGACATAAAAATCGCACCTGTTATATGGTTGGAATATAACTTGCATTAAATACATGTACATATACGAAAGTATGTTAATGTCTCCCTATAAATGTAAGTGATGGCATAAGCTTCTAAAATATTCAAAACTAAAATAATTTATTTCTGTAATACTCCAGGTCTTCAGTTGCCGAGTGGTTAAGGTAGTATTCATCTACTATTGATCGAATGCCTGTCAGCACTTGTTTGAATCTTACTGCTGCCATGGTGTGCTCAACTTCAATCTTGATTGACAATTATTAAAAAGACTCCTACACTCTGGCTTTCTCCTTCAATTAAAACAGGACGCCAAAATATAGTTGAAAAATTACTGAAAGTGGTATTAAACAATTACAACACAGAGATCTGGGCAAATCAATTTACATGTGCTTTCGCATGATACTGGGTCGATTTTGTTATATCGAGTCCCACACACTGTAACAAGATCGACCCAGTATTATTCAAAAGCGCATGTAAATCAATTTTTATAAATCCCCGGGAATCAAACAAACAAAATGTTGTAAGATTGATTGATCGATTGGATGTCTGCTTTACGTCCAGCGAGCAGTATTTCAGCTATATTCAGGACGGGAACAAGTTAACAAACAATAAATCAACGGAAAATGGGGGTGGAATGGGTCACAGGAATACAATTTTGACTGCCACTGGAAAAGTATGGCGTTTTGGGTAGGGGCGGAAAATTTAGCCTTTTGTAGCGGCTACAATGAGCCTACTCTTTTTCGAAATCTACAAAAGGGGTCTTTATCGTGCAAGGAGCGTGGCACTCTCCAAACACGTTACCCACTACGGTCCGCGGTCAGGCTTTCCGTATTATGCCCTGACAACCCCCCAACGAGAGGGTCTCCCCTATCCGCCACCCGGGGACGCGCTGGACTGCTCTGTGGGTCGAGCACTGGGAACCCTCCCAGTATGGTCCCAGAAAAAATTGTAAGACTGTATGAGGCAACATATATCTTTATAATCAGAATGTATGTCAACTAATTTGTTTTAAATTTAAAGTGTGTTAATAGCTTATACTAAAAGACACAATAGAAAGGAGTGCTTTTCTGCTTGCATTTTTTAAAATTAATATTCAACGATATTGTAACTTTTTATTACAAAAATCCAATAAAAAATTTCCACTGTACATATTCCATACTATGCTTATTGTTTACATGTACTTGACTTTTGCTACGCCAGCTTTCGTGTCGTTCTATGGCATTTGCGCCTAAACCGCAAACGACATTACCCCAAGGTTTTCAAATAGCCAATAATCGCTTGCTCCAAGTTACACCCATTCTAATTTTGGTCAAAATTAACCTTGGAAAATCGCTCTATCAAATTAAAACACAGCATTTCAAAACGCTGAACAAATGTTAAAAAATAATTGCTGATTTCAATTTCGCGGCAGTTTTTTGGATATACATAAGGAAAATAAGATCGACCATACGCGCTAAGAGGTTTTATTTGTCACTCAAAAAACTTCTGCTAAAACACACTGATTAACCTTGGAAAATCGCTCTATCAAATCAAAACACAGCATTTCAAAACGCTGAACAAATGTTAAAAAATAATTGCTGATTTCAATTTGCAGCTTTTTGGATATACATAAGGAAAATAAGATCGACCATACGCGCTAAGAGGTTTTATTTGTCACTCAAAAAACTTCTGCTAAAACACACTGACTTGATCACATCTTCCTTTGTTTTAAGGAACACATAAAATGAAGAAAAATATATCGTTTTGACTTTCGTTAAATTAGATACTTAAAGCATTAAAATGCAACGGCAATTTCGTGAGGTAAACATACACGGAAAATTGGTACGTTTTTTTGGCTTGTTACGATGGGTGGTGACCAATTTCGACTCGTGTAACGAGAAATATTAATGGTTCAGCATGAATTACCAATTATAAACATTAATGAAAAGGACCGGAAACAAATTGTGTCAGCTTTTACTGTGGAATAATGTAGCGACATGGTGAGTGCAATTGATCACCGATGTCGAATAATCCATTTACTATTCTTGTGTCACAAACACCAAAATATCTTTTTCAATACATTTTTATTAGTTAGAAATTGTTTTTTTTTTAATTTAACTACTTGTATTTTAATTACGAAACTTCTACATGCCATTCTCCCAACCTTAAAAATTTTTATAGATGGCGCCGCTCTGCAAAATCTGTAGATCGACTAAGCACACACTTTGTGTTGATTTTCATTTAATTAAACACGTAAAAAATAGAATGCAAAATCGTATGAAACGACGACCACACGATCGCACAAATTAATCATTAAATCACTTCAATCATAATAACGTCGTCAAATATTATTAGACTGTCAGTACTACATTTGTCGGTTCAGTGAACAGCTATCGCGAGGATTGCCAAATATCGCGTTGATTTCCAAAACCAAAAAGTGTAACGAGTCTGTCTCTCGCGGATGAACATGGAATATTAGTTTAAATCGTAATATTAGTTATCAGTTATACAGTAAATGAGACATAATACGAAAGGACATGTATAGTAAAGTTGTTCAAGATAAATGTGGGGCACCGATTCATGTAATTGATAGATTCCTCAAATGTGACCTATATTTTACGAGCGTAAGGTTTTATTACACGCCGGTCGCAGTAGTTTCTATGTATCAGAGCGTTAGCAAGGGGAAAGTTTGCTACGCAACCTTCCCAAAAAAGGACACGGCAATAGCTAACTCAGAAAGTCCCAGCAAACCATCAAGTCCCAGTAAAACAACAAATCCAAGCAAACCAAATAGTCCAACAAAAACAGCGAGCCCAAGTAAAATAAGAACAAGCCCTAGCAAATCAACTAACTTCCAAATACTTGACTGGGTAGCTGTTACTTACGAAAATCAGTGGTATGTGGGTCAAATTACAGATTTCCATAAAGAAGACAGCGAATATGAAATCAAATTTCTACAAAAAACAGACGGCAGAACAACGAAGTACCCAACCTTTAAATGGCCATCAAAGGATGATATTTTAGACATTACGATGGACCAAATCATTTGTAAAGTTGACCAACCTGAACTCTTTGGAAGAAGTGGGAGATGTTTTTTTCTTAAAGAGGAAGATTATAAAAACATTTTACAGAAAATTCCTTAGTGACAAAAAGCAAGAAATTTACGTTATATTTTAAATTTCATAAAACTTACTTTATTTCTAATTGAATTTTACCAGAAAGCATAAACATTCAATATAACGGTATTTTCTAATGCCAAAATGTGAAAGAACATGAAAGTTTGTCTCTAAAGTTCATTCAGCGGTAAACCGAAATTTACGTTATGTTTCCATTTTCTATATTCTGATAAGTCTGTATTGTGTTAATTGTATTTTTGGCATAAAAACTTCTTAAAAGTAATTTAGATTGTTATAAAAATTATTTTTTTATAACTTGTTGATGACATTTTAAACCGTATATTGATATAGAAAATTTTAAAGTTAAAATGAATTTATATTGAAGGAAACTAAATGTTGATTGTTGATAAATTTGCAGTTTTATTGTATTAAAACTTGTTTAATGAGTTTTATTATCTTTCATCTTAAATAGGTTAATAGTTTATGCAAAGATAGCTCAGTGTTTTCCAAAATATTTATTATATAGTTCTGTTGAGATTTTCTCTCTTCCTGTAATTTACGATATCGGCCCAATAATTGCTCTAATTGTTCATACTTACTACTTATATGCGCATAGCGTTGAATTGTAAGCTGCACAAGTCCAGTCTATTCAGCTTACCTTTGGATTGCAAAGCTGGGATTAGTAGATTTTTTTTAGAGGAGTTGTGGTTTTAGTTTTTATGGAATCATAATGTGTATTTATGCTCATCTGTTTGATAATGTCTGAGATGTTAAATAAGAAAATGCTTCAGCAAAAAATGTGTTTTCATGAGACTTGCACTATACTAAACTTCCTAAATTTGAGTCTTTTACCAACAGTTTCAAAGATGTATTGCTATATGCATGAATGCATGTTACTTGTTTTTATTCTAACGTAAATTACAGCCTTGTCAGTAGGCTGTCATGTCCAATGTTGAGTTTTTTTTCCCATATGGATTTGAGTTCTGAAATTTTAGAATCTAATTCACCGATCTTGAATGCATCGGAAAATGATTATTCCTAAAAAATCGATCCAGTGTCCAAGTACATCAATACCAACCGCATGTATGTAAAATTTATGGGAGAACAGGTGTAAAGTAATCATTTTCAACATAATTATCTTTTTTACTGTTTCTGCGCTTCTTGCACGATTGAAGTCCGAGTTTTCATGTTGTCTTGCAAATTTCGGTGGCATGTCTGTTTACTCTTTCAAGCACTTTTATTTCTAGTTGGCTATTTTGTAAAGAATTCCGAAATTCATTTTCACGTTGTCTGTTTGTTGTGATTTGTCACCGGAAGCGGATGAAAAACTTTAAGGCTAAACTTGTTTCTCAAAATGGAGTACGTTGAAAGATAAATATTCCTGAAGTCAATAAGCATAGAAGAGACTGGCATAACATACTCGATGCTTTTCATTTTATCAACACGTTTAGAAATAGTTCCAGTAGAGGCAACCTATAGTTGAGTTAACGCTGCATTTACAAACAACGGACTTACATGTGACCGGACAATTACCTTAAATATATAAAGTAATAACTGAAATAACGTTGTAGCATAAAATCTGCAAGTCCGTAAAAAAATGCAAGTCATATCAAAATGTCACTAAATCTTGAAAATAGAAATAAAAAAATGCACGAATCGTTTCATTTGCCGTGTAAATTAATATTTAGATTAGTGGTTATTAGTTATTATCGTTAGGAAAGGGTGAGAGGGCGGACAAGGAGAGAGGGGGAGGGCGAAAGGAGTAAAGGGGAGGGAGAAAGGAGGAAAGGGGAGGGCGAAAGGAGTAAAGGGGAGGGAGAAAGGAGGAAAGGGGAGGGAGAAAGGAGCGACGGGGATGGAGAAAAGAGAAAGGAAAAAAAGAGGGAGGCAGTACTAGTACAAATATATTCTTTAATTCTGAAAATCATTTAAAAGGTGCCCGATTTCAATGATTGATTTAATTGAAAAAAAAATTATTTACAAACAACTCCAATAAAGAGATAAATTGCATCCAAATAATCAGAATTTTTACTATGCTAGTATTAGTAAGGTTTTTCCTAAAGCGTATATGTCTGTCTCCTTTACATATTGTCATCACTTATTGACTGGGTGACTGTCCTTTGTTAACTTTTCAAACAATCTTCTCCTCTGACACCACTTAGGGTACCTAGTTTTAGCATTGCATCCAGGAGTTTGATCCATGTATGTAAAACAAATATTAATCAAAGCGCAGTTTGCACAACTGTAATGTTTTCTTGCACGTAGTACGTAATGCTGGTAGATTCAAATGAAGTTTTGTTAATTCTTTTACATTAAAAATTGTAACAATTTCAATAAGACGTATCGCACGCTAATGGGCTTAAACGTAACGTCATTTGAGCGTTACGTTAAATTACTTAAAAGAGGGTTTTATATCTAGATTTGTATGTCTATGTCCACAATAAATAACCATTTTATGCTCTAATTGTATTTAAATTTGCACACATACGTTTTGCGCATTAATATTTTCCTTATCGAATATATTTATAATATTTTCATGCAACTTTGTTTATAATAACATCGTTTTTTTAAAATGTCGCGCTAACGAAAACGACCATAGACATAGATAAACTCATGTAAATCAAACAAAAATATATGTTGTACTATAAAAATTCATGGACAAATTATTGAAAAAAAACCGCATATCGAAAATTTATTATATTTTTCAGTGTGTTAATTTTAAGTGCGGCAAATACGTAGAAAGTCGTAATAAATCGGCAAAAAGTTGCAAAAATGTGTTCATCCCGAATGTGTACATGTAGCGCTTTCACAATACACGAAAACGAATTGAAAAGCTAGGGCAAAAATAAAAAATTAAGAAAAAACGCATTCCTGAAAAAGTGTTTATTTTTCAATTTAACAGTTTTATAGAAATAAAAAAAACTTTAAAATACGGCATCTTTTATAGGTATGTCATATTATTCACAGAAATTCAGAGTTATGATTACGTCATCATACTCGATAGAGACGTCATATTTTGAAAGGAAAAATTTATGACGCACATAATTTTGGGTAC
Source organism: Limnoperna fortunei (assembly GCA_944474755.1). Taxonomy (NCBI): domain Eukaryota; kingdom Metazoa; phylum Mollusca; class Bivalvia; order Mytilida; family Modiolidae; genus Limnoperna; species Limnoperna fortunei. The sequence continues at coordinate 46,501,082 of OX104114.1, read as the reverse complement.
CAAACTATCGTGCCAAATTTCAGGAAAATAAGTGACTAAATAAAAAGCTCTGCATGTCCAAATGACATGGGGTGTTGTTTTTCTTGTTACAATTTACAACACGATTTATGGGGGAAATCTTGGTTAAACATTTTTAGTTCCTAATAATTCAAGTATATTGGTTGCCCAAAAAGACGAATATAGTTCGTTTTGATCCACAACTAAAAAATACAAGTGTATTGACACTTTCGTCATCCGTTAAAGGTCTCCGAACCAAAACATATTTACTAGTATCTGAAACTAAAGAAGACCCAACAACCTGCGGTACTTCTAAGTTAAGACATAATTACATTTGTAAAAAAATATTTCTACACAAGGAAAGCCTGTAATGCTTACATTACTTATCACAAAAACTTCAGTTTAATCGACATGAAAGTTACACAAAATTTGTGATACATAATTTCTGGGAAGTTGTTCTGGCCGGGATATTTGACAAGGCGGTGGCCATCTTGAATTTAGGATCTGTGTCAAAATCTTAAAATTCGACAATTATTACAGCATCATAATTAAATTTGCCACACAGATTTTCAGAGCAAGATTCATTTTAATTTCCGCTAATCAGAACATCAATGGCTCTAGTAGCCACAATGCATTTTAAAATGGCAGATAATTACCCTGATATCAGTTCTGCATAATTTGATTTTAATAAGTGAAATAGTTTCTGAAACCAGCTGTTTTTCTTAGCGCCTCTGGGGTTCTTTGTTCCACTGTTGTGGCCATCTTGGTTTTAGGATCAGTACCAAAGATTCATGATGTATAGAAAAGTAATACAGTACACTGGTTCATGTATCTGAAAGCTACCCCTAATCTGAACTATTTTTCACACGTGCAAGTTGAAGAACATGGGTCAACACATGTTTTGGCCAATATCTCACAATATTAAAAAGCTACAGAAAAAAACGTTACATTAAAATGATCAGCACATTAAGTCTATATAAATTTCAGAAGTTTTGTTTAACTACCTGTAGGAGTTATGGGCATTAAGTTGCAATTTTTAAAGAAAATTGTCAATTTTGACAGTATGAATTGAAAAATTAAACAGCAGATTGACATAGTAAAATGCAAAATACAAATTACTATGTTGGTCTAAATTGTCCGACAAATTCTTCAGGAGTTATTGCCCTTTGATTATACCCCATGCAACAAAGTTGCAGGAAAGTTCGTTAAGAGGGACCATATTTTTGGGAGGGGGACTTAGTTTACTTTTATGTACATATATATTCAATGTTGTCGCCTGGATAGCGCTTTCATTTCTTCGTGGATTTTCATGAAACTTAAAAATGCCAATTTAAATACAAAATACCACCTTGATGCAATTAGAACGCGTGTGGTATTGTGAGCTTGCTCACTAATGGTCATTGATAATAACTAGAGTGAAACTGTAAATTGTAAAAAAAATAATCAGCAAGACAAGGCCTTTAAATAACGCATTTGGTCCAAAATTGTCAGACGAATCCTTATAGGAGTGTTTGCCCTTTAATAACAATTTTGTTATGAAAATATTTTAGGAATTTATATAAAGCATAATTCTATTATATTAAGTTAAGTTGCAGGAAGTACAAAATGTGAAAATTTATGATAGATTAATATGGAAAGCTTTAATAACAATCTTACAAAATTTTGCAATACCAATAAGTGTGTATAAATCTGATGTATTCATGAGCTCACTAAATTTTATAGCATTTGGATTATTACATATATTTCTTGGCAGATATTTAGATCTGGATGCATTAAAAAAATCACATTTGAACAAATAATGAAATTCATCACCAATCTCATTAACATTACAAAGATTACAATATCTTTCAGATCTATCAATACTATAAAACCTTCCAGCTTCTATAGGTAATTTGTTACTAAGACCACGAAACCTACATAAATACTCTCTTAAATCACATGGTAACAATGATAAATACTGTTCAAAACAGAAATTTGTTTGATAAATTCTGTAATTCAGACATTTTGCAGAGTTCATAACATTATTTTGCCAAGATTGTATAAAAGTATCATTAAGACATTTTTACTAATACAATCGGATTTTGAAACTTTCTGTTCATCCCATAACATATTATAATTGCATTCATACAAAGTATTCTTAATTTCTAATAGCCATTTAGAATGATACAAAATATAGTATAAAATATATGATATTTTTTCTCTTTTACCACATAATATGCGTTGCCAAAACCAACCATTCTAGCTTTAATAATAATGCTCAAAGGTACTCTACCTAATTCGCCATAGACTATACAATGCATTGTACTTTTCTTTACCTTTAAAATGGTCTTACAAAATTGCATATGAAAATTGTCAATAATATTACAGTTTTCATAGCCCCATATTTCATAACCATATAATAATATTGGTACAACCAATGTATCAAATAATTCAAGCAGTATACTAGTATCTATAGGTAAATTCAACTTTCTGGCTTTTCTAATAACTACATACATAGCTTTCCTAGCTTGTTGCATAAGATGTACTTCTGCATCATTAAAAGAACCTTTACATGAAAATATAATACCGAAGATATTTGTGACAATATTCAAGTTTTCACCATTATATTTAAAATTTAAACCATTTACATCAAGTCTAGATCTTGCAAAAACTACAACATTTGCCTTCGAGCTATTTACTTGTAATTTCCATGTTTGACAGTATAAATACATAGCATTTAGCGAGGCTTGTAGCTCAGCAGCTGACTCAGCTAAAATTAGTGTGTCGTCTGCAAACAATAACAAGTATAAACGAAAATAAACAGAGATCTCATCAGTATCAAGAAGGCGTGCTGCAATACTCATATCAACTAAGCCATTATATGCATGAGACATAAATTCTACCAAGTCATTTAGAAAAAGTGCAAATAAGACAGGTGAAAAATTTTCGCCCTGGCGAACACCAACATTAGATTGAAAAGGGTTTGAATAAGTATTTCCTTGTCTAACACATGATTTTGCATTATTATACATATTATTTATAACTTTAAACATCTTCCCATCAATTGTACATTGTAAAAGTTTTTGCCATAAATATGCTCTTATAACAGAATCAAAGGCTTTCTTGTAGTCAACAAATACACAATATAATTTTCTACCTCTGTGTAAATATAAATGAATTAGACATTTCAAATTAAAAATATGATCTGTGGTACTATAACTTTTCGTAAACCCTGCTTGCTCCTCACATAATAAACCAGAATTTTCTAAATATGAATGCAGACGATTATTTACTATACATGTAAAAAGTTTACCATAACAACTTAAAATACATGTAGTAATGCCACGATAATTATCAACATCATTTGGATTACCCTCGTTTTTGTAAATTGGGCAAATATAACCTTCTGACCAGCTACTTGGTACAATTCCACTATGAAATACAACATTAAATATTCTAAAAAAAAACAGGCATAAGTTTAACAGTTGCATGTTTCAAAAATTCATTTAATATAAGATCACTACCACAAGCCTTATTATTTTTCAATGACTTTACAGCATATAATATTTCAGCTTCTGTAATATTTTAGTTTAACTCAACATTATACTCAGTAATATTTTCAAAATCATTGTCAACATCATCGACATGTACAGATAAAGATTTTTAAAATGATCATGTAATACATCAATAGCAATCTTATTAACAGTATTGTTACACTTTCTATCACATTTGTTCAGTAAAGACCAAAATGCGTTCGAGTCAGTTTTACGCAAATTCTTTAACTTATCTATAATACTGTTGATACTCCCTAAATTGTTTATTTAATGTTTTCTTATACTCTCTACTACTTGCAACAAGTTTACTATTTGTATATATCTGTCCTTCGTAACCTCCAATGAAGGTTTTTACACTTACGATATTCTTTGCGTATTAAAAAACATTCATGGTTAAAATAAGGTTTACATTTCATAAACTGACCACTTGGTTTTTTCTTTGGCTTCATTTCTACAATCATATCAGCTTTATCTGCTGCACATTTTATAATTGAGTTACAATTTAAAACCACATCATTTAGAGTATTGACATCAAGATTATCAAGTTTTTCAATAAGACATTGAATATTTTCATCATTTAAACTTTCAACAAATACATTTGCATTGTTATTTTTCCACCGTGGTTTAAATACAACATTTTCATTTTCAACACCATTTGACATACAATTTTCAGGTTCAATTATAGCTTCAAATTTATCAAAATGCATAATAATAGGACAATGAATATCACTCAAAATAGGATCATAAACTTCAATATCAAAATATAATACATATTTAAACAATAATGGAGAGACAATTGCATAATCAATGAGAGTATTTTTAATTGTTGTAACAGCACCTAAATATTGATCATTACCACATCTACCATTTACAATATATAAATCTAAACTTTTACAAATATCTAACAATTTAAAGCCATGATTGTTCATGTTGGAAGTGTCCTTGGAATAACGCGGAATTGGAACACACAATTCTACAGTGCATAAATACTGTTCATGTCTTTTCTGGAACTGACACCATCTGCATATCATCTAAGATAATATCATTTACAATAATAAAGTCATCATGAGTTCTTGTATGAGCATTAAAGTCCCCAAGTAGGCACACTTGGTAATTCTTATTAGTAGTTAAATGAATATTTTTTTCTACAATTTCATCAAACATATCAACTGAACCATAAACACTATTTTCTGGAGGAATGTATACTACCCCACATAATAAATCAAATGGAAATAAATTTACAACCGAGAACAAATATATACATTGACTGAATATATAGTGAATTTTAACATATTTAAAGATTGCACTTTTCACAAACACTGCAATACCGCCAGACTTGTGTTTGCATTTTTCACGTATTATTGGTGGTAACAACTCATAACCATCAATTTGAACTTCATCGTACATATCTAGCTTTGTTTCAGTGAAGCACAATATATCATACGACGAAATATATTTAAGTAAAACAGGAATTGTGCATTTTGATGCCAAGCCGCACACATTCAACGACAAATAAGATTGTCTGACTTCTTTTTAGAGTTATTTCCCTTGTATGACAAATTTATGAAACATCAGTTTTCTCCTTTTTTAAAATATAAAAACTATAGCAGCAAAAGTAAAACTGTAAATATTAAAAATAATCAGACAATTTATGTTACAGCAGCAAATAATCCTTTTTTCATTACATTTATAAGCACCATTTTTTCAATTTAAATTCCCCTTTAAGTCGATCAGAATTTGAGAATTTTTATGTTGCTGTGGTAGTTAAGAAATAACTCAAAAGTTTGAGATTTGAATTGAGTTTTGTTTTGAAAAATCTAGGCTTGAAGATGAATTAATTTTTAACAAATCGAAATTTTACTCTAAATGTAAAACTATTAAATGCTGCTTGTAAATTAAAGTGAAGAATAATGTTAATCTTAATGCACACAGTTTATTAAAAGTTTAAAAATACAAGATTTTCCTATTGTTAAAGAATTTCTAACGTGTTTCTTATTCAAATTACACAGAGACAGTTAACAAGAGACCATAAAAACAACGATTAATAGTAGTTATGAATACACTTTATTATTTTCTGGACATTTACGGGTGTTGGTGTACTAGAAATGAAAGTGGATAATAAATCTATGTGGAAAATAAGTCTGTATGAACCATAGGTCTGTGTGGACTATGGGTTTGTATGGACTATGGGTCTATGTGGACAACAAGTCTGGCTGTATGATTGCCATTAGGTTTCAGTGTCCTGATTTCAGAAATATATCGATAAAAGTTTATGATCCTTATATTTTTTGATTTTGTGACAAAAGGGCACCATACACCAATATTAAATTCAGTTGATAATGTTTCACGAGGCATGCTTTGTTTGTAAAAGCAGTTTATATGCTTCATGTCCCAAATTTATATCAGTTTTGAGTCAAATTTTGGTGATCTTCTCTATTGCTATAGGGTTTTAAAGAGGGAGAAGTGTAAAGAGGGGAGGGAGAAAGGAGCAGTTGGGAGGGAGAAAGGAGCAGAGGCGAGGGAGAAAGGAGCTGAGAGGAGGGAGAAAGGAGAAAGGTACCCCCTGTCCATCCCCTCATAGGAGTCTTCCCTACACCTGGACTTGACTTGTGCATGAGTAGCTCGACATTGCTAACTCGTCAGAAGCACTCGAGGAGTGCACCTGAGCTTTTTTTTTAGTTCCGGTGACTATTGCATTTTCTGTGTTTTTTTGTGCGTTTTGTTTTGTCTAAATCCAGATTTGTTATCGTTTCTTGACTTTCGCCTCAGTCGGTTTCCTTGCTAGTTTTATACAGAGATCTTTAAAAAAGGGCTTCTCTGAATCAATACCAAACGTACATTGTTCATAGGATGGTATTCTACAAAGTTTATATTTTCTTATTATGACTTCAGAGAAGAAAAAGGATAATCGTTTTCACGTGACTTAGCTTTATGATATCATGGAGATTTTTATACTTCCATTCCAGGGTGCTACTTGTCATGAAAGGATGTATATATTACATGATGCACGATCTTTAATCTGAGCGGAATGTTTATTTCAGGACGGTACGAATTATTATCAAAGGAGCATTTCGACGCTCATTTTCAAGAAAACGTTTTCACATTAAATAAGGACACAAGACCCGTAGCAGACGACCGAATACACAAAAATTGGTGTCCGTTCGATGCAGGGTCCGAAAGGTCTATAATCTGAAGTGGCATCAATCTGAAGGGGCATTGGTCCAAAGGGTCGATGGTCTGAAAATTTGAATAATTCAAGACGTTGTTTTTCGGTCTGTTTAAAACATGGGGTAGATTAATCTGACAATCGTGCCTGGAGGAAAGTATTGTTTGCCTGTGTTTATATCTCTCATATTTGAGGAATTATTGTACGTTCGATATTTGATGAAAACATGGAGTTGGGGTGGCGTATATATAGGTTATGCTGGATCGCCGATATTGCATAGACTATAAATTGTCACACGATTATTCGTCTGTACTATCCGGGTAATACAAAATGTATAAAGTGCACAAATCTATTTAATTTCGTATTTATTATAAAGTTATAGATATGCGAACATATTTATTATTTTCCGTCTCTCGAAATACGTATCTAGCATAAGGACATTTACAGTATTTCTGGTTATTCAAAGTCGGGTATTTACACTGCGACTAATAATAACTATGTCTCCGATTTCAAAAGATGCGTGAGAAATTTCGTAATCAACAAGTTAAAGATGTAGAAGCGCAATCTGATCACTTAGGTTATTTCCACATAGTAAATCATTCATTTGAAATTCTTTTATTTAATGCCTACAATTATTGAAAACCGTATGATAATTCTACAATTAGGCATATAATGCTCCTGGCACGAATTTGCTACATTTTTAGGGCTTGTTTGGTGCTTTTAATGTGCTCTTCAATATCTTTACTGTCTTTGGATGTTTTAATATTTCAGTAAGAGCGATAGAAAGGATATGTCCATTTCATTGGACATTTATAACATTGAACAAAGAGAAACAGAAATGTTAGCAGTTTCTGCTTTGATAGGAAACCCCTCCAACCAAGAAGACCTAGACAAAGTATACAGATGCTAGATTTAAAGATTATACTATCGGTAGAAGAAACGTCCAGGATCAATACTGGAATGCAATGCGTCATGTCGTCATAAACATTTGTTAGTCATATGCCATGGGCCACTTGAAGTAAAACTTAAAATAAAGTGTCTAAAAATCAATATAAATATAGAAAACACACGAGTTTCAAATACATCTTTTTATACCCCCGCTCGACGAGAGTCGGTGGTATATAAAGGTCCTCGTGTCCGTCGGTCCCTCCGTCCTTTCGTTCAAAATTGGTTTCCGGATGATAGTGGTTCTGCTATTAAAAATTAATTTTTTTGTCTTGGATATGGAATGATTTCGAATTCCTGGTGGATGATTTATCTCCAGTCCCTTTTATAATTGTAGCATTGTGGTTTCTATTCTAATAAAATTGACATACACCACTAAGTCGTCAGGAATATAAAATTCTCTGAAGGTATATAATTCTAAAATGCCCACTGACATATTGAAAATCGTACCGAACGCATATTTCAAATATTGACCAATCTTAGCTTGACACAAGATTGTAATACGTAGCCATGCAAGTTAGAGCTGCATACATCTCGTATATTAGTGAATAGAAATTGGTCACCCCTACACTTTAATAATAAACAAGTGAAATACGCTATATCTTTCTACTGGAAATGCAACGTTTCATCAAAATCGGATCAGAGGTTTTAAAGTAGTCACGTTCACAAAGTCTTCTATTGCAAATCCTGGCGATCTTTTGAGATAAAAAAAGGTGATTTGGACCTATGACCCTTTCAGATCAATGCCCGAGAATCCAAAAATTAAAGTCGGAAATCTATTAAGTTTGTACTTGTTTCAAGTCAGATGTAGTTAAGACAATAAGTACGACATGTTGAGAAACGATTTAAATTGTGTGTGGAATGAAGCACAACCGACGAATTTTAAATAAAGGGGTGGGGTAAAGAGTGTTTCAGTCTGGGATTTTAAGGATTTCTCAACTTGTACACTTTAAGGAAAGACGTTTTAGATTGAAATCGACATTCTCAAAAGCAAATGGCGAGGTTTTCAAACAGCTAGGATACATTGATCGGTTTCTCGGAAATTGCTATTTTTACATGAAAAGAGGTGTTGGACTTGCACAACCTATAGTTTTTTTCCTCGTTGCTTACAAAGATTTCCCACACATCGGCAATTTGAGGAACATTCCAAGATCGAATAGGCATCCATTTCGTTTGGAAGTAGTGTCCCTGTCACGCCCTTATTTTGACGGGATGTTCTATTTAAAAACTTTTAAAAATGGGTCCCGGTACCTCACCCAACACAAAAACAATTTTTTGCGTAAAGGGAGGTACGCCACTGACTTGACGCCGTGGGTCCCATTAATAGAAACTCTACAAAGGCTAAGATTATTACAACTAAACAAGGCGTTAACGTCCATTCTTAAATTTTAGCCAGCATGGTTCAGCATGTGTTCTCAACAAAGAAGATAAATGTATGTTGTTGCATGCGCACTACGCCTCGCATTGAGATATTTTTAGTACTAACTTGTCACAACGTGAGGAGCAATAAACAAAATAGGAGCCGGTTTCGTTCATTTCTCAGTCAGTTTGCTTTTGCGGGATATTTTCAGCTTTATCTGTTTTGTTGCAATATCTAGACATGTATATATTATATAGTTGTTGTCGGGATAAACCAGATTTATATTTAGATGCAAGAGATGAAAGAAAAAAGTAACAAAAAAAAACAACCAAAAACGAAATAAATCTAATGCAGGAAGTAGAGTCCAGTCACAAGCAGCCAATAACAACTTGGAACCTGAAAACCATGACGAAGCAGACGTGTACATGAACGACACAATATTACCAAGTCAACTAAACTCACAATCGGACGGTATCCTAGCACCGATAAACTATGCTGAGCACCTTTCCCTTTCTACCCTAGGGGATAACACAGTCATAGGAGGATTTGATGTAGGACAAGCACACAATAAGCCAACCTGTCCTACCACAAAGACCCAATCATCATAGGAAAACGTTTTTAATATTTTAAACCGCACTATAAATAAGGAGCACCTGATGATGATGTACAGTAATGTTGATTGTATTAACAATAAAATAGATGAATTGAGGTCACTTAGCAAAAAGGCACAGTATGACATTATATGCCTAACAGAAACTAAGCCTAAAAGGAAGGATGACTCTACCATGAGTCCAAGCGAATGGAAGATTGAAGGATATGACATATTTACAACCCCGGATCACCCGGTATTTACTGATCGTGGATGTCTTATATACACAAGAATGGATTTAAAAGCATACCAAATTGAAACTCAAGTAACTCAATTTGTAGAATACGTAAAAATAGGTATAAAAGGCAGATCAGATAAAAAATTACTTATATCGTGTATCTATAGAAGTCCAAGTGCCCAGAACGCCACCTGCATAGACGAACTACACACTATTCTTAATACAAACACCAGAGAAAACCAAAAATATAACTATGTCGTACATGTAGGAGACTTCAATTTCAAAGAAATTGACTGGGAAAATAACTGTTCGAATGCCAGTCCTGAACACTTGTCAACCAAATTCTTGGAAAAAGTTAACGATACCTATTTATACCAACATGTACGCGAGCCAACCAGACATAGAACAGAAAACGAACCGAGTATGCTTGACCTAATCTTCACAAACGAACAAGGAATGGTTGAAGAGTTAACACACAAAGCGCCTATAGGCAACAGTTTTAGAATTTGATTTTAAATTTGGAAGCGACCGTGAAAAGGGACACGGCCCACTGAAACGCAGCTTTTTTAAAGGAAATTACAAGGCCATAAATAAACAACTATCAGACATTGACTGGAATGCTGAACTGGCATCAGAGGATATTGATGATGTATGGAATAGTTTTGCCGACAAAATATCAAGAACATATATTGAAAACATACGAGAGTGCAATTCTAGACCACAAAACTTCAATACCCCATGGATGACTGAGGAAGCGTTAGAAGCAATCTGTGAAAAACGTAGTAGATGGAAAAAATTTAAGAACTGCAAAAACCAAACAAACAAAGGACTATACGAAAGAGCTAAACAAAGAGCAAACAACCTAGTTAGAGTTTCAAAATACAACTATGAACGTTCAATAGCGACAAAAAAGAAAGACGACCATAAAATATTCTGGAAGTACATACAATCGAAAACAAAAACCAAGGAAAGTATACCGTGCATATTAGACGAAAAAGGTGACATGCATTCTGACGATAAAAAGAAGGCAGAACTACTTAACAATTTCTTTAAAAGCGTCTTCACACAAGAAAACCCCGACCAGCCAATCCCACAATTCGAGAGAAGGGCAGGAAACTATATCGAATCTGTAGAATTTGATCAGCAAAAAATTCAGAAATATCTATCTAAGATGAAAGAGTCCAAATCCCCAGGACCAGACCAAATACACCCAAAATACGTAAAAGAAACGGCAAATTCCCTATCGGAGCCACTAATGCATATATTCAAGAAGTCCCTAGAAACCAAGAAAATACCAAAAAGTTGGAAAACAGCAAATGTAACACCAATTCATAAAAAAGGGTCCAAAAAAGATGTAACAAAGTATCGCCCCATCAGCCTCACATCGATAATATGCCAGACCATGGAGAAATTTGTCAGAGACCAGCTGATGGAGCATATGGAAAACAACAAACTTTTCACGGACCACCAACACGGCTTTAGGAAAGGGAGATCATGCATAACTCAGCTTTAGACGATTGGACCGAAAGGCTTGACTCACACCACTCTATAGATGCGATATACCTCGATTTTCAAAAAGCCTTCGATACTGTACCCCATCGACGCCTCATTAAGAAGCTAGAGGGATATGGTATTACTGGAAATTTACTGGGTTGGATAGAAAACTTCCTATCGAAAAGAACACAAAAGGTCGTTTTAAACGGGAGTGAATCAGACTGGGCAGATGTATCGAGTGGGATTCCACAAGGAAGTGTCATGGGACCCACTCTATTTATCATATATATAAATGACCTCCCAGATGCCATAACCAATATAGCCAAGCTATTTGCAGATGAGACTAAACTATACGCAGTGGTTGACAATCAAGAGGATGGAGAAAACCTACAAGGTGTTATAAACAAATTAATACAGTGGTCAAATGATTGGTTACTGACATTCAACTCAGCAAAATGTAAACATGTACACTTTGGACCATCTACTGGTACCAAATACAAAATGGGTAATGAAGATATAAAACATTCCACGAAGAAAAAGATCTCGGAATCATCATTGATGATAAACTAATATTTCGGAAACACATAAATACACAGACAAAAAAGGCGAATCAGAGACTAGGAATGATTAAAAGAAGTTTCAAATATATGGACAAAGATATGTTTCTTCCACTCTACAAAAGTATAGTACGTCCGCATCTAGAATACGGTAGCAATGTATGGTCAGTCATCTATCAAAAAGAAGCTATTCAAATAGAAAACGTTCAAAGGAGAGCAACGAAGCTGGTCAAAAACATCCAACATCTCAGTTATAGCGAGAGACTAAGGGTTCCTAGGGACTAGGGATTCCATCGCTACAATATAGGAGACTAAGGGCAGACATGGTCGAAACCTTCAGGATAATTAACAACATTGACAAAGTAGACAGTAACAAAATCTTTCCAACCAGACCAACTACTACAAGAGGACACACACACAAAATATACAAAAAATACTCTAGAACAAACATAAGGAAATACTGTTTCACACAGAGAATTGTCGACACATGGAATAAATTGCCCCAGAAATTAGTAGAATGCAAAACAGTCAATGCATTCAAAAGTAATCTAAAAGACCACTGGAAAAACCTCAGTATCAAATTCACGCCAGATATCTACAAAGAACCGGATGTAGATAGAGAAAACAGAAATAGATGGGTCAGAGGGGCCACAGGCCCAGACGCAGACCTCGAGACCAGGTAAACCAGGTAAACCTACATTTAAAGAGTTTTAATCTACATATAATTTTCATTATTTCCGACTTGTTTGTACTGCGTCATCAGCATACATGTCAATTGCACAGTTTAGTTCTCTGGTTGTAAGTCATTAACGAAGAAAAAGGTAAATGATCTGAAATAGAACATTGTGTAACTCCATATTTTACTTGTTTCGGGTCAAACAAATGACTTCTAACACATAGTTATTTGTATGGTCATATGGGGTCTTGTTTTAGAAAGGATGGCTAAAATAGAAATGGATTTAAAATTTCTGCGTATAGATGTAGGACCACCAAATGAGGTTTGTACAGTAGTACTATTCAACAGACATGTAGGTTCACTCTTGCCTCATGTAGAATTTGATACCAGAATAAATTTGGTATTTTTGGAAAGCTGAATATTCAACTTGAGGATAAAGTTTTATTGGTTTTAAATGAACATAAAAATGTTGAGAGTCAATTAGGATCATGCACTATTTTTGGACTAAAATAGAAAGTGAAAGTAGATTTTTAGACCGCGTGGGCTTAAGGTTGAGCGTTCGTTCTTATATGCACTGAAACATATTGTGAAATTTTGACAGAATGTTCACCCAGTGCATTTATATATGGGACAGAAGTGTCACTTAATTTGAAATGAAGGTAAATTTTCTAGGACAAGTCACAATTATCAAATTTTAATATAGCCGAAGAGTAAAAAAACAATAGTGGTCCTACACCCCATCTTGGTCAATTGGTAATATTTTTGCTTCCACCAAAAACGAGTGAAAAGTGTTATTCATGATACGGAAGTTCTTAAAAACCTTGACTAGAGCGGTTTTTCAGTTTATAATACAACATTGTAAAAACGTAAATTGTATAATAAAAAAACATAGAAAATACTATTTAATATTAACATATATAGTATTGAATTTAAGCTCATAAATGCATTTGGTTCACTTTGTGTTCAGCTATTTAAGATCATTTTAATATTTTGTGGAAAAGAAAACTAATAATAATTCTTATTTTCTCTCCATATCAATGATGTTTCTAGTAACACATTCACTTATATGTATTTTTTAAAATGAATTAATTAGTATTATCATATACTTAGTAATAATATGCTTGTTCTTGCATATGTGATACCGACAATGTCAGTCAACTCATATCACAAAGGGGCGTGATAATGATATCAAGGGGGTATGATATGGATGCCAAATCACACACCTCGCTGAACTGACATGGATTTCTACTCTGCAGGAAAAAGACTATTTATTTTTAATTTATTATTTTTCCGTGTAGCATTTACTTGTCTGGATCCGTTTTGGGTAATCTTATATTTATTAGGGGATTTTCCCCTTTATGTATCTTCTGCTAAAAAAAATTAATCAAACGAGAACTAAATGTTTCGAGTTGACAGGACAAATCTTCTTTCATCGAAACTTAACAGAAAGATTAATCATGTTTATATGCACCTTCTATTATGGAATAAGTATTGGGAATTTTGTATTTTTTCCGAACAATTGCAGAAGACGGTATTTCGTATATGTCTATAATCAACTCCTCCAAAAAAGATATCATATGTATAGAAGTTGTACACATGCTAATATAGAATGTTCAAGGATTATTTCCTAATTTTTCAGGCTTGGAACTTATTTATTTATCAGAACATTTGCAGAAGATCATTTAATATAATATAGTTTTCAACCCAGATCTCTGAAACTCCATTGAAAGAAGTGATTTTGATGCGCGAGTTCGTGATTCGACTAATGCACACTTATAATCAGGAAAATATCACTGAAAGTTATTATATTATTAATTAAAAATGTCAAGTTCATATTTTATTATTTACTTCCATACCATTAAAATTCTCACATCAAAATGTCTATAATATATGATAAAAAGGTTATTATATGGCGATTTTCATATCACACCCATATCAACCCTCGGGCCAAAAGACCCTCTGGTAGATATGGGGGTCTCATGTAATGGGGTGTGATATGAAAATCGCCATATAATAATCTCTTATTATTATGAATTATTTACTTCATTTGATAATGCATCTTCGCTAGCCAAGGGTTACGATCCGATACTCTTATCTTCAAGAAGAGAGGGGGGACCTGATCGTAACACTTGGCTAGCGAAGATGTTGATAATGTTACGAAAGTGTTCCTTACAGTTGAAGTAGATTAAGATGACAATATAATAAACATTGCCAGATTTAAAACTATTCTTAATGCATTATAATATTAGATCATAATAATACCTTAAAGTCGACAAGGCGTTACTAGGTAAAAACCTAGGTTTCTGGTGCCTGAAGAGCTAAGACAATTTAGTTTAGTTTTAAATCTGTGGTTGAGCCTTTCATTGCTTACAAGTCGGAAGGGAGAAATTCATCAAAACGTAAAAGAGATAGTGAGGGCGGGGTCCGAAATAAGATATGTAATATGTGATCATGGTGATCGTTCATGTTACTTGAATATCGCATGCAGGCGCGGATCCAAGGAAAGGCGTACCGGGCGTACGCACCCCCCCCCCTTTAAAAAAAGAAGAGAGAGAGAGAGAGAACGAGAGGGTAAAGCGATAGAAAAGGAAAAGGAGGAAAGAGAAAACGTAAACGCGTCTGGCTACCAAATGCTTAGATTCCCGGAGCTTCCGAGGGGGATCCCCACCCCCACCCCCTGGACCCCCGAGAGAGAGAGAGAGAGAGAGAGAGAGAGAGAGAACAAGAGGGTAAAACGAGAGAAAAGGAAAAGGAGTAAAGAGAAAACGTAAACGCGTCTGGCTACCAAATGCTTAGATTCCCGGAGCTTCCGAGGGGGATCCCCACCCCCCTGGACCCCCTACCAGGGCACTGCCCTAGTCCTGCTGGGGCCTTGAGCAGCCACCTGAGCCCTAGCCGAACTTTTACGCCTCCTCTAACACAAATTCCTGGATTCGCCATTGGCATGTCAGAGACTAAAAAATCGCTAATCACAAACCCATGAACCGCGTTAAATGGAGCATTAAATCATGATTTAATCACGGAATACAAAAAACCCTTTCTCATTAAGTTAGGTTTCCCCTTGACCCGAAGACCGCTAATTGTGCATAAAGATTTTTTTTACCGATTGAAAGCAAGAGTGATTCAAATATATTTCAAAGTCCTTAGGCTGAACTTCCTATTTATTTAAAAGCAGTTTCTTTCGTAATATTATATTAACCGAAAAAAACAAATGGAATACATCTAGAATTAATTTCGCATATGTTTGTATATGCACAGATGTTAAAAATTTTACACTTGATAAAAATCGTGGTCAGTAAGAGCTCAATAATGCACCACGAAAATTGTCCAAATCACTAATCATGAAACCCTCGAGTTTGTTAAATATTTGATTCTTTATTTGCACTGGTAAATTTATGTTCATTCTAAACCATGAAGATATATAAACCTGCTTTGTTACAGAATTTTAATCTAATAATAGATCGAGATGTGCACGAAGTCGACCCGACCCGACTCGACTCGACCCGATCATTCCATTAAAGTACATTTTGACCCAATTAATTTGGTATGTAGCACGTGGTTCTATTGCGAACACATTAACTTTAAGCATTAAGATTTTTGTTCGGATTTGTTTATTCAATTATAGTTGATTGTTCGGATTTATTTATGCATTTATAGGTAAGTTTATTGAATTATTTTTCCAAGTATGTGCTTATTATGGGTGGCATTTTCAAAGCAATGCACATTTTAAAAAAAAGCAATTTAGTAATAAAAATATTACGACATTACTCTAGTTTTTTATGAACTACATTGTGCCGCACGCGAAGCAATTGCAAATCAGTATTCAGTCTTGCAGTGGCAGTTGCGTCGTCCGAATGCAGTAGTGCGGTGCGCTCGAATAAGTTACGTCAAGAAATAGTAATGGTCTTGAGTCAACACACGATGATCACTTTGTGTCGGCCGCTCTTAATCTATCCTTTACTTATTTAAACTACTGAAAAGAATTAATTACATACAAAGAAAAGCTTATAAACAAACTCTTATATATTTTTCTCTAGAAAAATTTAATTTGCTTCATTAAAGTAGTAATTCAAATGAAAAATTACCTGCACTTATACTCCATACCTTTGTAAAGAGGGTGGGATGACAAGTGGGAATAAGGTTAAGATTTAAAAAAAAATAAAATAGAGAATATCACTGGTCGAATAAAATAGAAATGGCTGTACAATTGTACTTATCATGAATAAAGAACATGAGCCCAAAATCAGAGGACACAAAAATCATTAAGTCATAATTACAGATCATACAAAATCCCCCAGCCCCCTCTTTGATGTGCACTAGGCTTTGTTTCTTAAAAAGAATAGTTTAGAAAATTCTAAAATAGTAAAAATGGACCTAGTACAAAACTAGAAACAAATATATCCCCACAACATTTTATGCACTCAACTGTACACCAAGTTTCATTGAATTAGTTACCTCTCAAAACGAGAAGAATGTCGTCAGCTATATTACATAAAATTTTCGGGGTGTCATGTCAGATACAAATTTCTGCAATTTAGAAATCCTAAAGGGTAGCCAAAGAAACCCACAAACACCTCTAAAAAGTCCAGAAATTTGCTTTGTACAATAATCTTAAACCCCCACCCCCCACCCAAACAAACAGTAAATAACAGTAGAAAAACCATCAGCCAATTCAATAAATAACTTATCTTAATTCATTTTGTTCTGATTCTATAAGTCACTGCTTTTCAATATTAAAATTTCATTTAGTAATTAATCCACTGTCTATGCTACAGTGTTGTCACAGCCAAAAAAAAGGGGGGGGGGGGTGACAAGATCTTTTCTGTTAATGTGTTTTGGGCATTTTTACATGTATGTTAAATGTTTTTTTTTTAATAAAACAACTATTATTCAACCATATTAGTTATCTTTTTCTTAAAAATTGACATGGTTGTTAACTGTTATAATGGAAATAAAACCCTGTTTGCTGTTAGTAGTCAGAACACTGTTAACTGTTTTACAGATTTTGTCTCCGTTATCTGTTAATTCATTTTATTTACCACTTTTTAAAATGTAATCGAGTCTTCCTGAAGGGAGGAATATACCTGATCCCATACTAGTTACCATGGAAACACTGATTAATGTATGCATTTTCTTGCCATTTTACTCTCCATGAGATTCTGGTGTTTTCTTTTTTTTATTATTTCGGAACTGAATGTTTTCTGTTTTCTCATGTAAATTTCTGTTATCTGTTAGGTGACACCAATTTAATTTCTTGTTCTTTGGATTTTTGTCATTTTAAAATGGGGCGAGCCAGCGAAATAATAATTTTAATATTATTATTTGGATTTTAAAAAAATCATAGGCGAACAGAAAAATTTGAGGCGAGCGATAACTTTTTAAAATTTTTAATTTAAAAAAAAATAAGAATATGTACTTTCATCAATGTATATATTCGTAAAATTCAGTTTCATTGTGATTTTCTTTCAGAATTGGGCATACTAGGCTTACCTGAAGTTTACTAAAGCATGTAAATGAATAAATGAATTATATTTTGTAATTATGGGTTCATCATTCAAATTATGTACAATCAATTGCACCTTTTAAACAATTCAGTATTGTAGGTCATATACAACATATTACATATATGACTTTCAAAGCATTAGAGACAGCTGGAAGCAAAAGAATGCCTGTCACATCTTCATTTTCAAAAATATATTTTTTAGACCTTATTTAAACTGGCTACACTGTATCATTTATTGATGGAGATTTCTAGAGGAATGAATTAAAAAAAGTTATATCCCATTCATTGTGTTTGCTGTAATATTCCCATTTAGTGAGACTTTCCATTTTGATCGAACAACTAAACACAATCCAAAATTATAAATACATGGTGTCCAATGTCCAATATTTGAGAGAAAAAATTCCCATGCAAGCCATTAGAAAACAGAGGTATATATGAAAAATGACAATAAGACAACAACCAGTTCAAACAGTTATATCCAAATTCTAAATAAAAATTACTTTAACTTTTCCACAAATAACACTGAACAACCATTACCAGTCATTTCATTTTCTTTTTTTGGACATATCACAACCCTTGCAACAATGTCAACAAATTTAATAAGCATTGTAGTTTCTGTGGTCATTTTCTTTTATTTTGGTGGAGATAAACAAAAATCGAATGTGCTTCATTACGTATGCTGAGGCTACAAGTTCACCATGCTGTTGCATCCAAAAGTTTCAAAGTGTCAGTCGAATTAAGTTTTTTGGTAATCCATCTGGCAATCCCGCTCCAACATCCTATCTACTATTAATACAAATATTACTCACAAACTTTTAGTTCACTGTTCCTGTATCTTCGTTTTATGTTAATTATGTAGGCGCTAACAGCTAAGGTAGAAATGTTTGATTTAGACACATCTTTGAAAAAGCTGTGCCAACGCACCACCACTAAAATAAATCGCAGTGTTTTGGACAACCATCCCATCCTTTGTGACAAATATCCACACCACTAAAACGGTATGATTGTTTTTTTTCCTTTTTAAAAATACATCAATATTTTTGTTTGTGATGCAATAAAACGGCAGTTACATTAAGCGTTCACAAGATTAAAATTTTAAAAAATTCCGGAATGACTTGCAGGGAGCGGAAATTTTTTTTTAATATTATTTTTTCGATTTCGATAAAATATGTGCAGTTGGGTCTATAGAACAAGAAATTTATTTGGTGTGGCCTTATCATTATTTAAAAAAAATTTACTGTTATCTGTTTTTGGAAAAATAAAAAATAGTTAACATGTTAATGGACCCCCTGCCCCTCTAGCCCCTTCTCCCCTATTTTCTTCTTACACAGTCAGTTAAAAAACAGAAATTTTTTTATTTGCACCAATTTTTGTATTTAAAAAATGATAGTAAAATTCTAAATAAGTAATAATTTCCATAACTTGTTTATAGAGACACTTTAAAATTCCATGACAAAACATTGTATAAAATGTAATACAGACAAAAACCCTGAACATCCTGCAGAAAAACTGGCGATTCTTGCCCATTAGGTTTGAAGTTCAGAACACATTTCAAGAAGTAAAGATCGAACTCGCAACATCAGTGTTGATAAGGCCAATGATCAATGGTAGATAGACAAACTACATTTACCACTATGCTGCCAAGGTCACCACAGTCTTCAGTAAACAACAAATAAAAATAAGATTAATTATTTTTCTGGTGGTTGCTAAAAATTCATGTAGTTTTTTGGGATACCAATTTTCATTGTTTGAAAACCATCACTGTTTACATAGTTTTGTGTTTTGGCTCCTGTTGTAGCAACAGGAAGTTGGATTTTATTTAGCAGACCTGATTTGTGTATCAATCTATGAGCATCTCATGAATGATAATGAAAGTATATATTTAATGGATGTGTATAATTATATAGAGTTCCATATGATCCCCCCTTCTCCACCCCCACCCTCCAATAATTATTTGTTTCATATTGATCACTATTAACAAACCATTATTAGAAATTGATAAGAAAATCAATATAAAACATTTTTCTTTATATTTTTGATTGTAATTTTGGAGTGCGGGTGCCTGACTTTACAAAAAATTCCTGTAAAATGTAAATTTATAGCTTATTTAAATTTATTATGCCTGTGATGTAAATTCATATTAATAATTATCAATATCTTGCCCTGTTGAGCAAACGTTTGAGTAATGTCCAGCAAGCAATACATGAGCAATATTCAGGACAAGAACAAACCTTATCATTTAATAAATCACTAAAAGAATGAAAAAACAACACAAATTAATGAAAAACAAAAAGGACAAAGAATTACATTATAAAAATTTGTTTAAATGGTGTTTAATGCCACTTTCAGCAATTTTCTAGCTATTACATCTAGTTTTCATTTGGGAGAGGAAGCTGGAGTATCCAGAAAAGCCAAGACCTTTGTAAGAAAATCACAATCCTTGTCAATTAAGATTGGAGCACTGGATTGGAGTCAAGTGCACCCTGCTCACAGTGTGATTCCAACCCGAAACCTTAGTGTTCAGTAGTAGAGGAACTGCCTGAACCACATCGCCACCATAAAACAAGAACTGACATGATATAAGCCTTGTTTTGTTTTTTGCCTGTTCCTTGTATTTCTAAGTTTTTTTGCCAGTTATGTTTTAGTTTTGTTTTTGTTTTTGCTTTTCTTAAATTTAACAAGAGTTTTCTGTCTTTCTTTCTCATTATTTTTGTATTTTATTTAGTTTCGTTTTTTTTTCAATAGTATATATAGTATAAATAATTGTTTCCAATGCCTAAGGTCATTTAATGTAATGTTGTCATGGTGACCCAATACTAACAATAAATAGTCTACTACATGTATAAAGAAATCATTTAGAGCAGTTTGAGTTTTTTTAAAAGTACTATTGCTTTTTGTTTTTAATATAATTATACTTATTTTTCAGAAAAGTAATTTCTGCAAAATTAGCTTTGCATACACAGAATATTTTACCAGTCTGTACATACACCGAGTGTAGCAACCATCATCAGGTAAATAATACTGGTTACAATTACTTTTTTAATTCAGGATGTCTTCTGCCATCTGTAATATTACTGATTACATGGCAATATTTCAAATATAAAATTGCATGATTGTAAATATTTTAACTAAAAATAAATTAAATCAACAATTTCCTGAATTGGAACATGTATGCATGATGATACAATTATCAAAATGTCTGCAATTCCCAAAATTGAAAAGTCTGAGGGGAGATAATTCAACATATAAAAGATTGAAAATTTTATAGAATTTTGAATAAATAAAGTCGGTGAGCCTATGTTTTTTCTTATTTTATGATAATTTGGAAAACGAGAAACCATGCAAGTAAAAACAAATTTATATCAACATAATGTGTAAATTTACCTCAAAAAGAAAAATAATAATTTTCAAAGCATTGTTGTTCCTTGGATGATTTGTGACCTTCAGTTATTTGGCAAAAAATATAACACATAACCTCAGTTTTTATCAAAATTTTCAGTAATATCTGTCTTTAAAATGCTGGACCACCATAGATAAATATTTAATCTTTGACAACAGCTGGAATTTTGCATTGAGTCCCATGTTTTATGAACATTGAGTATGACAATAAATTTCCCCATTTTACTGTAAGATTTAAAGTACAAGTATCCTAATTTATGCTTCATCGAATGAGTGCATTAGTTTTTTTTCATCCTATTTATGAGATTTTTTTAATTAGATTCCATGTTACTAGATTACAGCTATGTGTCAACAGATTTTCATATCTTTTACAGTTTGGATATGCATGTATTTAGCAAATTACTTTTCAGTGGCATGTCAACATATTTTACTCATCTTTTGGATAATCATAAATTTGTTAAAATATTTGTTTTTCATTTTTTATGGTTTTTTTGGTGTAACGGGTCAAAGAGGTAAGATTTTTTGTTTTGGTAAAATACCTGACTTTGTTTTTTCTGATTTTTATTGACATTAAAAAAATGTATAAATTTATGAATGAGCTTTTGGTAAAATGTCAACAAATTATTCCCATCTTAAATGTAAAAGGTCAAAAGGCCCAGACTGTTGTTGTTAATAATGATACTTTATGCCTTCTGTTTTCTCATTTAATTCCTGATTTAAAGAATTGCAGGTCGTTATGGTGTCAACAGATATTTCATGTCTTTTTTTCTTATTTTGGAGATCAAGGTTTTAAAAAAGGACTAAATTTGTGTCAGCTTATAATATATATCTGGAACAAGTTAGCATGTATTAAATTGCTCTTGTGCCATCATTTCATTTCTTGAAAGATTTGAATGAAATTTTAACCAAATGCTTAAATCAATAATATCTGGAGTTCAAAAATAGCTTGTTACAGGAGATCTTGCACTTAAGGTATGCGGACCACAATACACCATGTGATCATATTTGGTGTCCTGGATGTCCATATTCTGGTACCCTGACGATGATATCCTCTTTAGCCTAAGCGGCCTTTGGATATAACATCAGGTCAGGAGCGTTGGATTTCAACGCTGACAGCGTTGAAATTTGACGTTCGGGTATTCTCTAGACTAACCATTTGTATCATAGATAAGTTCAAGTAGACCGAACGTATTATGACGTCATTCTCTTTATGACGTTCAATGTTTACATTTCTCAGCTGAGTTTGCATTAAGATTTAATAATTTTAACGTAAAGTTAAATGTAATTTATATTTACATTTTATCAAAAAAAGGTATACTCCCAGTTTTAAAAAATGATTGACAAGTGCATATGATATTAAATGGCGTCATATTATCAACCAATTAAAATGCTTATATCGGAAGTCCTGACCTGGTGTTATTTTTGAAGTGAAGCTTGCGTCAATGAAAAATATTGCATCAGAAGACCAGGTTATGGATGTCCATTGTTTTTCAATGGAGCAGACCTCAGTAATTTGGCAAATATCAGAAATACTATTTGAGCAACTAACTTTTTTTGTTCAAAACTGTTGACAATGACTCAAAGTAAAACAATATATTTAATTTGTATAATTAATTAGCAATACCTTGATTTAATAAAGCTGTATTTCTAGGTCCAAAAATAAAATTAAACGGTGACTTCAATTATGGGTTGGATACCTTAAATATTAAGATTTGTATGAAATTTTAATCAGATGTTTATATAAAAAATTACTTGAATGTGTAACAATAAGCATCATTGTACCATTTTTTGGAAACTATACCCTTGCAAAAAAAGATAATAAATAAATAAATGAGGTTAAACACAAGCAGAGATAACAAATCCTTTTGTCTATAAGTGTTTACCTTTGAACAGTAAAAAAAGAGAATGGAATACCCTTGAAAAGGTGCAATAAGTGCTATTTATCGCTATTTTGCAGTATTTTCCTTTGATCTTTATGTGCAATATTATTCATTCTCACTCTACTAGCGCGAGATGGGCCCATCTCAGCTCGCTGTCAAGACGTCGTTAAGTAAACACTGTGATGTCACAATGTAACAAAACAGCGATAAACAGATTATTTACGTTTTTTGAAACTCGATACACTTTTTCGCCATCTCATCTCGGGGCTGTCGCCCTTCGATGAGATACGACGAGAAAATGCATATTGTTTCAAAAAACGTAAATAATCTATAAGGCAGGGACATAAAACACTCTTATTTGCCATGGTGGTTCTTTTGGGTTGGTTAGAAGAGATGAATATCATAACCTCTATAATAAATGGGGTAAAGCTGATTTGGGCCAACAGAGGTTTAAATTGGCATAGATGTGTCACTGAAGTTTTTTTTTAAAATTTAATGACACTGCTAAGGACAGGCCAAGTGTCAATAATAAACAGCTGCACCATGAGTGCTTGCTATGCCTGTCTAGAGACAACAGCAACTTCGTGAATGCATAATTCTATTTGCAATATTGAGACATAATCACATCTATCGATATCGATAATGCCCAGAATTTCAAGAATTGATGAAAGCCTTTTTTATTGAGTTGGAAAAAATCCTCCATTTCTGCATGAAGTCTCATTTAGTCTAAAAAAATCCCCCCATTTTATCATAAACAGTCTCATAACTCTATAACAAACAGGAAAGTGTGTCTCAGAATGGCACATTTGTAATCTGCCCCTTTTTTCTAAGTTCTCCTAAGCCTGAAGTACATGTATTGTGTCAAGGCCGTATGTATAACTACCATTGAGGCAACTGCCTCCTCTAAATTTACCAAAAAATAAAATAGTGGGGAAATGTGTAATTTTACGTTGATTTTTGCTCAATTTTCTTCCTTACTTGGCGGCCCCCAAGCCACTGCCTCCTCTATATTTTCTCACCATAGTTACTGCCCTGTGTGTTCAGCCATATAGAATTTTGCCAGTGAAGAGATCTCATAATGTTGTAACTGCATGGTTCATACACCTTTTGTGTCTAAAAAGGACCTTGTGACCATTTTCTATGAGTGATTCTAAAATGACAGTGTTAGTTACACTTGTAATTTTACACTGAATGTTGCAGAAAAAAAATTTTGCCTGGAATTTTGTTGTAATTTTTGTTGGCTATGCTAAATTTTGGACTAATATACAAATGACGGAGTTTTATGACTATTCCATGACTTTTCAAAGCCTTGAATTTCATTTTTGAATTCCATAATTCCAGGATTTCATGACTCAGTAACTGTGTAAATGTGTACAAGTTTCATGAGTTTTATGACTATTCCATGACTTTTCAAAGCCTTGAATTTCATTTTTGAATTCCATAATTCCAGGATTTCATGACTCAGTAACTGTGTAAATGTGTACAAGTTTCATGAAGCCTTGAAGTCATCTTCATGAATGGATGAACGGACAGAAAAAAATTTATGTCCCCCAACTTTGTTGGATGGGATATAACAATCAGAATTTTAACAAAAGAAAAATCACACATTCAAAGCAAACACTTCCAAATTTAATATGAAATTTAATAAAAGCATTACTTAGGTTAGTCAAAAAAATATAAACATCCCCTTAATTTTCAAAAAGTCCCATAACTCAATAACACAAAAATAATAATTTTACCAAAAATAAAATGAAGCTCACTTGTATCAAAATAACAATTTACCAAAATTAAAAAAAAATTGATGAAAGCGTTTTTGAGACTGAAAACTAAAGAAAAATCCAGTGGAAAATTCCATGAACAATGTCCTAAAATGAAAAATTTACTAAAAAAGTACACAGATCATGAGGCTAACGTAATTTACAACTGTGTGTATTTTTATGAAAATCTGATATGAAAAGGTGATACAGTGTGAAGTGGATTTTATACATTCATGCATAAAAACTAATACATGTAAATTTTAAAATTAAAAGGGAATTTATTATAGGATTAAACACTGGGTTTTAGGAAATTATCAATGTGTAAACTCCGGCGACTCACTCACAAACTAAATTAAGTCCGAAGGACTTTATGTCAAGTTTGTGAGGGAGTCGCCGGAGTTTACACATTGATAATTTCCTAAAACACAGTGTTTAATCCTTATAATTCTGTGAAATAACCATTGCGATTTTTTAAACAGCAAAAACAGTTACAGAAACCCATCTAGACCTCAAAACGTATCTAGGCCGGAAAGGGTAGGGATATGCAAAACATAGTACCAAAGGAATCGCGGTTCTGTAGAATATTGATAGGAAAAAACAAAATGAAACACTAAATTGTATTTATATTATATTTTATTTGAAATCTCAATCGGTTTAATTAGAAATAATTGGGGCAGAGAAAACATTGTCCCCTCTCCATGACGATACGCCAGGAGGACGCCATTTTGTTTACATTGGATACTGAAAGTAGTCAGCTCAGAGGAAATATCAATATATAAATTATCTGAGAAGACGCCATTTAAGTGTTTTTATCCAATCAAATCACTTAATATAAATAAATTACAGCATGAATAGAATTATATAGCATTACTCCACTTATTCGTAATTCTTGTCTTGATATTTTGATGTTTTCTGCTTTTATTTAAAAATAGTTATAAACAAAATAAAGTCATTAAACATAGATAACTCTTTTGAAGTAGTAAATTCACAATTTTTGTCATATTAACTTAGTTGTAAAATATCATCAGCAAGCCAAAATAAGATAGATAAGATCTCCTATTGCCAATTTTGTAAACAAATTTTTAATTAAAGGGCAAAAAAAAGTAGTCTCACACAATGTGATCAAAGTATGAAGTCTACACGTAGATCTAGGTTTCTTGATAAAAGCATAATACCTAATTAAATATGCTTTATCAGATTCTAACATTTGAAAATCATAACACTAATTTAACAATGTCCTACATTTGGTCATGTTAAATGTATACTGCAACACTAAATAATTTCTTACTAAAGTCTCATTCAATATTATTTATTTGCACTTGGTCTAAATTACAAGAAAACAAATAAATTGAATGCATGACATATTTATTGCTAATCTTATGGTTCAAGTAACAACAATTTTACAACAATGGTTAAAAATTAACACAACTGGTTATTTTTAAATTTGGTCTCATACAAAACAAAAAAAGATTTTGAAATTTTTAATGTGGCCTCCTCCTCCCCTTCAGCCACCCTAACCTCACCATTAAAATACATACAGTGGCTTCACCTAACCAGTTCTCACAAATATACACATTTAAATATGCAACCTTCTGCAACAGTCATGAACTTTTCTCACCCTTTATGAAATGTATTTAATGGTTTATTGAAAAAAACTAGGTTTTTATCCTGGGACCAAAATAGCATTCATAGTTTAGTATTGTTTTCAGAATGTTAACACTTACCCACAACATTCAATCATAAATAAATTGTACACAAAGTACTTTGGTTTGATCAGAAAATATTTTTTATCCAAGGATGAGAGTAAAAAATCAACAAAAAAAATTTGAAATGACTGGTTTGCAAGGCAAGTGCTTTAATAAATGGAGAGTGGTATACACATAGTTGGAAAGTTTTGGGTCCATGTCAAACAAGAGGCTCTCTAGAGCCTGTATCGCTCACCTGATTTATATAGGCAAAGAAGATGGCATATCCACATTGTCAAACTAAGTCCTGTAACTTTAAATTTTTTACTGTTATAAATAACATGATCTTTGAGACCATCCAATGAATCCTGCTGTTTGGTATCAATTGATTCAATAGCTTCAGACATTTTTCCTATATATAGGTTTGCATGTAAAATTGATTCCTACAATTGCAGCCATTGTTGATTTTAGATCAAATGAGCAAGCATAAACTTTTAAGGGAACCATCCAATAAGTATTCACATACAATAATATGGCTTGAATCAGCTTTGCAGTTCAGAAAAGTTGGCATTTGAAAAATATTCCTATAGAGTCCACTGTTAAAACTTTGTCTGTAATGGTAATGGTAAACACAAGTAGACCACCTTTACCCGTGTTAGCTAAAACAGTTTGTTGACCTTTAAGGGGCTATAACCAATTTAATTAATCACCCGACTACATCAATCCAATTTAGACTATTGTTTACATTTATTAAAGGGCCATAACCCCTATAAGGGGTCATCTTACAATTTCGAATTATGGACAATTTTGTAGAGCTCAATTAGCTGAACATATAATTAAGCAAAACCTTTTCTCTATCATCTATCGTTCACAATCTATAAGGCTAAAAGCAGTATTTTTGGCATTTAAAGGGCCATAACCCCTATAAGGGGTCATCTGACAATTTCAATCCAATGGACAATTTTGTAGAGCTCAATTAGCTGAACATTTAAGCAAGCAAAACCTTTTCCCTATCTTCTATCGTTCACAATCTATAAGGGTAAAAAAACTATTTCTGCAATTTAAGGGGCCATAGCCCCTATAAGGGGTCATCTGACATTCTTCAAAATTTCAGGGTAGGTAGATCTTGACGTGCTGATCACTTTTACCCTGTGCCAGAATTTTGATATCTGTCAACGTTTTTGAGTTATTTGCAAAAAACTGCTGTTTTACCCCCCTGTTCTATTTTTAGCAACGGCGGCCATGTTTTTTATCGGATCAATTTAAAATGAGGATTGTTTGTAGCCAACATGTCATTTATAATTCCTATCAAGTTTCAGTCAAATTGGTTCAGTGGTTTCAGACCAAGAAGATTTTTGAAATTGTTAACGGACGGTTCGCAATCTATAAGGGTAAAACCACTATTTCTGGCATTTAAGAGGCCATAGCCCCTATAAGGGGTCATCTGACATTTTCAACCCAATGACAATTTTGTAGAGCTTACTTAGCTGAACAATATGCAATTGAAATAACTTCAATATCTTATATAGTTCTTGAGATATAAGACAAAATTAGTGCAAAACTCAGAAAAAATTCAAGAAAAGGGGCAATAACTCCCACATGGTTTGTTGGAATTTCTTCAAAATTTCAGGGTAGGTAGATTTTCACGTGCTGATTTTGATATCTGTCACCGTTTTTGAGTTATTTGCAAATAACTGCTGTTTTACCCCCCTGTTCTATTTTTAGCAATGGCGGCCATGTTTTTTATAGGATCAATTTAAAATGAGGATCGTTTGTAGCCAACATGTCATTTATCATTCCTATCAAGTTTCAGTCAAATTGGTTCAGAAGTTTCAGACAAGAAGATTTTTGAAATTGTTAACGGACGACGACGGACCACGGACGACGGACGACGACGGACGCATAGTGATGGCATAAGCTCACATGGCCTTCGGCCAGGTGAGCTAAAAATGTAGGAGGAACAGAACCATCATTTATAAATGGGATAAATAATGAAGTTCCAATGTCTAGAAAAAAAGCAAAGCATATCTTACACAATTTCATGAGGTCATGTGCACGAATTCAATAGGTTTGCAATCTTTCTATGAAATTTCAATGATATGAATTAAAAGCTGCAAGATAAGTCAATTGCACAATATAGGTTTCCTGAAATGAAAGTTCCCAAGTCTGGAAAAATAGGAAAAAGTCCTCAACAATTTGATAATAGCATATGCACAGCTTCAATTCATGTGCAATCTTTCTGTGAAGTATCAAGGATATGAGTTTAAAGCTATGGGATATAAAGTCAATTACACTAAATAGGTACCCTGAAAATGTCATATCTGTCAAGTATCATGCTTTATTAAAGGGTGAAAATCACGCTTTTAAGCATGAAATTATGCCCTCCAACTGGCCACCAGAAATCTCAGGCTTAAAATATATTGAATTTATAAAATTTTGAATACTATGGTTGAGATTATAGAAACTTGTACCAGTATAGATCCAGTTTTCCTACCGCAGGTCGGGGGTTCTCTCCGGGTACTCCGGCTTCCTCCCCCAATAAAAACTGGACGCCATGAAATAGCTGAAAAATTGCTGAAAGTGGCGTTAAAACACCATTCAAACAAACAAACAAACCAGTACAGATACGTTAAAGGTGCAATCTTTTCTTCTACCTCATCAGGACTGGTGTGTCTCTTGATTTTGTGAGACGTATAAGTTTATCACATCTACAAGTGAAAAGAAATCAACACAAATAACTACAAGTAAACCCTTGTATTTGTAGCTACGCATTCCAGTACAAGTGTCTGATCTCAACCTCTCGCTGTTTTTGAGTTAAAAACCAGAATACCAGAGCCTCGTTGGAGACCAGAAATCTTTTCACTTGGGTGTCTGAGATTTTTCCGTCTTGCCCTCCCACCGGTGTTAGATCCTATATTTCTCCTCTTTTACTTACTATCCCACCCAACTTTTCACAAAACTAAAATCTGGGTGTACACCTTCTGCAAAATACCTGGCAAAAATCATTGTCATGGAGGCAAGCCCCCTTTTGACGTCATATTAATATGCTGAACAATCACAGTTCGTGTGGTTGATCTTTTTTGAAAATGTTAAAAATACACATATTCTTGAGTTTATTTTAATTTTGAATTTATTTCAAATTTTCAGAAAATATTTTCTCCATAGGGGATAATAAAATTTTCATTGTGCACATTTAATATATTCCACTTTATGGATTATACAATGTGCAAAACGGAAATTGTGTTTGTACCTCGATGGAGACAAGCTTGAATAATAGATAGATGTGTTTGCTTTTTAAATAATCAAAATCAGTGTGAAAAATTCATATCCTTAAAAAAAACTTATGAAATTTTTGAACATTAGATGTACAGACATTCGTTTCTGTGATATTAAAGAGAGGTTATGAATATTCCCTTTCTTTATCTTTATCCAAGTGCAACATTGTTTTAAATCACATGCCAAAGGTCTCATAAATCATCTGTTTAATTTGTGAGAAAAGGTTGGGTGAAACCATAATATATTTATTTCAAATTTTTTGATACAGGTAACAATACCATTGCATAAAGTAACAATAAATCATACAAGTAACAACATAGCAACACAAAAAGTAACATAAACAATCCATAATATAAATTTCTCTGTAGCATCATCAAAATACAGTACATCATTGGTCAAAGTATCCAAGTTTCTTTCAAGTAATTCTACAAATCTTTTTTATCAATCCTTCAGTATCTTTACACTGTAAAACAAAAAAAATGTGTTAACATATTTTAGGGCTTTAAACTTAAATTATGCACTTAACTTATTATAAATATGCAGCAGCTTTTATTTCCTTTCTTCTGCTTTTTAACACTTGCTAGCATGTGTATTGATGCAAAAATAATGAGTACCTTATGTTAAATGTTATTCTAAAAAAGTCATGAAGTTTTAATAGCTCCTTCATCTCTGAAATAATTCCAACAATATTCTTACTCAGACATTCTGTGTATATTTTATTGGAGTTCCTCTTCATCTGTTATCTTCTTTCTTCATCTATTAAAAGCAAGCAATTTTGCATTAATTATTAGGATGTGTATTATAGGAAAAGTGTATTATTGGAAAAATTTTCAATTACTTCTATAAACGAAATAATAGATGGACAACCAGCTTACCCAGATATTCTGGACGCAATTTCATTTTTATAGTTCCTCTTCATCTGTAATGTTCTTTCTTCATCTATAAAAGACAACCAAATAAATATGTGAATTGAAACTGTCAATATGCAGAATTTTATATTTCTTTTCTTTTATGCTTAGAATAATGTTATTTTTTTTTTAAATGATGACAGCGTTATATAAAAGTATCATAATTAGGTTTGGCATGCCATAAAACCTGGTTTAACCCACCATTTCTTTTGTAACGCCTATACCAAGTCAGTGTAGTTATTATATTTTTGGTTGGTAGTTTTGGAGTTTGCTGGTTTCTGGGACATTGATTTGTGGATTCTTTTGTTAGACAGTTTCTTCTGTGTTCTCTATTTTATTACCTTTAATTTTTAACAAGGTTATGACTCTTTCATTTAAAGGGAAAAGAATATCTCGGAAATAAAAACAGACAAGACAACCTGCTTACCCAGATATTCTGGACATATTTCCATTTGTTGGGTCATTATATGCATCTTGTTTCTTTTTCTATAAAATGATGAAAATAATGTTATTCAAAAACAAAAGTGAAAGAATTTTAACATGTATGGTTATGACAGTCAAAATTTTTTATCAATAATGTTGGGAGTATGACCCATTATCATAGATTGAGACTAGATTATGGTAAATGTTGTCTATAACTTGTAAATTAAAGTTAATTAATAGTAAGCATATTTTTGAGTAAATAAAAATATTTACCAGTTTATTCATATTTTTTTATTCTACTGTATGTATTTGGTCTCCAAGCTCTTGTCCATATTTGTCTGATCTTTTGTACACTTGACTTTCAGCAAAAACTGATAGTTTATTCCATGTTTGATTTCAATTTAAATGAAAAAGGTTTTCAAAAATCTTTATCCAAGGTGAAGATGGCCTTAAACTTAACTAACTTAAGACAAGAAATAACTTGTGAAAATCATCTTTTGTTTTTGTGTTTTTTTGCAAGGCATTATATCCATTTACCACCGAGCGTAAGTGAGGCACTAAATTTAATGATATAATGTTTGAGCAAAGAAAAACCTGCAAAAATCATGAAATCCATAAATTATTTCAATCCTAATATGGTATTTCGGGTAATGATTCAAATGGAATGCTACCACAGCTGCCATATTAGAATTAAACTTAACTAACTTAAACCTAACTAAAACTAAAACTAACTAACTTAACTAAAACATAAATATATAAACTTAATTACACATAACTCTCCAAATTCACTCCCCTCACAAACTTCACTCTGAGCTCGACTCACCACTCCACTTTCAACTCTCAACTTAATTTATGAAAGCCATGATCTATTGTATATTTTACCTTGGCACAGCATTGTATCAGTCAAGTTAACACTTAGCAATTGAAAGGTGTTATATTTACAGAAACAATGTTAGACCATAGTTAAACATCCATAAATAATGACTCACATAAATTAACATAAATTATGTAAATTCTAATATGGTAATTTGGTACTTGTGACTTATTTGTCTCCCATGGCAATCCATATTAGAGTTAAACTTAATAATAACTAATTAACTTCACCTTTTTTTATACTAAATGAGTATATAGAAATTAAAAATTTTTTAATAGATTTTTAATGGTTTTGGTAACAATGGAATAAACAAGAACAGTTGTCTTTGGTCATCTGAAATATAAATGTAAATGAACATTTACCAAACTCTGGTGAAGAGAACCAAGAAATGTTATACAATAAAACGTACACATTGCACATAGCCCGTTTCATTCTTCAGAAACAAAATAGTTGGGTATTTTCTACCTATTTGTCACTAACAATAATCAGTAATAGCTGGACAATTACAATTGGAGTCTAGTGCAGTTTTATTTAAGCTGTTATCTGTATTAATAATTTAAAAATACCAGTTCATTGTATTTTTACTGTAAGACATATAGGTGTGAAGTTTCAAAATACCATAAAAAAACTTTCCGCAAACTGTAGTTTTTATATTGTTGCAGTTGGTGAGTAAGTGTTATGATGTACAAAATCATTTCGTAAATTTTCCCACGACTTCCAGAGATTTATTAAGTTAATATGAATGAAGACCCTATAGCTCTTCGAGTTGGTTTGGATTATTTTATACTAACACATTTTCAGTCATAGAATTTTTAAAGAAGTGCATGATGTCTTAACAGCTGTTTCCTTCAGTAGTTAATGATTCATTCAGCATTTTGTGTCCATTGTCTCTTACTCCATAATGAGAAATAGTTGATATAGGATAATCCTAAAACTGACTCTGGATAATATAGGATTTGAAACATTCTAGATAAATTGTAAGGAGTTATAAGCATCAAATTAAATACCTTGCAAATTCAAGATCAGGACAGTAACTTCAGATGCATATCTCTTATGCCTGAAACACACAAAAAAACCAATATTACCTATACAGTAAAACATAACCTCTCTACAAACAGACATTCAATTTTAATAGTTATAATTTACAAAGAATCAAACATTGAGACTAAAACTAGTTAGGTTTTATTTTAAAGGTAATAGGGTACAATTGTGCATTAAAGGTAATAGGGTACAATTGTGCATTAAATAGTAAAAACATTAAAAATCGAACAAAGACAGAAATGGTCAGATTTCATTAAAAAAGTCACTTAACAGGAAGTAGGTGAGCGACAGACCTGAAATCGAATACCACGTTATGGGACGCCATGATGATGCTGCATACCAAATTTTAAGAGAATGTTATTAGTAGTTGCTGAGAAAACTAAATGTGTATTGAAGGTAAAATAACTGTACCTTATATTAGGTGTTAATCCAAAAAGTGCATTTCAAAAATATTTTAAATACATGTATTTTAAATTTTCACAAGTTTTTATGGCTTCTTTAACTCTGTATTAATTCCAATAGTATTCTTATGCAATAATATTCTTACCCAGATATTTTGGAGATATTAAATATTTCTTGGCATTCCTCTTCATCTGTCATCTTTTTTCTTCATCTATGAAAAGTAAGCAAAGAAATAAGTACGGTGGAAAATATCAATATGTAGAAAACTCATTCTCTTTTTTTTAAAACTTACAATGTTGCTTTTACTTTTTGACAGAAGCTAACATGTTCATATTGATGAAAAAATAATTGTTATTCTACAAGAGTACATTTTAACAAATATTTAAATTGTCAAGAAGTTTTAATGGCTTTTTTTATCACTGCAATACTTTTCAACAATATTCTTACCCAGATATTCTGGACATATTTTCTTGGGGTTCCTCTCTTCATCTGTAATCTTCATTCTTCATCTATAAAAATAACAAAATGTATAAATGGATTCAAAATTTAAGCAGATTTCATGTCCTTTCATTTATGCTTAGAATGTTGCTTTTTCAATTTTTGACACTATCTAACATGTGTATTGATGGTAAAATAACTGTACCTTATATTAGGTGTTAATCCAAAAAGTGCATTTCAAAAATATTTTAAATACATGTATTTTAAATTTTCACAAGTTTTTATGGCTTCTTTAACTCTGTATTAATTCCAATAGTATTCTTATGCAATAATATTCTTACCCAGAATTTTTGGAGATATTAAATATTTCTTGGCATTCCTCTTCATCTGTCATCTTTTTTCTTCATCTATGAAAAGTAAGCAAAGAAATAAGTACAGTGGAAAATATCAATATGTACAAAACTCATTCTCTTTTTTTTCCTTACAATGTTGCTTTTACTTTTTGACAGAAGCTAACATGTTTATATTGATGAAGAAATAATTTTGTTATTCTAAAAGAGTACATTTTAACAAATATTTAAATTGTAAAGAAGTTTTAATGGCTTTTTTATTATTGCAAGAATTTCCACTAATATTTTTACCCAGATATTCTGGACATATTGTCTTGGCTTTCCTCTTCATCTGTCATATTTTTTCTTCATCTATGAAAAGTAATCAAATAAAACAGTACAGTGGAAGATATCAGTATGTAGAAAACTCGATTCCCTTTGATTTTTTCTTAGAATGTTGCTTTTACTTTTTGACAGCAGCTAACATGTTTATATTGATGGAAAAATAATTTTACTTTATTTCAGAAGTTTTTCTAAAAAAGTGCATTTAAAAAAAATTCAAATTGTCAAAAAGTTTTAATGGCTGTTTTATCACCGCAATACTTTTCAACAATATTCTTACCCAGATATTCTGGACATATTTTCTTGGGGTTCCTCTCTTCATCTGTAATCATCATTCTTCATCTATAAAAATAACAAAATGTATAAATGGATTCAAAATTAAAGCAGATTTCATGTCCTTTCATTTATGCTTAGAATGGTGCTTTTTCAATTTTTGACACTAGCTAACATGTGTATTGATGGTAAAATAACTGTACCTTATATTAGGTGTTAATCCAAAAAGTGCATTTCAAAAATATTTTAAATACATGTATTTTAAATTTTCACAAGTTTTTATGGCTTCTTTAACTCTGTATAAATTCCAATAGTATTCTTATGCAATAATATTCTTACCCAGAATTTTTGGAGATATTAAATATTTCTTGGCATTCCTCTTCATCTGTCATCTTTTTTCTTCATCTATGAAAAGTAAGCAAAGAAATAAGTACAGTGGAAAATATCAATATGTAGAAAACTCATTCTCTTTTTTTTATTCTTACAATGTTGCTTTTACTTTTTGACAGAAGCTAACATGTTTATATTGATGAAAAAATAATTTTGTTATTCTAAAAGAGTACATTTTAACAAATATTTAAATTGTCAAGAAGTTTTAATGGCTTTTTTATTATTGCAAGAATTTCCACTAATATTTTTACCCAGATATTCTGGACATATTGTCTTGGCTTTCCTCTTCATCTGTCATATTTTTTCTTCATCTATAAAAAGTAATCAAATAAAACAGTACAGTGGAAGATATCAGTATGTAGAAAACTCGATTCCCTTTGATTTTTTATTAGAATGTTGCTTTTACTTTTTGACAGCAGCTAACATGTTTATATTGATGGAAAAATAATTTTATTTTATTTCAGAAGTTTGTCTAAAAAAGTACATTTAAAAAAAAATAAAAATTGTCAAAAAGTTTTAATGGCTGTTTTATCACTACAATACTTTTCAACAATATTCTTACCCAAATATTCTGGACATATTTTCTTGGGGTTCCTCTCTTCATCTGTAATCTTTTTTCTTCATCTATGAAAAGTAAGCAAAGAAATAGGTACAGTGGAAAATATCAATATGTAGAAAACTCATTCTCTTTTTTTTATTCTTAGAATGTTGCTTTTAATTTTTGACAGAAGCTAACGTGTTTATATTGATGAAAAAATAATTTTGTTATTCTAAAAGAGTACATTTTAACAAATATTTAAATTGTCAAGAAGTTTTAATGGCTTTTTTTATTATTGCAAGAATTTCCACTAATATTTTTACCCAGATTTTCTGGACATATTGTCTTGGCTTTCCTCTTCATCTGTCAGATTTTTTCTTCATCTATGAAAAGTAATCAAATAAAACAGTACAGTGGAAGATATCAGTATGTAGAAAACTTGATTCCCTTTGATTTTTTCTTAGAATGTTGCTTTTACTTTTTGACAGCAGCTAACATGTTTATATTGATTGAAAAATAATTTTACTTTATTTCAGAAGTTTTTCTAAAAAAGTACATGTTTTATCACTACAATACTTTTCAACAATATTCTTACCCAGATATTCTGGACATATTTTCTTGGGGTTCCTCTCTTCATCTGTAATCTTCATTCTTCATCTATAAAAATAACAAAATGTATAAATGGATTCAAAAATTAAGCAGTTTTCATGTCCTTTCATTTATGCTTAGAATGTTGCTTTTTCAATTTTTGACACTAGCTAACATGTGTATTGATGTTAAAATAACTGTACCTTATATTAGGTGTTAATCCAAAAAGTGCATTTCAAAAATATTTTAAATACATGTATTTTAAATTTTCACAAGTTTTTATGGCTTCTTTAACTCTGTATAAATTCCAATAGTATTCTTATGCAATAATATTCTTACCCAGAATTTTTGGAGATATTAAATATTACTTGGCATTCCTCTTCATCTGTCATCTTTTTTCTTCATCTATGAAAAGTAAGCAAAGAAATAAGTACAGTGGAAAATATCAATAGGTAGAAAACTCATTCTCTTTTTTTTATTCTTACAATGTTGCTTTTACTTTTTGACAGAAGCTAACATGTTTATATTGATGAAAAAATAATTTTGTTATTCTAAAAGAGTACATTTTAACAAATATTTAAATTGTCAAGAAGTTTTAATGGCTTTTTTATTATTGCAAGAATTTCCACTAATATTTTTACCCAGATATTCTGGACATATTGTTTTGGCTTTCCTCTTCATCTGTCATATTTTTTCTTCATCTATGAAAAGTAATCAAATAAAACAGTACAGTGGAAGATATCAGTATGTAGAAAACTCGATTCCCTTTGATTTTTTCTTAGAATGTTGCTTTTACTTTTTGACAGCAGCTAACATGTTTATATTGATGGAAAAATAATTTTACTTTATTTCAGAAGTTTTTCTAAAAAAGTGCATTTAAAAAAATTCAAATTGTCAAAAAGTTTTAATGGCTGTTTTATCACCGCAATACTTTTCAACAATATTCTTACCCAGATATTCTGGACATATTTTCTTGGGGTTCCTCTCTTCATCTGTAATCATCATTCTTCATCTATAAAAATAACAAAATGTATAAATGGATTCAAAATTAAAGCAGATTTCATGTCCTTTCATTTATGCTTAGAATGTTGCTTTTTCAATTTTTGACACTAGCTAACATGTGTATTGATGGTAAAATAACTGTACCTTATATTAGGTGTTAATCCAAAAAGTGCATTTCAAAAATATTTTAAATACATGTATTTTAAATTTTCACAAGTTTTTATGGCTTCTTTAACTCTGTATTAATTCCAATAGTATTCTTATGCAATAATATTCTTACCCAGAATTTTTGGAGATATTAAATATTTCTTGGCATTCCTCTTCATCTGTCATCTTTTTTCTTCATCTATGAAAAGTAAGCAAAGAAATAAGTACAGTGGAAAATATCAATATGTAGAAAACTCATTCTCTTTTTTTTATTCTTACAATGTTGCTTTTACTTTTTGACAGAAGCTAACATGTTTATATTGATGAAAAAATAATTTTGTTATTCTAAAAGAGTACATTTTAACAAATATTTAAATTGTCAAGAAGTTTTAATGGCTTTTTTTATTATTGCAAGAACTTCCACTAATATTTTTACCCAGATATTCTGGACATATTGTCTTGGCTTTCCTCTTCATCTGTCATATTTTTTCTTCATCTATGAAAAGTAATCAAATAAAACAGTACAGTGGAAGATATCAGTATGTAGAAAACTCGATTCC
This sequence comes from Limnoperna fortunei, assembly GCA_944474755.1. Classification (NCBI taxonomy): domain Eukaryota; kingdom Metazoa; phylum Mollusca; class Bivalvia; order Mytilida; family Modiolidae; genus Limnoperna; species Limnoperna fortunei. Next base: position 46,462,772 of record OX104114.1, on the reverse strand, counting down.
CTTTGATTTTTTCTTAGAATGTTGCTTTTACTTTTTGACAGCAGCTAACATGTTTATATTGACGGAAAAATAATTTTACTTTCTTTCAGAAGTTTTTCTGAAAAAGTACATTTAAAAAAAATTAAAATTGTCAAAAAGTTTTAATGGCTGTTTTATCACTGCAATACTTTTCAACAATATTCTTACCCAGATATTCTGGACATATTTTCTTGGGGTTCCTCTCTTCATCTGTAATCTTCATTCTTCATCTATAAAAATAACAAAATGTATAAATGGATTAAAATTTAAGCAGATTTCATGTCCTTTCATTTATGCTTAGAATGTTGCTTTTTCAATTTTTGACACTAGCTAACATGTGTATTGAAGGTAAAATAACTGTACCTTATATTAGGTGTTAATCCAAAAAGTGCATTTCAAAAATATTTTAAATACATGCATTTTAAATTTTCACCAGTTTTTATTGCTTCTTTAACTCTGTATTAATTCCAATAGTATTCTTATGCAATAATATTCTTACCCAGATATTTTGGAGATATTAAATATTTCTTGGCATTCCTCTTCATCTGTCATCTTTTTTCTTCATCTATGAAAAGTAAGCAAAGAAATAAGTACAGTGGAAAATATCAATATGTAGAAAACTCATTCTCTTTTTTTTATTCTTAGAATGTTGATTTTACTTTTTGACAGAAGCTAACATGTTTATATTGATGAAAAAATAATTTTGTTATTCTAAAAGAGTACATTTTAACAAATATTTAAATTGTCAAGAAGTTTTAATGGCTTTTTTTATTATTGCAAGAACTTCCACTAATATTTTTACCCAGATATTCTGGACATATTGTCTTGGCTTTCCTCTTCATCTGTCATATTTTTTCTTCATCTATGAAAAGTAATCAAATAAAACAGTACAGTGGAAGATATCAGTATGTAGAAAACTCGATTCCCTTTGATTTTTTCTTAGAATGTTGCTTTTACTTTTTGACAGCAGCTAACATGTTTATATTGACGGAAAAATAATTTTACTTTATTTCAGAAGTTTTTCTAAAAAAGTACATTTAAAAAAAATTAAAATTGTCAAAAAGTTTTAATGGCTGTTTTATCACTGCAATACTTTTCAACAATATTCTTACCCAGATATTCTGGACATATTTTCTTGGGGTTCCTCTCTTCATCTGTAATCTTCATTCTTCATCTATAAAAATAACAAAATGTATAAATGGATTAAAATTTAAGCAGATTTCATGTCCTTTCATTTATGCTTAGAATGTTGCTTTTTCAATTTTTGACACTATCTAACATGTGTATTGAAGGTAAAATAACTGTACCTTATATTAGGTGTTAATCCAAAAAGTGCATTTCAAAAATATTTTAAATACATGCATTTTAAATTTTCACAAGTTTTTATGGCTTCTTTAACTCTGTATTAATTCCAATGGTATTCTTATGCAATAATATTCTTACCCAGATATTTTGGAGATATTAAATATTTCTTGGCATTCCTCTTCATCTGTCATCTTTTTTCTTCATCTATGAAAAGTAAGCAAAGAAATAAGTACAGTGGAAAATATCAATATGTAGAAAACTCATTCTCTTTTTTTTATTCTTAGAATGTTGCTTTTACTTTTTGACAGAAGCTAACATGTTTATATTGATGAAAAAATAATTTTGTTATTCTAAAAGAGTACATTTTAACAAATATTTAAATTGTCAAGAAGTTTTAATGGCTTTTTTTATTATTGCAAGAACTTCCACTAATATTTTTACCCAGATATTCTGGACATATTGTCTTGGCTTTCCTCTTCATCTGTCATATTTTTTCTTCATCTATGAAAAGTAATCAAATAAAACAGTACAGTGGAAGATATCAGTATGTAGAAAACTCGATTCCCTTTGATTTTTTCTTAGAATGTTGCTTTTACTTTTTGACAGCAGCTAACATGTTTATATTGATGGAAAAATAATTTTATTTTATTTCAGAAGTTTTTCTAAAAAAGTACATTTAAAAAAAATAAAAATTGTCAAAAAGTTTTAATGGCTGTTTTATCACTACAATACTTTTCAACAATATTCTTACCCAGATATTCTGGACATATTTTCTTGGGGTTCCTCTCTTCATCTGTAATCTTCTTTCTTCATCTATAAAAATAACAAAATGTATAAATGGATTCAAAGTTTAAGCAGATTTCATGTCCTTTCATTTATGCTTAGAATGTTGCTTTTTCAATTTTTGACACTAGCTAACATGTGTATTGATGGTAAAATAACTGTACCTTATATTAGGTGTTAATCCAAAAAGTGCATTTCAAAAATATTTTAAATACATGTATTTTAAATTTTCACAAGTTTTTATGGCTTCTTTAACTCTGTATTAATTCCAATAGTATTCTTATGCAATCATATTCTTACCCAGATATTTTGGAGATATTAAATATTTCTTGGCATTCCTCTTCATCTGTCATCTTTTTTCTTCATCTATGAAAAGTAAGCAAAGAAATAAGTACAGTGGAAAATATCAATATGTAGAAAACTCATTCTCTTTTTTTTATTCTTAGAATGTTGCGTTTACTTTTTGACAGAAGCTAACATGTTTATATTGATGAAAAAATAATTTTGTTATTCTAAAAGAGTACATTTTAACAAATATTTAAATTGTCAAGAAGTTTTAATGGCTTTTTTTATTATTGCAAGAACTTCCACTAATATTTTTACCCAGATATTCTGGACATATTGTCTTGGCTTTCCTCTTCATCTGTCATATTTTTTCTTCATCTGTGAAAAGTAATCAAATAAAACAGTACAGTGGAAGATATCAGTATGTAGAAAACTCGATTCCCTTTGATTTTTTCTTAGAATGTTGCTTTTACTTTTTGACAGCAGCTAACATGTTTATATTGACGGAAAAATAATTTTACTTTATTTCAGAAGTTTTTCTAAAAAAGTACATTTAAAAAAAATTAAAATTGTCAAAAAGTTTAAATGGCTGTTTTATCACTGCAATACTTTTCAACAATATTCTTACCCAGATATTCTGGACATATTTTCTTGGGGTTCCTCTCTTCATCTGTAATCTTCATTCTTCATCTATAAAAATAACAAAATGTATAAATGGATTAAAATTTAAGCAGATTTCATGTCCTTTCATTTATGCTTAGAATGTTGCTTTTTCAATTTTTGACACTAGCTAACATGTGTATTGAAGGTAAAATAACTGTACCTTATATTAGGTGTTAATCCAAAAAGTGCATTTCAAAAATATTTTAAATACATGCATTTTAAATTTTCACCAGTTTTTATTGCTTCTTTAACTCTGTATTAATTCCAATAGTATTCTTATGCAATAATATTCTTACCCAGATATTTTGGAGATATTAAATATTTCTTGGCATTCCTCTTCATCCGTCATCTTTTTTCTTCATCTATGAAAAGTAAGCAAAGAAATAAGTACAGTGGAAAATATCAATATGTAGAAAACTCATTCTCTTTTTTTTATTCTTAGAATGTTGCTTTTACTTTTTGACAGAAGCTAACATGTTTATATTGATGAAAAAATAATTTTGTTATTCTAAAAGAGTACATTTTAACAAATATTTAAATTGTCAAGAAGTTTTAATGGCTTTTTTATTATTGCAAGAATTTCCACTAATATTTTTACCCAGATATTCTGGACATATTGTCTTGGCTTTCCTCTTCATCTGTCATATTTTTTCTTCATCTATGAAAAGTAATCAAATAAAACAGTACAGTGGAAGATATCAGTATGTAGAAAACTCGATTCCCTTTGATTTTTTCTTAGAATGTTGCTTTTACTTTTTGACAGCAGCTAACATGTTTATATTGACGGAAAAATAATTTTACTTTATTTCAGAAGTTTTTCTAAAAAAGTACATTTAAAAAAAATTAAAATTGTCAAAAAGTTTTAATGGCTGTTTTATCACTGCAATACTTTTCAACAATATTCTTACCCAGATATTCTGGACATATTTTCTTGGAGTTCCTCTCTTCATCTGTAATCTTCATTCTTCATCTATAAAAATAACAAAATGTATAAATGGATTAAAATTTAAGCAGATTTCATGTCCTTTCATTTATGCTTAGAATGTTGCTTTTTCAATTTTTGACACTAGCTAACATGTGTATTGAAGGTAAAATAACTGTACCTTATATTAGGTGTTAATCCAAAAAGTGCATTTCAAAAATATTTTAAATACATGCATTTTAAATTTTCACAAGTTTTTATGGCTTCTTTAACTCTGTATTAATTCCAATGGTATTCTTATGCAATTATATTCTTACCCAGATATTTTGGAGATATTAAATATTTCTTGGCATTCCTCTTCATCTGTCATCTTTTTTCTTCATCTATGAAAAGTAAGCAAAGAAATAAGTACAGTGGAAAATATCAATATGTAGAAAACTCATTCTCTTTTTTTTATTCTTAGAATGTTGCTTTTACTTTTTGACAGAAGCTAACATGTTTATATTGATGAAAAAATAATTTTGTTATTCTAAAAGAGTACATTTTAACAAATATTTAAATTGTCAAGAAGTTTTAATGGCTTTTTTTATTATTGCAAGAACTTCCACTAATATTTTTACCCAGATATTCTGGACATATTGTCTTGGCTTTCCTCTTCATCTGTCATATTTTTTCTTCATCTATGAAAAGTAATCAAATAAAACAGTACAGTGGAAGATATCAGTATGTAGAAATCTCGATTCCCTTTGATTTTTTCTTAGAATGTTGCTTTTACTTTTTGACAGCAGCTAACATGTTTATATTGATGGAAAAATAATTTTACTTTATTTCAAAAGTTTTTCTAAAAAAGTACATTTAAAAAAAATTAAAATTGTCAAAAAGTTTTAATGGCTGTTTTATCACTGCAATACTTTTCAACAATATTCTTACCCAGATATTCTGGACATATTTTCTTGGGGTTCCTCTCTTCATCTGTAATCTTCATTCTTCATCTATAAAAATAACAAAATGTATAAATGGATTCAAAATTTAAGCAGATTTCATGTCCTTTCATTTATGCTTAGAATGTTGCTTTTTCAATTTTTGACACTAGCTAACATGTGTATTGAAGGTAAAATAACTGTACCTTATATTAGGTGTTAATCCAAAAAGTGCATTTCAAAAATATTTTAAATACATGTATTTTAAATTTTCACAAGTTTTTATGGCTTCTTTAACTCTGTATTAATTCCAATAGTATTCTTATGCAATAATATTCTTACCCAGATATTTTGGAGATATTAAATATTTCTTGGCATTCCTCTTCATCTGTCATCTTTTTTCTTCATCTATGAAAAGTAAGCAAAGAAATAAGTACAGTGGAAAATATCAATATGTAGAAAACTCATTCTCTTTTTTTTATTCTTAGAATGTTGCTTTTACTTCTTGACAGAAGCTAACATGTTTATATTGATGAAAAAATAATTTTGTTATTCTAAAAGAGTACATTTTAACAAATATTTAAATTGTCAAGAAGTTTTAATGGCTTTTTTATTATTGCAAGAATTTCCACTAATATTTTTACCCAGATATTCTGGACATATTGTCTTGGCTTTCCTCTTCATCTGTCATATTTTTTCTTCATCTGTGAAAAGTAATCAAATAAAACAGTACAGTGGAAGATATCAGTATGTAGAAAACTCGATTCCCTTTGATTTTTTCTTAGAATGTTGCTTTTACTTTTTGACAGCAGCTAACATGTTTATATTGACGGAAAAATAATTTTACTTTATTTCAGAAGTTTTTCTAAAAAAGTACATTTAAAAAAAATTAAAATTGTCAAAAAATTTTAATGGCTGTTTTATCACTGCAATACTTTTCAACAATATTCTTACCCAGATATTCTGGACATATTTTCTTGGGGTTCCTCTCTTCATCTGTAATCTTCATTCTTCATCTATAAAAATAACAAAATGTATAAATGGATTAAAATTTAAGCAGATTTCATGTCCTTTCATTTATGCTTAGAATGTTGCTTTTTTCAATTTTTGACACTAGCTAACATGTGTATTGAAGGTAAAATAACTGTACCTTATATTAGGTGTTAATCCAAAAAGTGCATTTCAAAAATATTTTAAATACATGCATTTTAAATTTTCACAAGTTTTTATGGCTTCTTTAACTCTGTATTAATTCCAATGGTATTCTTATGCAATAATATTCTTACCCAGATATTTTGGAGATATTAAATATTTCTTGGCATTCCTCTTCATTTGTCATCTTTTTTCTTCATCTATGAAAAGTAAGCAAAGAAATAAGTACAGTGGAAAATATCAATATGTAGAAAACTCATTCTCTTTTTTTTATTCTTAGAATGTTGCTTTTACTTTTTGACAGAAGCTAACATGTTTATATTGATGAAAAAATAATTTTGTTATTCTAAAAGAGTACATTTTAACAAATATTTAAATTGTCAAGAAGTTTTAATGGCTTTTTTATTATTGCAAGAATTTCCACTAATATTTTTACCCAGATATTCTGGACATATTGTCTTGGCTTTCCTCTTCATCTGTCATATTTTTTCTTCATCTATGAAAAGTAATCAAATAAAACAGTACAGTGGAAGATATCAGTATGTAGAAAGCTCGATTCCCTTTGATTTTTTCTTAGAATGTTGCTTTTACTTTTTGACAGCAGCTAACATGTTTATATTGACGGAAAAATAATTTTACTTTATTTCAGAAGTTTTTCTAAAAAAGTACATTTAAAAAAAATTAAAATTGTCAAAAAGTTTTAATGGCTGTTTTATCACTGCAATACTTTTCAACAATATTCTTACCCAGATATTCTGGACATATTTTCTTGGGGTTCCTCTCTTCATCTGTAATCTTCATTCTTCATCTATAAAAATAACAAAATGTATAAATGGATTAAAATTTAAGCAGATTTCATGTCCTTTCATTTATGCTTAGAATGTTGCTTTTTTCAATTTTTGACACTAGCTAACATGTGTATTGAAGGTAAAATAACTGTACCTTATATTAGGTGTTAATCCAAAAAGTGCATTTCAAAAATATTTTAAATACATGCATTTTAAATTTTCACAAGTTTTTATGGCTTCTTTAACTCTGTATTAATTCCAATGGTATTCTTATGCAATAATATTCTTACCCAGATATTTTGGAGATATTAAATATTTCTTGGCATTCCTCTTCATTTGTCATCTTTTTTCTTCATCTATGAAAAGTAAGCAAAGAAATAAGTACAGTGGAAAATATCAATATGTAGAAAACTCATTCTCTTTTTTTTATTCTTAGAATGTTGCTTTTACTTTTTGACAGAAGCTAACATGTTTATATTGATGAAAAAATAATTTTGTTATTCTAAAAGAGTACATTTTAACAAATATTTAAATTGTCAAGAAGTTTTAATGGCTTTTTTTATTATTGCAAGAACTTCCACTAATATTTTTACCCAGATATTCTGGACATATTGTCTTGGCTTTCCTCTTCATCTGTCATATTTTTTCTTCATCTATGAAAAGTAATCAAATAAAACAGTACAGTGGAAGATATCAGTATGTAGAAATCTCGATTCCCCTTGATTTTTTCTTAGAATGTTGCTTTTACTTTTTGACAGCAGCTAACATGTTTATATTGATGGAAAAATAATTTTACTTTATTTCAAAAGTTTTTCTAAAAAAGTACATTTAAAAAAAATTAAAATTGTCAAAAAGTTTTAATGGTTGTTTTATCACTGCAATACTTTTCAACAATATTCTTACCCAGATATTCTGGACATATTTTCTTGGGGTTCCTCTCTTCATCTGTAATCTTCATTCTTCATCTATAAAAATAACAAAATGTATAAATGGATTCAAAATTTAAGCAGATTTCATGTCCTTTCATTTATGCTTAGAATGTTGCTTTTTCAATTTTTGACACTAGCTAACATGTGTATTGAAGGTAAAATAACTGTACCTTATATTAGGTGTTAATCCAAAAAGTGCATTTCAAAAATATTTTAAATACATGTATTTTAAATTTTCACAAGTTTTTATGGCTTCTTTAACTCTGTATTAATTCCAATAGTATTCTTATGCAATAATATTCTTACCCAGATATTTTGGAGATATTAAATATTTCTTGGCATTCCTCTTCATCTGTCATCTTTTTTCTTCATCTATGAAAAGTAAGCAAAGAAATAAGTACAGTGGAAAATATCAATATGTAGAAAACTCATTATCTTTTTTTTTATTCTTAGAATGTTGCATTTACTTCTTGACAGAAGCTAACATGTTTATATTTATGAAAAAATAATTTTGTTATTCTAAAAGAGTACATTTTAACAAATATTTAAATTGTCAAGAAGTTTTAATGGCTTTTTTATTATTGCAAGAATTTCCACTAATATTTTTACCCAGATATTCTGGACATATTGTCTTGGCTTTCCTCTTCATCTGTCATATTTTTTCTTCATCTATGAAAAGTAATCAAATAAAACAGTACAGTGGAAGATATCAGTATGTAGAAAACTCGATTCCCTTTGATTTTTTCTTAGAATGTTGCTTTTACTTTTTGACAGCAGCTAACATGTTTATATTGACGGAAAAATAATTTTACTTTATTTCAGAAGTTTTTCTAAAAAAGTACATTTAAAAAAAATTAAAATTGTCAAAAAGTTTTAATGGCTGTTTTATCACTGCAATACTTTTCAACAATATTCTTACCCAGATATTCTGGACATATTTTCTTGGGGTTCCTCTCTTCATCTGTAATCTTCATTCTTCATCTATAAAAATAACAAAATGTATAAATGGATTCAAAATTTAAGCAGATTTCATGTCCTTTCATTTATGCTTAGAATGTTGCTTTTTCAATTTTTGACACTAGCTAACATGTGTATTGAAGGTAAAATAACTGTACCTTATATTAGGTGTTAATCCAAAAAGTGCATTTCAAAAATATTTTAAATAGATGCATTTTAAATTTTCACAAGTTTTTATGGCTTCTTTAACTCTGTATTAATTCCAATGGTATTCTTATGCAATAATATTCTTACCCAGATATTTTGGAGATATTAAATATTTCTTGGCATTCCTCTTCATTTGTCATCTTTTTTCTTCATCTATGAAAAGTAAGCAAAGAAATAAGTACAGTGGAAAATATCAATATGTAGAAAACTCATTCTCTTTTTTTTATTCTTAGAATGTTGCTTTTACTTTTTGACAGAAGCTAACATGTTTATATTGATGAAAAAATAATTTTGTTATTCTAAAAGAGTACATTTTAACAAATATTTAAATTGTCAAGAAGTTTTAATGGCTTTTTTTATTATTGCAAGAACTTCCACTAATATTTTTACCCAGATATTCTGGACATATTGTCTTGGCTTTCCTCTTCATCTGTCATATTTTTTCTTCATCTATGAAAAGTAATCAAATAAAACAGTACAGTGGAAGATATCAGTATGTAGAAAACTCGATTCCCTTTGATTTTTTCTTAGAATGTTGCTTTTAGTTTTTGACAGCAGCTAACATGTTTATATTGATGGAAAAATAATTTTACTTTATTTCAAAAGTTTTTCTAAAAAAGTACATTTAAAAAAAAATTAAAATTGTCAAAAAGTTTTAATGGCTGTTTTATCACTGCAATACTTTTCAACAATATTCTTACCCAGATATTCTGGACATATTTTCTTGGGGTTCCTCTCTTCATCTGTAATCTTCATTCTTCATCTATAAAAATAACAAAATGTATAAATGGATTAAAATTTAAGCAGATTTCATGTCCTTTCATTTATGCTTAGAATGTTGCTTTTTTCAATTTTTGACACTAGCTAACATGTGTATTGAAGGTAAAATAACTGTACCTTATATTAGGTGTTAATCCAAAAAGTGCATTTCAAAAATATTTTAAATACATGCATTTTAAATTTTCACAAGTTTTTATGGCTTCTTTAACTCTGTATTAATTCCAATGGTATTCTTATGCAATAATATTCTTACCCAGATATTTTGGAGATATTAAATATTTCTTGGCATTCCTCTTCATCTGTCATCTTTTTTCTTCATCTATGAAAAGTAAGCAACGAAATAAGTACAGTGGAAAATATCAATATGTAGAAAACTCATTCTCTTTTTTTTATTCTTAGAATGTTGCTTTTACTTTTTGACAGAAGCTAACATGTTTATATTGATGAAAAAATAATTTTGTTATTCTAAAAGAGTACATTTTAACAAATATTTAAATTGTCAAGAAGTTTTAATGGCTTTTTTTATTATTGCAAGAACTTCCACTAATATTTTTACCCAGATATTCTGGGACATATTGTCTTGGCTTTCCTCTTCATCTGTCATATTTTTTCTTCATCTATGAAAAGTAATCAAATAAAACAGTACAGTGGAAGATATCAGTATGTAGAAATCTCGATTCCCCTTGATTTTTTCTTAGAATGTTGCTTTTACTTTTTGACAGCAGCCTCACATGTTTATATTGATGGAAAAATAATTTTACTTTATTTCAAAAGTTTTTCTAAAAAAGTACATTTAAAAAAAATTAAAATTGTCAAAAAGTTTTAATGGTTGTTTTATCACTGCAATACTTTTCAACAATATTCTTACCCAGATATTCTGGACATATTTTCTTGGGGTTCCTCTCTTCATCTGTAATCTTCATTCTTCATCTATAAAAATAACAAAATGTATAAATGGATTCAAAATTTAAGCAGATTTCATGTCCTTTCATTTATGCTTAGAATGTTGCTTTTTCAATTTTTGACACTAGCTAACATGTGTATTGAAGGTAAAATAACTGTACCTTATATTATGTGTTAATCCAAAAAGTGCATTTCAAAAATATTTTAAATACATGTATTTTAAATTTTCACAAGTTTTTATGGCTTCTTTAACTCTGTATTAATTCCAATAGTATTCTTATGCAATAATATTCTTACCCAGATATTTTGGAGATATTAAATATTTCTTGGCATTCCTCTTCATCTGTCATCTTTTTTCTTCATCTATGAAAAGTAAGCAAAGAAATAAGTACAGTGGAAAATATCAATATGTAGAAAACTCATTATCTTTTTTTTATTCTTAGAATGTTGCATTTACTTCTTGACAGAAGCTAACATGTTTATATTTATGAAAAAATAATTTTGTTATTCTAAAAGAGTACATTTTAACAAATATTTAAATTGTCAAGAAGTTTTAATGGCTTTTTTATTATTGCAAGAATTTCCACTAATATTTTTACCCAGATATTCTGGACATATTGTCTTGGCTTTCCTCTTCATCTGTCATATTTTTTCTTCATCTATGAAAAGTAATCAAATAAAACAGTACAGTGGAAGATATCAGTATGTAGAAAACTCGATTCCCTTTGATTTTTTCTTAGAATGTTGCTTTTACTTTTTGACAGCAGCTAACATGTTTATATTGACGGAAAAATAATTTTACTTTATTTCAGAAGTTTTTCTAAAAAAGTACATTTAAAAAAAATTAAAATTGTCAAAAAGTTTTAATGGCTGTTTTATCACTGCAATACTTTTCAACAATATTCTTACCCAGATATTCTGGACATATTTTCTTGGGGTTCCTCTCTTCATCTGTAATCTTCATTCTTCATCTATAAAAATAACAAAATGTATAAATGGATTAAAATTTAAGCAGATTTCATGTCCTTTCATTTATGCTTAGAATGTTGCTTTTTCAATTTTTGACACTAGCTAACATGTGTATTGAAGGTAAAATAACTGTACCTTATATTAGGTGTTAATCCAAAAAGTGCATTTCAAAAATATTTTAAATACATGCATTTTAAATTTTCACAAGTTTTTATGGCTTCTTTAACTCTGTATTAATTCCAATGGTATTCTTATGCAATAATATTCTTACCCAGATATTTTGGAGATATTAAATATTTCTTGGCATTCCTCTTCATCTGTCATCTTTTTTCTTCATCTATGAAAAGTAAGCAAAGAAATAAGTACAGTGGAAAATATCAATATGTAGAAAACTCATTCTCTTTTTTTTATTCTTAGAATGTTGCTTTTACTTTTTGACAGAAGCTAACATGTTTATATTGATGAAAAAATAATTTTGTTATTCTAAAAGAGTACATTTTAACAAATATTTAAATTGTCAAGAAGTTTTAATGGCTTTTTTTATTATTGCAAGAACTTCCACTAATATTTTTACCCAGATATTCTGGACATATTGTCTTGGCTTTCCTCTTCATCTGTCATATTTTTTCTTCATCTATGAAAAGTAATCAAATAAAACAGTACAGTGGAAGATATCAGTATGTAGAAATCTCGATTCCCTTTGATTTTTTCTTAGAATGTTGCTTTTACTTTTTGACAGCAGCTAACATGTTTATATTGATGGAAAAATAATTTTACTTTATTTCAAAAGTTTTTCTAAAAAAGTACATTTAAAAAAAAATTAAAATTGTCAAAAAGTTTTAATGGCTGTTTTATCACTGCAATACTTTTCAACAATATTCTTACCCAGATATTCTGGACATATTTTCTTGGGATTCCTCTCTTCATCTGTAATCTTCATTCTTCATCTATAAAAATAACAAAATGTATAAATGGATTCAAAATTTAAGCAGATTTCATGTCCTTTCATTTATGCTTAGAATGTTGCTTTTTCAATTTTTGACACTAGCTAACATGTGTATTGAAGGTAAAATAACTGTACCTTATATTAGGTGTTAATCCAAAAAGTGCATTTCAAAAATATTTTAAATACATGTATTTTAAATTTTCACAAGTTTTTATGGCTTCTTTAACTCTGTATTAATTCCAATAGTATTCTTATGCAATAATATTCTTACCCAGATATTTTGGAGATATTAAATATTTCTTGGCATTCCTCTTCATCTGTCATCTTTTTTCTTCATCTATGAAAAGTAAGCAAAGAAATAAGTACAGTGGAAAATATCAATATGTAGAAAACTCATTCTCTTTTTTTTAATTCTTAGAATGTTGCTTTTACTTCTTGACAGAAGCTAACATGTTTATATTGATGAAAAAATAATTTTGTTATTCTAAAAGAGTACATTTTAACAAATATTTAAATTGTCAAGAAGTTTTAATGGCTTTTTTATTATTGCAAGAATTTCCACTAATATTTTTACCCAGATATTCTGGACATATTGTCTTGGCTTTCCTCTTCATCTGTCATATTGTTTCTTCATCTATGAAAAGTAATCAAATAAAACAGTACAGTGGAAGATATCAGTATGTAGAAAACTCGATTCCCTTTGATTTTTTTCTTAGAATGTTGCTTTTACTTTTTGACAGCAGCTAACATGTTTATATTGATGGAAAAATAATTTTACTTTATTTCAGAAGTTTTTCTAAAAAAGTACACACAAAAAAAATTAAAATTGTCAAAAAGTTTTAATGGCTGTTATATCACTGCAATACTTTTCAACAATATTCTTACCCAGATATTCTTGTCATATTTTCTTGGGGTTCCTCTCTTCATCTGTAATCTTCATTCTTCATCTATAAAAATAACAAAATGTATAAATGGATTAAAATTTAAGCAGATTTCATGTCCTTTCATTTATGCTTAGAATGTTGCTTTTTCAATTTTTGACACTAGCTAACATGTGTATTGAAGGTAAAATAACTGTACCTTATATTAGGTGTTAATCCAAAAAGTGCATTTCAAAAATATTTTAAATATATGCATTTTAAATTTTCACAAGTTTTTATGGCTTCTTTAACTCTGTATTAATTCCAATGGTATTCTTATGCAATAATATTCTTACCCAGATATTTTGGAGATATTAAATATTTCTTGGCATTCCTCTTCATCTGTCATCTTTTTTCTTCATCTATGAAAAGTAAGCAAAGAAATAAGTACAGTGGAAAATATCAATATGTAGAAAACTCATTCTCTTTTTTTTATTCTTAGAATGTTGCTTTTACTTTTTGACAGAAGCTAACATGTTTATATTGATGAAAAAATAATTTTGTTATTCTAAAAGAGTACATTTTAACAAATATTTAAATTGTCAAGAAGTTTTAATGGCTTTTTTTATTATTGCAAGAACTTCCACTAATATTTTTACCCAGATATTCTGGACATATTGTCTTGGCTTTCCTCTTCATCTGTCATATTTTTTCTTCATCTATGAAAAGTAATCAAATAAAACAGTACAGTGGAAGATATCAGTATGTAGAAATCTCGATTCCCTTTGATTTTTTCTTAGAATGTTGCTTTTACTTTTTGACAGCAGCTAACATGTTTATATTGATGGAAAAATAATTTTACTTTATTTCAAAAGTTTTTCTAAAAAAGTACATTTAAAAAAAATTAAAATTGTCAAAAAGTTTTAATGGCTGTTTTATCACTGCAATACTTTTCAACAATATTCTTACCCAGATATTCTGGACATATTTTCTTGGGATTCCTCTCTTCATCTGTAATCTTCATTCTTCATCTATAAAAATAACAAAATGTATAAATGGATTCAAAATTTAAGCAGATTTCATGTCCTTTCATTTATGCTTAGAATGTTGCTTTTTCAATTTTTGACACTAGCTAACATGTGTATTGAAGGTAAAATAACTGTACCTTATATTAGGTGTTAATCCAAAAAGTGCATTTCAAAAATATTTTAAATACATGTTTTTTAAATTTTCACAAGTTTTTATGGCTTCTTTAACTCTGTATTAATTCCAATAGTATTCTTATGCAATAATATTCTTACCCAGATATTTTGGAGATATTAAATATTTCTTGGCATTCCTCTTCATCTGTCATCTTTTTTCTTCATCTATGAAAAGTAAGCAAAGAAATAAGTACAGTGGAAAATATCAATATGTAGAAAACTCATTCTCTTTTTTTTATTCTTAGAATGTTGCTTTTACTTTTTGACAGAAGCTAACATGTTTATATTGATGAAAAAATAATTTTGTTATTCTAAAAGAGTACATTTTAACAGATATTTAAATTGTCAAGAAGTTTTAATGGCTTTTTTTATTATTGCAAGAATTTCCACTAATATTTTTACCCAGATATTCTGGACATATTGTCTTGGCTTTCCTCTTCATCTGTCATATTTTTTCTTCATCTATGAAAAGTAATCAAATAAAACAGTACAGTGGAAGATATCAGTATGTAGAAAACTTGATTCCCTTTGATTTTTTCTTAGAATGTTGCTTTTACTTTTTGACAGCAGCTAACATGTTTATATTGACAGAAAAATAATTTTACTTTATTTCAGAAGTTTTTGTAAAAAAGTACATTTAAAAAAAATTAAAATTGTCAAAAAGTTTTAATGGCTGTTTTATCACCGCAATACTTTTCAACAATATTCTTACCCAGATATTCTGGACATATTTTCTTGGGGTTCCTCTCTTCATCTGTAATCTTCATTCTTCATCTATAAAAATAACAAAATGTATAAATGGATTCAAAATTTAAGCAGATTTCATGTCCTTTCATTTATGCTTAGAATGTTGCTTTTTCAATTTTTGACACTAGCTAACATGTGTATTGAAGGTAAAATAACTGTACCTTATATTAGGTGTTAATCCAAAAAGTGCATTTCAAAAATATTTTAAATACATGTATTTTAAATTTTCACAAGTTTTTATGGCTTCTTTAACTCTGTATTAATTCCAATAGTATTCTTATGCAATAATATTCTTACCCAGATATTTTGGAGATATTAAATATTTCTTGGCATTCCTCTTCATCTGTCATCTTTTTTCTTCATCTATGAAAAGTAAGCAAAGAAATAAGTACAGTGGAAAATATCAATATGTAGAAAACTCATTCTCTTTTTTTTATTCTTAGAATGTTGCTTTTACTTTTTGACAGAAGCTAACATGTTTATATTGATGAAAAAATAATTTTGTTATTCTAAAAGAGTACATTTTAACAGATATTTAAATTGTCAAGAAGTTTTAATGGCTTTTTTTATTATTGCAAGAATTTCCACAAATATTTTTACCCAGATATTCTGGACATATTGTCTTGGCTTTCCTCTTCATCTGTCATATTTTTTCTTCATCTATGAAAAGTAATCAAATAAAACAGTACAGTGGAAGATATCAGTATGTAGAAAACTTGATTCCCTTTGATTTTTTCTTAGAATGTTGCTTTTACTTTTTGACAGCAGCTAACATGTTTATATTGACGGAAAAATAATTTTACTTTATTTCAGAAGTTTTTGTAAAAAAGTACATTTAAAAAAAATTAAAATTGTCAAAAAGTTTTAATGGCTGTTTTATCACCGCAATACTTTTCAACAATATTCTTACCCAGATATTCTGGACATATTTTCTTGGGGTTCCTCTCTTCATCTGTAATCTTCATTTTTCATCTATAAAAATAACAAAATGTATAAATGGATTCAAAATTTAAGCAGATTTCGTGTCCTTTCATTTATGCTTAGAATGTTGCTTTTTCAATTTTTGACACTAGCTAACATGTGTATTGAAGGTAAAATAACTGTACCTTATATTAGGTGTTAATCCAAAAAGTGCATTTCAAAAATATTTTAAATACATGTATTTTAAATTTTCACAAGTTTTTATGGCTTCTTTAACTCTGTATTAATTCCAATAGTATTCTTATGCAATAATATTCTTACCCAGATATTTTGGAGATATTAAATATTTCTTGGCATTCCTCTTCATCTGTCATCTTTTTTCTTCATCTATGAAAAGTAAGCAAAGAAATAAGTACAGTGGAAAATATCAATATGTAGAAAACTCATTCTCTTTTTTTTATTCTTAGAATGTTGCTTTTACTTTTTGACAGAAGCTAACATGTTTATATTGATGAAAAAATAATTTTGTTATTCTAAAAGAGTACATTTTAACAAATATTTAAATTGTCAAGAAGTTTTAATGGCTTTTTTTTATTATTGCAAGAACTTCCACTAATATTTTTACCCAGATATTCTGGACATATTGTCTTGGCTTTCCTCTTCATCTGTCATATTTGTTCTTCATCTATGAAAAGTAATCAAATAAAACAGTACAGTGGAAGATATCAGTATGTAGAAAACTCGATTCCCTTTGATTTTTTCTTAGAATGTTGCTTTTACTTTTTGACAGCAGCTAA
This sequence comes from Limnoperna fortunei, assembly GCA_944474755.1. Classification (NCBI taxonomy): domain Eukaryota; kingdom Metazoa; phylum Mollusca; class Bivalvia; order Mytilida; family Modiolidae; genus Limnoperna; species Limnoperna fortunei. Next base: position 46,445,718 of record OX104114.1, on the reverse strand, counting down.
CATGTTTATATTGATGGAAAAATAATTTTACTTTATTTCAAAAGTTTTTCTAAAAAAGTACATTTAAAAAAAATTAAAATTGTCAAAAAGTTTTAATGGCTGTTTTATCACTGCAATACTTTTCAACAATATTCTTACCCAGATATTCTGGACATATTTTCTTGGGGTTCCTCTCTTCATCTGTAATCTTCATTCTTCATCTATAAAAATAACAAAATGTATAAATGGATTCAAAATTTAAGCAGATTTCATGTCCTTTCATTTATGCTTAGAATGTTGCTTTTTCAATTTTTGACACTAGCTAACATGTGTATTGAAGGTAAAATAACTGTACCTTATATTAGGTGTTAATCCAAAAAGTGCATTTCAAAAATATTTTAAATACATGCATTTGAAATTTTCACAAGTTTTTATGGCTTCTTTAACTCTGTATTAATTCCAATAGTATTCTTATGCAATAATATTCTTACCCAGATATTTTGGAGATATTAAATATTTCTTGGCATTCCTCTTCATCTGTCATCTTTTTTCTTCATCTATGAAAAGTAAGCAAAGAAATAAGTACAGTGGAAAATATCAATATGTAGAAAACTCATTCTCTTTTTTTTATTCTTAGAATGTTGCGTTTACTTTTTGACAGAAGCTAACATGTTTATATTGATGAAAAAATAATTTTGTTATTCTAAAAGAGTACATTTTAACAAATATTTAAATTGTCAAGAAGTTTTAATGGCTTTTTTTTATTATTGCAAGAACTTCCACTAATATTTTTACCCAGATATTCTGGACATATTGTCTTGGCTTTCCTCTTCATCTGTCATATTTGTTCTTCATCTATGAAAAGTAATCAAATAAAACAGTACAGTGGAAGATATCAGTATGTAGAAAACGCGATTCCCTTTGATTTTTTCTTAGAATGTTGCTTTTACTTTTTGACAGCAGCTAACATGTTTATATTGATGGAAAAATAATTTTACTTTATTTCAAAAGTTTTTCTAAAAAAGTACATTTAAAAAAAATTAAAATTGTCAAAAAGTTTTAATGGCTGTTTTATCACTGCAATACTTTTCAACAATATTCTTACCCAGATATTCTGGACATATTTTCTTGGGATTCCTCTCTTCATCTGTAATCTTCATTCTTCATCTATAAAAATAACAAAATGTATAAATGGATTCAAAATTTAAGCAGATTTCATGTCCTTTCATTTATGCTTAGAATGTTGCTTTTTCAATTTTTGACACTAGCTAACATGTGTATTGAAGGTAAAATAACTGTACCTTATATTAGGTGTTAATCCAAAAAGTGCATTTCAAAAATATTTTAAATACATGTATTTTAAATTTTCACAAGTTTTTATGGCTTCTTTAACTCTGTATTAATTCCAATAGTATTCTTATGCAATAATATTCTTACCCAGATATTTTGGAGATATTAAATATTTCTTGGCATTCCTCTTCATCTGTCATCTTTTTTCTTCATCTATGAAAAGTAAGCAAAGAAATAAGTACAGTGGAAAATATCAATATGTAGAAAACTCATTCTCTTTTTTTTATTCTTAGAATGTTGCTTTTACTTTTTGACAGAAGCTAACATGTTTATATTGATGAAAAAATAATTTTGTTATTCTAAAAGAGTACATTTTAACAAATATTTAAATTGTCAAGAAGTTTTAATGGCTTTTTTTATTATTGCAAGAACTTCCACTAATATTTTTACCCAGATATTCTGGACATATTGTCTTGGCTTTCCTCTTCATCTGTCATATTTTTTCTTCATCTATGAAAAGTAATCAAATAAAACAGTACAGTGAAAGATATCAGTATGTAGAAAACTCGATTCCCTTTGATTTTTTCTTAGAATGTTGCTTTTACTTTTTGACAGCAGCTAACATGTTTATATTGATGGAAAAATAATTTTACTTTATTTCAGAAGTTTTTTTCTAAAAAAAAGTACACAAAAAAAATTAAAATTGTCAAAAAGTTTTAATGGCTGTTTTATCACCGCAATACTTTTCAACAATATTCTTACCCAGATATTCTGGACATATTTTCTTGGGGTTCCTCTCTTCATCTGTAATCTTCATTCTTCATCTATAAAAATAACAAAATGTATAAATGGATTCAAAATTTAAGCAGATTTCATGTCCTTTCATTTATGCTTAGAATGTTGCTTTTTCAATTTTTGACACTAGCTAACATGTGTATTGAAGGTAAAATAACTGTACCTTATATTAGGTGTTAATCCAAAAAGTGCATTTCAAAAATATTTTAAATACATGTATTTTAAATTTTCACAAGTTTTTATGGCTTCTTTAACTCTGTATTAATTCCAATAGTATTCTTATGCAATAATATTCTTACCCAGATATTTTGGAGATATTAAATATTTCTTGGCATTCCTCTTCATCTGTCATCTTTTTTCTTCATCTATGAAAAGTAAGCAAAGAAATAAGTACAGTGGAAAATATCAATATGTAGAAAACTCATTCTCTTTTTTTTATTCTTAGAATGTTGCTTTTACTTTTTGACAGAAGCTAACATGTTTATATTGATGAAAAAATAATTTTGTTATTCTAAAAGAGTACATTTTAACAAATATTTAAATTGTCAAGAAGTTTTAATGGCTTTTTTTTATTATTGCAAGAACTTCCACTAATATTTTTACCCAGATATTCTGGACATATTGTCTTGGCTTTCCTCTTCATCTGTCATATTTGTTCTTCATCTATGAAAAGTAATCAAATAAAACAGTACAGTGGAAGATATCAGTATGTAGAAAACGCGATTCCCTTTGATTTTTTCTTAGAATGTTGCTTTTACTTTTTGACAGCAGCTAACATGTTTATATTGATGGAAAAATAATTTTACTTTATTTCAAAAGTTTTTCTAAAAAAGTACATTTAAAAAAAAATAAAATTGTCAAAAAGTTTTAATGGCTGTTTTATCACTGCAATACTTTTCAACAATATTCTTACCCAGATATTCTGGACATATTTTCTTGGGGTTCCTCTCTTCATCTGTAATCTTCATTCTTCATCTATAAAAATAACAAAATGTATAAATGGATTCAAAATTTAAGCAGATTTCATGTCCTTTCATTTATGCTTAGAATGTTGCTTTTTCAATTTTTGACACTAGCTAACATGTGTATTGAAGGTAAAATAACTGTACCTTATATTAGGTGTTAATCCAAAAAGTGCATTTCAAAAATATTTTAAATACATGTATTTTAAATTTTCACAAGTTTTTATGGCTTCTTTAACTCTGTATTAATTCCAATAGTATTCTTATGCAATAATATTCTTACCCAGATATTTTGGAGATATTAAATATTTCTTGGCATTCCTCTTCATCTGTCATCTTTTTTCTTCATCTATGAAAAGTAAGCAAAGAAATAAGTACAGTGGAAAATATCAATATGTAGAAAACTCATTCTCTTTTTTTTATTCTTAGAATGTTGCTTTTACTTTTTGACAGAAGCTAACATGTTTATATTGATGAAAAAATAATTTTGTTATTCTAAAAGAGTACATTTTAACAAATATTTAAATTGTCAAGAAGTTTTAATGGCTTTTTTTATTATTGCAAGAACTTCCACTAATATTTTTACCCAGATATTCTGGACATATTGTCTTGGCTTTCCTCTTCATCTGTCATATTTTTTCTTCATCTATGAAAAGTAATCAAATAAAACAGTACAGTGAAAGATATCAGTATGTAGAAAACTCGATTCCCTTTGATTTTTTCTTAGAATGTTGCTTTTACTTTTTGACAGCAGCTAACATGTTTATATTGATGGAAAAATAATTTTACTTTATTTCAGAAGTTTTTCTAAAAAAAGTACACAAAAAAAATTAAAATTGTCAAAAAGTTTTAATGGCTGTTTTATCACTGCAATACTTTTCAACAATATTCTTACCCAGATATTCTGGACATATTTTCTTGGGGTTCCTCTCTTCATCTGTAATCTTCATTCTTCATCTATAAAAATAACAAAATGTATAAATGGATTCAAAATTTAAGCAGATTTCATGTCCTTTCTTTATGCTTAGAATGTTGCTTTTTCAATTTTTGACACTAGCTAACATGTGTATTGAAGGTAAAATAACTGTACCTTATATTAGGTGTTAATCCAAAAAGTGCATTTCAAAAATATATTAAATACATGTATTTTAAATTTTCACAAGGTTTTATGGCTTCTTTAACTCAGTATTAATTCCAATAGTATTCTTATGCAATAATATTCTTACCCAGATATTTTGGAGATATTAAATATTTCTTGGCATTCCTCTTCATCTGTCATCTTTTTTCTTCATCTATGAAAAGTAAGCAAAGAAATAAGTACAGTGGAAAATATCAATATGTAGAAAACTAATTCCCTGTCAATTATTTTTTAGAATGTTGCTTTTACTTTTTAACAGAAGCTAAAATGTTTATATTGATGGAAAAATAATTGTACCTTATTTTAGATGTTATTATTTAAGAGTTCATTAAAAAAAATATTTAAATTGTCAAGAAGTTTTAATGGCTGTTTTATCATTGCAAGAATTTCCACTAATATTCTTACCCATATATTCTGGACATATTGTCTTGGCTTTCCTCTTCATCTGTCGACTTTTTTCTTCATCTAAGTAAGTATAAGCAAAGAAATAAGTACAGTGGAAATTATCAATATGTAGAAAACTCATTCTCTTTTTTATTCTTAGAATGTTGCTTTTACTTTTTGACAGAAGCTAACATGTTTATATTGATAGAAACAATATTTTGTTATTCTAAAAGAGTACATTTTAACAAATATTTAAATTGTCAGGAAGTTTTAATGGGCTTTTTATTATTGCAAGAATTTCCACTAATATTCTTACCCAGATATTCTGGACATATTGTCTTGGCTTTCCTCTTCATCTGTCATCTTTTTTCTTCATCTATGAAAAGTAAGCAAAGAAATAAGTACAGTGGAAAGAAAATATCAATATTTTCATATAACATTTTCATAAGTTTTAATGGCTTCTTTAACTGTGAAATAATTCCAATAATATTCCTACCCAGATATTTTGGAGATATTAAATATGTTTTCGCATTCCTCTTCATCCTCTGCAGGTGAGACCATAGACTCTTCATTGCCTTGAAAGCAAACACTATTCTGGTCAATCCACTCCTTTCTGGTTCCTATCTGCTGCAGTTCAGTCATGTAGGGGCTTGTCATATGGTCCTTAATGCTGGTTTCGTAGTGGTTATGTCCAATTTGACCTCACTTTGCAGAATCTGACTGGTCACGAATTCTTGTTTCACACTCCCACAGATAAATATTACAAATCTTTTTTTGCCTTTTTGCCATATAATGCATATGTACCTTAGACAGATGTTGAATAAAGTCAGGTTCTGCTATGCATTGTCTTTGTTGTCCTGAATGTTTAACATCTGTACAGAAATACTTTTGTTTTTTAGTGGAATATTCACAATTTTGTTTTGGTGCTCTGTTGGAAAGCCTAGACACTGGCTATTCTCATCTCAACAATTTTGGATACAACATCTGTTCTTGTAGGATGACAACAGTTGACTCCCAATATAACCAAAGTTAAATGCATATCCAAGGTTCTAAAAAAGTGACAATTTTGACTTCATACACTCAAACTTCCTTTTGGTGGATTGTTTTGGGAAACAAAAAACCCAAAATTTTGTATCGTGAAATGTTGTTTGTTTGTTTGATGGTGTTTAACGCCACTTTCAGCAATTTTTCAGCTATATCATGGTGTCCAGTTTTTATTGGGGGAGGAAGCCGGAGTACCTGGAGAAAACCCCCGACCTGCGGTGGGAAAACTGGCAATCCTTGTCAGTTAAGATTGGAGTCGAATACACACTGCCTGCAGTGAGAATCGAACCCGCAATCTCAGTGTTGACAGACCACGTTATCAATAGAAGACGAACTACCTTAACCACTCTTCCACCGACGGCCCCAGTATCGTGAAATGATTTAGCAAACATAATAGAATTATATGTGGATGTGATATACAGTTTGTAAGCATTTAATTAAGTTGAATTAAATTAAAAATTATAAACATTAATCAGGCTATTCAATCCTTCTGTTACATTTTTGAAGCAAAATTAAACCAATAGTCAATCTTAAGCAGAAAAAAAACCTAACATTTAGTTTTATAATTTTATGCATTCTTTCAGTAAAACAAAAGGTCTTTCACAATAAATAATTAAGCAAGGCGAGGTAAAACAACAACTTGTTAAAGGATAAAATATGGATAATTCCATTCCCAAATTAAAGAAAATGTTTACCTGCATGTTGCTATTTTTTATTCATATGCAATTACTTCTTGTTTGTCTGCAAGTATTTGTCTGCACTTCATCAGATCTTTTCTGTTCACAAGACTTCCAGCAAAAACTGTTGTATTAGCTTATTCCATTTTTGCAAAATTAAATTAAAAAGATTGCCAAAAAAGTCTGCCAAATTTTTTTAATCTAAGGTGTAGATCTCCTTAAAGTAAACTACCTTAAATTAAATTAACCTTAACCAAGTAAACTTGAGTTAAGTTTACCATTAACTCAAATTTACTTACTCAACTCGCAACTGCTCTCTCAACTCAACTCCACAATCACTCCACTCCACTCTCAAATCCACTCATCTAAATATACAAAATAATTTTTGAAGCCATGATCTATTGTATATTTTACTATGGGAATTGCATTGTATCAGCCGAATTTAACACTCAGTGATAGCTAGGTGTTAAAATTTGCAGAAACAATGTTCGACCATATTTAAATATCCATAAATCATGACTTCCATAAATCATTTTGATTCCAATATGGAAATTTTGTAGTTTTATTAATTCTACCTCGGCATTCCATATTAGAACTAAACTTAACTAAATAAATTCTACACCGTTTATACTCAATGAGTATGTAATAAGTTTTTTATAGAGTTTAAAGGTTTTCGTGTTAATATGGAATAAATAGGAACAGCCCTCTTTAGCCATCTGAAATATAAATGAAGAATAACTGAACAGAACCAAGTAATGTTGGACAGAAAATATATACATAAACATTCCAAATGTTTCAAAATCAAATGCATTCCACATCAGTAGTTGAACAAGTGTGGACACATAAAAATGTCTTGCATGCATTCCACATCAGTAGTGATAAAAATTACTCATGAGCAACACCTAACCCTCTTTTCATCAGCAAATTTTATACATGTACCTAATATTGTTTTTGTGTTGTGCATTGTTTCTAAGGAACTGACTTAATCCAACCAAAATTGTTTTTAAAATGTATATGTCACAGGATTAGTCCTAAAGTACTTCTGACTTATTATTTGTTGGCTGCATTTTCTGGATGTTAGAATGGTGTTTAGCCTATGTCCCCCAACCTAGGCCCTTTAATATGTAGCATGTTACCACAACCTGAATAGTAATTGTATTAAGTATGAATAATAAATGATTCTGTTTTTTCACCGAATAAATACCTTGCAAATTCTTAGATCTGGACTTCCCTCTTTGACTTTGTTTTTGTGTCTTTTATGCCTGAAAAAAAATGTAGTTATCTCCCATTTGATGTTTGTTAAAATAATTTATATTACAAAGAAAAGACTTCACCAACTAGCTGCACTTAGAAAGCTGTTTTCTTAATATTTTTTTCCTTAAGAACATGTGTACATATTAGTTCCAAACTAAAGGGACACATAATACTTCAAATTTGCTGTAAGTTATTTTTATATAAATATTCATAATTCAAATTTTTGAAAGACGTTAACTGTTTCTAAAAATTTTGCATCATTATACCCCCGCAAACTTGTTTGGGGGGTATATAGGAATCACGCTGTCTGCCTGTCTGTCCACATCCCTTGTAAGCGCAACTCCTCCTAAACCGCTTGATGAAATTTAATGAAACTTGGCTTTAAGGAAGTACGTAATGTGTAGATATACATGAACGATTTTTATTGACCTCGGATATCATTAAGGTGAGATAATTGGACTTTGAAAGCGAAGCGGGTATCACTTTGTTAGCATGCACAGTCCACACTTTTCAATATGCTGTACAAAGAAAAAATTTAAAGCTATATATTCAAAGATATGTCTAGCAAATAGTATACAGGGCAATAAACTCAATTGGTATACCAGGGCAATAAATTCTATTGGTATACCAGGGCAATAAATTCAATTACACACAAACAATGAACAAAAAAAATAAATAAAAAAAGAAAGAAGTAAAAAAAAACCTATTCACTCCATAGGGCAGGCGGCTGTCTCCCCTGCCTATTTACAATTTTTTTACATGTATATACTTTATTGTAGGAAAGAGAAATAGGGTCTTCACACTCATCAAAATTCTCAGGAGCAACACAAAACAGCTGGTGGCAATTAGGAGAGGAGTAACAGGAAAACAGCAGTCATCATCACTATTTTTTACATAAAAAATCTGTATATACTTTTATTTTAATATTTAAAAAATTATATTAAAAAAAAATCTTTTTAAATTTCTACTTGGACCTAGCGCGCAGTACCACAAATTGGCGGAATCTTTAATGTGCTGAAGGCGGCCAATCAAGAAACAGAAACACAAATTGTCTAAAGCACAAAAGAATAGCTGTGCACATTAGAAATTCTGGATAAGATAAGTGACCCCTTTCAACTTTCCAAATTCATAAATTCAGTGGACGCATTTGGGCGGTACAGAAATTGTTGGAATGTGTTGAGTTAATGCCCCGAAATAGCTCCTGCTGACAAGTGAAAAGTATACCATAGGGGGATGTAAAAAAGCCGTCTGCTTATTTTTACCAAGAAAAATCAAGAGAAAAACACCATAAAGCCATTGGGTGTCAGATAAAGGAACCTACTGCCCCGTTTTCCATCGAAAAAAACCAGATTTTGATCAGCACAATAATTGAAAAGAAACAGCGTTTGCAGTTGACCATTATGGAAGCTGCAGGTTATGTTCAGTTCCTTGTAATAATTTAAAAATTGAGCTGAGAATAATCATGAAGTTCGACAAACCAGAAGATGGATCGTTCGATTCCTGTTTTTACTCTCTAAAGAAGGCGACAAAAAACGTGACTGAAATATTGCTATTCGAGCGCGCCGCGATATTTTTGATTAGTAAATCAAGTACTTGGTGAATTTCTGGGACACCATACAATTTTAAACATGTGTAACAGCAGAAATAAATATTGATAATTTTAATTACGTATTTTTATAATCCTAGACAAAAAATTTGTCGAGGCCAGATTTGTTAAAATAATTCTTAAATATTTTGAAGCGCCTGACGAAACAATAAAAAAATTAAACTTACATTAAACTGCTCCATTATCCCAAAACATGTCTGCCTGCCGTTTTCAAAGCTTGCACGTATAAATAGTGTTCACAATTAAAATTGAGCACGTGGTACGTTTTGCTAGTGCTGATGGGTAGGTTTTATTCATATTGGTAAAGACAAAAAAGTGAGTTGTAATCGGACATGTTAATTAAAAATATTTAAGAAACTTTTTTAGTTAAATTAGAAAAAGAACACAAAATACGATCGTCTGTTCTGTTTGGAATAAACGTTTAAAACACTTCACAATTATTAGCATTTATTGATTAAAATGAATCAACATGTACTTTGCATAACTTTGACTGATTTCTGTACATCAATCGGCTTAAATGATTTCAAACTAGTTTATTGACGTTAATAATGCAAAAGGATAGGACAAAGCCTTTTTATACTTAAATTAAGTCAATCTCACAAACTAATATTTTTATCTGGTTATTTACTAATAAAGGGAAAATACTATATTACGTAGTTGACAAACATTGTTATTCGAGCACACCGAGACATTTTTATGAGCAAATCAAGCGCCTGATAAGTAAATTCAGGGACAATACAATTTTTACTATATATGTGTAACAGTCGACACAAAATATTGGGTTTTTTTTCAATGCGTTTTTTAATAATCCAGACTAAACCAAATATGGCAATGCAATTTGTTAAAATATTAGATTTCAAGATTTATTGAGTACACTCAGTCGCAGCAAGCTGCGAGACAAGAGATATACATAATCGATAAAGTTGCACTAACCTTATAAGCAAACAGTACACAATACTATTTAACAACAATGAAGAATAATTAAACAATACAATGTATGGCTAACAGGTATAGGTAATTCAAATAGATCGAAAAGCACGTGCCCCTTTTCTATAATACAACGTTATATGATAGGCACACTAAAATAAATCGTTCAAGTGTTTAACAAATATGGATAATTTATTCAAAAGTGGCGTATTGCAATATGTTATTTAATCTATGCATTTTTTCTATGGAGGGATATTTACAGTAGTATCTTGGAATATATTTGTTACGTGTTTCGATGCATATAAATAAATAATTGAATTCGTCACCTATATTGTTACCCCGGCATAGTGTAAAGATTCTATCTTCTCTCTTAATATTCACCCAGCGCCCAGTTTCGATCGGAATTCTTAAATTCGAGGTACGTAATTTACAAATAATGTTTCTATTTGTTGGTGACAGTTTCATCAGATATGGTTCTAAGCCAAACTGTTGTTTGATGTGAGAATATAAGTCACCCTTGGAAGAACTAGTTATGTCCGAGAACCATTTTTGTATAAATTGATCTTGTAATCTTTGCTGGACGTTTAGCTTAACTAACAGCGGATTTATATACTGTTGACTTTCCCAATATTCACTGAAACCAGTGTCTTCCAGTATAGTTTTATTGCAATAATTCACTTGAAATGATCGTTGTCTATTTTATTACATACTAAACATCAATCTATATAAAGTATTTGACAATTTATTTTGAAATAGTATTAATTTACTCCAAAAGCAATCATCCTTGTTTTATGTGTAATATGTAATGGGAATCGACCCAACTCTCCATAAACCCTGTAAAGAGGTGTACTCGTTCTAATTTTCAATATTTTTCTAAAAAAATTGGAGGTGAATTTTTTCTACAATATCGCAATTTTCGTAACCCCATACTTTAGAGCCATACAATAGAATTGGGGCTATCAATGTATCGAAGAGTTTTACTTGTAAGTCAATAGGTAATGCAATATTTCGTATTTTTGAGTAAAGAGAAAACAATGCTTTTCTAGCTTGTTCAGATAGAGTTTTCTTGGCACAAGTGAAATTACCGTTATAATGATATATCAAAAAATAATTCTAAATAAAAATTTCCGAGCGTCTGTAATAACAACAAAAATACATCAAACATAAAACTTACATTTAACTGCGCCATTTTCACAAAACATGATTTTTTTTCAAAGCTTCCAAGAGTAAATAGTGTTCACAAACCACGTGATACGTTTTTCTATGTCTTATGGAAAAGGTTTCCGTTTGTCCTTCACTCATTTATCAAAAATAAACAGAAAGCTTTTTTAATTATTCGATAACCCTCTGTTCATTTTGGATAAAACATTGAAAACATTTTTTTTTAATATTAACATTAAATTATTAAAATTAACAAGTATATAGTTGTATATTCTTTATTTTAAGGATAGGTAAAATAACTTTTTTATAAGATTCTTTTTAGGCTCTTTTTGATCAGACACGATACTTCATTATTCAGTAGCTAACAAATTGATGTGAAACAGAATTCAAACACACTTAAAAATCTGTAGTAACATCTGCTAGTACTATATAAAGTAAGTGATTTATGTTTTTATAGTTTGTATGTGGTCTGAAATGAAATTAAATTCTTCTTTTGCTTTGCCAAATTAAATTAAAGTGATCTAACACAAAACTTACCATGGTCTTTCAGTTGAAGCTTATCATTTCCACCTTGCTCTGTATAATGAGTTCCAAAATATTACATGATTTCCAGACCATTGTAAAAGTTTAGCTTGTCAGTGGAATACTTGGTATACAAATTCTTGTCGATGACCTGCAGTTATACCTTTGTTAAATATGGAACTTAAAAATAAATCAGTCTAAAGAAAAGAAATAAAGATAATGTTAATTGTTACATGGGTGGGGTGGGGGTGATTTTGGGAAAGTGGGGACTGGTTTTTTCGGGTGGGGGGATTTTGACATGCTTCCCATAAAAGTAGTTGCTTGTTATTTTAACACATTCAAGTTTTTTTACTGATTTTTTGGAGGGTAGAGGTGGGGAGTCTTTACAACAGGCAGCGTTAAAAACACAAGTTTTCCTAGGAAACTGTAAGCGGAACTTGCATTTTTTACGGAATTGCAGATTTTACGCTACAACGTTTGTACTTGTATTAGTATTAAGAATATTTATTTCAGTGTATTGTTTTTTTTTCATTTCTAAATAATTAATATTTGCAGAACGGACACGGAGATAGATTTGAATATGGATTTGCTTTTTACTTTCCTCACTAGTAGATAAATACATCCTCACAAGTCAGGGTTTCTGTGTCCACTTGTCAACTTTGTTATTGTATGCGGTGAGTTTACAGACAATTAAAACAGTCACATTTAGAATAGAAGGTCTTTAAAGTGATCAGAAATCAGTATGGTCATTCAGTTTTAGTATTGTAACAGTCACATTAAGGCTTGTTCACTGAGTGTGATGAAACGCATACGCGTGGCTCAATACTCAATAGGCTCACAAATATCACACTTCAGTGTCTCAAATTTAACAGAAGTCCTTTGACATGACAGTTTTGAAACTATAAACATAAAGCTCGATAAATTCAAGAGCGCGCTATTTGTTTATTTAGGTAGTAAAAGGGAAAGCGCGCTCTTGAATTTATCGAGGTTTTTGGTATTAGGTTTAAAACTGTTGCGAGCCTATTGCACTTACCAACAGCTTTGATCTATTGCTAGTGAGGAGTATGAGGACAATAGTAATATAAATATATATAATTTATAACCAATTTAGTAACGTTTAAATAGATATTACAGTTTACATATATTCAAATACTGTAGATTTCAAAGAGAGGGAAAACTTGGAAACAAGTCGCCGAGCAGGCAGTGCACGAATTAAAGCTGGAACGGTCTGGCTGCCGATATGCAAGTGTATTGCGAGTAACACATGATAATATCTCTAATTTAGACACTGATAATAATGATTTTCTACACATTTAAAAAAATACACAAAAAAAAAAAATAAAATAAAATGAACGAACATAACAAATATCTTTCCTATATTTTTTATTTGTGAGGTCATCAACCAGTTTAGTTTAAACATATTTTATTTGTGATAAACAACAAAAAGGATAAGACACAAGTAATACATACTTATGAAGTCTTCTCCAATTTACAATTTGTAACAATAATAATAAGACATGTGCATGGCATCTAACATAATAAAGTAATACCAAATAAGAAAAATTGATACATATATTACACAAGTTTTCACTGTAAATGTATGTATGTATGTATGCACGTGCACGTGTGTGTGTCTTTTATTGAATATCTTATCATATCAGGAGGAATCTATTTGTTTCCTTTATAAAAGTGTATACATTTTGTATAACAATCTCATATTGTTGATCTGTAATATTTAAGTTCAGCCCTAGCAATAGATGTAGATCTATATTATTATACCCTGTTACCCAGTTCAGGTTCTCTAATAGAGCACTTCTAGCATTCGTGTACAAAGGACATTCAATGAAAAAATGGTAGCTGGTTTCTTGAGGATATCCACACCGACAAGATGCATTTTGAATTATATTCACTTTAAAAAGGTCATTATTTAGAAAAGATGCACAGCATCTTAATTGCGTCAATACTATATTAAGTTTTCTAGAACCAATTGAAAAATGTCTAGGGACTTTAGTTTTATCTCCTTGTAATTTACTTTTAAAGCCAGAAGCGCTATTTATGTTGGGGACTGCCACGTCCAGACAGTTCCACTGGTCGATAGACGATGGTAAAAACGATTCCTTGGTTAGGGACAATCTACAATAAGGGACAATTAAATCGTCACCATTTCTTAAGCAATATGTCGTTAGAGACTGAATGGGCGGGGGGACCAACGACCACAGGTACTCTGGGGCTTTTTTATAGTACATAGAATGAAACATCTGTAATTTTCTTCGTTTCCGCCTGACTTCTAACTTTCCCCACCCAATTTCCCTATAAATAAGTTCAGATTTCGCAAATACTGGTAATCCTGTTATTATTCTAGCCGCCTCAAGCTGAAGAGATTCAAGCTTGTTGGCATTGACAACACCACAGTTGTCCCACAGTTCACACGCATATTCAAATATGGGGCGAATATATACCAAATATAATTTTTCAAGATTTCCTCTACTTAGCTTATATTTAAGCTTACGTAGGATGCTGAGATGTTTAGTGACACTAGTTACTATGTTTTCTATATGCACATTCCACTTAGCATCATCACTAAAGGTTACACCAAGATGTTTGTGCGTGTGAGTTGTGGAAATATTCTCCCCACCTAGCTGAAACATGATATCAGGCGTATCGATATTAGCAAACAATAAAATTTCCGTTTTATTTGCATTGAAACACATCATCCAAGTATTAGACCATTGGTTCAGTGTTTCTAAATCTTTACTAATTACACGTTTCACTTCTATTGTTTCTCTATTAGAATATCCGAAAGATGTATCATCAGCAAAAAGACGACAAAGAGATGTTAGACGATCAGCTATGTCGTTGATATAAATAATAAATAATAAGGGTCCCAATACAGACCCTTGAGGGACCCCAGCCGATATACTACGCAACGACGTAGACGATGCTGCCTTGATAACTACCCTCTGTTTCCTCCCACTTAAATAGCTTTCAAACCATTTTAGAATATTACCAGAGATTCCATACGACTTCGTCTTATGCAATAATCCTCTATGCCAAACTTTATCAAATGCTTTAGAAAAGTCGCAAAATACAAAACAATTAATTTCCTTATTTTCAAGTGAGTTCAGTATATCATTATATATTTCTAGAAGCTGATGAACGGTCGATCTTTTTGGTAAAAAAACAGTCTGATATTCATAAAGGAGATGGTTCATATTTAGGTGATTATATACGTGTTTGTAAACGATTCTTTCCAAGACTTTTCCCAGACAACTTATCAAAGAAATTGGCCTATAGTTTGATGGTAAGGAGGAATCACCCTTCTTAAATACTGGAATAATGTTTGCAATTTTCCAATCAGATGGAAAAATACACTCTTCTAATGATTTATTAAATAGAATCTCTAAGGGAATAGAGATTTTTTCAGGACATACCTTAAGCATCCTATGACTAATTTGGTCAGGACCAGATGCTTTATTTGGTTGCAGAATTTGAATAATATCAATAATGTCTTTCCTATTAGCAGAAATTGAATTAAGTTTAGTGTCAGACCTGGACGGGAAGAGAGGAAGATCTATGTTCTCATCCTCAATTTTAGATATTTCAGAAAAATACTGGTTTAACACATCGCATTTCTCGTCGTCATCATAGACTGTATCTTCATAGCCAGGTTTATTTGTTTCATTTTTGAGGGGTGGAATATCATTTGTACCTTTATTGGCCTTAACTAACATTTTCATTATTTTCCAATATGATTTCGGATTGGAGGAATTTTCTAAAATAATACTATCTAAATTATTTTCAAATTTCTCTTTCGTTATTTTCTTAATATTATTTACTTTATTCCGTTGTTTTTTATATTTTGCCTTATCTATTTCGCTATTAGATTTTTGCGCTTTTTTGCGTAACCGATCACGTAACCGTATTTCCCTTCGTATTTCACTTGTAAACCATGGCTTATCGTTTGCACGTATCGTAACCATTTTTGTAGGAATACAATCCTCGGCTATATTCAAAAATTTGTCAGTAAACATTTTGCACATTTCTTCGGTTGTTTTGTCATTAAATATGCCGCCCCAGTCAGTACTTTCAATTTGTTCAGCGAATTTTGCTGAATCTATGCGATCATACAACCACACTTTTCTTTGGAAAGTCTTATTATATAATTTGGGACATTCTATAAACGCTACGGCAGCTTTGTGATCGCTTATATCTTTCGGAATATCATAGACATCAGCAAACGTGGAATTTAATGAATCAGTTATGAGAATAGGGTCTAATAGTGTAGCACTATTCTCTGTAACTCTAGTAGGTTTATCAATTACATTTTTTAAATTAAAAAAGTTAATTGTCTCTAATAATTTATTGTTGCTCACGTTAAACAGGTCGGAGTTTATGTCACCCGTAATTACGATGTTTATATATTTCGTGCGTACCCCGATTCAATAGCATGATTTAATCGTGCTCAATAGCCTTGGTCTGTCCACTCTGGTCGATAAGTAGCACATAGAAGAAAACATAAACCACGTGATTTGATTTCTACCCAAATAGTCTCGTCTGTGTCGTTTTCGAAATATTCCAATTTGGATACACTTAAATCATCTTTAAAATAAATTAACAAACCCCCACCAAATCTGTTGCGGTCTTTACGGATTATTGTTTTAGAAAAGGATTCCATTTCAAGATTTTCATCTTTGACGTTTGGGTCACACTTTGATTCAGTAATGACCAACATATCAAACTCATCTGCAAAGTTTTGTAGAAAGTGAAGTTTGTTACGAATACTGCGAATATTAAGATTACATATGGAAATCGTCTTGTCGCTGATACTAAATTCGTCCGAGGAATTTGGGCCCGGGTTTTGCTCGACACATCCTTGAAGGAGAATAAAGTGTAATACAAACAAAAGGAATATAATATTAATATTCGGAACTAAACTCTGGAGAACAGCCAATGAGATGACAAGTAGAGAACACCTAAAATTAATAAGCAAAATTTCCAGGTATGATTGATTGTTTACTGTGCAGTTGATATATTTAAAGCACTGATTTCCTCTTGCATTAAACAAACCTATTGCGGCTCTATGTGCCTCAATACCATTATCCATCGGGTAATACTATTGCATAAGGCATATTAAGGGAGCCAACAATAGGAAAATAATTCATTGAATACACACACACGCTACACGTACATAGTAAATTTAAAAAAAATATTTGAACAAATTTATATAACAAAGAAGAATATAAAGGTTGAATATCTATGAAAACAGACAATTGGGTATCAATTGATAAAAAATTCAAATAAGTATCAACTGGTAAAAAATACAGTTGGTTTGATATTGCATACAGACAAGTGAAAATTCTAAAAAATAATGATGTAGATAACATAGTAATTTTTTTTTATTTAGGCGGCAGCCTTGAAACAGGGATGTTCCCTCAAAATGGGCATTACATTATCGTATATCAAGTTTTTTTTTAACTATTATATTTGCATTTTGTGTGCAAATTATGAACTTCTAGCATACAGATTTCAATCGTTTTTGCAGACTAAAATAGTTTATCCTTAACAAATTGTCACATATATATGACAACTGCTCATTAATACCAGGTTTTAGCTTAGCTAGTTTTACGTTGATTATAATTTCTCACACTATACTAGCCACCTACATATTTGTACATATCACCAATAACAATTCAAACATAATCGTCTTAAAAATTTGGACACATTGGTTTTAGACAAAATCTACTTTAAGTCGAAGTTATGGTGAACCAATCGTTTTAGGCTAATGTGAAAGAGGTCGGGTATTTCACGGATCAGAGATCACCAATTGATTGTTACCAGAGCGGTCTGCTCGAATGAGGAGATAATAATTTGTAATTAAGAGTAAAATAAATATGATAATATTCAGTTCGTGAATTGCAAATAGAGTACATAAGGAGGAAAAATAACAATTTAATTCCAAGTGCAATACCGAGCAGAAGTGGACTCTCAATAGGATATATATGAAACGAAAACACAAATGATTAAATCTCAATAATATTGAGCAGGTTCCCCTTTGAATTGAAGACATGGATGGAAGACTGCAGCAGTAGTGACCTAGGGTATATGCTGCAGTCCTCCACCCAATCATAACCCCTATCACATTCTTTGGATTTAAGCTTAAATTTAATTTTACCCGTACTGATTGGAACTTTATATCATCTACTACATGTATGTCTTATGAGCCTTGTTTAGCATTTTTACATTGCAACTCGTGAGATTGCGAAATTAGAACTATTATAAAATTGCCCATAGTATAAGAAGCAGTATTCGATTCTATGCAAAAGGGGATGATATGAGCATATTATAGTGATGCATAATATGATAGACTGTGTGCAAATGGCATGAAATAAAACTATAAGTCAATCAAAAAGTGTAGTAACTCCTAGTCTTCATGTTCATTTGCAGCACCCAGACCACGACCATTAGAATAAGACTCTCTATCGCTCAAGATTTCATCCTGGGAATCAGCAGTTCCAAGCGATTGCCTTGCATTTGCCCTCCTCTCAATAGATGCTATGTCGTCATAGCTAGCAACATTGATCTTTCGACTAGTCTCCGTTTCTTTTACAAAAATACGTCCATCTTGAGTCCAGTAAGCGCTAATCAGCTGCCTGTATCGAAGGTCGGAAAGTTTTTTTGTCAGCCCAGTTCTAAATTGCGTCAGATTTTCGGTTATAAAGATGCCGTCTTGGTCATCCTTAAGACGTTTCTTGTTGCTGTATATCAGATTGCGCACTCGGTAGGAAATAAATCTAACAATGACCTAACACTTTCCATTGAATGCTCGCCCGATAACATGAGACCTACTGATGTCGTTTATATTGACAGCTAGACCTAACTTGTCATTACAGACCTTGATGATGATTTCATCTGTGTTGACTGGGTGGATGATTCTACCCCTGTTATCTATAGGCACAATAATATTATGGAATCTCAAGCTCGTCCTGCGCGAATATTGTTCTTGATTTTCCATCCTTAGTTCTAGAGTACTGATCCTTTTGTGCAGTGAATTAAGTTCAGAGTCTTGTTCACTAATAATACTATTTTGTTCAATAACTTGGGTTTCCAATGCTTGTACTTTAACAGACTGTGTGCACATTTGTTCTCTATGATCACTTAGTAATTTGATTTGATGGTCAATTTTCTCCTGCAGGGGTTTAACCCGAGCCTCCATACTCTTTCTTACTTGTGTTTCTATAACTTCAGTTAGTGTTTCTCCTAATTTTTGAGAAAGAATTGGAACAATTTGACTTATTACATCTGGGCTCGAGAGTGCTTCAAGTACTTTAGCTGTGATATCTTTTTTTAGTGATTGAGTTTTACTACTTTTACTACTTTTGCAACCTTGTGTTTTATTTTGCACAATAAATAGGTCACCCACGGAGTTCCGTCTCCGAATCTGCCTCTTTTCTTGTTTTTCGGTGGCAGGCAGATCATTTGGACTGTCTGGCTTTAGTCTTTTAGTTCCTGTTGCCGGGGTAGGTTGCGAGCTTGTAGACATGGGCAAGTCATCTAAACTGATGGACGCTTCCATTATGACCTCTATGCTGACCGACAATGACAGTAAAGTTATTTAGCAACGAATAAAGTTCTATGTTAAGAAGTGGCAGTAAAGTCCCAGACTGCTAGTTTGCACGTAAGAATTGTTTACAAAATAATAATAAACGTGAAGTTACCCATTCAATTACCCATTTTTAGGGGAGCACTCGTTCAAGCTGCCATTTACTTCTTGCGCATGCCCAGCTTGTGAGTTGAGTCCTGTACAAGAAGCCAAATATACTTTTGCCATGGGTTTGCATTAATTTCTGCAATGGAAGCCGTCTTGGATTTCCTATCAAGTAAAAAAAATAAACATGTAAGAGAACCATCCAATAAACATTCAATAAGCTTTAGTCAGCCTTGCAGTTTCTTTAAGAATTACAGTCATGTATTTTACTAAGTCTGATAATTATGGTTATTTGAATTTCTGATTGGCATAAAAAAAATATAGAGGGCCATCCAACAAATATTGCTGACAAGTTTTGTTTTAATTGGGTAACATGATTCAAACCTATTTCCAAATCGTGTTTTATATTAGAATATGCTGTATTGATTTCCGATTGTTATAAAATCATGTACATTATAGAGGACCATCCAATGAAAACTGGTGGCTTTATTTTTTCAATATGTTTCAGATTAGAAGTCTTTTTTCCACAATAGGATCATTTGTTAAATTGAGTCATGAGGTTGAGACTATTGAATTTCGGATTGGAATAAAAAACAAAAATGTTTACTGTGGACCATCCAAAGAATGCTGGTGATGTTTTATATCAATTGATTAACCGGTTTTAATAGGCGAATTTAAACTTTTGTATACCCATAAGGTCCTATGTTAAAGGCCTGCGGCCGGGGGGGGGGGGGCATTTTAAATTTTCGATCAGAATACGAAACTCAACTTACATACGACGACGCCGATGACGGACGCAAAGTAAAGTAGCTCACATGACCATTTGTTTCAACTGAGCTAAAAAGGGCTAATGCATTTAGAGCGGATGAGAGCATCCTCCCAAGTCAGGGGTTCTGAGTCCGCGTTCGCTCCATCATCACATGATGATGCAGCGAACGCGAACTCGTAACCCCTGACTTGGGAGGATGGGATGAGAGATGAAAAAAAAAGTACAATTTAACAAAACGATTTGCGGTATAATAGAATACATAATTGATTGACCATAAATAATTGCGGGTTGGCCATCCATCTATCCATCCATACATTATCGATCAATTCATCCATAAATCAATTCAAGTTAAAAAAAATTGTAGGGGTCTAAACTTAGATAATACTTGATAATGAATAAAACAGGTGACTTGTCATAATTTTATTTGTGTATTTATTTACTGCTTCCTTGAGTGTTTTTATTGCGGTCGTGGAAATGGTAAGTCTGGATTAATGCTTGGTCTTCGTCTAATGCTCACACAGTTTGCATCCGTGTAGTTGACGCAACCTAAAAAGTTATAAGAATGCCTAGATATAACGCCATAAAACAAAGTCATGATACATGTATATAGCAAAAATGAACAATTGAACAATAATTATTTATAATGAACAAATGAACAATAATATAAACTGTGTATTTTACTTTCATGTGTTTACAGTTGATTCAGCCTAAAATAGCTTTGTTATATTGCGCAAAAACTGCATAGTCTGCGCAATATGCCAATAGTTATAAGATACGAAAATGCATAATAGACGCAGCCTTGAAATGGTTCTGAACTAAAAAACAGTGAAAGGAAAACATAAGTGTCACGAAATCGAATGTTTACCTGCAAAGATACAAATGGACATATAGCGTTTGTTTTACTCTAATCCTAGTGTGTTCTCGGTTGATTTGTGGTGACAACAGTTATAGGATCTTAATGGCAACTTGTATTATTTCTCAATATTTACTTACATTGGCATAGTATGCAACCATCTGCATTAACAATGAACATGCCATCAGGACACATTTTCCTGCATCTGTTACGACTGCATTCCCCTCTTGCTCCTTTAATATAAAATCATTATCAATCATTAACAATCTAAAATTTTTTAAATACACATTAGGTTTGAGCAAACAGTCTGTAAAAATAGCAGCTAGTGCTGAATTAGCTCAATATCCTGTAGATACATTTATTAAAATACAGTCAATCAAATACCTAATAAGACTTCTACACCATACTAGTAATCCCTTGCTATAGATGATGCATTCTTATTATCACAGTCCTTGCATAATAAAGGTACATACTCCTGGTTTTCATATGTACATAATATATGCAGTTCAAATAATATAGAAATAGAAGAACTAAAAAAAATATTAACTATAATAAAAACTTGACTTTTTTTACAAAGACATTAAACACAAATTTTAAAGATAACTATGTAAAATGCTTTTTTTCAAAAACTAAAAAAACTTACACCAGAAAATAAAATATATTTATATAGTAAAATTAAAACTGAATATAACATAGATGAATATTTATTAAAAACAAACTTTGATAACAGAAGAAATATATGTAAAATGAGAACAAGTGATCATTTCCTTGAAATAGAGAGGAAGATACAAAAGAGTGAAAAGGTCAGGTAGACTATGTACAATGTGTACCAACAATGTATTAGAAGAGGAAATTCACTACTTTTTCCATTGTCCGAAATACTCGGATATAAGAAAAAAATTAGAAAATAACATTAAAAATAGTTTTGAAAATGATATAAATAAATAAATATAATGTTTTCATGGAGTCTTTTGCAGTTTGTTGATCCATTCAATAAAAAGTCTTTAATACTGAGGAAAGTGGACTTGAAGATTGCATGATTCTACTATATGATTTGTTAATTTTTGTTTAGGTATGCCTTCAACCCCTCACGGGGTATAACTGTGCTTTAAATAAATAAATAAATCTGCTTGGTTTTTTTGAATTTCTTTGAAACTTATGCTGTAATCTTTACACACTTAAAATTACAGGTGTAAAGTCGACTTCGTAAGCAAAGCTGAAAACAAAATTAATATCTGGAAATATTATTATAATAATAACTTTATTTGCAAAATTACACCCATGCGGGTCGAGCAAATACAATACAGAACAAAATACATAATATATGACCATATAACGTATATACATACAGAAGTAAACTTGTTTTTATTGCGTGTTTCTCGACAGTAAAATTGATTACGAGTTTCGGTTGTTCTCACAAGAACGCCATGATATAGCTACAAGCAGTCTTTTAAAACACCAAGATTGACATTTTCATTTTATGACATTATAAGATGCCGACAAACAGGATAAACTTACCACTAACTATTGCCAATACAATTATTAAAATAAAAGCCAAAGATTTCATTTTCATTTTCATTTGATGTTCAGAATAACATGTATGTAATGAGAGTTCACGGCAGATGTTGTTAATATATATATCAATTGCAATTTAATTTGTATGTAATTTAATATTACATTTTTTCCAATTCTGATAATAAAACGTGAACAGTTTCATACGATTTTCCATCTTCGCTAGCCAAGTGTTACGATCAGGTCCCCCCACTGACAAAACGTTCCCAATAATGTTATATTGGAAAAGTTTTTATTATTTTGTTTTATTTCTGTAAAAGAATAAGAATTCACATAAATTTACTACTAAAGACAACAATATGTAACCAGAGATTCTTAAATTTAGATATTACTTGAACTAAAATTTGCTAAAAACCACGCAATGTGTCGTTTCTAAGGTATGGAAGTCATCTGATTTGCAGGGTAAGGCTATCCGACATATGTCGTAGATTTGTATTATCTCTTACTTGCGTGTCGTTTCTTATTAATGAAAGGTATCTGACTTGCAGGCATATATTTGTTATGAAATCTTTAAAGACTCATTCATAACAAATGTATAAAGAGACACAAACATCTATTTCAATAAACCATCAAAAGACAGAACAACTAATCACCAAAACAAAAGGGTCGTTAGTGACAGCAGGTTCAAAAGACAAGATTAAGTCTTATTTGCAACAACAGGAAAGAACCTATTACAAAAAGTATAGCTGCGTGTATTACAAGTATTAGTATGGTAGCGTGTCACATTTAATTTATCCAAAATATGTATTCGTTGTTAGAAGTATGTTTGCTACAACATTTTTTGATAACAGTGTACAGATGTTGACCACTTAACAACAAAATTCAATGTTTAAAACAAAATATTAAAAATGTACAATAATTACAAATTGTGTTGTCTTGAAAGGTTTCACAGTCTAAAACCCTATAGACCCCAACTCTGACTCTTATGAAGCCCACAATTCAAAGGTATGAGCAAGACATTCATTAAACGCGAATTTATTTTTTTTTGCAGCCAAACTAAGGAAACTTATTCCGGCCACTTTGTTAAAAAAAATGTTTTATTGCGACTCAACACAATAATTATTGGAATTAAACGAAATACTTTGCGATTAAAACTTATTGCGAAAACGCAAAACGTTGCACTGCCGAATCATACTTCACAAATGTACTTAAAATAACTTTACTTACACAACCACATGTAAAGAACATTGTGATATTTATTTCAAATTGCTCGATTTGAGTAGAAATGGCAGTATATATATACTTTAATTTAATAATGGTTCGAATAGTCGAAAGCCCATTAGGTTTATTTTGGTAGACTAAAAAAAAACTTTTTTTTCGCGTAACAACGCGTAACTTTCGCGTAATAACGCGTAAGTTTCGCTTATTTACGCAAAACTTTCGCGTTATAATGCGAAACTTTCGCGTAATAACGCGAAACTTATCGCGTAATATCGCGAAAACATACTATATAATGAATGTTTATATTTATTTTCAATCATTTATACCAAAATGGAAAAGGAAAATTTTTTTTATACATTTCTTTGAAGCATTCGTCAGATGAAGTAAAGGACAAAATGATTTGAGAAAAGGTTTAAAATAAACAAAGCAACATCACAAACATCAGAGTAATCCTTTCTTTTCGTCAATCGTAATTTTTTCAATGTCCTTTTTAGTGTTGAATTGCTCATTATGATTCTATTCAAAATTGCTAGAAAACTTAAATTCTCATTAATTCTCAAGTCCAACCTCAAAATAGAGCTGTATAAGTTTTTCGGTTTCATACTTCATTTTATAAATCAAAAACTTAGATACCTATCTAACTTTTAAGATATACCTAGAGTTACGCATTGTGAAGACAAAGTTCTGCGCAACATATGATATAAAGAATTTTTCGCGTAATAACGCGAAAGTTTCGCGTTATTACGCGATATTTTTCGCGTTATTACGCGATATTTTTCGCGTTATTACGCGATAGTTTCGCTATTTTACGCGAGAGTTTCGCGTTATTACGCGATAGTTTCGCGTTATTACGCGACAGCTTCGTGTTATTACGCGAAAGTTACGTGTTATTACGCGAAAAAAAATTGTGTTTAGTCTACCAAAATGAGCCTAATGGGCTTTCGTAGAATGGTGATATTCTTGGTGTTAAAGTTAAATATTATTAAACGCAACTGAACGAAGTAGATTGCATTTCCCTCTATCCATACGTGATTCAACTCGAACAGTGCTGATTTCTTTACTAAATTCGCGGTTTTTTTATATTTTATAGTATATTGACTATAAGTAGATTTAGTTTTTCTTGTATCCGCCTAAGAAGATTTAGATTTTGTGTGTATCTGGTCTAAGTTTTTTTCTTAAATATTATATGAAGTTTGACATTAATTACCCTGATTTTTGTTTGTAATTTTTACCTGCTTTAGTGTAAACTACATCACCCTTCGGGCAACCAGTCGGATGATATAGGGTTCACGGGTTGATACAGCTTGTGATATAGATTCTGATATGTAAAGATCAGAATATATTTAGAATTTAATTGCAAAAATTAATGCATTTCATCGCAATAAATTTTGCGTTCAAACGCAATGAGTTTTTGCGTAAAATTGCAGTAACTAATGCGTTTATTCGCAAACGTTTGCGTTTAAACAGAAAAGATTGCGATTACTTGAATTGATTGCGTTTAAATGCAATACATAATGCGTAAAAAAGCAAAGTATTGCGTTTAATCGCAATTAGTTTTGAGTTTAAACGCAACTAGATATCAGTGAGATTGTGCCCATCTCTGTGGGCCCCGCCGACCTTGAGGTGAAGGTCAAAGGTCATTAACCATGGTATGCGACACGTCGCTTTGATATTATCTACCCACATACCAAATATCAAAAGCCCGCCTCAAAAAAATAAAAAAAGTTATATCTCTGACACGATTAGCTTCGGACGGGCGCACGTAGGTCGAATTTTACTGCCGTTATAATCCGAAGTTAGTTTTATGATTTTTCGGATTAACGGCAAAATTCAGTCCTATTTCTCGTAATGTAGCAAATGAAAAAATTCTAACTACGGTCCATTTATACAAAATTCAAACATCATATTCATCTTTACGTTATTAAAGCTTTAGACTTTGCGAAACTAACTGGAAACGATCTTTATTGAAGAAATTCGTTTTTTCGTCTTTTTGATTTTGATTTGTTTGAATGGTGTTTTAACGTGGCGTTAAAACACCATTCAAACAAATCAAAATCAAAATTTCAGCAATTTTTCAGCTATTTCATGGCGTCCAGTTTTTATTGGGGGAGGAAGCCGGAGTACCCGGAGAGAACCCCCGACCTGCGGTAGGAAAACTGGCAATCCTTGTCAATTAAGATTGGAGTCGAGTACACCCTGCCTGCAGTGAGAATCGAACCCGCAATCTCAGTGTTGACAGACCACGTGATCAATAGTAGACGAACTACCTTGACCACTCGGCCACCGAGGCCCCCGTCTTTTTGAAGATGAACGTGGAAAATGCTATGTTGATCATTTTTCCGTATACGGATAATGTGACCTAATTTTATTATAAACGTGCTAATTTGCATGCTATAACAACCATTCCGTAGTAAGAATCATTTACATATGTATTACCCTATTACCCAAGATGCAACACGCCATTCAGTTTCGGGTTTCTCAACGTTTCATGTATTAATAAAAACGTATTTAAAAAGAAACACGAATGTCAATTAATACACAACGCGCATCGAGTTATTAATAACTGCAATAACTATTATCACGTATCAATAATGATCGATTTTTTAACTCGAAACCGATAAAGAAAATGGTGACACTGTCGAAAGATATCAAGATTGACCACGTCTGATTGTATATGCAACTTCTTTTCGACATCAAAGTGCCGGGAGTGAATCACTCCCGCTCTGCTACATTACGATTAATGGGACCAAATTCGTACCCTCGCCAAAAGAAAAAGAAAAAAAGCGAGGGTACGATTATTAGTAGGCCGAATTTTACTGCCGTTATAATCCGAAGTTAGTTTTGTGATTTGTCGGATTAACGGCAGAATTCAGTCCTATTGCTCGTAATGTAGCAAATATAAAGTTATAATTTCGGTCTATTTATACAAAATTCAAACATAATATTCATCTTCTTTAGGTTATTAAAGCTTAAGACATTGCAAAACTAACGGGAAACGATCTTTATTTGAAGAAATTTCTTTTTTCGTCTTTGAAGATGCACGTGGAAAATGCTATGTTTATCAGTTTTCCGTATATGGATAATGCGACCTAATTTTGTTATAAACGTGCTAATTTGCATACTATAACAACCATTCCGTAGTAAGAATCCGGTAATTTACATATGTATTACCCAAGATGCAACACGCCATTCATTGTCGGGTTTCTCAATGTTTTTCATGTAGTAAACGTAATTAAAAGGAGACACGAATGTCAATTAATACACAACGCACAGCGGGTTATTAAAAACGGCAATAACTATCATCACGTATCAATAATGATCGATTTTAAACACGAAACCGATAATAAAATGGTGACACTGTAGAAAGATATCAAGATCGACCACGTCTGATTGTATATGCAACTTTTTCTTGGGCATCAAAGTGCCGGGAGTGATTCACTCCCGCTCTGCTACATTACGAGTAATGGGACTAAATTCGTACCCTCGCCAAAAAAAAAAGCGAGGGTACGATTATTCGTTCTAGATTATTAGTTCCAGGGCACACGCACTGACGGACGGAAGGCCGGATGGACAGACTAATCACTATAGGGCGTCAGTCACAGTGTGGCGGGGCCATAATAAAAAAATACATTTTCTAACAAGTGGCCCGAATAAGCTTCAGTACCAAAAAGTTTGTGACAGCAATAAATCCTACTGGTTTGACGGAGTAACACTGCAATAATGTTTACAATTATCATTAATTATAATCAGAACTTTACTCTATACAATTTAATCGTTAGGGTGAATTAGTTTTGGAAATTTTGTGTTTCAGAATTCTTTCCAATTTAAAGAGTGTCAGTTATGAAGAATTGATTTCTAAATCATAACCTTGGAGAAAGTTATTTTGTATTCTCCTAATATGACGTCCTTATAACGTCAAACGATAATTGTCGGGCGTCCTTCGAAATTGAGATTTTTGCATAATTATGGCCCTGATACATGTACAAAGGGTTCATAGTGACAGCAGGTTTGCAAGACAAGATCAAATAAAAAAAGGTCTTATTTGCACATTTGCACATTTTTAAAATTTGCACAGCTGCAGCAACAACAGGAAAACGTCAACAAAAAGTATATCAGCCTGTCAAGTATTAGTATTGTAGCGTGTGTCACATACTCAGTTTAAATTCATCCCAAAACATGTGCCATGGTTTTTAGTGTGCTTTCCACAAAACTATCGTATAACAGTGTACAGATGATGACCACTGAAAACAAAAAATTCAACATTACAAATTTTGAATTGATAGGTTTCACAGTCTAGAAATCTATCGTTCTCACAATATAGATCCATATGGTCCCACACTCTGCACTCTTTTTGGTCCCAAAATCTAGACGAAAAAAGGTATGAACAAGAAATTCTTTAAACCCCAAAAAAATTATTATTGCAGCCAAACAGATTGTGGCCTTACTATAAAGATACCAATGAATCATACTTTTACTTTTGTGGACATACAGAGTAAAACTGCAGTAACGTTTACAATTTACCCTTTGTAAAGATTTCAAGAGAAACTATACTAGAAAATTTATTTATACAATTTAATCTCTAGGGTGAATAAGTTTTGAAAATTTTGTTGTTGAAATTCTTTGCAATTGCAAAAGACCGTTCTTACAAAAAAATCATTCTAAATATAACATTTGAAAAAATTAGTTTGTACTAAATGTGATATCTCTATATAGAAATATATAAATCTAACTGCTTCTGTAAGAATAAAGTTGTGTTATTTATAATATAAATATAAATGTCTGGATTTCGTAAATCAAATTTGAGTCACATCAGTTTTGTTTGGCACTTTAAAATCAAAATTAGTTCAGGTTTGGGTGATAAATAGGGGCCAAGTGACTGTAAGTAAAATGTATCAAATTTTTGACACTCCTAATTTTTAATTACCGCGATATATTAAGTTTTGAATTAGCTAAATGGTTTTTAAGTAAACAATCTCCCAAAAACAAAACAGAAATAACATCTACTCACACCTATATACATGTACTAAATTCAACGTAGGTACAGAGTTTTTTTATATTTTGTACTCCATTCCTACGTTGCACGATCTATTTGACCTACAAGGATGCAGTCAGCAAGTCTAAAAGTTTTGAAAATATGCTTTGGACAAAACCATGTTAGACATACAGTTCTAGAGACAAGAGAAACAAAGGGAAATAACACAATTATTTAGAGTAGTGGTTCTTGTGCACTGACCGGGTTCATATTTATCAAGTATGAAGTTAAACCATCCGGCAGGTTTTAAGATATTTTCTAGACAAGAAAAATTAACTAGAAATAGAGCTCAGCAATTTTGGAGAAATGCTCCTGACAAAACTAAGACGAAAGGTTTCACAAAAAAGACAACCAAATTGATTTCTACAAAAATTAACATTCGTAGAGAAGTGCATCTTGTGCACTGCACTTTTGATCATCACCAGGTTCATACCAAGTTTAAAGTAATTTCAGCCAGCAGGTGTACACTTTGAAGAAGAAATACCAGAGGTTTTCAAGAGCCTGTTATGCTAACATGACATGAAAACAAACTTTTAGGAGACGCGAACATTTCTAATAATTTAGTTTTTAAATGCTTAAGAAGTTCAGTAAAACTTGTTGGCAACTTTTTGGGGATGATTCTCTTACTGTGCAGGTTTATAACACTCCATTTAATACAAATGTGAATTTTGACATAAAATAAATGTTATTGTTGAACTTTTACTTTATTAAAAGAAGCAAACAAATATTGTGGTTCTTAAAAATTGGGACCCACACTGTCATCATTTCTTCATGAATTTGGCTTATACGTGCTAGAAGCATAGGCAAAAGCTGTTTATATTATTTCCCATATTCAATGTTAAACTATGTTCCACATAGGTGGCCATCTTGGATTTATGATCTGCTCTAAAACTCAGAACTTATTTCAATTTGTAGTTTTTCGGGGAAAATGTTCTGAAATTTTTGACAATACAAATTATTCCCAACACAAAAATGTTATGCTGCTTTTAGAATCCGTAACAAAATCACTAACATCTACAACAGTTAGTGTTCTTCAACAAGCATTTGTCACATCTGATGATTCACAGCAAGTAAGGAAACATTTTTCAGTAAACAATAAAATCCTTAAAATAACTGAAGAGGTCATCAGGAAATAAAACTGGTAAACATTTTCCATTAAACAATACCGTCCTTAAATAAAATGATGAGACCATAGGGATATAAAATTGGTCAACCAAAATAAGAGAGTTAAATTATTGGTATATTGACACCAATAATGTACAACTGTTGACTCTTCATGTGCGGATTGTATGAATAACTTTCATCAGATTTTCCTTGCAAAAAATGGCTACGAGAAGAAGCAGTAATTTTCTACTTTCTCAGTCTTGCATCAACTTGGAACTTCAGAACTTGATTAGAAAAGATGCCTGCAAGATACATCCAGAACAGATGTATAAATATTTCTGTCAATCCTGTAACTTTCTGGTGTGCAATGATTGCATGCACGAGGGACATTCAAAACATCAAATAATGGAAATTGGTCAATTTGTGACAGAAATATGTGCAAAACAAGAGAGTCATTGGCAAGAGAACTACAGAGAAGAAAATGAACCAAACAATCACAGAGATTCGTTCAATAAATCGGTATTTTCGGACACTGAGTCTGATTGTTTGGAGTGTTTGGAGGAAGAGACCAATATATTAATGACAGAGTTAAAGGTAATCAATACTTTCACAACAAATTTACCAACTATCAGCTTCATAAAACCAATTTTACCGAACATAGCATGGATTGGAGGAACAAATTCTGCTATAGTCCAGAAGGTAGATATGAAAAAGCCACTTATTACATTTTATAAGACAAAGCATTCACAGGTCAAACAAATTGATCACATTGAAGGATTTCAACCGCTGGATATTTCAGTCAGTGCTGAGGAGGACCTTATGTTTGTCTGTAAATTTAAAAAAAGTATCAAATCTGTCAGGGAAAATTCTCATGGACAGAAGCAAGTTTTTGACCTACACAACTTTTCCCCATTGGAACCAGTTTGTATTTACACAGCAAAAACTGGTGACCAGAATATATGGGTTGGGCTGACAGAGGGTGGTCCTGACTTTGAACTTTCAGAAAAAAGCACCCGTCAGGTTGTTGAAATGACACAAGCAGGAAATATATGCAATATTTTTGAATTCACCAGGGCTATGAAGAGACTGTTTACACTTCCTTGGCGTATTACGGTTAGTGCAGAGAATATTATTGTAATAGACAGAGTTGATCAACTCAATGGACAAGTTATATCCATCAATAAAAGTGGTCATCTAATGTGGCTTTATAAAGACCCACACCCTTGTATAACTGAGAAGAAATTTCTACCTACAGACATAGCTGTGACAAGTACAAGAAATATTATCCTAGTTGATTCTGCAAATAGTGTCTTGCATATTCTCAATGAACAGGGCAAGCAAATTGTACACCAACCATTGATCGATTATAAAATTAAGCAACCATTAAGTTTGAGCATCGACAATTCAGGAAAAGAACAATATCTATGGATAGGATGTTTTTGCGCACCAACTGAAAAAGATAAAAGAGCAAAAATATATAAACTTGATATTACTGGCATTTAATGTATACGTACTTGGATACATTGTATAATTTTAATAAAGTTAGTATTCCTCAATAAATTAAAATAAATCAGAATAAAAAGACATATTCTATATATAGTTCATTTTTTTCTATATATTTTCTATTAGTTCATCCAATATGTTATGTACTATGATACCTTTTAGTATTCTTCTTCCAGGTCTACATCAACTTGTCAACTAACAAACTTTCTTGAAAGGTGCCCCTTTATATGTCAACTAATCAGCATTCGTAAAAGGCCATCTTATTTGTCAACTAACCAATCTTGCACCCTTATATGTCAACTAACCAACCTTCCTGAAAGGCCACCCATATATGTCAACTAACCAACCTGAAAAGCCACTGTTATTTGTCAACTAACCACTAACCAACCTTCCTGAAAGGCAAGCCTTATATGTCAACTAATCAGCCTTCCTGAAATGCCACTCTTATATGTCAACTAACCAACTTCATGAAAGGCAACCCTTATATGTCAACTAACCAACCGTCCTGAAAGGCAAGCCTTATATGTCAACTAATCAACCTTCCTGAAAGGCCACTCTTACATGTCAACTAACCATCTTCATGAAAGGCAACCCTTATATGTCAACTAACCAACCTTCCTGAAGGCCACCCTTATGTCAACTAACCAACCTTCCTGAAGGCCATCCTTATGTCAACAAACCAACCTTCCGAAAGGCCACCCTTATATGTCAACTAACCAACCTTTCGAAAGGCCACCCCAAAATGTCAACTAACAAACCTTCCTAAAAGGCCACCCGAACATGTCAACTAACAAACTTTCTTAAAAGGCCACCCCAACATGTTAACTACCAAACATTCTCATCAAGCCACTTATAGTACATTAAAATTTATGGAGAATTAAAGTGTCTTCATGAAAAATTGATAAGCCAGAATTTAATTAAACTAAAATACTGAATTTAAGAAGTATAAAATATATGTTTCTAAAGATCATTCTTCCATCATTTGTCAACACAAAATGCAGCTTACAGAAAAAAGAGGGCATTACAATATGTTGATATGCAATCATAAAATAAGTCGATTTCAACTTCCTTCCTTAAACAAAAGCAACACTTCATTCCTGAGTTGGAAGTAGGAAGTTTAAAACATGATTTTTTCTTAGAATCAGAATGAGGTGATTTATAATAAATAAAACCGGGAACGTTTTGAAGAATTTTTCTGTAAAAATTAATAATTATGTAGAAAATTCACTACTATTTTTGTAACTGACTAGGGAAATAGAGCATGTATCAGAAAAAGTGAGTATTGCTCATAAGTCTGCAAAAAGTTCAGAGTCAACTTGCCCCAGCTAAATTGTCCTTAAATAGTAAAGCAATGTTTAGTAGATAAAAAAAATTGTTATCGTAACATTTTTTACAGCTTTAAAAACTGTTTTATGCTCGAAAAAATATATACCGTGTCAAAATATTTACACCACTGCAATATTCAAAAATTACTATTTTCATAGCAGTCAGTCCGAACATCAAAAATATATAACGAGACCAATATAACAAACTGCTGTTTAAAAAAAATATGAATGGCATAAACAAGAAAATATGCTCAAACAAATCTGAAAAATTGTCCTTTTTGCCATTGTGTTCTTTCTGCCATTTATGTCTGTCCGATTCTCAGAAATACTTGTACTTAACATACAGTTTACCGTGCTCAAATATATTATGATCCACATGTTTAATATTGATACCATAATGTCGACTAGAAGTATGCTTTAAAATTTATCATGAAAAAAACTTATCAAAAACGGCCATATTTGTGACTGTTTTATTCTTGCATGCAAATTGTTGAAATGATGAACATGCGGCATGAAAAAGGGTTTCTACGTTGACAGCTGGTTTTAAAAATAAGCAACAGAAAACTGCATTTGGCGATTTTTGGCACAAACTTTTAGAACCCAGAGCAAGCACTGAATATCTATCCTTTTTTAAAACCTACTAGTTGATATTGTCATTTAAAGTGAAAACACAGTAATATACAATTGATTAATCGGGATGGACAGATAGTTAATGAACACTCATTTGTTAATTACTTATGATCAATAAAATAAGCTAAAAACAATATTTTCCTAAAGTTCCTTCATCTGCATGTTGCAAGTCTTTGAAGGATACATTTTCTATGTATAGTACTTTGAAGCTTTAGCGTTTACATTCGGTAGAATATTTGAACATATAATGGAGGTGGGCATGGCCAAAAGATTTTAATTTTTGTGGAAAATTCTAAAAATAAGATATAGTCGTACATGTTTGCTCCGAAAGAGTAAGCATTTCCCGTCAGTTGCAATTAACGGATTCGTCATGTCACTGGCAGAGTCATATATATATAATTCTATTCATGCTGTAATTTATTTATATTAAGTGTTTTGATTGGATAAAAACACTTAAATGGCGTCTTCTCAGATAATTTATATATCGATATTTCCTCTGAGCGGACTACTTTCAGTATCCAATGTAAACAAAATGGCGTCCTCCTAGCGCATCGTTAGGGAGAGGGGATAATGTTTTCTCTGCCCCATTTGATTTCCAATTAAATCGATTGAGATTTCAAATAAAATATAATACAATTACAATTTAGTATTTCATTTGTTTTTTTTCCTATCAGTATCTACAGAACCGCGATTCCTTTGGTACTATGTTTTGCAAATACCTACGCTTTCCTGCCTAGGTACGTTTTGAGGTCTAGATTGGTTTCTGTAACTGTTTTTGCTGTTTTAAAAATCGTAACGATTATTTAACAGAATTCCCTCACAAACTTGACATAAAGTCCTTCGTAGTTTGTGAGGGAGTCGCCGGAGTTTACACATTGATAATTTCCTAAAACTCAGTGTTTAATCCTATAAATATAATCGATCAAAGACAGAAATGGCCGGATTTCGTTAAACAGGAAGTAGGTGAGCGACAGACCTGAAATTGAATTCCACGTTATGTTAGGCAATGCTGATGCTGCATACCAACTTTCAAGAGAATGTGATTAATAGTTGCTGAGAAAACTGTTACGAAATGTTTTTCCCCGCCCGCTCGCCCGTCCAACATTCACCATTTTAATACCCGGATTTTCACTCCGTGAAATCCGGCCAAAAATATAAACCAAGCTTTTACATGTTTTAGCTTTCGAAGATCAGTCGGGCATTATTTCTGTCTTACAATTATACTTTTCTTTCTATCAAAAATACGTTGCTATTAACACGTCAATCTTTAAAATAATTATTAGCTTCGGGACATAATTTGTATTCCTAGTTGTTAATTGTCAATTTTATTAGAATGAATTCATTAACAACTAACTTTCCTTGTTATTTGTTCATTTCCGGTCCTGACTGAAGGTGTCAAAATTGACAGTTGCTTTTCCTTATTCATTTGGGGATACTATCTGCTGACAATAATTTTTGAAAAGATTTTTAAATTGTTATTCAATTCTTAACATAAACTTCAACATCGACAATCGTCTTCACTGCAGACCGACCAGATTTGCTTATTGTTTCATAATTTGAGTCCTTTAGTTGATTAATTAAGTAGATGTCTAATAAATGGCCGGTATCACTCAGTTTCACGTGTTACGTTTTTGACTAGACATAAGTAATGTATTGTCAGTGTACGTGCAAATTAACTTGGCACGGACAAACTTTGTTCTTGTTGTATTTATTAGTAATTTATGTGCATATCCAATCAAATCGTAAATTTAACTAAATTCATTAGAGGCTACTATATCCTGAATATACTAGTATACTATATTACGTACAGATCCCACTTAAAGAACCCCCTAAATTCTACATAAGGATAAAATATCAACGGTTGAAAATAAAACCAAAACTACGGTACAGCTGGTGAAGATAATCCTGGATCTATCGCAACACGGCCGTATAGTAAAAGCATACAAAAATCAAGAAATGTTTTCAGAAAAATTAATAGTTTGTCTTAATGGACAAATTAATCCAATCTCCAAACATCGGACTTCAATACAGTAGTCGCTTCTACTAAAAAATACCCTGTAATAAAATATAATGTGTATATACATCCTAAAATGGAATGCGCGTTCGCTCTACACTATCGCGGATTCCTGAAAAATTTCGTAGATGAAAAAGAAAAACCCGATGTTGTATGAATTCCTGAAACCCAATTTTCCAGTAACCTTAACACTGAATGGATATCAACTACCTGTGCCTAAAAACAAGAAAGGTAAAATAAAAGGTAAGGGAGGAGTCTATGTTTCAAATTCACAAAAATAAACTGAAGTCAACTTTCGTTCTGACAATTCAAGATTATTTTTTATCTTTTTTATAATTTAAGTTAAAATATAGTCATACTAGCCGATTCCAATTCAAGATATTTATTATGGGAGTCTATTAATACTGACAAATATGGAAAAGTCTGTCAAGAGCTCATACAAATATATGGACCTCAGAATGCTAAACGACGGGCAGGCATCTGTCTAGATAACAATGGTAATCTAGAAATATGGTAATCAATGGAAGTTGACCTTTCAATTATTTCCCAATTATTAGCTAAAACATTCTGACCATTTTCCAATCGTAACTGTGTTACAATCTAAACCAATTAAAAGCGAAGTGTTATAGCCCCAAAGGTGAATCTATGATAAAGCCAACCGGCACCTCTTCTCAATCATGTCAGAGTGCTAAATTAGAGGACTTGAAACATTCAGAGGGTGTGTTCACGTTTCTCCAACATTTGATATTTCAGGTAAAAATTTTGTTGGAGAAACGTGAATAGGTAGTAGGAAAACTTAATTAATTTTACCTGTAATTAAGACTACAGTAAAACATGTATAAATGAATCTTTGGTAAGTAATAAGCAAAGAATATAGAATATTATACATATTTAATTGTAACAGGCAGTAAGGCGAAAACAAGTGGGTACATTATGTCGTCCACGGTTGCATGCAGGGTGTAAAGTTGTGTGAACTGGGTTGGTGCTGCGCATCCCAGTAATGATCCTTGCTGCTTCATATTGAACTGACTCTAACATGTCTGACTCTTGCTTAGTGCAGTTATCCCAAACTATGCTACCATATTCAAGGATCGGCCTAATAAACGCTATATATAACTCTTCTAGAGAGTTACAGTCAATATCATATTTGAGAAGTCTCAACATATTTTAATCTAGCACAAGCTTTAGAGTAGATTTCGTTAATGTGATCTCTCCATAGGCCCTGATATATAGTGAAGATTCAAACCCAGGTGCTTATGGTTATAAGTAGTTTCTAGTTCAATATCATTCATAAATAACGAGGCAACATTTTCATTATTTTTTCTTGTAAAGAGCATATTGGTCTGTAATTAGAAACATCCTCACAACCACCTTTTCCTTTATATATAGCAGAAACATTAGCCATCTTCCAACTATTAGGAACTACACAGGGAAATTAATGTGAAATTCACGTGAAACATTTAACGTGAATTTCACGTTAAATGAGCAATTTAACGTGAATTTCACATGAAGTTCACGTGAAAAACATGTTCTCGGCATTTTTAATGTTCTTTAACTTTCATGCAATTCTATAAATATTTAAATATTTCACGGAGGCTGTGGTTTATCATGGTTTTACCACGGGGTGACCATTTATGTCGTATTATTTTATCCCGAGCAATAGCTTTCCGGTGGGAGTTACAGTTTTGTAATTGGAACAGCCATTTAAAACACGCCCTTCTCAGCGCATGTTGCTCATAGATAAATCATTTTTTTACCACAGTTGTGGTCTCAAAGCCTTTAAAGCACGTCAAATTAGAATTAGAAATAAATTCTCATTTTCAGAATTTTCGTGTGAAATTCACGTGCAATTCAGGTGAGTTTCACATGAAATTCATGTTAAATATATTTCACGTGAAATTCACGTTAATATGCTCGTTTCACGTGAAGATCATGTGAACTTTTCACGTGAAATTCATGTTAACCAAAAATAACCAAGATATATACAAATATAAACAAGCTTTAAAAAATAAACAAAAAGTACTACAGACAAAGCTCAAAAGGAATATTGGCAAGACTTTTGTTCCAAATTAAATCATATATAGGTATAACGTTATACAGGTCTGGCAAAAAATTAAAGAAATAAAAGGAACCATGGTCTCCATTTTACCTACGCTTGTTCAAATCCGAAAATAAGCCTTTACTAATAAACAGAAAGCTAAATTTTGCCATGTCTTGACCCCGAATTTAAATTGCATGAGGAAAAGTTTTAAAGGGACAACCCAATACAAAAAGATTAAAATGCTGAAAACAATTGTTTAAAATCTAGTAATAAACCCATCACAAACGGGGAATTCCGCCTATGCATGCAGGAGACGATCGGATATCATTTGAAATGTTTGAAAATCTTATTAGACCTAATATGCAGGTTTGGGAGTCTGGAGAATTACCATCTTCTTGGAAAAATGCCGGTAATCCCAATCCTTAAACACACGTCACAATTCGTTGTAACACCAGCATAGTGCATCAGTAAATACATTTTTTATGGTATCAAACCAATGCAAAAACTATAACTAGATTCAAATAAGGTAAACCATTCTACCGGTTCAAGTAGGGCAACACATTAAAAATATATACGCACTCTAAAGTGCATGTAACACCAAAGAGGCGTTCTGCACTGTGTAAACGCAAAAATTAAACTTAACGCAGCGCTTTTGGAATGTTACATTAATTCACTCATTGTTAAGGCCTTGTGTGATCCTTCGAAAGTTTAGTAAGTAAACGCTGCGTTAAGTTTGATTATTGGGTTATTATATTTACACATGGCAGAAGGACAATATATGGTTTCTAAACTTTCGGAAATTGACTACCACATGTATATATAACAATATATTTGGCTCTATCCAAACTATTACCCTACAAATAAATAAGTTATATATGATCATATATATATTGTGAAATCCATATACTATCAAATCAATTTATGCATACCGGTACGGAATTCGAACTCTCACCGTTGTGACACTGCACCAATTCGCCTGAAATATGTGGAGCAGTCTTAGAACACTCGGCCAAATCCGCTTATTAACCAAGGTGAATCGTAGAGATAGGCATTATACATGTGTAAGAGCGTATGACGATGGAATTTTCGTAACCAATACGAAACAAAATGCTGAAGTAGATTGCTATCAAATTAATACGAAATGTTTTTCTTTTTTTACATAAAAATATATTTATAATGTGTAATTAAAGCCATTACGGAATAATTCCGTGCGAGACCGTAGGACGTTAAAAACCACTATCATCAGCAGACGCAGATACAGAAAATAGCGTTTGGGATATAGGGATATGCAGAACCTTGGTAAGGTGTCAGTGTTCAATCCCCCCCCTCTTTTGAAAGCCCAGGAGATATATTAGGATATTTTAACGAATTTTGATAGTAATAGAATTTAAAAGAATAGAAAAGTAATTAAAAATTTTTC
This sequence comes from Limnoperna fortunei, assembly GCA_944474755.1. Taxonomy (NCBI): domain Eukaryota; kingdom Metazoa; phylum Mollusca; class Bivalvia; order Mytilida; family Modiolidae; genus Limnoperna; species Limnoperna fortunei. The sequence goes on along the minus strand of OX104114.1, from coordinate 46,406,850 downwards.
TTATTCGAATTCGGTATTTCGTCTTACAATTTGGATTAGGATCTGACCTGACACTGACGTTAGCCACAGTTTCATATTCAACTGTTTAATGAGGTCTTTAATACTGTTGAGGTTTAAAACAATAAAATTTTCAATTAATTTCCACGTTACAAACAGTTTCTGGTGGTCTTCCAATTAGACGAAATGTTTACATTTGTTCTGGGACTAGTATAACTATACTAAATATTACCGTGTCCATCCGACGGGTTTTTGCCTGACAAAATGGAAAACTGGTACCGCTTTGGTCGAGTATATGTTCCTTTTGTAGATATATAGGATCTTACATTGGTACGAGTGGATTATCGGATTTCTCCAATCGAGATAGTTAAATTATGGAATTTTAAGTCCTCGCCAAGGCTCGGACTTAAAATTCCATAATTTAACTATCGAGATTGGAGAAATCCGATAATCCAAGAGTACTAATGTAAGATTCTGTTTCTCTAATTTTAAAAAGTAGTAAATTTGCGAAACGAAGTACAAATTCTCCCAACCCCAATTTCATGACTTAAATACGCGGTAAATGGAATGTGTTTTGTTTATGACGTCATGAGTTCTTATTGTGACGTTATTATTTTTAACCAATCAACTGCTGAGAACAACAAATTCACTAGTGACGAGAAATATAGGATCTAACACCGGTGGGAGGGCAAGACGGGAAAATCTCAGACACCCAAGTGAAAAGATTTCTGGTCTCCAACGAGGCTCTGCCGAGTTGGAGACCAATAGAAATCTTTCACGCGGGTGTCTGAGATTTTTCCGTTTTGCCCAACAACTAGTGTTTGATTCTATTTCTCACTAATTCGTTAAAAAATCCAGTTCTGTTCTATTGAAAGATGGCAACAAATAGAGTTGTCTACCCTGAACGTAATCTCCAGTGTACACATGCTGCGTCACCGTGTTTGTTTTTATGTTTACCGCTATCATTGTGTCATAAATTGGGTCATGGAAGCTCAGATATGTTGTTTTCATGTTAGTATTTAAAAAGGCATAGTAAACCAATACATCTAAAGCAAATATTTTATCATTTTTATTGCTGAACCGACAGTTGACATCACAATACATTTTTACGGGAAAAGGAGCGTGAAATTCTTATCTCACCCACGGGTTTCTTCCGTAAATGGACGATTTCTGGTACAGATGACCCAGTTCAGATGAGCTCACGCGCACACAACTGTACTTGCTGTGTCATCCAATAAAAACGACAGAAACAAGAACGTTGCTATGAAAGCATAACAACGTTCTTGTGTGACGTTCTTGTTTCCGGCGTTCTGATTGGACGTCAGAGACAATGGAGTCTAAAAAAATGGAGAGTCTATAGGTTATAGCGATGTGAAAGTTGTTGGTTTACGGAAGAAATAGGTACTTACATACGTTTTTGGGAAAGTCCGTGTGATCTTTCACTCGTGATAGAAATTTTTATGTCTTTTGGCTCGTTCCGCTGCGCTCCACTCGCGAAAAGACATAAAATTTCTATCACTCGTGAAAGATCAACCGGTCTTTCCCAAAAACGTATGAAAGAACCTATTAATCTCAACCGGCTAAAAATAGGTACCACGCTGTCTCATTAGTGAGAAATATTTTTTCCACAACGGTCAAGCGGTTGGAATATTACGTCAAAATTAGAGAACTCATATTACACTTTTGAAATCAACAATTATTTTCCACAGTTAATAGTTGATTTATAGGTTCCTGCATTTGTTCTAAGTCAGAGTTTTAATCATGTTATACATATATATTCATGACTAAAAAATATCTATGTTGTATTAATTTAAATTTTATTTAAAAAAATATGTTATTTACTCTACAGAACTACAGTAGCTATTTTATATATGTTCACACAGCGACAGTTTATCCCGTTAGTATCGTGGTTAGTATAGACTGTCCCAGGTTAAAATTGCTTTGCTTTTTGTAGATCTTATTTAATTCTCACGTCGGGTTTAAAAGCCGATTATATATGTTTGTTGTTTGATTTTTTAACCGACTACAAATAAAATTGACTTAACTTGACTTGTCATTATTTTGAAGTGCGAAATAGTACAATAGTAAAATTAGTCAACTGTTTGTTATACAAAAGATGAAAAAAGTTTTTAAATTTGCGCGGCAAAAGTTTGGATTTCCCAAGATGCAACTTTTGTAAACTTTAGTGAGATAATGATGGCTGACAAAGAGAAGGATAAAGTTTCTCACTCGGATAAATTAAGTGTTTGCAAGAAATATACGCAACGTAAAATGATGATGAGTGTTGTGACATTAGTTTTATATGTAGGAATTCTACCTCAGCTAGTTTTAGGACAAAGCCCTGACGATTCTAGCAGAAATCCTCCTTGTTATGACTCTAGCGGTCTGCCGCAGCGCTGCATGCCAGAGTTCGTTAATGCTGCTTTCGGATTACCCGTCGATGCTACAAATACTTGTGGTGTAACGCGTGTGAACGAGTACTGTCTGCAAACGGGTGTGACAGGGGCTCTAAAAAAATGTCACTATTGTGATGCCCGTACCCCTGGGCTGAACCATAATACTGAATTTTTAACGGATTTTAACAATAATAATAACTGGACTTGGTGGCAGTCTGAGACGATGTTAGAAGGGGTTCAGTACCCAGTTGTAATTAATCTTACATTACATTTACGTAAGTATATCTGACAATACAAGATTGTTGTCTACCACGTTTTTTTGATGAAATGTATGTAGCTAGCAGAATTGTACTCGTATATAGATGCTATTATGTATATCAGGAAAACAAAATTGTTATTTTTTATTTAGGATTTACATCAAACAAATTTTGTCCATTGAGTGATAACAAAATTTATATTTTACACATTGTATAAAATCCTTGTAGCGGATTATAAATTGATGTTGAAAATATTTTTTTATGGTTATTAATTAAAACTTATTTACAGTAAATGAATTAAAAAATTAGAATAAAAAATTTTTGTTTGTGTAATTGGACTTTTTTTTGCAAAAAAGATCAACACACAAACTTCAGTTTTCTGTGGTGTAATATATTACATCAAATTAAAGGGTGCTTGTTTTGAATAGGATTTTTTTTCCATCCTCGGGTTGAAAATATCTTCAGCCAATCAAAAATCAGTATTCTCTTACAATTGATTAATTAAACAAAACTTGTATAAAAAAGATATTTCAGTACTGCAAAGTTACAGAAGATCTATATACTGTAAGATTTCCCATTGTCTTTTAAATCGAAAGATACTAGTACCTGTAGCTATCAACATATACCAGATAAAACTTGAAAAAGGATAAAAAAAGTATCAGTGTGAAAACACGCCCCAAAAAATAGGAAGAAAGCATAAAAATTTTATATACTTTAAAAATTTATACTAAAGTAATATAGTACTTATATAGTAAACATTATTAAAGTACATGTAGCTCATTGTTCTCAGTTCTCATGCATGTTTAATATTATAGCCTTATATTTCTTGTGAAGTTGTTCAATTTTTCTTGCCATGCCGATTATACTGTTATATTTCTATACCATTTCGATAAGGCTGCATATAGATGTTCCTGTATTTTAGTAATACAAAGTGCAGATGAATTTTTCAGTAACAATATACCAGTATACAATGAAATAATTTGATTTAAGGTTGTATTAATATAGCTCTGGATGTTAAGTTGTAATAAAGGGAATTAATAAAGAGGGAACAACAGTATATTAGTGTACATGTATTATATATAAACCAACAGTGTGAAAATTTGTTATTGTATACCAGTGATTTTGTTGCATTTTTTAAAAACAGCCCCCTCATTTTCAATTGGGAAAATTTATCGATGTTTTTCTTGAAATGGGAAAACATATAAAAAAAGGAAAACAATAGTTAGCAGTCAATAAAATAACTAAATTGATCTTATGTTTAGATATATTATTAAAAATAAGTTGCTAGAATTATAAATGAAGTACATGTATAGTTAAACACTGTGAATCCTATAAAAATAAAAGGTATTTTATGTAAAATGCACTTAAACATATTTAAACATATTTAAAATAAGAAAATGAAAATGACTGCCAAAATACTAATTATTGATGTGCTTAAATCAGTGCAGTACTCGTTTAACACTGGCGGCATCGTATTGTGCAATTTCCGGCACACACTTCATATCCATTTCGGAATTTTTTCTCAACTTCTTTTGCTTTGAACTGGTGATCGGTATTATTCTGCCACTGCGCAGTTTGTACAACGTAAAAGTCAGACAGGAATCAGCTTCAGTTTTGTTATGGCGTGTAAACACGATAAACACGGAGTGACAAAAATACGAAGGTTTCTTATTTTAACAAAATTGAACTGCGAGTAGCTTTCCAACGGAAGCTATGAATAATATAGACCTCGATCTCCCGTTCTTATGGTTTTCTGTTGGGATTTTTGTCATAAATTGTGAAATATTTACACAAAATTTGGGAAATTTGCTTCAGGGGAAACAGCTGAAATTCGGAGGCAAATTCACGCTAACAAAATCACTGTATACATACATGTAGGAGCCTTAGAAACTAGAAGAAATGTCATGCTCTAATGAAAACCTCTGTTTCATGGCCATTACATTTATGTACCTTTTATGTCCAAAAGAAAACAAACATGAACAAAGCATTTTTAGCAGATTTTCTAGGTTTTGAATTTAGCAGCATGACCTAGTGCAACATGATTTTGGATACAAATATCATATTAAACATCAATATAATTGAAAGTGTTGTCATGGTACCACGAGGCTTTATTATAATAAAATTTAAAGCAACAAATGATTTTAATCCATTTATTGTTCATCAAATGTAATTATGAAGTAAAAGACTTTAAAGTGTTCAATGTATGTATTTTTTTGACATCAGCAATACTATGAAAAAAACATTAGTAAAAAAACTTAATTTCTGCAGCATGTATAGTATACTAGTTAAGTACATTTATAGAATGCATTAATTAAAGACACCCGCTATAACACCATACAAAAATATTCCACTGAGGGGACAAGAATGTTAAGAGCAATTTATGAAATCAAATTTCTACAGTGAAAAAGACAGAAATCTAATCCTCAAATGACAGCATAATTTAACATATCTTGTGACAAATTAGGTGTCAACCCCTCAAATTGTGACCTATAGAATACTGATCAACGATTTCGAGTAATTTGGGTCAAAAACTTTAAACTAATCATGAAACACAATTACAGTTACAATCGTTTTGTTTGTGTTGGGTTCAGGTAACAACAAAGTGAATATTCTCTGTTTTGATTACCAAAACAGTTTTAAATAACATATCATTAATTTGATTTATACTGGGAAATTGCACAAAATCATCCAATTAGTATGACGATAAAACCAATTTTTACATGATAAAACCAATTTTTACACAGTTCGTTTTGCTTCATGTTTTTTCCCCAAAAATATCATCATGAAAAGATTTTGTCTTTGGTCAGCAATTCTTTACCCAACAGCCATCAGAAACTAAATGTACTCTTTTTAGCTCACCTGGCCGAAGGCCATGTGAGCTTATGCCATCACTATAGTATGCGTCCGTCGTCGTCGTTAACAATTTCAAAAATCTTCTTGTCTACTGAACCAATTTGACTGAAACTTGATAGGAATGATAAATTACATGTTGGCTACAAACGATCCTCATTTTAAATTGATCCTATAAAAAACATGGCCGCCATTGCTAAAAATAGAACAGGGGGGTAAAACAGCAGTTATTTGCAAATAACTCAAAAACGGTGACAGATATCAAAATTCTGGCTCAGGGTAAAAGTGATCAGCACATGAAAATCTACCTACCCTGAAATTTTGAAGAAATTCCAACAAACCATGTGGGAGTTATTGCCCCTTTTCTTGATTTTTTTCTGAGTTTTGCACTAATTTTGTCTTATATCTCAAGAACTATATAAGATATTGAAGTTATTTTAATTGAATATTGTTCAGCTAAGTAAGCTCTACAAAATTGTCATTGGGTTGAAAATGTCAGATGACCCCTTATAGGGGCTATGGCCTCTTAAATGACAGAAATAGTGGTTTTACCCTTACAGATTGCGAACCGTCCATTAACAATTTCAAAAATCTTCTTGTCTGAAACTACTGAACCAATTTGACTGAAACTTGATAGGAATTATAAATGACATGTTGGCTACAAACGATCCTCATTTTAAATTGATCCGATAAAAAACATGGCCGCCGTTGCTAAAAATAGAACAGGGGGGTAAAACAGCAGTTTTTTGCAAATAACTCAAAAACGTTGACAGATATCAAAATTCTGGCAGAGGGTAAAAGTGATCAGCACGTCAAGATCTACCTACCCTGAAATTTTGAAGAATGTCAGATGACCCCTTATAGGGGCTATGGCCCCTTAAATTGCAGAAATAGTTTTTTTACCATTATAGATTGTGAACGATAGATAAAAGCAGGGATCCTCGCAACGCGTCTAGATGCGTATTGTACGCGTCTTTTCAGTTCTGGACGCGCCTTTTCAACATCTAACGCGTCCCATTACGCGTGCATGTCAGTTGTCGGATGCGTACGAATTTCCGTCATGTCAATTCCGTCTCCGATGCGTGATTACATATTCTTACAAATGGCGATCGATGTTTACCTGTTTCATCTGATTCTCAGCAGGTAGCAATCACTCGGGCAGCAAATATGCCTTAATTAAGATGTTTATTAAACAATAAACGTTCGGTATTGATGGACAGTGATTACAGATAAATTTAAGCGTTGATAATACACTCGTGTTTTCAAATTTCAATACACGGTCGGAACCTTGCACTACTTACGCTTTTTTTTAAAGTAAGAATTCTTGACCGGTAAAAGATATCTTCAATATGAACATTAGATTAGTTTTCTAATAAACTTTTAATTTTTGTATATATCAAGAAGATAATCTGCTATAGACTAGGATCTGAAAAAGGGGGGGGGAGGGGTTATGAGTTGTTTGAAAGAAATATTAATGTCAGCATCTGACATTCAATTCTAAGAAGAGCCAGGTAACTTGTAATACACAAGTCTCTCTTTAATGGGCAAACATCAGCATGTTTCAAGTAATGAATGCAGTTCAATCATTCTCCAGAAGACTGCGAAACTCCACTACATTAACTACTAATATAACATAGCATGACATAAACATACTAGTAAGCCATATTATATCTTTTTATACAAAGACATTTATTGGGTCGGTCATCAAAGAAAATGGGTGTATGCATGCACTTAGCTGGACTCATCTGTGATATGTGGGACTCATGAAAATTTTTTGTTACTCACCATTCTCAAAAGTGATGAGTCCAGGACTCACCATAAAAAAATCCTACAAGTATCACTGTAGAAGATAGGGAAAAGGTTTTGCTTGCTTAAATGTTCAGCTACATGTAATTGAGCTCTACAAAATTGTCCATTAGGTCGAAATTGTAAGATGACCCCTTATAGCGGTTATGGCCCTTTAATAAATGTAAACAATAGTCTAAATTGGATTGATGTAGTCGGGTGATTAATTAAATTGGTTATAGCCCCTTAAAGGTCAACAAACTGTTTTAGCTAACACGAGTAAAGGTGGTCTACTTGTGTTTACCTTACCATTACAGACAAAGTTTTAACAGTGGACTCTATAGGAATATTTTTCAAATGCCAACTTTTCTGAACTGCAAAGCTGATTCAAGCCATATTATTGTATGTGAATACTTATTGGATGGTTCCCTTAAAAGTTTATGCTTGCTCATTTGATCTAAAATCAACAATGGCTGCAATTGTAGGAATCAATTTTACATGCAAACCTATATATAGGAAAAATGTCTGAAGCTATTGAATCAATTGAAACCAAACAGCAGGATTCATTGGATGGTCTCAAAGATCATGTTATTTATAACAGTAAAAAATTTAAAGTTACAGGACTTAGTTTGACAATGTGGATATGCCATCTTCTTTGCCTATATAAATCAGGTGAGCGATACAGGCTCTAGAGAGCCTCTTGTTTTAGCCTCATGGCAGTAAAATGAATTTGCGTAACAAATTTGCATTAAACACATCAAATGTCAATATTGTTTTTTTTTTTTTTATTTGTTCAAGAATTAGTTTTGAAATAACCAACCCCATATATTTGTGATACTTTACTGTTTAATTAAAGTTGAATAATTTTACAAGTATTGGCAACAAACACCCATTTGTTTGTTAAATTAAACAACAGATGTAGGGAAGATGTATGGCCACCTGAATGTGCGGCAGAAAAATATTTAACATTCACAAAGTCAATGAGAATGATTTTCAGGGCACTGTTAAGTTGATGTCAGTGATTTTGTTATTCATATTACAATCCACCGAAATAAAGGACCATGTTTTTTTTACCTTTTAACAGCAACCAGAACTTTGGACAATAGGACCTACATGTACATGTACAGTGCCACCTCTGCCATAATGTTTCAAGTAAAAATAACTATATTAGACAATTAACTATGTACGACCACATTTTTTGACACAAGGGCAGGCATCCTCATGATAATATAATAAGTCATGGTTTCTATGTCCACTGTAAGTGTCTACGAAACCCTGACTAGAAGTCACTATTTTGATTGGCTACATCATACCTTAATGTAGCCAATCAAAAGCTCGCTTTCATTCATGACTTGGTTAGGGGATATCCAGATGTCGATTGTAAATAAATCAAACAGATGTGTTGCATAGACCACGTGAAAAGGTTACGTTTTCTTCCCACTCAAGAATGAGTAAGAATGACTAATGCCAAACACTTGCTTCTGTCAAGCAATTTCATTAGTTGATATTTTGAAGGTTTGACGTCATGAAAATCTTCTAGCCCTGGATTTACCTAGGTAAGTTTGTCAGGGTTTCGTGGACACAGAAACCCTGACTTGTGAGGATGGACACAAGGCAAAAAAAAAATGTGTGTTTCCGGTTAACCGACCCTACCTATTTTTTTGTTTGGCCCAACAAGGTAAAATTCCCTCACGAACAACATTTGCAGACTGTATGTTTATTTTGGGAGTCCCAAATAGAACAAGATTTATGATTTTAAATGTAAGACACCAGTTCAGAACCAGTTCAATGACTGGAAAACAAAATGTATATAAATTATGTAAAAGAAAAAGTCGTATCCTAGAATAAAAAATAAAAGAAATAAGTTTTTAGATAATGGGGGAAGGTCAGTAATACTGCAGATGTCAGAATGACAGCTGCAGAATTGAGGTTTATTATGAAAAAATTATAGTAAAATTATTTAACAAGGGGAGAATGGTACCAGTTTAATTGGACACAGCTATCCATAAACTGAAAAACTGGCAACAGAGGAAAAATATAAATTATTGCAAACTTTACTTAATCTTAATTCTATAACATAAACCCTCTCATTTCATGAAAATGTTCATTTTTACATAAGATCATGATATTTCACTATAAACATAAAATATCAATATCTGATAACAAATGTTGAAAGCAAATATAAAATAGGAGGTTTTGTATATGTAACACACTTTATAAATATTTTAATTCTGCATGATTCTTGATTACTTAACATATTTTGCTTCCAATCAATTGACAAGGCCTGCTAAACTGTATTCCCCCTGGGTTGTTAATCACCTGAATTATAAAAGACTGGGTTGTTCTTACATGTATATCTCTAGATCTAGATCTGAGGAAACAGATTTATTAATCTGCTTTTTCAAAATAATTTTTGTTTTCTAAATGTGATAAAATTGGAAACTTGTGTACGTAATAGTTCATTTATTTATTAGGTACTTCAATATTAGCTGTTCTCAATTAATTGCATCTGACTATATATGGCTTAATGTTTTGATATTTATTTCTAAATTTACAATCTGTCTGCATTGCAAATGTAATCATGTCAGTTAAATAACTAAAATCAAATAATCAGGGCAACTTTTACCAGTATGGGACTACTGTACATGCTCCAAATTCTTTATTGATCCAGGTTTTTGTCTATATATTTTTAGTATTATTATGAGATATACCCTCTGTTTGTATATGAGTGTCTGTCTGTGCCCTATTATAAGATGATTACTTGATTTTACTTAATTGAAATCACATAACTGATTTTGTTTAAACTTTGTACATTTGTTTAATTATGTACTAGTACTACTAAATGAAGATCAAGTTCAATTTCATTTATTTTACAATCCACTTTGTTGTTTTCTGTATGGGCCATGGCCAGTTCAACTTTCTTTTTGTCATCAGTTGGCAATTTCCAAATGAAAACTTGAAAACAGCTGATATATGGTTTTTGAAGCCAATAAAATTTTTTTTTCGAAAATTGTCAGTTGTCAAAAGAGAATTTGGCAAAACTGTTAAGGCCAAAAAAAAAATGTGTTTCAGGTTACCCGACCATACCTATTTTTTTGTAGCCAAGCTAAAATCCAGACCCTAATGTTTTTTTCACGTTTTTAAATGAGGTTACTTCTAACCGGAAAACTCCCGCTATTGTTCTGGGTTTTAATTCTATTTTCATACTTCCAAGTTCCAACCCAACATGACGGCTAAATATAAACATATGAATGCTTGTAACGAAATTGATAGCTCTTTCAATGACTGTATACTTTTAAAGGCTTTATAGTAAATTCTTGAAACTTACAAGTTTTACACCTACAAAGGTATAAAAGATAAAGGTCAATATTAAATTACTAATTTTAAAAGCAACACGATTCCCAAAATTGCAAAAAAAATATTGACCTACCTACCTATTTTATAATTCTATGTAACTTGAAACACACATATTTTTTTGTTTGTCCTAAGTACTATAAAATGAAGATCAGTATTTTAGCTATAGTCAGGACAAGAACAAGTAATTAACAAACAGTACATATGTAAGCCAATTCTAGAAATATGAACCAAGGGAACAAATGAATGGCCACTGGCAGATATTGAGGAATGGGTAGGGGAGGAAAATATAGCTTTTTGTAGCAGCTAGAACAAGTTAAGCCTCCTATTCACATCTACAAAAGGGCTCTTATGAGTGCTGGGATAGTGGCACTCTCCAAACAGGTTACCCACTGGGTCCATGGTAAGGCTTTCCATATTATGACCTGACAACCCAAACGAGAGATCATCCCCTGTCTGCCACCTGGGGACATGCTGCACACCTCTGTGGGTCGAACACTGTGAACCCTCACAGTATGGTCCCTGCATATATGCTAGACACATGTACACATGTACATGTTCATATGTAATTATGGTTGAAGGAGAAGTCCATTTCATACTTAGCTTGCACTTAATCAAAATGAAGCAATTATATATAGTCAGTTGCATGTACATGTAACTATATTGTATAATATTGTATACAGTAGGTTCAGGAAAAATAAAATGTGATATTTTTATAAAGGTAAATGAAATGCACATAATGATTAACATACCTGAATCTGATACAGTACATGAAATTTGGTAATAGTTATTTTAGTATGTTTACTTAAATGATTTTATTCTTTATACAGGTTTTCTAGAGATATTGAAATTTGTTTTTGTGTACATCTTCACTTCCTTCATGTCTAGTTCAGGTACATCCTTTCTGCATCATGTACAATGGATCCATTTCAGCCAGTTTCCATATGCCTTTGATCAGATAAAGCATCTGTAATTATTGTTATCATGTCATGTTCAATGTTATGGAAGTGGCCATACTAAATTTTTTGCATCAGCTATGGTTTTCAATACATGTATACAATTTGTGAAAATTATAGATAGCATACATTGTACATTTGTACTTTTTGAATATTGAGAAAATAAACAACAAGTACTATCTTTAAAAAAAGATAGTCGACGCATTTTACTCTTAGAGATTTATGTAAAGTAGAACAGAAACTGAACAAACACAACAACAATAAGAAAAAAAACCACTTTAAAAAACTTATCAATGAAAGAAAGAGACAAGAAACAGTAACGTTTTCTTTCATTAATGTGTGTGTGTGTGGGGGGGTGGGGGGTGTTAAATAATTAACGTGCTGCGAACTGTATCCAATTAAAATAAGGCTAAAACGGTTGCTGCATTGATGTATTAAACATTGACTTTTAAAAACATGTTATTAAACAATAGGTTATTATCAAAAAGAGACTTTGCAATTAGAACTCCATCTCCTGTCTGCACGTGAATGACGACGGACGCAAAGAAAGAAGATATTGGCATTAATGGCTTTAAAAATCATATAGCTAACAATAAACATATTAAAATATCCTCAATGAAAAGCTATTTCATAAGTTGAAGACCACAATGGTAAATAAACGAAATATAAATCTTTCTATTTTTTTCTTTCGATATAGAAATATATATGTATATTTACTGGAAAAAAAGTTAGTTAATTTCAAAACTTCAAAACAACACCAATTTTTTTTTAAAGAAATTTCATAAGCAAATATGTACTTACATGCATCAAGTATTATTCATTACAGTTTGCTATTTTATTAATTTAACTATCTTTTAAAATGGAAACTTCAAAGTAAAACATTTTAATTAGAATTGTATTAACATGAACAATGATGAACACAAAATGTCAATTCAATGCTTATTAAATGTGAATTGAAATATGTCATGTGTACGCTATTTCGCCAAAAATAGGGGGGAGATAAATAATTGCAACGGAACCATCAGCGTATTTTATCCTCAATTCTATGTGTGTATAGTAAACAATGAACCAGTGAACCACTGTGTCTCATGTAAGTCATTTGGCGTTCCGATAATTACAAATGACCTAATTACCTTTGTGTAGAATTATTTGTATGACAATAATTTCACGATAGAGAGAGATTGCGTGTGCAGGCGGTCAAATCAAGAAAATATGGCGTAAATATATCACAAATAGGGATGCTTTTCAGAGTAAACCATAGTAGATTGTTCGAACACAGAATTTTTTACTATTTTTGTCCAATCAGAATGCAAGTTTGTCTTCAATTATAGTAAGTTACCATGGGTAAGCGTCTTTTAGTTCAAAGGTCACAATTCGAAAATATACCGACTGCGTCAAAAGACAACAGATTTCTTCTGATACTTACAGTGTATTGGGACTTGTTCAACATTTTTTGTGTTGACAAGTTCAAAACTGAATGGCTAAGCACAATTTTGTCATTTCTTGAGGACCTCACCTGATAAAGGTGAGGCACATCTTAGGAAAATACTCACACTTAGTTAAGAATTTTGTATAAAAATTGCCCATAAACTATTGTTCTTGAGTTATTATAAAAACTATTTTACATATACATGTATATGCAAGGTGTTTGTTGAAGTCTGTAATATTTGCCATTTTTTATTCCTTGTACAGTAATATTGTTTAATACTGTTTTTAGCAGTATTATCCAGTATAAAAAAGCACAAAACTGCACATGCAAGCTCTCAATTCTAAGAAATAAATATGTGTTTGACTTGAGATAATGTGGATTAAACAGCAGTTGCTGTATGTTGCTGTTGTCTATCATGTTGCATGCTTCAATGGGCGGGGTTTTACAATCAGCATTATCTTGTGTGTATTTTGGCAGCTTCCCAGTGTGAAAGAAATGATACATAGATTTTACATGCTGCTAACAAAATAATGAATGTCAGATATAAATATTGCATATTCTGTACATGTAAATGTAATGCTTTAATTACATGTAATGTATTATGTTATAACCGAGTTGATAAAACAGTTTTATAATGATTATTACATACTACAAAATATACATGTACAAACAACCTTTTTTATTACATGCACAAAATAACAGAAACTCAAATAAGTCCATGTAAATGTACTTACATAAAAAAGGAACATGAAAATTGAAAATTTGGTGCTATTTTACTCGTCAGCAAAGTGAATAATATTTTCAAAATCCAAGCTAAAACATAATATGCCTTTAATATTTTTTTTATGTATCAGACCCATAAGCGAAGCCACCGTTCAATTTTATTTTTTTCAACAACAAAATTCAGCTTTATTAAATCAATGTATTGCTAATTTATTTTACAAATTAAATATATTGTTTTACTTTGAGTAAATGTTAACAGTTTTAAGCAAATAAAGTTTGTTACTCAAATAATATTTCTGATCTGTGTGGAACATTACCGAGGTCTGCTCCATTGAAAAACAATGGACATCTGGGACACCAAATATGATCATGTGGTCAGTTGTGGTATGGATACCTTAATCAATTTACTAGTACATGAATATTGATGACATAAATACAAAATGTCCATGTGCATTTTACTTCCTAACTTGGCAAATATTATTTATGATGTACCTGATAATACATGTCCCAGCTCACATACTTTATCTCTACTTCATGCCATGTGAATTTGTTTTTTCTTTTTCCCAAAAAAAATGTGAATACTTTAATATAGACATTTATCTAAAATTAAGTATGTATTTCGTCAAAATCAGAAAAATTAGTGATCGATACAACCTGTGTGATAAAAAACCTTGTATCACCTATATATGTGATACCAGATGTACTTTTGTCGGAACTACTTCTTGACGTCACAATGAGTAGTATAACCAATGATTCGCTGAATGACTTTCATTCCATGAATGAAATATGACGTCATAATATGTATGACGTTAGAGACTATATTTTGTAAACAAATGCTTCGTTGAATGTTAAATTTAAAATTTTTAACATTCAGTTTTGTTCTGCTCTTTGTATACTTCTTAATTTTAGATAAACTTATTACATACATTTAATTGTAGGTACAACTACCTGTATCACGTCTGGACAGTTGCATACATTCCGCATCACAACTGGACGCTGCACGTCTCGTAGTGATACCAATGTACACAACTGTCTTGACGTGATACAGGTAGTTGTAACTACACATAATGTATGTAATGTGTATTTATTACAGTAATGTCAACCAGATATATTGTTCTACTTATGAAAAATGTTTGCTAACTGGGTGTATAAACATCTATCCATCAATCAATTACTAGTTCGAGTATTAGACATGGAATTTGAACTTTTATATTGCACACATGTACAGTTTTTCTATGTGTACACATAATATATATACATTTGTACGTTTTTTTTTCAGGAAAGGAATATGAGGTAACATATATTAGACTTAAATTCTATTCACCACGTCCTGAAAGTTTTGCTATCTATAAAAGAAGATCTGAAAATGAACCCTGGGTTCCATGGCAATATTACAGTGGATCATGTGAGAGAACATACAATTTACCGAGGCGCGGGATAATTACTGTAGACAATGAGGCCAGCGCTGTTTGTACAGATGAATACAGTGACATTTCTCCCCTGACTGGTGGAAGCGTCCCCTTTAGTACCTTGGAAGGCAGACCCAGTGCATTTGATTATGAAAGAAGTACAGTATTACAGGTAAGCAAGATGTGCTTGATTGTGTATGTCAGGAGTCGATTTAATTTCTATGAAGATTACAGACACCGGATGTACAAGGAATCAGCAGTTTTTAATGAAGAATGTCTTAAAAATCTGTCAAATAACAATGAGTGCTTCCATATGTACATGTACTTTCAGTTGGTATGAACAACCAGATAAATACATTGAACATACTTGGTTTTTTTTTTTTTAAATTTCACACATGTGTTGTATATTTTTGCATTGCTTAGTTGACTCATTTTATTTAGGTGATATGTAGTTATATGAAGTGCTCAAACAGTATAGCTATTTCACCATGTTCTGTCAGATTTTATACTAATATTAATAACTCACCAGACTTAAACCACTGGTCCAGTTTCAACCAAACTTGGTATGAATCATATTAACATGCTCTGGTATTAAAATTATACATGTATTTGAAACAACTGAATACTTTTCCAGTTTTTACCAGTCTGCTCGACCAGAGTCCATGGGTATATTGTGGTCCTCATGTCTGTCTGTTCGTCCATTTCAAATTTGGTTTCCAGATGATATTTTTTAAAGGCTTGCATCTGTACATGTTTTTCAATGAAATTTGGGGATATTATAAGTTATATGCGTTCGTATCCATAGATATGGAGATTTTAACACCTGAAGTGCCCCAAGTACGCCCTGAGGCAAAGCCGAAGGGTGTACAGGGGTACTGAAGGTGTTCGAATCTCCATATCTACGGATATGAAGGTGTATAACGAATTTATCCCCGGTATTAGTTTGAAATAATGCATTTTTAGGTACTTTGTCAACGCAAAGGCGGACGTTAAAGTGACGTTTTCATCATTATCAAAGGAAGTTTGATTGAAATTTGATAAAAATTAGGCTTTTTTACAAGGTGTAGGGTACTACCTTTCTGAAAAAGAACAGTTTTTTGTTGGATTCAAACAGATGTTTAAGAAATAAATTTTGGCACTGAATGTCTTGCAGAGACGTCATAATAGTGTGACGTCGTTGTTTGTCAAACTGCATATCTTTTGTTTCTTTTTCTGTTAAAAATAAAACACATTTGGACCTTTTGTTAAAGATTTGAGCATCCTATATATGACACAAACCGATTACCATTTATAATATAAACGCATCTTAAGTACTTTTGTGCAACTAATGCTTAGCAACACCCGGGTATATGACTTAGCAAGGAGCCGGGTATATTGGTTTTGTAAAGACGTGTAACTGACCAATCAAATTCCAAGAATAATACCGATACGGGGATAATGATACATATTGTGGGTAAGAAGACTTGATGCTGGAGGAATTGCGTCAAAGGTCATGGTCACATTTGATAAAAATGTTTTTACCAAAAAGATGTTTCTTGACAATAACTCAAAATGTTTGAATTGGATTTCATTGAATCTAATTTCATATTCGGTTGGTAAGAAGCCTATTGATTTTGATGGAAATTCATCACCTTTCAAGCTCAAAAAATGTTTATATTTTTTTTACAAAAAGATGTTTCCAAATAATAACTCAAAATGTTTGCATTTAATTTCAATGAAATTTGGGATATTTTTTCATATTAGGTGGATCAAAATCCATCAGATTTTAAGGTCACAATTGCAAAAAAATGTTTTAATTTCAATGAAACTTTGGGATATAGTTATACCCCCCGCAAACTTAGGGGGTATATAGGAATCACCCTGTCTGTCTGTCCACATCCCTTGAAAGCGCAACTCCTCCTAAACCGCTTGATGAAATTTAATTTAATGAAACTTAGCATAAAGGAATTACATATGTAGATGTGCATGAAGGATTTTGATTTACCTCGGATATCGTAAATGTAAGATAATTGGACTTGAAAGTGAAGCGGGGGGTATCGCTTTGTGAGTGTGCTCACAGTCCATACTTGTTTTCACTAGTACAAAAACAGAAACAAAACAAAATAGGGTTATCCCTTTGTCAGCACAGTCCACACTTGAGGTGTACATCAACATGTACATGTACATAGTGTATATAGTATCAAACACTGAAAATTTGTCTTGAAATAGTGCTTGCATTTACATCTAGGTACACAATATTTCTTCCTTTTTAACTTGTAATTATTTGCTTTGAACTATATTATAAATGTGTAAATTTGCACATTAATTTTTTTTATAAATATTCTTGGACTCGCCCTAGAATTTGAAGTTTAAGGACCTGTTTAAATCTACTAGTGACTGATATAAAATGAGTTATTTACAGCTTTGACACACAGACATCATTGTAAACAGTGAATACCCCAGTGTCAAGTAGACTTCAGAAGAAAAGGAAAGATAAACATATCAGATTTATGTATAATGTTTATAGCTTATCAAATATCTTGTATGGTCAGGAAAAAAATTCATGAAAAAAGTCCATTGACATAATATTGGTTGTACAAAATATGAAGTGTTATAAATGTATAAAACACTGTTAATTAAAGCATAATGGAATGGTACATTTATATTTGTAGTTATTTCAATTGCATTTGTAAGGATACTAGGTACAAATAGATTTTTGTAAACAAATTTATTACTCCAACTGGTTATTAAGGAATATTGATTGATTGATTGATTGATGCAATAGTTGTTTAACAACCAGGGAGCAGTAATTTAGCTGCAATCAGGGCACCAAATGGTAAAGAATACCATTTACAATAGAGTGCTACTTAAGCCATTCTACTTTCCTACAGCTTTAAATTGTTCAACACATGTCATAATTAGATACATGTATAAGTACTACAGGAATATTCATTTCTTGATACTTTAAGTTGTTCTATAAATAAATAATTTTGTGGTTTTATATCATGCACAGATACTGTAAATTAGCAGTAATGAAATAACAGAAGTCAGACTCATCAATGTGTCTGTTATGTATCTGGGGAAGTTACTACTTCTATGGATCAACAAGGTTCACTTCATCTGGAGTGTATTGTACTTAACAGTTTCCGTGGGGGTTTAGTGATTTTGACTGTGGTTACTTTGTTTTATGAGATGAAAATTTCAGCAATTTTCTATTAGTTCTTGTTACTTTTTAAAGTAGTAGTTTAATTATATTTTTGATTTTTTTTTGTACATGTGGGGCCAACATTTTTTTATTGTTATAAAAATAAAATTGAAAATCAGTCAGCATATTTTTATTTTTGGGAAAACTTATTTTTGAGAAAATTTATTGCTATGATCACAAATATTATTGACATAAGTTCAGTTAGTATAAACATCCATTGTTAAAATATTCATTTTATATCATATATCAAAGAATAAATCTAAATGATTTTTTTTATTATGAAGTTCTTGTATACATCATAATATTTCTAACAATTTGTTATGAACATGTCATGTTTATCTGAGCAAAATTTTCAAAGAGAATAGATAAACTAACATAACATTAAACCCAGAAATAATTCTTCTGTTCAGCACACTTCCAATTGGACAAAGTTGTGCTGATGGGACGAATATATAACGACTCGCCCCACTCTCGAGTCGCCCCATCACGAGTCGCCCCATATTAATAACGAGTCGCCCCACATTTAATAACGAGTCGCCCCACTCAATAACGACTCGCCCCACATATGTAAAATATAAAATTTATAATAGAAATTTATATATTTAATACTTTATAATATAAATAAATACAATGATAGTATAAATTTTTTAATTTGGGTATATTGTACGGCTCGGTGTTTTAATTAATCGAAATTGTACTCTAAATGTAAAACTATTAAATGCTGCCTGTAAATTTAAGTGTAGAATACTGTAAATCTTACATACTACTCAAAACAGTTTTCTAAAAGTTTATAAAAAGGTTGTAAAAAAATTTCAAACGTGCTTGATTATTCAAACTACACCGAGACAGTTAACAAGAGACCATAAAAAAACCATTGTAGTTAATATGTAAAGGGGACAGACATACGCTTTAAGAAAAAACCTTACTGCATACTAGCAGTAAAAATTCTGATCATTTGGATGCAAAATATCTTTTTACTGGAATTTTATGTAAATAATTTTTGTCTTTTTTCAATTAAAAAGTGAAGGTATATGCTACGATAATCTTGTTCAAAAACCAGTATCTGTGGCATATGCCAATCTCAGACAATTTGGACATTAAAGACAATTAATCACTTCATAATAATATTAACTACATCGGTTAACTTTTCATCTTTTAAATTTGTTAATCCCATCAAAGTTAATCACGATTGTAAACAAGCAAACATTCAATTATAATTATCACAATTAATTAAAGAAGTGAAAACGAGTTCACTTTAATCTCAAGAGATCCACCGCCAATTAAAACACCTAGCAATAAAATATATGCAAATTAAAAAATGTATACTATAAATTTAATTAAATATATTTAAAAATATTAAATTTATAAACTTATATTATATATTTTACATATGTGGGGTGAGTCGTTACTGAGTGGGGCGACTCGTTATTAAATGTGGGGCGACTCGTTATTAATATGGGGCGACTCGTGATGGGGCGACTCGAGAGTGGGGCGACTCGTTACGATACCGATGGGACACCCATCTACAGAACTTTTCATGATGTCAATAATAACTATATATACATATGTATTCTTTCAAGTGCAGCTCATATGTTTATCAAAGAAAATTGGTAAAATACAATACACTTTGAAAGAACTGACATTTGAAACCAATTAAGTGTTTTTTTATCAAACAAATTACGATTTTTCATTATGGGCCGTTTTACTTGACTTTTCTTCGTTGTTCACTTTTGGTAATTCGTCACATCCGGTAAATAAACAAATGGCGCGTAATCCAGTTGAAAGACGTAAATCCTTTGAAAAATTGTTAAATACGCATATTGTTTGCTGTTTTTATTGGAATTACACATTTACTGATAAATTGGTAGGGTGAATTATTTTGACCAGATCATATGCAAGTATCTACTGTGAACCATCGGGCGACTTTAGGGAAATAATGGGGTGACTTCGACTTTGCTTTTGAGGCGCCGTAGGGGGACTTCAGGTCCCAGTAGGGCGACAAACTGACAGATCGTGGGTAATTTTATTTTGCAAGGGATGGAATTCATCAAGTCGGCGGAGAGAAGAAAAATAAAAGAAAATTTTGCTTCTTTTATTTTTATTTCATTTCGCCAGAAATTAGGGTCGGCGCTCCCGTAAAACATAAAATATAAAAATGTTGGCCTGACCAAAACAAAATTTTTTTAATACACATTACTTAATGTGAATGTATGATTTACATACATACTAAATACAGAATACACATGTACGGCTATAAATTCATACTGTATATTTTTTTCTTTTGGTAGAGGGAACTTCAAATTAAACATGTCTTTTACTTTTTCAACCAAGCCTAATTAAATTTGCATGTGTTGGTATGTTTGACAGGACTTTGTATTTACTTTTGACTTTTTAACAATGTTTTAAATAGAAGGAAAGCCATGTTTCTTTTGAAGTTTTAAGTTATAAATAAATTCACAGATAATTTTATGTTTAAGAAATAAATAATACTTTATCCAATTTGTTGAATAAAAGTATTATCATTGTACATTTATAACTCTCTCAAAGACTTAACGAACACAATAATTATATGTAAAATAAAGTAAACTTTCATCCCTTATAGCTAACTTGTGGGACGTGGATGTGATACATGTATGGAAGTACATGAAGCTAGGTGATTACTGGATATTATCACATAAAAATTCTAAAGAAAAAGTCAACTTCTAATGTGTTGCTCATGATAGAACATGTCGGAGCATACACAATTTTTTATTTGATGTGTATTTTTATTTGCACAGTCAGCCATTTATAATGTTACAGTAACTCTTTGGCATTTGTAAATGTACATGTAACGTGTGCAGTCCAAATATTTATCAAATCTGTCTGGCACTGACACTTGTACAAAAGTAAAAAGACCTTGAAAAATTGATTAGATCATGTTATGTTATGGATCAGTAGATTACAGACTTGAAAAGAAAAACATTTTACACTGAACTGTTAATTTGTTGAGAGAAAAAGTTATATTCAAAATTTAAGTACATGAGATCAGCTTCTCATTTTTGCTCTTTATAAAATGTACATTTGCTTAAATTGGTGTACACATTAATTTTTACTTTTGCATGTTATATTTTTTTTTAAATTAAAAAAAAGCCATTTATCTTAGTAATATTTTACTGAATTATTGGCAGTGATTTTTATTCAGATTTTTAAGCTCTTAATAAGATAATTCCTATTCAGCAATTAAATTTGAATACTAGAATCGTTGATGCATAAAAATTGACGTAGCAAATGGTCACTTAAAACACATACATACTGAGGATTTATAAGTATTCATGGAGCACTCATTTTCTTTTATTTTCATGGAGACTGACACACCCCATATATCAGTGTTAGTATTTTTTACTCGGTGAAAATTCCTTTTCACTGTATTTTCACAGCAAAAATTAGGTGCCATCCCAACGGGAACTTGTTTCCAGGGGCAAAAACTGATATCCACCATAATCTTGTTTGATTATGTATAGTTTTTACCCTGTTATCACCTAATACATTTCTTTGTATTTCAGGATTGGGTATCTGCCTCATCCATTAGGATCACACTGACAAGAATGAATACATTTGGGGATGAAGTTTTTGGTGATGCTAGAGTGTTAAAGTCTTACTTCTATGCTATCTCCGACTTGGCTGTTGGTGCAAGGTAAAACACAAGACTAGAGATTGGTTCTGTTTTCATCCAGTTTTGCAGATCTTTGGCATATAAACACAAATCTGTGTTTCACTAATTTGAATAAAAGGAATATAACCTCAAGAAATTACATAGAGTATGAAACGTTTAAATATAATGATTTAAGGAAAATATAACCTAACTTCACGAAAAACATCTCGGGCCTTTTGTTATATATATATGAACATGTAATGAATACACTTTATATTGTTTTCTTAAGTATAAGGAGAGAAAAAAATTAATTGTGACTGTTCTTTGGTTATGGCCCCGTGCGGGATCCGGGTGGCTAAAAGAATAGACCGCAGTCGCGCTAGCTTGTCGTAAAAGGCGACTAAATAGCGCCCAGTACCCTGACCGGCGTGTCAGGTCGGTTTGCCTAAAGACCGACTGGGATGTGTGCCCCAGGTGGTTGAATGGGGTACCCCTGGCAAGCTGGAGTTGTCAGGCCATAATACGGAAAACCTGACCGCAAACCATATTAGTGCACCATGTTGGGAAAAATGCCACGTTCCTCGCACGTTAAAGAACGCTGCTGTAGTATTCGATATGAGTAGGGATTTCGATCCCGCTACAGGAGGCTAAATTGCCCGACCCTATCCATCCTCCCATTTACCAGTGGCAATCTAAAATCCGTTACCCCTATTTTTCCTTGTGTCCCATCCCATTTTCATTCATCATCATTTCATGTTCATTTTATCATCCATTTCATGTTCATCGCCTGAATATAGCTGAAATATTGCTGCTCGGGCGTTAAACACCATTAATCAATCAATCAATCAATCAATCAATCAATCAATCAATCAATCAATCTTTGGTTATGTTATATAAAACTTCACTCAGAATTCTGCTTACATTTTTTTATTATTCCATATTGCACAGGTTGTGCTAATATCCAATTAAAACAATTTTTATAGAGTAACACGATCATTTTTGTCTCGCCTGCAACGAAAGTCGCTGGAGGCGAGACATATGTATGGGAATCCGGCGGCGGCGGCGTAAACACGACATCTTGCTTCATATCTTTGTAAGCCCAAGCCCTAGGTCCATCAAATTTGGTCCAGAGGTAGCTTATGATGAGTACTTGCCAGACAGTCACCTGTCACCTGACCTTGACCTCAATTTCACGGTCCAGTGACTACGTTAAAGTTTTTGGGTTACGACAGTTCCTCTGTAACTACGCATGGTAGGATGACAATATTTGGTGTATAGGTTGCTGATGACTAGTACATGACTGTCTGGTAGGTGTCACCTGACCTTGACCTCAATTTCACGGTCCAGCGACTACGTTAAAGTTTTTGGGTTACGACAGTTCCTCTGTAACTACGCATGGTAGGATGACAATATTTGGTCTATAGGTTGCTGATGACTAGTACATGACTGTCTGGTAGGTGTCACCTGACCTTGACCTCAATTTCACGGTCCAGCGACTACGTTAAAGTTTTGGGGTTATGACAGTTCCTCTGTAACTACGCATGGTAGGATGACAATATTTGGTGTATAGATTGCTGATGACTAGTACATGACTGTCTGGTAGGTGTCACCTGACTTTGACCTCACATGGGTTTACCTGGTTTTTTTGGGAAAAAGGACCCTGAGGGAAGTTTGGGAAATTTGTATCGGCATTTGCTTGAAATTGGGAAAAACAAGAACACAATTTGGGAACTGTCTTCGTATTTATTACTTTCAGAAGAACATTTTTCAGCAGTAATATCAATGTCACTTGCAAGATCCACACTGACACTGACAGTGTCCGTAATTGCCAGTTCAGGGGCAACATCGTCATCGTCGGCTTTTGGTTCGGGTTTAAGGAACGTTGTGATTTTTTGGCATTTTCTGCCATCTTTCGATTTTAACTTTTTGGTGTAATATTTCGAGTTATGCGACATGATACATGACCGGTCGCTTTGTTTAGGTGTAGGACCACCAAATACCGGGAACCAGTCCAGAGGTTGTACGTAAAAGTAGTACTAGTCAACAGACAGGTTCACTCTTGCATCATACAGAATTTGAACCGCACATGATACCAGAATAAATTTGGTATTTTTGGAAAGCTGAATATTCTAGGAAACTTGAGGATAAAGTTTTATTGGTTTTAAACGAACATAAAAATGTTGAGAGTCAATTAGGGACAAGCACTATTTTTGGACTGAAATAGAAAGTGAAAGTAGATTTTTAGACCACGTGGACTTCAGGTTGAGCGTTTTTTCTTATATGCCATGAAACATATTGTGAAATTTTGACAGAATTATCAGCCAGTGCATTTTTATAGGGGACAGAAGTGTCACTTAATTTGAAACAAAGGTAAATTTTCTAGGATAAGTCAAAATTATCAAATTTTAATATAGCCGAAGAGTAAAAAAACTATGGTGGTCCTACACCTTTATTTCATTCAATCAAGGTCAAAAAATATATCTAAATGACAAACACCACGCTCCCTTTTTACAAACGCAAAAATGATCAAGATATCGAATATTTCTTCCTCTTTATTGGAGATCTTAAAATCATTTCCGGTTTCAAATACGTGTTTCACTTTGATTAGAAAACTATGTTTTTACCAGTTTTAAACACCGTCAAATTTATTACGATACATAAATTGGGAATCGGCAGCATTGGGAATTTTAGCAGTAGAAATTGGGAAAAAAATAGGATATTTTGCATTGGGAATGGGTCCGAATAACGGACCCTACGAGATCCTTGATAAATCCCTGCCTCAATTTCATGGTCCAGCAACTACGTTAAAGTTTTTGGGTTACGACAGTTCCTCTGTAACTATCCATGGTAGGATGAAAATATTTGGTGTATAGATTGCTGATGATTAGTACATGAGTGTCTGGTAGGTGTCACCTGACCTTGACCTCAATTTCACGGTCCAGCGACTACGTTAAAGTTTTTGGGTTACGACAGTTCCTCTGTAACTACGCATGGTAGGATGACAATATTTGGTGTATAGGTTGCTGATGACTAGTACATGACTGTCTGGTAGGTGTCATCTGACCTTGACCTCAATTTCATGGTCCAGCGACTACGTTAAAGTTTTTGGGTTACGACAGTTCCTCTGTAACTACGCATGGAAGGATGACAATATTTGGTGTATAGGTTGCTGATGACTAGTACATGAGTGTCTGGTAGGTGTCACCTGACCTTGACCTCAATTTCACGGTCCAGCGACTACGTTAAAGTTTTTGGGTTACGACAGTTCCTCTGTAACTACGCATGGTAGGATGACAATATTTGGTATATACATGTAGGTTGCTGATGAATAGTACATGACTGTCTGGTAGGTTCCACCTGACCTTGACCTCAATTTCATTGTCCAGCGACTACGTTAAAGTTTTTGGGTTACGGCTGTTCCCCTGTAACTATGCAGGGTATGGTGACAATATTTTGTATACAGGCCTCTGCTGATATTTACTGCTATTTACGTAATGCTTATGGCAAAATTTATTTTCGTTACTGATGCGGAATGCAGGCGAGACGTTTTTCTGTGTCCACACTTGTTTATATTGTGCCTTAGTTGTTGACATTCCCCAAATTGTCCTTGACATTTGCTCAGGGAATTTTACATTTTAGTTTCTAAAGGGACCTTGCATTGTTTTTAAAAAGATCTTTTTCTTTCGTACTTTTCAGAGGTATTCGCACAAACCACGAGACATTTCCCGCCTTAACTGTAGAATACATTTCGAATAGATAACAATCGACTCTTCCAAACATACACCAAACATACTGCTGTAATTTAGGTCAAAATTTATTATAGAAAATTGCTCTATCAAAATGAAAAATAAATTAGCATTTCAAAATGCTAATTAACTGTCGTAAATAAGTTTTGAATTCAATTTACACATTTCTGGATCTACAAAAGGAGCATAAGCTGGACCAAACATGGTTAGCAGTTTTCAATTGTCAGCTAAAAAAATGACGCACAAACACGGTAACTTAGCATAGATTGTTTTTATGTAAACATTACCTATTGTAGTTAATTTTCAAAAATCTCAATTGTGACAACATAATTTCTGTTTACAGATGTAAATGTAACGGGCATGCCAAGTCCTGTTCATTGAAACCAGACGGAAACCTAAAATGTAACTGTGAACATCATACCACGGGAGACAACTGTGAGAGATGTGAAGATAATTACAATGATAGACCATGGGCCAGGGCCACACAGTTTGCAGCATTTGATTGTTTAGGTAATGCTTACATACATACTGACATATAAGTAGTATCTATATAAGTAGTATCTTTTTCCATATTTATGCTTAATTAGTTTTCAAATTGGTTTTACAACTGATCATGACACACTGGTAGATTTAGATTTTTCTGCTCTCCATTCCAAGGTCCATTTGAATTTTAACTCTTATTTTTGTACATGGTAAACATAAACTTTATGAATCTATCTTCAATTTTCAAATGCAGTCGTCAATGACGAAAGTGGCAAGTGCTAAAAAATCCACTGCTTGCAACATATGTTTGTGTAATATGTGAGGTAACTTCTGGGTTTCTTTGTCTGGCTGAAATACGAACTAAACATTTTTGTTGGAGTATTTAGACAAGGAGCATGACTAAATCGGATTACCTGTAAAAACATCAATTGACAACTGCTGTTAACAAGGATTAAGGTGAACTCATTAAATTTCCTGTTAATTGGCTTGGGGTCATAAATATGTCATTTATACTTGGTAGAATTAATTCTAACGACAATTTTTTTAAACACTTGTTGGAATTAGGTGACAAAATTGATTGAGGAAACTATCATCAATTTTCAAATGCAGTCCTCAGTGACGAAAGTAACGAGCACTAAAAAATTGACTGCTTGTAACAAATGTTTATGTATTAAGGGAGGTAACTTCTGTGTTTCTTTGTCTGGCTGAAATACATGTATGTCCTCATCATAACTGATATTTTTTTTGTATTTTAAATACATGTATTGACTTTATCACAGGCTGCATATTATCATGAAAGAACACATTTAATGTGCTTTTATTTTGTACTTTGTGTCCTATTATAAATGTTCTTTTTCTTATTACAATGAAAAAACTTCCCACAGTTAAATCCAGTAAAATTTAAATACATTGCATTATAGATAAGTATTCTTGTAGCACATGGTAAACTAATTGTAATTGTATACATGTTATAACTTTCTAATTGTACACTATAGACTATTTTAATGGTAGATTAATATGTTCTGTAATAACTTTAGACAAGTTTACATTAAAGATAAATGCTACCGCAGGTCGGGGGTTTTTTCAGGGTACTCCGGCTTCCTCCCCCAATAAAAACTGGACCCCATGATATAGCTAAAAAATTGCTGAAAGTGGCGTTAAACACCATCAAACAAACAAACATTAAAGATAAATCTAGTTTTTACTCAAGGGGTTGTGCTATGTCCCACAGTGTGGGCAAAAATGTAGCTTCTCTATGTTACAGCTCATGTGGTTGTTCTGTCTCCCACAGTGTAGGCAAAAATCTAGGTTGTCTATGTTACAGCTCAGGTGGTTGTTCTGTCTTCCACAGTGTGGGCAAAAGTCTAGGTTGTCTATGTTACAGCTCAGGTGGTTGTTCTGTCTTCCACAGGGTGGGCAAAAATCTAGGTTGTCTATGTTACAGCTCAGGTGGTTGTTCTGTCTCCCACAGTGTAGGCAAAAATCTAGGTTGTCTATGTTACAGCTCAGGTGGTTGTTCTGTCTTCCACAGGGTGGGCAAAAATCTAGGTTGTCTATGTTACAGCTCAGGTAGTTGTTCTGTCTCCCACAGGGTGGGCAAAAAATCTAGGTTGTCTATGTTACAGCTCATGTGGTTGTTCTGTCTGCCACAGGGTGGGCAAAAAATCTGGGTTTTCTATGTAACAGCTCAGGTGGTTGTTCTGTCTCCCACAGGGTGGGCAAAAAATCTAGGTTGTCTATATGACAGCTCATGTGGTTGTTCTGTCTCCCACAGGGTGGGCAAAAAATCTAGGTTTTCTATGTTACAGCTCAGGTGGTTGTTCTGTCTCCCACAGGGTGGGCAAAAAATCTAGGTTGTCTATGTTACAGCTTAGGTTGTTGTTCTATCTCCCACAGGGTGCCGGGTGGGCAAAAAATCTAGGTTGTCTATGTTACAGCTCAATTGATTGTTATGTCTCCCACAGGGTGCCGGGTGGGCAAAAAATCTAGGTTTTCTATGTTACAGCTAAGGTGGTTGTTCTGTCTCTCACAGGGTGGGCAAAAATCTATCTTTTCTATACTACAGCTCAGGTGGTTGTGCTACATGTATGCCCACAGGGTGGGCAAAAAATCTAGCTAATTTATCCAACCTTGTGGTTTGGTCATGCTCTTGTTTATAATACTATCAAGTAAAATCATTTGACTAGAATGATTACTGTTTTACAAAATACAAGGTAAAATTAAAGTTCATATCTGCCCACCATATTGGGGTTAAAAAGCATAATGTGTCTGGGCCAATGTACAAAAAATTGTAGAACTTTGAATAAACAAGGGCTCTAATGTACTTAACATTATGTTCTTCTGTTTATAAACCATAGTTTGTAGCTTTTCATAAAAAAATAATAACTTTTCTTTTAATGCCTTCAGGAGAATGTCAGGTAAAGTATTTATTTCACAGGGGTGTTTGGTCCATTGTACCATCAATTTTAGGACATTTTATATTACCCTAGTTATTGATGTATACCTGTGTATAGAAAAATGTCTGTTATAAATTAACAATGTTGTTTATTATGTTATTTTGAATTTTAAAATTTTTTCATTCTATATGTGTTCTTTTTTTTAATGTTACGTTCCATTATGCTGTTGTAGCCTGGTCTTACATCTTGCATATTACTCATTGTTTCAATGATGCCCCATGTCCGAGCTACAAAATTGGCCACAAGAATTACAGTTTTTGTTTCAACATAAGAGAAATAGGTTTCACAAATCGTGAAAATTATATATAAAGTGATATCATCTCTCATTAAATAAAAAAGCTTATTTATTATTTTTGTTGAAATTAAATAACTCGAGATGATATAAAGTGATATACAATATCACAAGTGATATATAATTACACCATTGTTATAAGCTAAAATCTTTGGTTTTTCCATGGCACTACTTGTACATATGTTAGATGTCACACATTTGTAGGCCTTAAAATTGTATGCAATATATTTTATGGGAAATTTAGGGACACATGGAGTAAAATTCATGGTACATGTTGAAATAAAGTTATTTAATTTATTTTATATTTTTAAACAATTTTTATAAATAGGTTTATCTAAAGATTATAAGTAGGATATTTTCTTATACTGGATTAACTTTAACTAGTATATTTGTTTGGGATTATCTTAATATTCTTTTAATCTACATATTGATGAAGATAACAATGAATGAATAAAGATAAGATAAGTATGTCCATGTTCTCAAGAGGCATGCTAATGGGTATTAGGTGTGTAATTATCTCCCTTGACTCTGCATGATAAGATTTGTTACTGGAGAGTTGTATTTGATTGACATGACCTTGGACATGATTATGATATACCTAGACATTTATATGAATTCAAATATCCAGCAGAAATAAATCATTTGTTTTAAATAATACAAGGGTCGAAAGTTGGTTTAAAATTGTCTACTTCCTCATTTGTTTATAAATAAAGTTTTGTCATTTGTTTTAAACAGAACAAAGTCTGTTCTTTTTTTTTAAAGTTTAATTGTATACTCATATTATGTTTATCATGTTTTAATGTTACATGGATAGTAGATAAGAAAGAACCATTCTGTAACGCAAAAGGTTAACACTTTCAGTACTGGATTAATCTGGTAAGCACGTTCACCAGGACGGGCTTATTTAGCACGCGACCTTTTGTGGCCGGAATTAATTTGACATGTGCTTTCCAATTTCTCGCTTGTGTCAAAAAACGCAAAATGTCGCTTTATTTCTTAAAATCAATGATAAATTCTTAATAAATTGGGAAACGTCGGTTATAAAAATTGACGTATAAGTGCATAAAATAAATATTAACCAGATAAATTGTTAAATTCACGTCGAAGACTTGCAACATGGAAGGAAAATAATCGCGGTATATCATTGACAACTGAGAATAAACAATTTTTACACAATTCCTCAATGAAGCTTACTTAAAGTCGTTTGGAATGATGACTGTCAATTATTCTTCAAGAATAAAAATTCTTAAGGGTTCAAAAGACTAAGATAGTGGTTAAAATTCGCGAAGAAAAAAAGAAAAAATCCGTAGCCGCCATTTTTGTTCTTGTTTACATCAACTACCGGCGAAGAAAGACAACTCGAAAATTCCTAAAGTAGAAACGACGTTAATTTAACACATTCATGAGATCTATTTGTTTAAACCTTCTAAACCAATAAATTCCGAATTAGTTAAATTACTTTTTGATTTTTAAGAAATTACTCCCTGCTACACGTACAATGTACGGAAGCTGTCAAAATTTAGTATATGTACATTTATATTGTACTTGTAGAGGATGGTTAAGAGCCATAGACGAGTAGAAAGGCATGCTGGAAAATGTGTACCAATATTATGTTTTGTTGAACTTGGAAAATTAATAATTCATGTACTGATTACAGTACAATACATGGAACTGGAATACTATATTTGAAACACAAAAAAAAAAAAAAACTACTCACCTCAGATTAATAATTGAAGGGTTTGGCCTGCAGGATTTTACCAATAAGATGCATTACAATCATAATAAGAAATCCTCATTTTCTGTCATTGCAAATGTTCAATTTGAATAAAGTAACAAATGTAAAGTTAAAAATATTTTAAACACTAACAATTAAATCCAAGTCTCCAAACAAATCCAACTGTAAATTCAGGAAAGAAAATCTAAGTTACTAACAATAATTTTTAACTGTGTGGAATATGGCGAAGCATTCTGGTAAACAGAGGTGTTTTCCACATTCAAGGCATCCATATTTGGTCTGTTTTCTACAATCCTGCAGGCCATTCCTTGTCCTCATGTGGCAAACATGGCACCAGCTTCTGCCTTGAAATGTTCCTGGCATGTGTCTTTGTGTCAATCTGTTCTCAACTGGAAGAAGCGATGGACAACCTCTTCTGACTGACCCCCCTGTGTAGCCAGCAATCAGTCCAGAAGCAATCAGTTTGGAAAACTCCAAAAAAGTTATCGGTCTTTTCCCTGGTGCTGGTTGGTGATTTGGTGACAACAGAAACAAACAATAAGAATTAAATTTTAAAATTTCCAGCATGGAGAAAAAAATCCTTTTTGGCCATTTTAAGGTTTTGTGCTTGAAAACATATGTAGTATTGTGTGTATTGGTCTGCCTTGTCAACACCGCCCATGTATTTAATATAATCTGCCACCATCTTTGGACATGCTATGTCCTGTCTCTGGAATTGGCCATTTTCTTGTTGAATGTTCCGCTGAACAGTTACATTTGTGTCATCGTGAACTGTAGAAATGACATTCACATTCTTTTTATCCTTCCAGACAACTGCAGCAATCTCAGCATTCTGCCTAAACTGGCTATCCCCTCGATTAATAACAGCTACAGGTGGATTCCTTGACATAATTTCTTTCGGTAGACCTCTCCTATTCAACCTCACTGTTCCACAAGCACCTGTGTCATAATTTTGAAACAGGTCAGCAAATAATTCAGGAGATGAGAAAAAGTTGTCCATATAAAGATGGTAACCTTGATTGGCTATGTTAGCTTTCTCCAAACAAGATTTGACGACTTTACATGCAAGAGGTTGACCTGCAGTACCTTCGCCTCTGCCACTGTAAATCTCGCAATGAGATATGTACCCTGTATCTGCTTCAGCAAGAGCCCACATCTTAATTCCCCATTTTGTTGGCTTAGCAGGCATATATTGTTTAAATGCAAGTCTACCTTTCCAAGGAACCATAATTTCATCAACTGATACCTGACGCTTGGGAATAAAAAGGTCGACCATCTTTGTATTAACCAGTGACATTAGTGAGTTAACTTTGTAGAGAGCTGAATAATTAGGGTCACCTTGTTGTGGCTCTTGCAAACAATTAGAAAAATGAAGGTACCTCATTATCTGCATAAACCGGTCTCTTCCCATGGTTTTACTGAAGTAAGGGGTTTCAAGCATGACATCTGTGCTCCAGTATGATCTGAGATCAGGTTTGACATTAATGCCCATTAGAAATGTAAGGCCAAGAAATGCTTTTAATTCATCAACAGAAGGTGTGGTCCATGGCATTTTATTTTCATCTGGATGATCAAATATTTTTTTTTGAGCATACCTATCAGTCTCTGCAATGATAAACTGCAAAATATCATTTGATAGGAATAAAGAAAAGAAATCAACAGGGTCATGATCTGCTCCAAGTATTCTTGTAGGACCTGTGTGTCCACGTGGGAGAAATAAATGGGGAAGGCCTCTTTCCTGATAACTGAAATTTGTGTGCCAAACACCCTGTCCCTGGTCTTGATCTGGTGCATCACCTGTTTCACCAATAATATCAATATCAACAGGGGGGTCATTTTCATCATCATCAGAATCAAAATCACCTATACCAATCTGTTGCAGTTGTTCATTATAACGCTGCTCAGCTGCTGCGATTTCATTTTGAGAAAAACCAATAAATTCTTCTTCCGACGAGTCCGACATTTTACAGCAGAAGATTTTACTATTTTGTTTACGATATTTTACTACGACCCCGCCTTTTTAACCCAAATCAACTTGATTGGACCATCGAAACTTACCATTTCCATATATGGTCATTTACAAAATTAGGGGTCGTGTCAAAAACACAAGTTAAAAACTAATATTAAAAACAAACAACAAACTATAGAATCGTTCTCCGTGAAAATCAACTACTTTTCTAGTATAGCACACATTTTGGTTAAAAAAGTAATACAAATTTTAATGGAAATAACGAAATTTATCGATCACGTGTATAGCAAATGGCAAACAAAATGGCGGCTACGGACTGTAAAATGAAAGTCACGATTCAAATCAAAATAACAACAAAACCACGAATATTCATTCGTAAATATTATAGTTAGGCAAATATATGTTACTTTTTAAAGACAATACAGTCTTTTATAGATATACAACGACTTTGAGAGCGGAAGAAACTTTTTTTCAAATACCGTTTTTTACTTTCACTTTCCATGATGCATTAATGCATCACGCGGCGGTTCCTCGGTGATGCATTAAAGCATCACGCGGCCGATCCCCGGTGATGCATTAATGCATCATCCGGCTTGAATGGGTTAAACATTTACTTAATAATGCCAGCCATAATACAATAGAAAATAGGGTGTTTTCCAAACAACACAGAATTCAGCAATATCACAAAAATTTACTTAATTCTTTGAAGCATAGTTTTAAGACAAAAATATATAATTGCAGAAAATATTTAAATTCTATACCTACTTTCCTATTTCAACAATTATGGATTGTGGATTTAGAAACACCTAACTAGCTTTTAAACTTTTTTTAAGGATAGGCTTAAATGATGCTGTTATTGCAAAAATAAATTTAAAAAGGTTTCAAATTATATTATTTTTTTTAAGTTGACCTTCAGAACTACATCAAACATTGTTTGCTTTTCATGTTTCCAGCATGTGATTGTAAGGGTAAAGCTGATACCTGTTATTTTGATGCGGAACTCTACAACAGAACAGGTCATGGAGGTCATTGTATTGATTGCCGTGACAACACAGATGGACCAAAGTGCGAGAGATGCAAAGACAATCATTATGAAAGGAGCCCAGATAAATACTGTACACCTTGTGGGTGTAATCCTGTTGGTAATACATTTATTTACTTGAACATCTAGTTTTCACTAGTTCAAAAACAAATCTGCAAAAACAGAAACAAAACAAAATTATAGTAAAATTTAGAAATAGCAAATAAAACAGTTTTATTTTTATCATACCCATGCTGCATTGGAATAGTTCAAAGATGAATTTTCACACAAAAACTAAATTGATAGTCTTTTTTTATGACTTATTAAATTTTCCTATTCACCCTAGATTTTAATGGCAACCATTTCTGGTTGACATCTTTATCATATTTTCACAGGATCTGAGAATTTACAGTGTGATAATAATGGTAAATGTCGGTGTAAACCTGGTGTAATTGGTGATAGATGTGACAGATGTGATGCTAATCATTATGACTTTGGGCCCTATGGATGTCAGTAAGTAGAATGCAAAGGTTAATGGTTGACACAGAAAAAAAGGTTTATAGATGACACAGAAAATAGGGTTTACAGATGACACAGAAAATAGGGTTTACAGATGAGAGGGACAATAATGTTTGTAGTTGACACAGAAAATAAGGTTTATAGATGACACAGGAAATAGGGTTTACAGATGACACATTATGTAAGGTTTATAGATGACACAGGAAATAGGGTTTACTGATGACACAATATGTAAGGTTTATAGATGACACAGGAAATAGGGTTTACAGATGACACATTATGTAAGGTTTATAGATGACACAGGAAATAGGGTTTACTGATGACACATTATGTAAGGTTTATAGATGACACAGGAAATAGGGTTTACAGATGACACATTATGTAAGGTTTATAGATGACACAGGAAATAGGGTTTACAGATGACACATTATGTAAGGTTTATAGATGACACAGGAAATAGGGTTTACTGATGACACATTATGTAAGGTTTATAGATGACACAGGAAATAGGGTTTACTGATGACACATTATGTAAGGTTTATAGATGACACAGGAAATAGGGTTTACTGATGACACATTATGTAAGGTTTATAGATGACACAGGAAATAGGGTTTACAGATGACACATTATGTAAGGTTTATAGATGACACAGGAAATAGGGTTTACAGATGACACATTATGTAAGGTTTATAGATGACACAGGAAATAGGGTTTACTGATGACACATTATGTAAGGTTTATAGATGACACAGGAAATAGGGTTTACTGATGACACATTATGTAAGGTTTATAGATGACACAGGAAATAGGGTTTACTGATGACACATTATGTAAGGTTTATAGATGACACAGGAAATATGGTTTACTGATGACACAGGAAATAAGGTTTATAGATGACACAGGAAATAGGTTTACAGATGAGAGGGACAATTATGTTTGTAGTTGACACAGAAAATAAGGTTTACAAAAGATATAATGATATTTACAGGATATGCTTGATTTATCAAACAGGCTAAAGTCCAATCTCTGACTCCAACTTGATTTGTTTCCAACTACCATAGCAACATCACTATTCTCAGACTGATGGGATAAAAAACATATTAAAACTCAAACTTGTTCATCACCAGCACACCAGTAGAAAGAAAAAAACCTGGCCATGACAAAAATCTTAGCTGAGAATTATTTTTATTCTGATTTTCATCCTATAAATATCTTATGTTGTTATGGTAATTGAAAAATTCTCTGAATGAGGAAATGGCCAAAACAGTTTTAAACTAAAAATTCTTTGATGCTGATGAAACTTTTTTGTATTTTTCTTTGCACACAGATACTCCTCATTACAAGAACTTCCAAGTTTAGAAGTTCCCTGCATGACTACTTGGCCATCATGTCATTTAACAGAATATAATATAAATTGTCGTTTTTATCTTTCAGACCATGTAACTGTGATGTTGCAGGCAGTCTGGATAATTTTCCTAGATGTAATCCACTTAATGGTACATGTGAATGTAAGGAAAATGTCAAAGGTCGCACTTGTGACAGGTAAATCTTATGTAGATTGTGTCATGGTAGTGATAAGTATTGTACCTGTGACAGGTAAATCTAAGTTATATTTATAGCACTGCCTTCTGAGTTAGACACATACACTTTCAAATGTGATAGCGTGGGAAAATGTATTTGTGTAACAAGTAAGGCAGTGCTATAAATTACTTGTAACATGAATAAGCCCCTAGATCCTGCCAATTAATAATTGTGATAAATAAAGAGGGTGGTGTTTATTATGGTGCGACTGATATTCAACCAATCACATAAGCTGATATTAGAAGCTCATGGTATCCTTTTGCAATGAATATCAATATAAAATTTGACACAATTGAGGCGGAGTTTTACTGTGCATTATTGGTTCTAATTGTACTTCGTACTGCATGGCTGTTTTCCCTTGAGTTTAAGAGGCACACGTGACCTATCCTGCAATATTATCGAAGTGTTTTAATTTAGAGCTACATACTTGTCGTCTCTTATTTATTCTTAAAAAAGAACAAAGGATTCGTGTTACAATGTAGATTGTGTCATGGTAGTGATAAGTGTTCTATTAAAAATACAGGATCTAGACGACATTTATTTAAGGATTGTTTTCAATTGCTGGTTAGATTATTGGATATAAACGACTTTGGGTCGTATAATTATGAAATCATCGATCAGGCACTCACTGAAATACCAAGTTTGATTATACAAAACAGACAAAGTTGCTCAGCTATTGAGTATTTAAAGTAGATTTAAATATATGTGTAATATTTCTTCAAATAAGGTTAAATTTTTACCTGTTAATATATGTGTAGAGGGCTTTCTAGAAATGTCATAATCTAAGGCAAATCTTCATGCATAGAAATCATGAATTCTCCCAGAAAAAATAAGAATTTATACTTTAAAAACTGATCAATTAAAATTTTGTTCAGACTTTTTTGTTCATGAATTATAAAATGATTTATATTGCATAAATCTTCTATTTACATGTATGTTAAAAAATATATTTTTAATGTTTCCTTGTGACAGTAAAATAAGAAATAGTCATAGCCACAGATTTTTGCAAATAGGTACAGATTAAATGGTAGTTGTTTTGTTTTGGGAGTGGCTTTCTTACCGGGTATGAAAGCAGGCCTGAGATTACCTACGGGAATGCCACTACATATGTGTAACTTGTGAGAAAATTCAACATAAACTCATTTCAGCAGCAAAAGTCTTTACAGAAATATTCTGTGTAACTCATTTGCTTTCTGTTTGATATTTTAAATGTTAGTGAACACATATCTGTGGTATTTTTTTAAAACTTTATTATAGGTAACTTGCATTCAAGGGTATAAATTGTTTATGCCAAATTTTGAAAGGGTCTCACCAATCTTGTAGATGTTCAATGCCTGTTAAATAACTTCTTGTACAAAATTTGTGTAACGTCAATGTGTGGGCTGTGGAATGACCAAATTGTTTTGTTTGTACTGTTACACTGTCATTATATATGTGTTGTGCATTTTTAGAAATTAAATTATTCAAATACCTTAAAAGTAAGAAGTCCATCACATGGATAACGTCATTATAAGTAAAGTTTTTTTCAGTTGTAAGCCAGGATTCTTTGGGTTGAGTGAGAAGAATCCATTTGGCTGTGTTTCCTGTTTTTGTTATGGCCATTCCAAGGAATGTGTTAGTTCTAATGGCTACTATTCAGCTGCTATTGTCACAGACTTTGAAACAGGTTAGTTAAGTGTTTAAATATATGTTTTTGCAGGGCAGTTTTAAAACCAAAAACCGAGCCTGCATAAGTGAACTTTATAGCAGGTCAAAATTTTCTGGATAATGTTCTCATTTGTTCTATGTAAACAAATGTACATTTTGTAGAAAATCCTATTTTTAATATGATATGATATGACTTATTTATCACACAAATGTCTTATAAATATAAACAAAGTCTAGCAAGTCCTGCATGAGTTCTGGTGTTTGCTAGACTTTACACATTAACAAAGCACCATATCATAAATTTCAATTCCACTTCTTATAAAAATCTCTAGACATTTTATTTGATTTAATGCAAGAACAATGATAAGATTGATACTGGCAAAATATCTTGGTACGTGGTGCCACTACATGTTACCGGATAAACTCTGTGGCAGTAAACCCCATGATTTACATTTGCAATCCTTTAAAGACAGTAGTTATATAATTTCTGTCTCCATGTATAATAAAAAAGCAATACACATGTATCCTAAAAAATATTTTGATTTCAATAAATTAAAGATTTGAGATTGTGTAGACTATTGCTACTTGTAACATATTTATTTTGTACAAGTAATCCATTTGTCTAATCTTGTGTAGATGACATCGATTTGTGCATTCTGATATAATACACAGTTATTTGTTATAATAATGTTAACTGTTATTGGTATCTGCTTGGAGTAACACAATTTTTATTTGCAAAAAGCTTCATATTATAAATTAGAAAAATATTATGCCAACATCAGACAGTAGTCCCCTTGATGTGTTAACATCATTCTATTCCAGGCCTGTAATAAACTTATTCAGGCTGTTTGACTTAAACAAAGCAGAAAACAAAATAAAGTGAACCAGCCATGTATGAATCTGGCCATGATAGCTGAAAAACTTAGTGACCTGACATTTTAAACAATGTTTTATTGCTGTACATGCTGATTCTGATTTCAGGAAAGCAGCGTTGGACTGCAGTAG
This sequence comes from Limnoperna fortunei, assembly GCA_944474755.1. Classification (NCBI taxonomy): domain Eukaryota; kingdom Metazoa; phylum Mollusca; class Bivalvia; order Mytilida; family Modiolidae; genus Limnoperna; species Limnoperna fortunei. Next base: position 46,368,424 of record OX104114.1, on the reverse strand, counting down.
ACAGAGCTAATAACCCAGTAGACGTACAGTACAATGCATTCCTCCAGAACTTAGGAGTATCATCACAAGGATATGAATTTGTCTACTTTTTAGCCCCAGGTAAAAATAAACATGAATACTAGGTCTCATTTTGAAACAGGAAAAAAGTGTAAAAACCTTAGTCAGGGGTGCACAATGTAATCTCTTTTATTGAACAGAATAATTTCTTTTACATAAATGAACTATCTAAACTGTTTTAACCATTTTTTTTATATATAGACTGTAAATAAGTTTTTTGTATGGTATATCATTTTAATATTTCCTGTATACAGATGTTTGTTTATTTGTTTGAATGTTGTTTAACACCACGTTTAGCAATTTTTCAGCTATATCATGGCTATAGGTTACAATAAACCAAATATTTAACATTGCATTTTCCATATGGGGTACCTGCAATTAAGATTTTATGTGTGGACATCCTCTCAATTGAAACCCAAAAAGCAGTTGCTTGTGTAAGTTGAAATGTTACACTACTTTATTAACAAATAAAAAAATATATGTCGTGCAGCAAAAATGACTTTTTGTCTCTACTGCGACCAAATTTGCTGGAGGCGAGACATCTGTAAGGGAATCCAGCTGCGACGTAAACACTTGGACATCTTACTTCATATCTGTGTAAGCCTAAGTCCTAGGTCCATTAAATTTGATCCAAGGTAGCTTATGAATAGTACTTGACATTCAGTCACCTGTCATCTGACCTTGACCTCAATTTCACTGTCCATTGACTACATTAAAGTTTTTGGATTACGGTAGTTCCTCTGTAACGATGCATGGTAGGGTGATAATATTTGGTATATAGGTTGCTGATTACTAGTAAGGTGTCACCTGACCTTGACCTCAATTTCACAGTGCAGTGATGTTTAAAGTTTTTGTATTAAGGCAGCTCCTCTGTAACCATGGATGGTAGGATGACAATATTTGGTATATAGGTTGCTGATGAGTAGTACATGGCTGTCTGGTATGTGTCACCTGACCTTGACCTCAATTTCATGGTCTAGCGACTACGTTAAAAGTTTTTGTATGCAGGCAGTTCCTCTGTAACCATGTATGGTAGGATAACATTGTTTGGTATATAGGTTGTTGATAAAGAGTACATGACTGTCTGGTAGTCACCTGACCTTGACCTCAATTTCACAGTCAAGCGACTTCGTTAAAGTTTTTGTATTAATACAGTTCATCTGTAACTATGCATGGTAGGCTGATAATGCAATTTAATGCTATTTACGTAATGCTTATGACAAAGTTTATTTTCGTTACTGATGCCGAATGCAGGCAAGACATTTTTCTGTGTCCACACTTTTTTAAAAAAAGCTCTATTTTCCAGGCACTTATAAATGTTCCCCCAAATATAGAAGACTTTCAATCAATAATGTTTCTATTTTTAAATTTTGCTATTTTTAGAACCCCAACATCCAATCAGATGCATCCCTGTATTTTCTTCTGATTACTATCTTGGGTTCAAACATTTCCCGGTGTAATGTAAACAAATAATTGGTTTATTGTAACCTGGCATCCAGTTTTTAGCTCACCTGACCCGAAGGGTCATGTGAGCTATTGCCATCACTTGGTGTCCTCCGTCGTCCGTCGTCGTCGTCGTTAACTTTTCTTCAAAAATCTTCTCCTCAAAAAACCACTGAAGGGATTGCTTTGAAACTTTGCATACATCATCAGTAAAATGCCCTCTACCAAGTTTGCCCAAATCATGGCCTCAGACCAACCAACATGGCCACCATGGCTAAAAATAGAACAGAGGGGTCAAAATACAGTTTTTTGCTTATAGTTCAAAAAGTATAACAGATACAGGAAAACCAAAGAGACATTCCTTCATTGGCATCAAAAGCTCTACGAAACACTCCATTGGGTTGAAGTTGTATGAGGACTCCCTATAGGAGTTATTGCCCTTTAATTGTCGAAATTGATTATTTTTGACATTTTTGCCTTAAAATCTTGAAAATTATTTGAACTAGAGAAAAAGTTAGTATTGCTTAATTGTTCTGCTCTATGAGGGCTACAAAAATGACTTAGGGTCAAGATTGTCTGATGAACCGTTTAGGAATTATTCTCCTTGAACATTTTTGTAATCAATTTTACTTGATTTTAAAAAATCTTTAACCCATTAAAGGACTGCTTTGAAACATTGCACACATCATCTTTAGGACGTCCTCTACCAAAATTGTGCAAATCATGACACCTGACTACCTATATAGCTACGTTAGCTTAAAATAAAAAATGGAGGGGGGGTGGGTGGAGTCAAGAGAGTTTTCGACTGATAGTTAAAAAAGTATAACAGGTACAGCAAATTTGAAGTGAACCTCCCTTCTCCCTCTAAGCATCAAAAGCTCCTCCTTATAGGAATTATTTCCCTTAAAAGGTCAACATTAATGACTTTTGCAGAAGTGTTGGGCAATTCCTTATAGCAAAGAAAAGCTGGATAGAAAAGGGTTGTTTGGTTTCAGGTTCAGGTGAGCGATACAGGCTCCTGGGAGCCTCTAGTTATTTGGGGAGGATGCTGGAGTACACAGAGAAAACCAGTGTTTCGATAGGAAAACTGGCAATCCTTGTCAATTAAGATTGGAGTTTAGCACACCCTACCCTCTTAAACCCGCATTCTCAGTGTTGACCGACCACGTGATCATTGGTAGATTAACTACCTTAACCAGTCGGCCACAGTGGCCCCTCACGTATACAGAAGTAAGCAAGCAATATTTTCTTGTATTGCATGCAGTGCGATATTATTTCCTATACATGATGTCATAAACATGTAGAATTGTGTCCTAATAAATTTAGAATTTTAGGAATATAATTAAAGAAAAGTTGCATGAATATTTTTCAATATTATTCATTGTTTAATATACACTCATGCAAATTCAATAACAATTCAGTATTCTGCTCAGAACAATATTGACCAATATTCATTGAATATTGTTATTGCTTGATGATATGAATGTTAATACACATCATCCAATAATTTTAATAGACTTTTTTTTCAATTGTAGCTCGTTACCTTGGAGACCAGAGATTTAGCTACAACCAATTTCTGTCATTTGATCTTAGAATTGGTGAGGAAGATGGTCGTGCTTCAGTCGTGGACATTGTCCTGGAGGGATCTGGTCAAACAGTGTCTTCAGCAATATTTACTCAAGAAAATAAAATGCCTTCTATAGAAAACCACAACTTTAAGTTCCGTCTTCACGAACATGCAAATTATCGTTGGACACCACGGCTAAATTCTCAAGACTTCATTACAGTCTTGTCAAACTTGACAGCGATTAAAATCAGAGCAACATACAGTACTAAAGGTTTGTTTTTGTGTTAAATTTGTCCCGTCCAACCAAGGGCATTAAGTTGATGGTGTAGGACGTGAAAAACGCCCTAAGTCAGCTTAAATTTGTTGGGGGATTTTACATATTTTTTGTGTCTGTCTGAATTTAGTAAGTCTAAAAAATGTATGGTAGTGGTGGTTTTCAGAATCTCTTGTAATTTGTGGTGAACGACCGCCCAAACAAATCATGTCCAGGCTGTAAATTTTGTATATTTTGAGGTAGGCTTTTGATATTTGGTATGTGGGTAAATAATATCAATAATATGTGTCGCATACCATGGTTTTTATAGCTCACCTGACCCAAAGCCTCATGTGAGCTATTGCCATCACTTGGTGTCTGTGGTCGTTTTTCTTTAAAAATCTCCAAAACCACAGATTGGATTGCTTTGAAACTTTGCACACATCATCCGTTATATGTCCTCTACCAAGTTTGCACAAACCATGGCAGCAGATTAACCAACATGGCCACCATTGCTAAAAATGGAACGGGGGGGGGGGGGGGGGGGTGTCAAAATACAGTTTTTTGCTTATAGATCAAAAAGTATAACAGATACAGGAAAACTGACAACCTGTATTTTTCAGTATCAGCAACTCTACAAAGCACACCATTGGGTCGATGTTGAATGATGAATACTTGGAGGAGTTATTGCAATTTAATTGTAGAAATTAATGATTTATGCCATTCAATGCCTTAAAATCTTGAAAATTATTAAAACTAGAGAAAAAGTTAGCATTGCTTAATTGTTCTGCTCTATGAGAGCTACAAAAATACTTTTAGGGTCAAGAATGTCTGATTAACTGTTTATGAGTTATTCCCCTTGAACTGTTTTTATACCCCCGCTCGACAGAGTCGGGGGTATATAGTGGTCCTCATGTCCGTCCGTCCGTCCGTCCGTCCGTTCGTCCGTCCGTCCGTCCGTCCGTCCGTCCGTTCGTCCGTCCACATTTGGTTTCCGGATGATAATTCAAAAAGTTTACATCCGATTTGAATGAAACTTTGGGATATTGTTATATATCAGGTTGGTAAGAAGCCTATTGTTTTTGGGGGAAATCCGTCAAGTTTCAAGGTCACAGTCCACGAAAAACGTTAGAAATTTTAACAAAAAAGTTGTTTCCGGACAATAACTCAAAAAGTTTACATCCGATTTGAATGAAACTTTGGGATATTGTCACATATCAGGTTGGTAAGAAGCCTATCGATTTTGGGGGAAATCCGTCAAATTTCAAGGTCACAGTCCACGAAAAACGTTAGAAATTTTAACATAAAAGTTGTTTCCGGACAATAACTCAAAAAGTTTGCATCCGATTTGAATGAAACTTTGGGATATTGTTATATATCAGGTTGGTAAGAAGCCTATCGATTTTGGGGCAAATCCGTCAAATTTCAAGGTCACAGTCCACGAAAAACGTTAGAAATTTTAACAAAAAAGTTGTTTCCGGACAATAACTCAAAAAGTTTACATCCGATTTGAATGAAACTTTGGGATATTGTCATATATCAGGTTGGTAAGAAGCCTATCGATTTTGGGGGAAATCCGTCAAATTTCAAGGTCACAGTCCACGAAAAACGTTAGAAATTTTAACATAAAAGTTGTTTCCGGACAATAACTCAAAAAGTTTGCATCCGATTTGAATGAAACTTTGGGATATTGTTATATATCAGGTTGGTAAAAAGCCTTTTGATTTTGGTTAGAAATCCATCAAATTTCAAGGTCGCAGTCCACGAAAAACGTTAGAAATTTTCACAAAAGCGGGGGTATCAGCGATCGCTAGATCGACTTTGTCTAGTTTTTAATCAGTTTTAATTTACAGTAGAACTTCGATAACTCGAACTCGCTGGGGTCGCCAAAAATAGTTCGAGTTATCGGTTGTTCAAGCCACCGAAGTTGGACAACCTCCGGAAATGTATCCGTTTGTACTCGGTATATCAATCGCAGTTAAATTAAGTTAATAATTTCCACAATATTTATTGCCGACACATTTTTCATAAATTATTTAGGCTTTAATATATGTTTTTTTTAAAATATCAATTTAACCACAGTTGTCAACAAAAGTCGTAAATGATTTGTAATTGGAATATTTTCGTTGATTTGATAATCGGCTTGGTACATTTCATATTTTCAATTAAAGAAACAATAAATGTCTATTTGCCTGTTCAAACTAATCACCAGTCATGACATCATTATAATCGATTATTTTTAAATTATTTTTTAATTGACATACCTGTATTAATTGTTATGGCTTCTGTTATCAACGTCCTTTGTAACTGAAGTTAATTGCTTCGCACTGACGCTTATAATTTTAGTTCGAGTTATTGATGGTGACTTACATGAGTTTACTATCAAAGGGACCTATAAATGAGTTCGAGTTTTCGAGAAATCGGTGTTCGAAAAACTGGGGTTTTTTGTACAAACATATATAGAAATAAATGTCTGGACTTTAAAAACAGTTCGAGAAATTGGTGGTGTTCGAGCCATCCGAGTTCGAGCTACCGAAGTTTTACTGTATTTTTAAAAATCTTCTTCTCTGAAACCACTAAAAGGACTGCTTTGCAATTTTGTACACATCATCAGTCAAATGCCCTATACCAAGTTTGCACAAACCATGGCCACAGATTAACCACCATTGCCACCATGTCTAAAGATAGAACAGGGGGTCAAAATAAAGTTTTTGGCTTATAGTTCAAAAAGTAAAACAGATACAGGAAAACCAAGCAGATCCTCCTTCTTCAGCATCAAAGCTCTACAAAACTCTCAATTGAGGTGAAGTTGTACAATGACTCCTTGTACCATTTTTTCCTAAAAATGATGAAAGTTATTAGAACTAATTGTTCAACTTTATGAGAGCTACAAAAATGAAGGTCAAGATTGTCTGATTAACCGTTTAGGAGTTATTCTCCTTGAATGTTTTTTAATGAATTTTTATTGATTTTAAAAAAATCTTCTGCTCTTAAACCTTTGACATATGACTTCGAACTTTGATCTCAAGGTAGGTGGGGCCCACAGAGATGGATACCATCTCACTAATATATTGTTTGATCAGTATTTCATTCAATGTAGTCTACACTACCTGTTGTGTTTATTTGGGTACCAGTTTATTAGAGACGCAGATTTGCTTTATGTATGGTGAGAAAACAAGTCAGCAAATTTTATTAATACAAAATAAAAGTGGGAATGATTTTCTTGGATGTATTGCTTTAACCTAATTTCCATTACTGTTGTATTTATTTGTTTACAGGTGTTGGGTTCATTGATAACATCAAACTGGAAACAGCACGTCTTGGATCCAATGGAGGTGGTGTAGCTTCTTGGGTAGAACAGTGTACATGTAAGGAAGGATATGTAGGACAGTTTTGTGAGTCTTGTGCAGCAGGATTTAAAAGAAGTCCAATAAATGGTGGACCTTTCTCTAAATGTGTACCATGTGAATGTTTTGGTCATTCTGACAGTTGTGAGCCAAATACAGGTAAGGACTAGACAGTAATTATTTAATTTATACATAAAGCAATATTTAATGTTTAACCCGTTTTTAGGTAACTAAAGATGACATAGATTTTCATTTCATTTAAGAATTACAGTACCTTTTTAAAAATGCTCATGATATAAAACATATCACCGATTTGTTTTAAATGTTTCTGGAGGTGATGTGATACATGTAGTTTCCACGATTGTAATATAATAACTGAGGAGATGTCTATTTTCTTTTAAGATTTGTTTTACTACAAATAGTTTGACAATTACTCCATAAAAATAGAGTTACTGGGAAGCAGAGGCATAATGGCCTTATATTCAGACTTTTTTTCAGTTACTCATGTCAATCTTGTCTACAGATATGTCAAAGAAGACCTAAACAATGTTTTTTTTTATTTTAAAGTATTTGCAGTTCTATATATATTAGTCTTTTTTTAGGACGATGTATTTGCAACCACAACACTGAAGGAGATTTCTGTGAGCGTTGTATAACTGGTTACTATGGTAATGCTCGTGAGGGTACACCTGGTGACTGTAAACCCTGTCCCTGTCCTGATGGAGGACCATGTGTTCAGATGCCAGAGGGTGATGTAGTCTGTACTCAGTGCCGTGAGGGAGAGGGTGGTAAGTGCTGGTAATCTAGTTGTCTGAAGCTAATCACTATCACCACCAACTGTCACATGCTGTTAATTCAGCTTATAAATGGACTATCAGGGCTACTGTTGTCCTACGTTTAAACATTTAAATGCATTTGCAATCTTTTTTTTGATCAAATAAGATAGCTTTTTGAGAACTTTGTTGTAATTATCTGAACAGCTGAAAAGGTAAATCTCTTGAAACAGTTAGAGCTCAGTAAAGCACTCAAAGACAATTGTTAAACTAGCTACTAATTTGAGCACTTTGAAAGTGCTCTATGTTTTATTGCAACAGCCTCTTTAAGCTCATTTCCTACCTCAGGTTGGTGGTTTTCTCTGGGTGCTTTGGCTTCCTCTCCCAATATAAAACTGGACGCCATGATATAGCTGAAAAATTGCAGAAAGTGGCGCTAAAACACTATTTAAACAAACTTATTTTATTGCTCATTTAGAATATTAAAAAACAATTTCTGGGTACATGCATGTGTTCATTGTCTGTCATTCAAATATATTTATTCTCATACTATCATATTTTCAACAGTAAAATGTCAACAAATTATGTAAAAGACACATGGCTTTTTTCTAGAAAAGAAAATTGATTTTTTAAATTAGTGACTTATATGTTTAGAGAAAACTAGGATATTTATTTTCATATTTCATTTATTCAGGTAACCTCTGTGAGACATGTTTAGATGGATATTTTGGTGACCCTACAGGACTCCGTGGTGCAGGCAGACCATGTGAAAGATGTAAATGTAATGAAAATATTGATCCAAATGCTGTTGGTAACTGTGACAGGTAATTATATATTCTCCATGCAAAGGATTTCTGGGTATCCTACATCAACCACAATCACCTCTGCCATACCATTCATTGGTTGACATTGTGAGAGATACCTCACATAGAGCATAAGCTTTGTGTACAAACACAGTAATTGCAATCTAAAACTGTATCAAAAGTAAATGGGGAATGACGTGTGGCAGAGGTTACATGTATATCTGGGAACTAGTTATGTTCTCTGTGAGAGTGGTAATTATATAATCCTTACAAGTATAATCAGCTGTCTATAATACTCAATTTTTTGCAGAATAGCTGATCAGCTTGGTTGTATTATGCAAAAAGAAGGAAAACACAGCAGATTTTAAATTAATTAAATCACTTGTTGTAAGAGCATTAGATTAGATGTGGATAATATTTCAGTGAACAGCCAATAACAGTTATTCTAATATGACGTGCTTCAAAGGCTTTTGAGACCCCAACTGTGGTAAAAAAATGATTTATCTATAAGCAACGCGCGCTGAGGAGGGCGTGTTTTAAATGGCTGTTCCAATTACAAAAGTGTCACTCCCACCTTAAAGCTATTGTGTATGACGTATAAATCTTATAAATAGGGCTATCATGTGCTATCATTATCCGTTGCAATATATTGTGTGTTACATTGACGGAACAACCAGTTTATGGCAAAAATGATGTTTTCTATAGGTACGAAAATATTATAAATGTACCGTAATTGTCTTATTGGAATAGAAATAATTCACGGAGGCTGTGATTTATCATTGTTTTACCACAGGATGACCATTTATGTCGTTATAATACGAAATAAATGGTCACCCATTGTAAAACAATGATAAACCACAGCCTGCGTGAATTATTTAATTTTAATGAGAAAATGTGTACATGAAAATAAAAATCACTGATTACTACCAGTAATGAAAACCATCAACACTGCAATCTTATGTCAAGTAGTTATTCATTAAAGCTGTTACTATCAATAGTGTTTAATGCCACTAAAGCAATTTTTCAGATATATCGGGTTTGGCAGTTGTACATCCTGAAAAACCAGACATTCAACAGTTTATTTGCAATCTATTTCATTTTAGATTTAAGTCCAACAAACTCTGCCTTGATTATGGCTTGAACTTTTAACAGTAAATGACTAACTACCAAAACCAACTAGGCCACAGGCAAGCCATAGAAAGTTAAAACTGACAATTATTGCTATCAGCTTCATACTGTAGATTGATAAAATATATTGTGTATAAAATTCAGAGGGAATTGACTTTAAATAAAATCAATAATTATATGTAAATACATGTAATAATAAACTCTGTTTACAGATGGACTGGTGAATGTTTAAAGTGTATCTTCAATACTGCAGGGTTTTATTGTAACAAATGTTTACCTAATTACTATGGCAATGCTCTGGCACCAGTCAAAGGAGATTGTAAAGGTATGTTTGCATATTGAGACTAAATTAAAATACTGAAATATCTTCAGTACATGGACAAATGCCCTTTAAATGTTAAAATATGAATAAATTGGACAAAATAAGGAGAAGCCCACAATTGTAATTCTTAAGTATCTAGTGTAAATGGTAAAAATATGGACATCCTTAACTACTGATTTAATAAACTTGAAAAAAAACCCTTTTAAATACTGCTATCTATCATGTCATGTAACCTGGTTTGAAATATATTATTCCACATCTTTGTTCATGCTCATTTTCACTGTGCAGGTTTATTGGTGGTTTTATGGAACAAAACATAATACTTTGTTTGCATTTTCAGCTTGCAGCTGTTATCCCCCTGGTACACTCAGTGCAGGTGTGTTGTCATGTGACCCTGTAAGTGGATCTTGCCCCTGTTTACCACGTGTTCAAGGACGTCAGTGTGATAAGTGTGAAGCTGGTTATTGGAACATTGACAGTGGAACAGGTAAGTAATTGGCATTATTTGTGATCTTCATCCAATGTCAGGGGCAGAGTTCATACCTGCTGTGTTCTATTCTCTGGCGTACCATGCTAGATATGTCTGCATCCATGTATTTCCTGTTCAGCAAAGCATTATATACGGGTCCAACATAGCACAATAATTGCCAGTTTTCTGGCTGAATTTTGGGAGTTCTCACAGAGTTATTCCTTCAATACAAGAGGATGCTAAGATATTGATGAACAATTTCTGGAGGTGGCTGAACTCTATAACATAAAATGAGTTGGATTATCTGTTACAGTAACTATTAGATGAAACATACATTATTATTCTTCTTCTATTTTGATAGGATGTGAAGAATGTAACTGTGATACAACTGGTTCTTTAGGCAACACATGTGACCAAGGGAGTGGTCAGTGTAAATGTCGCCCAGGTGTGACTGGTCTTAAATGTGACCAGTGTCAAAGGTTTTTCTTTGGATTTTCCTTGACCGGATGTTCAGGTAAAATAGATGTTTAATTGTCAGCACTGTATATAATGTCTGTATAATAGAATTTGAATAATAATCCTGTTTTTGACATGTATAAAGGTTAAAAAACAATGATTTTTTGCAATTGATTTGAATAAAAGACATCTAATTTATATAAAACAACTTATGTCAACAGATATTTTTTTCTGTTCATATATTGCACATGTTTTGCAGCTAAACATACATCTTTTTACACACACAAAATATATACTGTACAAATAAACAAATATTGTACAAATAAAAATGCTCAATACAAATAAACACATGATGTACAAATAATATCAAGAAATGGACTTTAAGCCATGTTTATAGTAATGATGAAGTTTATTTAACTTGTACTTTATGTTTTTCAGCATGTAATTGTGACCCTGAAGGATCTTTGGATTTGCAATGTAATGCACGAGGAGCATGCCCCTGTAAAGTGGGCGTGGTTGGTGCAAGGTGTGATATGTGTCAAGAGAACAAATACAACTTAACAGCTGGGTGTATTGGTAAGTTGCCTCTTCACTTCTTATTCAAACAAGGCTGTTTAAGGATGTTGAGAGTGTTCTGTTATACATACCATTTAGTAACTGTTTAGTAACTGATCGGTGGTATTGTCTAGATTTATTTGTCATTCATTGTCGTTGGGGTCTAAGCCCAATATCAACAAGGCTAACTCGGACAACATTGCCTAAAGTCTTATTGTTTTCCAATTCTACAGTGCAAAAAAAAAGGGTTGTTTTATATAGAAACACTTGTTGTGTTCGTTTAAAACAGATGTAACAATATTTCAGTATGGATAATTATATCGACCTAAACATCGTACATATTGCAGTTTTAGAAAACACTTAAATATAGAAAGAACACTGTAAATGTATACACATGTAGGATATTTCCAAAAAACTGTTAGGTAACGCTCATCTTTTGAATATAAACTTATTTTCAATTTCAGATTGTCCCCCTTGTTACAGTCTTGTTCAGGAAAGAGTAAACAATCATCGAATGAAGTTGGATGACCTCAGAAATTTGATCATCAATATTGGTAACAATCCTAGTGCCTTCAATGACTCACAGTTCCTTGTTTATATGAACGATGTCAACAATTCTGTCGTAATGTTACTGGATGAAGCCAGGGGAGCAGTCAGTATGTATTTTACTGGTGATTTTAATTACCCAATGTTTTTATTTACTTTTTAAAATTATATGGATAACAATTGCAGAGTCTATTTTTATTATGCCCCCGCGACGACTTGTCGGGGGGCATTAATTTTTACTTATGTCTGTCCGTCTGTACGAATTTCCATCAAGCCTTTCTCAGAAACCTTACATGAGAACAATTTGAAATTTGGCAGGGTGGTTCAGTATCACAAGTTGCACATCCAAGCGACTTTCAGACCTGTAAGTCAAGTACTTCCTGTTTGGGACTTCATTTAGCAGGTGCATCTGTGTCCCATGGACACATTCTTCGAAGTTTTATTCTAAAATAAACGTCATTTTGCATCTGATTTCTATTAAACTGATGAGAGCACATATTCATACATTTTGACATAGAGTGTTTATATAAGTAGACCCTTTCATTCAAAATTGACTTTGTCTTTTATTCATTTGATTATATCAGCATAATAAAATAACAAGTTCTTGTTATACAATTTTAACCAGAATCAAAGTTAGACAAAAATATATTTTTTCAGCCGATAACGGAACACTGGGAGTTCAGCTTGCAGCATTAAGGAAGGCCGTAGAAGATGTAACAGCTAAGGCATATCAGATAGGTGGAAAGCTTACATCAGCAGAGAAAGCATCGCAAAACAGCCAGACAGACCTTCAGCAAGCCAGAGAGGCTATTGATCGAGCTGAGAAGGCTCTTAAGGCAGCAGAGAATTATATTGATACTGAAGGAAGGGCAGCTCTACAGAGAGCTAGAGAAGCTTTGGCTAAGTTTGGACAGAAATCAGATCAAATGACACAGATTGCTTCTAAAGCAAAAGCAGAAGCTGATAAGTAATTAGTTTGATAACATTACTGTCAAATTCTTAAACATTTTGTATGAATATTTTATGTACACTAAATATAAATTTCTATATTAACAATTTGAATGCCCTTGAAAATAATGATTGGCTTAAGCTTGAAGAGGTTTATTATATTTTAATATTTGATGTACATGTAGTTCAAATAAAATACTTTGAATTTCAGACAATGGAAAGATGCTGAAAGAATTGAGATGTTAGCCAAAAATGCTTTAAACACATCAAAAGAAGCTAAACGTCTAGCAGAGGAGACATTAAGAATGCCAGACAAGACCAGTGATGAAATTCAAAGGCTGAAAGATCAGTATGTATTGAGTTATGGTTTGTTAAATCAACTTAATTAAGATGTAATAACAAGGGATCATTAGTCACAGAACAGTGAAATTAACATTTCTTGGGGTTTTTTTCATGATAACAGTAGGATTATATGGTTAAATTACATCCTGTCAGTACAGCTAGTCAGTTTTCATAAGAGGAGAAAGCCTAAGAACATGGTAAATCTACAAGCCATGGATAGTCTTGAACAAAATGCCAGTGTCAAACTTTCAAACTTGAGCAAAATGCCATTTCACAAATTTCTTAATTCTGTGTATCTGAAAACATGAACAATCACAGACACGATACTTTTTGTTACAATTCTACATTTTACTGTTTTGGCATTATTATACCCCCCTCAAACTTGTTTTGGGGGGGGGGGGGGGAGGTTATATAGGAATCACCCTGTCTGTCTGTCCATCTGTCCACATCGCTTTTAAGTGCTTCACCTCCTAAACCGCTTCACAGATTTTGATGAAACTTTACATGAAGGAAGTACACCATATGTAGATGTGCATGAAGAATTTTTGTCACTGTCGGATATTATTCAGGGGAGATGATTGGACTTGAAAGGGAAGCAAGGGGTATCCTTGTCCACACTTGTTATTTTTGGGCATCTCGCTTGCAGAGTTGTTAAGGAATTTAGCCCGCTAATATTTATCACATGCCTGTCAACACTGAGGTTGTGGGTTTAAGTCTTACTGGGGGCAGGGTGTGCTCAACTCAAGTTTAATTGACCTTTATTGCCAGTTTTCGAAATGAAGGCCTGTGTTCTCTCCAGGTACTCCAACTTCCTCCCACAATAATAACCAGGAACCACAGTATAGCTGAAAAATTCCATAAAGTGGCCTTAAACTCCTTTCAAACAATCAAACAAATAAACATTATTATTTCACACAAGTCTTTAAAGGACAAGAATGCTTGAAACAAAATCTTCAATGTTTCATAAAGAAGTATACTGTGAAATTGTATATTTTTAGATATTCTGATGCGGATGTATTGTACAATCAAACACGCACTTTTGCTGAGAGAGCTAAAAACCGAGCTATTGAAGCTTATAATGAAGCCTTGAAACTATACACTGATGCTACATCAATACAGTTCCCAAGGACTGATGTAGGAGCCCTGAAAAGTAATGCCATGCTGATAAAGAAGGAGGTAACACAGCTAATACCAAACAAACAAGTATTTGATCATTTGTTTGAAATACTTGTATATAAACAGACTAGTTTGTATAGGGAATAGGGGGTCTACTGTTTTCAGTCCCTTTGTGTGAATCTATGCATGTCCATCCAACCCTGTTTTTCTCGGCAATGAAAAATGATACATACAATACATAAGCTTTGAATGATCATGCCATATTGTGGGATTTATTTTCAGATCTCTGAAGTTATAGATATTATCATAAGCTCACATTATACATATTTTTATGTTCAGAAAGGATCAGAATCATAGAAAAATCTACAAAATGTTTTTACTCTGAAGATTATGTAGAATGTTTTGAAAAAGTCAAAGTTTCTCATAAACACAATTTATGTATAAACTATAAATTTATAATACTGAAATATTGACATCAGCCTTTTGATTGGATTTATTGAACAGGCACAGGAAATAAAAGATGAAGCCATGCGATTGATGAAAGATAATGCTGCATTATTACAAGATATAACCATCCAGAATCGTAATGCGTCTAGCTTGCTGAAAGAAGGAAATGAACAACAGAATGTAAGTGTTGTCACGATAGGAACAACTTTTTTAAAATAAAAAAAATAGGGGGAAAACAGCATGCTGTTTGCTAATAATAAAAAATAATTAATGAGAAATCGATCTTCTCCCCAAATATAACCATTAATTTTTATAAGGGTGGCTGGTGGGCGTCGTCCACAGTGATGTCCGCTCTCTAACCCGAACAGTTGTTGTCCGATTTTCATGAAACTTGGGGAAAATGTTTATGGGCATAGTATCTCGAGCAAGATTGATAACCAGCTAAATTGCTTCAGTCAATTTTTTTCTGGAAACCAGTATTTCTTGAAATTTATTTTTTTTAAATTGGATAAAAAAAGTAACAAAAAATTGCATATTGATTTAAGTTACACATACACATCACAAGGGAAAAAATACATAAATGTAGAACTTATGCTTTATAAACCTTATGAGACACACCACTATCAGTAGTAACAGTTAATTAGAAAGATGTTTTTTTAATTTATTTCAGCGTGTAGATGAATTACTAGCCGAAGTTGATGCTGCTAGAAATATGGCCAAGGATGCCGTGGATCGAGCTGAGCGTACATTACAGGAGGCGCAAGAAACATTGAACATCTTATTAGGATTCAACCAGAAAGTGCAGGAGAACAAAGATAAGGCAGATGATGCTCTCAAAAAGATTCCTGAGATTGAACGTATCATTGGAGAAGCTGAAAAGAAAACTACAGAAGCTCAGGATGCACTTAGTGGAGCCGAGTCTGATGCAGATAGAGCCCTGAAGCTGGCAAAAGAGGCACAGAGCACAGCCCAGGATGCTTCTGTTGTAAGTTATACCAGTGTATTAAATCAATTATTTTTATCTTTTAAAAATCCAGGGGCCTTGGTGGACGAGTGATTAAGGTAGTTCGTCTACTATTGATCATGTTGTCTGTTAACAATGAGATTGCTGGTTTGAGTGTCACTGCAAGCAGGGTGTTCTAGACTCCAATCTTAATTAACAAGGACTGCCACTTTTCCTACCGAAGAAGTGTGTGTGTGTGGGGGGTGGGGGTGGTTCCTTATACTCATGCTTTCTCCCCAATAACTAACTGCCATGATATATATGAAAAATTAAAGCAATAATATACCATTTATTTCATACGTGAACTGAATGATCATAATTAAGCTGTTTTATAACAAGTCTTGTAGGTTTAGTTTATGATGGCTGCTTCTAATTAAAGGCATGGTATTCATTTTTTCCTTGATCTAGAGAAAATATGGATTCTAATTCATGTTGCAGGCTTTCAGCCAATAAAATTACCGTCTTTTGGTGTGTATAATGCACATTGGTGTATAATGTGCCCCCCCCCCCCCCCCTTTCTGCTTTAAGAATCTTGAAAAAAGTCTAGTTCGTATGTATAACATGCACGAACTTTACTGTCAATTTGTCAACAGGAAGTCTTTCATGTAAATATAAAATGAGACCATTTCCGGTAACATCTATACGGAAAGGTATAAAATATTATTGAACAAAAGCTACCAAATTTGGTAACATCTTATTAAATAAAATAAAAGAATTATTGTTTTTCTTACTAATTAAAACATTTTTCCAATTTCGTTTTATGTGTATAAACATTGTATAAACAATGCGGTCAGCTTTGTCATGAATATCATGCAATCATTGCAAATGAGACCAAGTTAATAGTGATCAAAGAATTAATTATTTTGTACTCAGGTGTATAAACAACGCTGTAAGAGATGTATATAACATTCACCCACTGTCAAAGAAATTAACCTCCGAATTTTCGTTACCAGAAGATGGGGCAAGTTAGAAATTCATTCACTGCAAAAGTAAAATTGTCCTTGTTTATGCAGAGGCTCATGGCAACCGAGCAGCCGGTCGAGAATTTAGCGTTAATTAATCAAATATCCGTCTCTGGAGATATCAGAAAGATCGTTTGAAACAGATGCCTAAAACTAAAATGGCAAACCGAGGTAGTGCAGTACATTATCCAGAAATTGAGGCCGATCTTTTAAAATAGGTTACCGACCGTAGATTACAAGGCTACGGAATTTCTATAACTGAGTTGAGACTAAAAGATTTACATGTAGCTAAACAGAGGGATGAAACTCAGTTCCGTGCATCTGTAGACTGGTCATATGCCTTAATTGAACTTCTGTAATTAGTGATAATGAAATAACAGTATTGTTATTGTTTTGATAATTATTAAAATTTTTAATTAATCTTAAATACTGTTTCATTGTTTATACTTGAAACAAGGGTATCTGTTGACATTAAACATTTTCACACATACTTAATTACCAACAAGATCCTTTAAGAAAATCACACAGGTAGAAACTAAGAAAGATTTTAAAATATATCACACCAATTGTCTTTAGAGGATGGTATTGTTACTGATCAATAGCCCGGCAAAGGAAAAAATCACATGTTACTAATACCAAAATTGCGATAGAGATTGAATCATGGATTTTTCGTTGTGTATGGGAAATTAAACAATTAACAGTATGTACTATCAAAAAAATGGCTGAAACCAATAATAAAATCGTCCCATTTCCTTTGTCATTATTTTGCAGAACACATTTTCTTTAAAACATATCCGAAGGGGGAAAATGTCCATACAACACTAAATTACAAAGGCATAAAGCACGAAACAAAAACACTTTTTTACCAATTTTAATGTTTAATGTTAAATTATAAGAGTTTTTCACATTTATTATACAAAAATATGTTGCACACACATCTGGAATATGCTTGAACGGTGATGGAAACGAAGTTACTTTTGGGAACTCTGGTTGTACCTGAAAAAAAAGTCCAAACTCATATGTATAATGCACACGTGGATTTAAGAAAATGTTCCAGAAGAATAAATGTGCGCTTTATACACACCAAAAGGCGGTACAGGAATTCATTTGAACCAAATTATTGTTAAATAAAAGATTATGAGAGGAAAGAACTAAATGAACACTTCCGCTAGTTTTAGTGGGTTTTTCAGCCGAGAAAATAAAACAAATGTGTAAACTATATGATTGATATTAGTTTTTAATTAAAATTTTCCTTAAATTGAGTGCTTTGTATTTTTATATGGATAAACAATTGTTTTCATACTGCCTCATAATAATAGTAAATTTTTTTTGTCCATTCTCATATGAGCATGACCTACATGAGACAATAGTGAAATATTTCTAGTTTTGTGTATTTTAAAGTAGATATCAAAAATAAAAATATGTACTATTGCATGATCCTCTCATGGAAAGGTACTTTTCAATCATGACGATACATGTTTTAAAGTAATCCATTCAATGTTTTTGCAGGAGGCTAGTAGAATCAGACAGGAAGCAGAAAAAACAAAAGACAGAGCTACCTACCTTAAAGATGAAGCAGATACTCTGTCATCTGATGTGTCAGGGATAGAACAGCAAATTATTGAACGGGAAAAGCAAGCTGACAATGATGCCACACTTTCAGATAATGTAAGGAATTGTTTTTGTATGAATGGTTTATCAGCATACAGTGTTTGTAGCTACAGGTGAATTTTGCTTTTCCCCTCTCTCACCTTCCATAGTGGAACCTGAGGAAGAGCTTGTGCCCGTCTGCCCATGGTAGTGACATTTTATCAAAAGACATGGTCCACTGATGAGCATTTATTTTTACAATTTTTACAAAATTAGCAGTCAAAATAGAATGGGCGTTGTTAGGCTCCCTATTTAGATGGGTGTAAAGGGAAAAATCCATGAGTTATAATTGAGAAATAGTTGTGTTTGAAGTTAATAATGGTCCATGGATACCCAAAGTAATTTATAATGTACTAGAAATTTAACTGCTATCCTATTATATGAGATGATAGGAAGATGTTCAACATAAGTACTTATAATATTTGGGTTTTATCTGTTGATGACACGCACCCCATGTTCCAAACTAGAAAAAGTTCCTTCCTTCCCATGCATAGAATATTGAATGAAATAGCACTAATATAATAAAGAGTTTCTCATTGATAGATAAAGCAAATATTTCTGGGAAAAAAATTAAAGGAAATTTTGATATAATTGGAAGCAGATTAGATTTTGCCAGCTTTATAAAATTCCATTAAATTATGTTGTTTCAGTTTAAGATCTATTTCTTTTTTAATGCAAGGAATTAGAATTTCCAGATCAAGAAATTCAACTAATTGTACTACATCAAATTCCCCGATTTAAAACATGTCTCTCTTGCAGTGTCATTAATGAATTTCTTCTGTTTCAGGCTCTGAAAAAGGCAAGCCAAGCTCAGAACACAGCCACGGGTGTATCGTCTAAAGTTACTGCAGCTTTGAATGAAATAAACAATATTTCTAATCTTTTAAGTAAGTTTAAACATTACCAGACATATTAATACTTATAAAACATGTACTACCCACTGGATTTTACATGTATAAATTGTACACAATCTGATGGATTCTTAATTAATAATTACAGATAAAAAAATATACAAAAAGGGAAATATATAATGACATTTTTAGTCCAAATTTACTTAAAGGTGTATATCAGAATCTACATCTTTACATGTAGGAGGTTTCATGGTTAAATATACAATAGTAGTAATATGAACAAGTGGAATGGTTTGTATTAAAGACATGAAATTTACCTTTTAAATTAGTGTCAAGTCATTATATACTACACATAACAATACGTTACCTTTAGTTTTATGCTAATCAAATTACAGGTCAGTTAGAAAAAGTAGATACAGCCAAGCTTGAAGAACTGGAGAGAGAATTAAATGAGGCAGAGAAACTACTACAGGAGAATGACCTTGACAGACAGTTCAGAGAGTTAGATGATGCTAATGAACAGATAAAATATCTGGTTATCAAAAGCAAACAAGACTATGAAGACCTGAAAAAAGATGTAGAAAATATAGAACAAATAAAAAATTCACTGCCAGATGGTTGCTTCAAAAATATAGCAATCGAACAAGGCCCAGGGGAGTAAATGTAGGACATCTTATACAGGATTGACTTGCCTGATGTCTGGAAACATTCTTAACTGTTGCTTTATCAGGATTTGTAACAGAAAGGGGTAATCATAGAAAAAAAAGTTTTTATCTATTTAAATTTTTGTATCACATTAAAAAAAAGATTATCTATGTATCTTCTATTTTCATATTTTCTATTTCATCATTTAAAAAAATATGTGTCCTGATAAGAGTTGTCTCCTTTATTGGTACATCTGGAAATATTGTTTTAATAAGGACATCTGTGTACAAAATACAAATTTTTGTACCTTATAAAAGGGTAGACAACTCTTTATATATCAAACGGGACTAGGTCTCTCTTTCATCCTATTCTAGTCACTTTTTATAATGTATATATGTGTGATCCCATCCCCTCCCTAAAATCCAAATTGTGTTTTCTGGGCATAGCTGTATTAGGTAAAGTATATAATCTCTTTTGTCAAAACATTTTTACTTGCTGCCTCTGGCTTTAACTATTGATCTACATGTAGTTGGTATGATGTTTTTCACCTCCCCACTTTTTATTAATTTATATTTTCAATAGTGAAAGTAGACAGCATTGTGATCTATCATTTAATTTAAAGGTCTGTTTACAAAAAGATTAATGTTGTAACAGAAATTGTACATGTGTGATACAATCAGGGCCAGTTGGAATCTCTAGTAACTTGTCTTTCTATATTTATGTATCAAGTTCATTATATAGGACATATTATGTTGTTGTAGTGATCCTACATCCTCATTTTATTACAAATTAATCTATGATATAATTGGATAGATTTTAGAATGTACATTTTTTATGAATTTTTTATTAAGCTTTTTGTTCATTTCACAGTCAGTTATTTGTTGTAGAAGAAGAAGGTGCTAATATATGTATTGGTTGAATTCTGTATTCATAAGTTTAAATCAAAACTTTGTGATTATATATTTAAAAAATCATGCTAAGCACACATATTTCAACTGTGGTAAGCTTTTGCCGTCACTTTGGTGGTGCTAGTTATGTGATAATAAGCAGACTTTGCCAGGATAAGCCTCTGGTTTTTTTTGCCTTTCAAATTGTATATAAGTTTGTTTGTCTGAAGTAATAGTTGAACTGCCATAAATGCTTTCTTTATAATGGGTACGAAATAGAAACATATTTTTGTGTTGCCAATTGATCCTAACATACATTTTTATCAAGTTACATTATTTGAATATTAAGAAACACTGACGAGTGAATACAGGCACATGTGAACCTCTGGTTTATTTAGCAATATATTTGTGTTGTGTCATACAATTAAAGGTTGATGTCAGTTCATAATGGTTGTCAATTTATGTTGTTGGGGATTTTTTTTTTGGGGTGGGGGTGGGGATGGTGCTGTATGAATCTTAATTTTAGCTTATCAGGTGTTTCTTACAGTAAATTATTTTGCTCCCTTGTAAACACCTGTTAATAAACTTACCTTAAAAACAGATCTATATGCTAAGCTATTTATAGATAGGTGTTTATGTTCTTATAACATCTGTAAAACCAGTTAACATTGTTGATCCTATACACAAATATTGTGCCAAATATATTTAAAACTTACACATTTTAGTAGCTACATGTACATTTTTATTATGCAAGTGATCTTTTCTATTTTGATAGTTACATTTTTATGAATATGTACATTTTCTATTGTTTTTAGCAATATTTTATTATAAAACCATATTAGCTGTGTGCCATGTAGATTTTTTTCTTGTTACATGTCAAGGGCTGTTCTAGGAAATTTGTACCACCTGTGATACATCCAAGTTTGTTTTTACTGCTGCAAAATGATTGGGTTATTTTGGTTCGTAGTGTACTCGTACATGTAGATTGTTTGGTTTGTGGTTTACTACCAAGCCCTGTCATGTGATGGTGTACTTCCATATATTGTGTCGTTCTTGGTGTACCACCCAGCTTTTTTAATTTTTCCTAGAAAAGTCTTTACTCTGTTTAATATTTTAAAACTTGTCATTACTTTTAGTACACTACAGCTCAAGTGGACTTGTTCCCCCCATCCACAGTTAGCATTTTACCTATGTCAACTATTCAACATCTTTAATTTTTATAAAGTTAAATTAAATGCCTCATCTGCATTTTCTATGAATTATACTTTCAAGTCTTTTGACAGATGTAGTGAAATGTTATGGTTTATGGATGGTTGGAAAAGCAAACTTCCCCTGATATGTTTATACAAACAGGATGTGGAGGTTCATCCTTTTATAACTGAATTCCATAATCTTAATTGACACATTTGTTACAAACCATTTGTTGTACTGAATTTTCTTTTCCAAACAAATAGTAACCACATCTTTTCTTACATGGTATGAGTTTAATTGTACTTGGGCCAATTTCAGAATAATATTATTAAATTCCAATAAATTGATTAGATTTTTTTATAGAGACATTATTGACAACTTATGGATAATCACTATGTAGTTTATTTTATTATTATTTGTATCATGTGATAGTCATGTGATTGATCTACTAACTTACAATGTCATGGTATGTTCTGGTATGATAGTCCCATTTGTATAAAGCTGATGTAAATTAATAAACTTTCTCAAAAAAACAATTAGTTATATTTAATTTGATCAGATGGAAGTCTAAAACAATTCAGCATTGTTTTGATTTAAATGAAAATTATTTTGCTAAATGTTGAATTGTTATCTCTCTAGGAGACTAATCAGCTGATTGGCATACAAACTGTTGTCCTGTCTCTATCAAAATAAAATAAGTTGAGTGGTATACCTAATAAAAATTCAATGTTTAGAGTGATGATCTATATATTATCTCCATCAAAATCAAACAAGTGGCAATCCTATCCCCTTTCCTGTAATCTGTATCAAAATTTAATGAGTGGAGTGGCAATCCTATACCCTTTCCTGTAATCTGTATCAAAATTCAATGAGTGGAGTGGAAAGCCTATCCCCTTTCCTGTAATCTGTATCAAAATTCAATGAGTGGAGTGGAAAGCCTATCCCCTTTCCTGTAATCTGTATCAAAATTCAATGAGTTGAGTGGAAAGCCTATCCCCTTTCCTGTAATCTGTATCAAAATTCAATGAGTGGAGTGGAAAGCCTATCCCCTTTCCTGTAATCTGTATCAAAATTCAATGAGTGGAGTGGAAACCCTATTTCCTTTCCTGTAATCTGTATCAAAATTCAATGAGTGGAGTGGAAAGCCTATCCCCTTTCCTGTAATCTGTATCAAAATTTAATGAGTGGAGTGGAAAGCCTATCCCCTTTCCTGTAATCTGTATCAAGATTTAACGAGTGGAGTGGAAAGCCTATCCCTTTTCCTGCAATCTGTATCAAAATTTAATGAGTGGAGTGGAAAGCCTATCCCCTTTCCTGCAATCTGTATCAAAATTCAATGAGTTGAGTGGAAAGCCTATCCCATTTCCTGCAATCTGTATCAAAATTTAATGAGTGGAGTGGAAAGCCTATCCCCTTTCCTGCAATCTGTATCAAAATTCAATGAGTTGAGTGGAAAGCCTATCCCATTTCCTGCAATCTGTATCAAAATTCAATGAGTGGAGTGGAAAGCAGAGCTCCAGATAAGATTTTCTTCATTGGGGTTTCACCCATCTGATGATTTATTTCATTGGGTCAAAATACAGTTTTTTGCTTATAGTTCAAAATGTATAACAGATACAGGAAAACCGAAGAGACTTTCCTTCTTCAGCATCTAAAGCTCTACAAAACACTCCATTGGGTCAAAGTTGTATGATGACTCCTTGTAGGAGTTATTGCCCTTTAATTGTCAAAATTGGTGATTTTTGCCATTTTTGCCTCAAAATCTTTAAAATTATTAGAACTAGAGAAAAAGTTAGCATTGCTTAATTGTTCTGCTCTATGAGGGCTACAAAAATGACTTTAGGGTCAAGATTGTCTGATTAACCGTTTAAGAGTTATTCCCCTTGAACTGTTTTTTTTTATCGGTTTTAATTGATTTTTTAAAATCTTCTCTGAAACAACTGAAAGTACTGCTTTGAAACTTTGTACACATCATCTGTCAAATGTCCTCAACCAAGTTTGCACCAACCATGGCTGCAGATTAACCAACCTGGCAGTGGCCACCATGGCTAAAAATTGGAGGGGGGGGGGGGGGCGGTAAAATACAGTTTTTGGCTTATATTTAAAAAAGTGTAACAGATACAGGAAAACAGAAGAGACATGCCTTCATCTGCATCAAAAGCTCTAAGAAACACTCCATTGGGTTGAAGTTGTATGATGACTCCTTATAGGAGTTATTGCCCTTTAATTGTCGAAATTGTTGAGTTTAGCCATTTTGCCTCAAAATCTTGAAAATTATTAGAACTAGAGAAAAAGTTAGCATTGCTTAATTGTTCTGCTCTATGAGGGCTACAAAAATGACTTTAGGGTCAAGATTGTCTGATTAACCGTTTAAGAGTTATTCCCCTTGAACTGTTTATTTTAATCGGTTTTAATTGATTTTTTAAAATCTTCTCCTCTGAAACCACTGAAAGTACTGCTTTGAAATTTTGTACACATCATCGGTCAAATGTCCTTTACCAAGTTTGCACCAACCATGGCTGCAGATTAATCAACATGGCCACCATGTCTAAAAATAGAATGGAGAGGGGGGGGGGGGGGGTAAAATACAGTTTTTGGCTTATAGTTCAAAAAGTAGAACAGATACAGGAAAACCGAAGAGACATGCCTTTATCGGCATCAAAAGCTCTACGAAACACCCTATAGGGTTGAAGTTGTATGAGGACTCCTTATAGGAGTTATTGCCCTTTAATTGTCAAAATTGATTATTTTTTACATTTTTGCCTTAAAATCTTGAAAATTATTTGAACTAGAGAAAAAGTTAGTATTGCTTAATTGTTCTGCTCTATGAGGGCTACAAAAATGACTTAGGGTCAAGATTGTCTGATGAACCGTTTAGGAATTATTCTCCTTGAACATTTTTTTAATCAATTTTAATTGATTTTAACAAATCTTCTCCTCTTTAACCCATTAAAGGACTGCTTTGAAACATTGCACACATCATCTTTAGGACGTCCTCTACCAAAATTGTGCAAATCATGACACCTGACTACCTATATAGCTACGTTAGCTTATAATAGAAAATGGGGGGGGGGGGAGTCAAGAGAGTTTTCGACTGATAGTTAAAAAAGTATAACAGGTACAGCAAATTTGAAGTGAACCTCCCTTCTCCCTCTAAGCATCAAAAGCTCCTCCTTATAGGAATTATTTCCCTTAAAAAGTCAGCATTAATGACTTTTGCAGAAGTGTTGGGCAATTCCTTGTAGCAAAGAAAAGCTGGATAGAAAAGGGTTGTTTGGTTTCAGGTTCAGGTGAGCGATACAGGCTCCTGGGAGCCTCTAGTTTTTAACCTACTCAAAAAAGTTAATTGGGTTTTTCACCCATCTAATATTTATTGAATTTGGGTTTTTTATGCTGACAAAAATGTATTTAACTATGGTTTTATACATGTACATAACCTTTGGTCGTTTTGCATCTCTTCTTGTGAAATAAATCTTCATACCTTTAGCACCGTATGCTGCATAAAATATACATTACATTTGGAATACCTCGGTAGTTACGTTTCAAAATAATAGAAATTGTAATTACGCAACTTTGTGTATTTATTTGAATGAATTAACGCAATCACTGAACAATTTTATGCACTCAGTGAGTGAATTAAGCATGTTTCTAAAAATTGATTGGGTTTTAGGCGTTTGATATTGCGTTTTGCAATGCAAAGCTATAAAAAAAATTGGGTTTTATGAAAATTTAATTGCGCAATAACGCATACGCAGCTTATCTGGAGCTCTGGGAAAGCCTATCCCATGTCCTGTAATCTGTATCAAATGATCAAAATTCAATGAGTGGAGTGGAAAGCCTATCCCCTGTCCTGCAATCTTTATCAAAATTCAATGAGTGAAGTGGAAATCCTATCCCCTGTCCTGTAATCTGTATCAAAATTCAATGAGTGGAGTGTAAAGCCTATCCCCTTTCCTGTAATCTGTATCAGAATTCAATGAGTGGAGTGGAAAGATTATCCCCTGTCCTGTAATCTGTATCAAAACTCAATGAGTGAAGTGGCAATCCTATCCCCTGTCATGTAATCTGTATCAAAATTCAACGAGTGGAGTGGAAATCCTATCCCCTGTCATGTAATCTGTATCAAAATTCAACGAGTGGAGTGGAAATCCTATCCCTTGTCATGTAATCTGTTTCAAAATTCAATGAGTGGAGTGGAAATCCTATCTCCTGTCATGTAATCTGTATCAAAATTCAACGAGTGGAGTGGAAAGATTATCCCCTGTCCTGTAATCTGTATCAAAACTCAATGAGTGAAGTGGCAATCCTATCCCCTGTCATGTAATCTGTATCAAAATTCAACGAGTGGAGTGGAAATCCTATCGCCTGTCATGTAATCTGTATCAAAATTCAATGAGTGAAGTGGCTGCTGATTTGTTATCTGTATCAATTTCCATTTAGTTTATAAGCGTTCCTAAACATTGCTGACATGAGGCTAACTTCTGACCTGTTATTTGAGTTGAGTGGCATCCATTATTGCTTGCCTGTTCTCTCTGAAATTTCAATGAATGAAGTGGAATGTCTAACTGTTGTCCTGTTTTCTTCCTTAAATCCGGTGAGTGCAGTGCCGTGTCTAACCGCTGACTCTAATCTCTATAAAAATTCAGTTTTTTCCTTAACCTTTGAAAAAATGTCGTACCTATACCACTGTATATGTCTAAACCCAGATATTATGATAC
Organism: Limnoperna fortunei; assembly: GCA_944474755.1. Taxonomy (NCBI): domain Eukaryota; kingdom Metazoa; phylum Mollusca; class Bivalvia; order Mytilida; family Modiolidae; genus Limnoperna; species Limnoperna fortunei. The sequence continues at coordinate 46,341,945 of OX104114.1, read as the reverse complement.
TCCTTGCATTATTAAGAAGACATTGGTCGCAGTGGAAAACGACGTTAGAAAAGGAAAAAATAGATAAACCGCAAGTCCCCACTAAATAAAGAGCTGAATTAAAAGAAAGTGCAAAAATAAGAAGGGCTTAAATAAAATGTGTCAATAAATTTCCCAGAAATTAAAAACTGTCCCAAAATTATATTGGAGATTTGTAAGATCCAAAACAAGAATTTAAAGATAGTATATAGTATTATAGATGAAAACTGGGACATAGAAAATGACTGCAGAAAAGGCAGAACTCTTCAATACATTTTTCCAAAGTGGATTTACATCAAACTCCAAAGTGATATCCCACCTTTCAATATTTAAACAGACAAAAACAAGAGCAAAACTATCACTTAACAAATCATCATCTAAAATACACCTCCTAGCTATAAATGAAACAAAATCACAAGGCCCCAACTCAATACCCTCGAAGCTATTAAAATTAACCATGTGAAACAATTCCAAACCTGTATCTACGATATTTAAAACATCCAAAGAAAAAAGTAAACTACCAGATTAATAGAAAAGTGCAAATATAACGCCAAAATAATACACAAAAGGACCGAAAAACTCAGTATCAAACTATGGACTTATCAGCCGAATCCGGGTCGCTTCGCCCGTACTTTTATTGTATATATAATGATAGATAATTGTCTATTACGTGTGCTTGTGTTATGGTTTCTTTAATAATTTACCTTTGTTTGTTAAAGTGGATGTTTTTACTCCTTCCATCTTTGACATATCATGGATCTAAATTATTATAGACGTACAGAAAAGAAATTTTAAATATATTTATTTTATTAAGTCAGTTCAACAAATCTGTACTGCTCTACAGTTATACCCGCCTGGCATTAACGGTGCCGCCAACGATGTGTGCTGCTTTGGTAGTACAGGATCATTACAAGGAAAACATAGAATAGACAACGTGAAGGTTGAGTGTTAAATGATTGCCACTGATGTGGCTCATATTTATATATTCAGGTGAGTTTTACAGCTTATGTTTTGGCTAATCAAACGGGACCATCTTTATTGTTGTTTGATTTTGAATTTTGAATTTTTATTTTTATTTGTCTTTTCGATTTTACCTTTTAACCTTGTGGCGTACATGACCTTTATTACTATTTCACAAATTACTTTGAACTTTTTGATTAACTGACATGATGGCACAAGCTGTAAAGCTCTAGATCAAAGGTGTTTCTTAATTTGATTGAAATTTTATTTAATCATAACATAATTAATTTCTTTTAGTCATAACATTAAAAAATGATAATTGGTATTTGACAGTTATTAACATACTTATTGAATTATTTTGATGAAGTAATTAATAAATGAAATTATAATTGTTATAAGGAGCGAAAAGACCCAGGGCGAAACGACTCACTTTATAGGTGCGAAACGACCCGAGCGAATCGACTCAGAGCGAACAGGTAGTCGGGTCGAAACGACCCGACACCTTATCAGCCTAACATCAATAATGGAAAAAATCTGAAGAGATTCCTGAAAATACTTGTTTATTTCTGTAAACAAAGAAGAAGAAAAGTTAATACTTGAAAACGATCAATAAACTCAGTGGTCAGATGAATTAAACAAATCTAAATGTAAACACATGCACCTGGGCCAGGTTTTCTGTATTATGACCCGACTACCCCCCCCCCCCCCCCCAACGCGAGGGCCCGCCAGGGTACCGCTGGGCTGCTATGTGGATCCAGCACTGGGAAGCGTCCCAGTACGCAATAGAAAAGAAGGAGAAAAATAAATCTCTTTGTAAGGAAAGAAATTAACAAATATATGTATTTTTCAGTTCGAAACGATTTTAACATTTTAATGTAAAAAATAATAATAATAATAATATTAAAAAAACAAATACAAGTTATATTTCGATACTTATACTAATAAATGTATATGATAATATAGTAACAAAATTATTTAGTTACATTAGAATAATTTTCATTTAGATTTTATATGACTTACATAGCTTGGGGTAAAAATGAAAAAATTTAATTATTTCATAAAAAATTAATCAATATACAGCTCATCTTACTACATATTCTGTATATTTGTAAGGCTGAAGATCGAATTTTGTCCTAAACAATGTCATCTAGTTATTTAGTCAATTACATTTCTGCAGTCAAAACTTCGCATTTCTACCTCATCCTATCCAGACACAATTAAAAACTAATTGTTCCTTGTACTGGTACCGATACGTACATAATACACGTATAATCGAAGCGATAGAACTTTTATTCATATGGAATCAGACCACACACATTTTTTCCCATATTTTCTGGGATATGTCTGTGCCAATTACGATTGAACTGAGGTAAAACAAAGTATATATTAAAAGCTGAACAAGAAAATTGTTCAGGATGACCATCTACACCTAATATGAATGTATGCGCAGCCTAAATGCGAGCATCGCACATTGTTCATGTCGTTACTTCAGAGCCCCCTAACAGTGCCTCTACATTCCACTGATGACGTGACGTCTTATCTAATGTGTTGGTGACGTCACAAAACTCAATTTCAAATACAGCGTTTCATCAGATTGAAAAAAAAATTGTCTGGCATTTTTGTAGTAATTTAAAAAATAAACACTTTAATTTTATCGATGTCAAAATTATTTTTGTCTACTTTTAAATTATATATTTTTTCGTTCGTCTACAATATTTTCTTCGGATAGCTCAGCTACCATCTGAAACGGATTTGTTCATATGGATCACGTGACTTTTTTACACACACGCATGTAACCGTATAGCTCGCATCTGCGATGCTCGCTATAACTTGCTTTGATGTTATTTGATTACTCGCATGATTTCATTATTACCTAACAGAATCCAATATAGCTTTCATTTTATATTAAAAAAATATTACGCTTTGTGACTTGATCACGTTGCCTACGTTAGCAGAATGATGCCGTCAACCCCGTAAATCTGTGGTTTAATTATGAGGTTCTTTGTAAAAGGTGTCAGGTCGTTTCGCCCCGACTACCTGTTCGCTCTGGGTCGATTCGCCGTGTACCCTGATTCGTTACCAGTCATTTCGTACCATAACCAAATCGTACCATCCAAATCGTACCATAATTAAAACCGTTTCGTACCATAACAATTTCGTACCATATGGGGAAGTGTATTAATGAAAACCTGTATGCATTTCAGCATAATATTGCTCTTTCGATCAAAGTGGTAAATAGAAATAAAAACTATTTTTATTTTAAATTTTTTAATTTATTAACATCATCATTCCGTCATAACATAAAATATCAGATAACAACGTAATGACACAGATAAAAAATATGTTTTAAAGCTTAGCAACTATTTTAACATGAACTACTATTTTCAAATATTGTTACAATCAATTGTCTTTCATAACAGCACTGGGAAAGAAACTTTTTACGGAAAGTCATTATTGCTTTCATATCTTATTTATGAATAATAAAGCCATATTTGTTTACACAACAAGTATTTCAAATAACCCTTTTTTTAATTAATATTATTGAAAATATCTTCTTTAGATTAATTTAAAGATTTTTTTACGAAAATTTGGAAATAATACATTAAAGTATTTCAATTTTTTGCATTCTACGAAATTGTTTACATTTGGTACGATATTATTTTCATATGGTACGAAATGGTAATAAGTTATGGTACGATATGGCATTTTGATGGTACGATTTGGTAATTTTGGGTACGAAATGGCAATGGTACAATTTGGTTATGGTACGAAATGACTGTAAATCCCCCGATTTACCGAAATACCTGTCATTTACCGAAATACCCTTTGGAATTACCGAAATACCCCTAGAAAGTACAGAAATACCCATGAAATCACATTATTGTGTATAAAAAATGATAGATATTACCATATATTATGATAATAAACCAATATCTGGGAAATAATTATACGCTTTGTCCCACAGAATAATTTTTTGTAACAGCCCGATATGTCCAATATATAGGTCAAATAGCAATGGGAGAACACTCTAGATCAAAGAATAAAAAGTACTGTTAGTCGGATTAAATATTTCTGAGCAGTTTCTACAGAATAATGATTAATGTGTGAAATAAAAATATTATATCTATTTTTAATAATGAACCATATTTATTAAAATAGATATGTATATTTATAAATAACCTTAGTATTTTTTTAATATAAAAGATTATTGTTATGAAAGTGTTTAAAATATGTCATGCATGTGAGTAGCTCATATTGGACAAAATAAGTTACCATTACCATGAATTGATTGATCAATTGACCTCAATTAATCAACACAATTACAATTGTAAATAATTAAGAGCCCCCACGCCACATCAAGGCTATGAGCATGTGGGGAGGGTTAGGGTCTTTTATATATTTATTCAATTATAATTTTTTGTAGAAAGTACAATTATTATTATTATTATTAAAATATTTTAATCAGTATTGTATTGCCTATAAGATTGCAAAAAACGTATGAAAATAGACCAAGGGATAGTTTTTGTTGTTAAAGTTAAACTACAAAGACATCCTGCACAAGTCTCGGGAGATCTGCTGTAGTCCGTGTAACAGTTAGTTACATTTTTTATGAAATTTAAAACTACAAAGACATCCTGCATAAGGCTCGGGAGATCGGCTGTAGTCCGCGTAACAGTTAGTTACATTTTATTTATGAAATTTAAAACTACTAAGACATCACGCACAAGGTTCGGGAGATCGGCTGTAGTCCGTGTAACTGTTAGTTACATTTTATTTATGAAATTTAAAACTACTAAGACATCCTGCACAAGGCTCAGGAGATCTGCTGTAATCCGTGTAGTTAAATTTTAGTTATAAAAGTACTGACACGTCTTGCACCGAGAAAAATTGTGTTGTATTTATGTTAGACAACCATATTTCAAAATATAGAAACTACCGAAGATCAGGGGTTATCTCTGGCTTCGTCTCCTAATAATAACTGGACAGCAAGATATAGCTGAAAAATTGCTGAAAGTGACGTTAAACATCATTAAAATAAACAAAAAAAACCCCCAAAATATAGAGATTAATTTAGTACGTTATTCATTTACTTCTTCGATTCAACTTCTTGAATACTTCAAGTTGCTAGTCCGCTCGTTGATTTTTCTTTTTCTCTGACCTATCTTCTTCCCATGCGATCGAGGTTTCACTACTCACACCGTACAACCGTTTTTCATCGCTACGATCATCTGCCGACTGATCAGATCATTGTTGTGTGTTGACACGGAACTTGGGTGGTCAGTCGGGTAAGAAATACTAATTATTACTACACATCTATGCATAATTATAAATTAACCCAAGCGTCAATTGTTCACATATATAATAAAGTTTTAATAAGAATTGCTATTTTGAATAAGGCATTGATTTTACTTATTTTTCTCGAAAGTGTCGTAAGAAAATTAAACATTTTCAACTTCATCCCTCGTTTTCACAGAAAAAAGTGGTTATTGTATAAATATTGATCGGTAGATTAGTAGATAAATCTATCCCCTTCAAAATGGTATATGCAACAATACACAAATGTTAATATGTCACGCGTAACCCGCTCTTGCATCCAAGCATGTGCATTAAAAATGGTCCGATCATCAACCGTCGAATGATCCGATCAAAAGATGATCACAATTCGACGGTTGATGATCGTAGCGATGAAAAACGGTTGTACGGTGTGCTACTGTTGTCTGTCCGTCCAATGATGTCACTGTTTCTTTGTCTTTGGGGTTGTAGTTACGCAATCGTTTGTAAAGTCTGTCACGTTCCCGGTCAGTTTTTGATATCCATAACGTTTTGGAAATAGCAAAATGTCTGTAGTGCTCAGCAAGTCGATATTGTCCAATGTTTACCAGTGCTCTTCGTACATCTTTGATTCTGTCGGACAATGCCTAATAATTTTTTCCCAAATATTGTTTTTTTTTATCATATTATATGGTAGTATCTATCATTTATAATACATAAAAATGTAATTTCAAGGGTATTTCGGTACTTTCTAGGCCTAAGGGGTATTTCGGTAATTCCAAAGGGGATTTCGGTAATTGACGGGTATTTCGGTAAATAGGGGTACCACGATTCGCCTGGGTCATTTTGCATCTGTAAGTTGAGTCGTTTTGTTTTTCTATATAAAAAAAATATGTTAAGGCTTATTATTTTTAAACAGTAAAGTGTATTTTTTATGTTAATTATCTTTGAATAATAAATTAGTTTATATTTGAACTTTGTCTGGGATTAGTATAACTAATGGGATTGGATACTGGTTAAGTCTTCAGTTAAGAAAAGTATGATTTCGTTGTCGAGCAAGACCGCAACAAGTTTTAATGAGAACGCACAAATGACAGTATCTTGTACAATACAATATTAATTAATTCAGTTAAAATTTGTGCAATTATTTTGTGACAGTAAATATTTTTCTTATTTTTTGTTTAATTTTAAGTGTTTTATTTGCTTAATTGTATTATAATGACCATGTTTTATCATTTACAAAAATATTGAAATCAGCGAAAATCGGGAGCATTTTTAACGGTGGCCATTTTTGTATGTCATTTTGACGAACTTTATACTTTCAGACAATAAATCATAGTAATGCAAAATAACACATTTAAAAGGTATAGATCAACCAATTCGTCTCTATGTCTCGTTGTAGCATATATTATTTTTGTTGTGAATCCCCAGTTATTATCGGATTATGTAGCATTAAATATTAGCAGGTTTTCTGGAAGACAGCAAAAATTTTTAAATGGTCCCCTTAAATAAGACCAATCCACACCTGTATTATGAATGCAGTATTCCTTTATCTTTCATATTCTCAAAGAATAATGTCTTAAGAAGGCACAGAAATAGGTCATAATTGATTTACACAATTAATAAGCACTTTTTTTACCTTTTTTCAAACACTTTTTTCCACGAGGACATATCCATCCGGTTACGTATTTTCTGGGGGTGGGGGGGGGGGGGGGAAACTACCTGGATTCCTTTAAAAAAAACAAATATCCTCTCATTAACTGTTACTTGCAGTGTGACCTTTTAAATATCGATTGTGTATGTAATTGTAGAGCATGAACACCTGTGTCACCACCAGAGATTTAACTTTGGATCACAGTATTATGAGCCTGCTAACTGATTTAGAAGCACTTGGTTTGCTCATAAATTTTTTACTTGCTATACAGTCCAAGTCTCAGCTACCTCCTATATATAACAACTTCCTGTGTTATGCAACCACATAATGACATTTATTCCTCAGCAGCTTTTCACCATTAATTTTACCTTTATTTAACAACTCACTGTCTTGTGCAATTAACAACTATATTTTCCGTTCGATTTCATGTAGAAAACCTGTCCAAAACTACTATTGAGAGGGTTGAAGTAATGAAAAGTAAAAAAAAAGATTTGTAGACTATTGAGAAGCTTCTTTGAAATATAAAACTCGTGTAATGCTTAAACACAAATATACCAGTAAAAAGGAAAATACAACCGTTGAATGCAAATAAAGTTTACCTTTGATAATACTATCAGAAATAAAATCACTCATGATTGTTGTATATTGTGTACTTTTTGTAATAACATAAAATAAATGTATTTTTTTACTCTATTAAACGAAACAATACAGGTTACAATTCTCAGCTGACAACATGACTGTGTTGACTGGAATTCAAACTTCATGACGTCTGTCATGTCTGTATAAAGACCCTTGTCTTACATTGTATGTGACCTTAACTACAATTTCCTTAAATGTCACTTAAGACAGGTTTGACTGTATATCTAGCACCTGTTATTTTGATTGCAGTTTTAAATGCACCAGAATACATTAAAATGATTTTGTCATGAAATTAAGACTCATCCACACACAGGCCTGTCAAGTCTCACGCAACTCGCGTGAGACTCACGCATCTAGTCCACAATTTGGCAGCAAATTTCTTTGATGTTTTTATTTTTTCCTTTCATCTTTCAATTTTTAGGCAAATCTCACGCGAGCAGCTCATCAAAACTTGACAGCCCTGCACACATATAGCCACTATATTTAGTCTGAGCATACAAAACTTTTGCAATATAAAGAATTTGTTTATTCTTTTAGTTTGTTGAACTTGTGTCTTATCCTTTTTGCCAATTTTTTGCAAATCAATTATGTTTAAACTAAACTAAAGAATTTGTTCATAGGTGGATGCATTTTGTTAAGTGGGAGGGGACTGGAAGAGCCATAGGAAACAAAAGCTACATCACTATAACTGTTGATATTACATGTAGCACCACAATTGTCCTTTCATTTCAGCAGAAAAATAATTTTGTATCATATCTCATAGACTGAAATTATAATTGTAATGATTTTACACAAATTGTTGCCAGAATACTAGTATAATTCCCGCAATAGGTAAAATATCCTGAAATAGTGACTACCAAATGGCATAAATATTCCACAATAGTATGTAACCTGAAATAAAAAGGACAGGTTTATTTTACCAAAAATCCTCTTTTTTGCAGGTGATAAAGTCACTTGAGTAATCTCCTATGCTATGCAAACATGTATTTTGAAAACCATGATTGGAGGTGTTCTCACTTCTCATGATGGAAAATAAAACTATTAAACAAAAGATTTTATACACTTATATACTAGTACAAGATTTTTGCAATAGTTTTTCTCTCCTTGCATTAATCATCTCAAGGGTATATGTGACAATATGTCATTGTAATTATAAAGTATTAGACCACTTAGCCCTAAATTTGTGTATTTTCACATGTAGATACATGTTAATAATTGGAAGTAGACAAACATCTGGTTAAAAACCTACTTTGGTAACTCACATTTCTAAATATATATAGTTTGTATTTTTTCAGTGGTGGAGCAGAATTATTATTTGACAACAAAAAGAAGCATGATATATCATTACCAGAAAATGCACATCCCTGTGAGTATTTATACCTAAGTTTTGTTGGATTTGTTTGGTTATTTGTATGTTCTAAGTTTTCAGTTCATATAATATAAATACAATTTTTGGATAAGTTTCAGTTTAAAATTAATAGAAAATTTTTTTTTTATTAGGAAGATGACTACTAAGTTCTAAAAGATTTTAGTTGTAGAGAAAAAATTCTAATATGACGTCCTGCCTTTGCTATGTAAACAAAGCCGTGTTAAAATTCCAATAAATTTAGTTCACACATGGGCAAGTTAATTTTGGTTGCAGTCATTTAAATTTATTTTAAAAAATCAATTTTTTTAAACATTCTCATTTTTACTGTTAATAAAGTTGTTATTATACCCCCCGCTTGAAAAGCGGGGGGTATATAGTGTTCATGGTGTCCGTCCGTCCGTCCTTCCGTCCGTCCGTCCGTCCGTCCGTCCGTTACACTTTCTATTATTTGCAACTCCTCCTACACCACTGAAAGGAATTTGATGAAACTTACACAGAATCTTTGTCTCATAGTGCCATTGTGCAGGAGATATTTAACATTTTGATCGGAATGATATTTGGGGTTTCCCATAGAAAAACATGGACTTTGTCATTGACCTAAGGGGGTCCCTATCTCTTACATGTATGTGCAACTCCTCCTACACCACTGAATGGAATTTAATGAAACTTACACAGAATGCTTGTCACATAGTGCCATTGTGCAGGAGATATTAAACATTTTGATCAGATCGATATTTGGGGTTTCCCATAGAAAAACATGGACATTGTCATTGACCTAAGGGGGGCCTCATCTCTTATGTGCAACTCCTCCTACACCACTGAATGGAATTTAAAGAAACTTACACAGCATCCTTGTCACATAGTGCCATTGTGCAGGAGATATTAAACATTTTGATCGGATCGATATTTGGGGTTTCCCATAGAAAAACATGGACATTGTCATTGACCTAAGGGGGTCCTCATCTCTTATGTGCAACTCCTCCTACACCACTGAATGGAATTTGTTGAAACTTACACAGAATCCTTGTCACATAGTGCCATTGTGCAGGAAATATTTATTATTTTGATCGGAATGATATTTGGGGTTTCCCATAGAACAACATGGACTGTCATTGACAAAAGGGGATACCCATTTCTTATGTGCGACTCCTTCTACACCACTAAATGGAATTTGATGAAACTTACACAGAATGTTGTCACATATTGCCACTGTGCACTAGATATATAACATTTCGATTGGAATGATATTTGGGGTTTCCCATAGAAAAACATGGACTTTGTCATGGACATAAGGGATACCCATCTCTTATGTGCAACTCATTCCTACACCACTGAATGGAATTTGTTGAAACTTACACAGAATCCATGTCACATACTGCCATTGTGCAGGAGATATTTAATATTTTGATTGGAATGATATTTGGGGTTTCCCATAGAAAAACATGGAGTTTGTAATGGACATAATGGGATACCCATCTTTTATTTACAATTCCTCCTATACCACTGAATGGAATTTGTTGAAACTTATACAGAATCTTGGTCACATATTGCCATTGTGCATTGGGTATTAAACATTTTTATCAGAATATTATTGGAGGTTTGCCATAGAAAAACATGGACTTTGTCATTGACATAGGGGATGCCATTCTATGGGGGATTGGGGAGGGTTACATGTATTATCTGCAATTTCGCCTTCACGTTTAACTAGATAAAGTTTCAATTTCATAATTAAGAACACCTGAATTTTCAAAGTAATTGTGAAGCGGGGGGTATCAATGGTGAGCATTGCTCACAGGTGTTTTTACTCTAGTTTTAAGTCTGAATTCTGCGATTTGCATGATTCAAGATTCAGCCTTTAAATTAAATGTCCACGACTCCACATTATGACACACGGGAGGTACATGGAACAGCCATTCACTAGCGCACATTTACCGGTATATGCCGCTTCACTGTACAGTTTATCGTATTTGTCATAATCAGAATCAAAATAATTCCTGGATACCATACTTTATTGTCGTTTTAACATGGCTGGGCATTATATTCATGATATTTTACCCCTCACTGATCGCTCGAGAATATAATGCCCAACCATGTTAAAACGACAATAAAGTATGGTATCCATGAATTATTTCTTCAATCACTTGACAGCATCATACACACAATTTACATGTCTTCATCTTCAAGCTTTATATTCTTACATAGAAGATAAATTTACTATAGGATTAAACACAGTGTTTAATCCTTATAATTCTCATAATAAGCTGCAGAGCCAGTTACAGAAACCCAGCTAGATCTCAAACTACCACAACTGGAAAGTGCAATAATTTACAAAACATAGTACAAAATGAATCTTGGTTCTGTATATATTAATAAAAACAAAAAAAATGAAATCCCATTGTTTATGTATTTTATATTTTATTTGAAATCTCAATCGTTTTGATTAGGAATCATTGTGACAGGTAAAACATTGTTCCCTTTTTACTTATGATATGCTAGGAGGATGCCATCTTTGTTTACATTGCATGGATACTGAAAGAAGTCCCCTTAGAGGAAATATTCATTTATAAATTACCTGAGATGATGTAATTTAAGTATTTTGAAATGCTCTGTCAAAAATACTTATATAGTAGTACCTCGACAAAATTGGGATAGAAAACTGTGTTGTTAGATCATTGGGAAAGGACAAAATTCAGCATTTAATTTTATTTAAATTATATTAAAGGATCAAACACTAATAAAAGTAAATTATAAATTCAGTGTCACATTGTTATACCCCTACCGGCTTGGCCTGAAAGGGAACTACAGTTGTGCACTCTGTCATGCTCTGTCTGTCAGTCTTTCACATATGTATTCTACACTTTTTTTTTCTAAATGATGTCATATAGAAGCTAGTGTAAATGAACAATTTTTCACTCATGTTCATTTATTCCTTTATCCTGACTTGAAGTACATATTTACATAATTTATCACAGTAGAAATCTATATGTACAAAGAAATGTTGAAAGTACAGATTTAGATATTTCCAAAAGTTTAATACTTAAATAAAAGTATATATCAAGAAATCATTTGCATGTTCAGATTTAAAAACGGATAAACAAAATGCCCTCCCATAATGCATTTGGAAAAAAATTTAAAATTGTTTATATACTTGACAGTACTCTTTACTAGTACATTAAGACATGCTACTAGTATATATAATATGTGTTTCTCACCCAAGGTATAGAAATATCTAAAGATGGATAAGATATTGTTTTCTTGGGTTTGTGATTTTCTTGTATTGCCTTTCCATTTGTGATAGATACTATGTTTCTTATCGTAGTCGTATAACTTGTGTCTAACCTGACAGACAATTTCATTTCATTTATATAAATGAGAGATAAGTGCATTCAGTTGTTTGTTTGTATATTTCAAGGGACAATAAAGACCCTACTTCCCTGGGTAAGGGACAATTTACTTAAAGAAAGACCAGAACTTTTTATGCAAGGCCACACAGTGTAAGTATGTTTTTACTTTTTTTGTCAGAATTTTTTTACTGTTATTATTTATCACCTGCTATATAATCAAACATGCCTTAAGGCTTAGCAACAACCTCTGCATTTTTTTCAAACCAGACATACCCATTTTCAGCAATTTGTAGCCATATCTTGGTGTCCAGTTATTTTAGTGGAAGGAAGCACAGGCACTTGGGGTCAGGATAATTTTTTTATGGAATAAAAAGCCAATAAATGAGTTTACAGTGTGTATTCACTCGTTTGGTAACTAGTCTGACATGTCTCATTGTGAAATATTGACCTTAGAAAAATAATAAATTTTTCTTTATTATGAAAATTTTATTATTTTTCTGAGGTCAATATTTCACAATGAGACATGTCAGACTAGTTACCAAACAAGTGAATACACACTGTAAACTCATTTATTAGCTTTTTATTCCATAAAAAATTATCCTGACCCCAAGTGCCTGTGGAAGGAAGCTGGGGTACCAGGGAAAATGTCTGACCATTGGCAGGAATACTGGCAATCCTTGCAAGTTAAAGTTGAAGCCAAGAACACTGCCTTAAGATAAACACCACTTCATTGTTGAGATGCTGATGACCAGTAGCAGATGACTAACTACCAAAAAGGTAAAAACATCTTCATTGTTGAGATACTGGTGATCAGAAATAGATGACTAACTACCTTAAATTTCCACAGAAGACCTGTATATAGAAAACTTTCTATAAAGATAATTATTTACTCTGCTTTCATTGTGTATTTCTCATTAAAAGGTCAACTGATATAAAGGTTGTTTTTTTTTTTTAAATGTTATTTCCAACATACTACGTATACTCTTGTAGCGTGAATATTTTCCCTTTATCTTTTTTATGAAAAAGTGTGTATCTTCTAAACTAAAACCCTTGAAAGGTCATGTGTGCTTATTAAACTAAAGTGTATACCAGTAACAGCTATAAACAATATTGCATAGAGTCCACCTTAGTTAAGTAAAATTTGGATGTGAATTCTATTTTTCGACCAAAATGATCTTCACATATGAGCTATGTATGATTTGTCAAACATTGGTCACACCATTATTAGCACCTCCCTCATTGTTTATCATTAATTAGGGCCCAGCCTCTTAGTGGCAGATGCCATATAGTGATCAGTCTGTCTGTCCATTTAAAACTTATCGTCTGGGCTATAATCCTTTTATTTTCATTTGAGGTAAGCTTTTAATATTTGGTATGTGGGTAGATGTGTCGCATACCATGGTTGATGACCTTTTACCTCTAGGTTGATGAAGCCTTCAAAGATGGATACCATCTCACTGATATCTAGTTATTAATGTGTGGGATCTATGGGTTTATTCATGTTACACATCATTTATACTAGTAGCACCACCTTCCTCATAAGATAAATAAATTTTATCACGTTCCGCAATCATAAGTTTATTTTGTCTAACGTGTAAGGCTTTGACGTAATATTTTATGGCATATAAATTCAGTAATGGTGTATGTAATTTTAAGTTGATCACTCCTTTCAGTTAGTAATCAATAACTCTCTATATATTTTTAGACGACCAGGAATATTAGTTTTAGTCAATGATGCAGACTGGGAATTAATGGTAAGACTAAATACATGTTTTCTTATGTATGAGAAGTACAAATATTTTATTGAACCAGACATAGTAAGTCTACTCAATGGATGCCATGATAAAGTTGAAAAACTGCTGAAAGTGGATTTGAACACGGTTCAAACAAACGAATATTCAAATACAATGCTACTGCACTGGTCTGAAATATAATTAATGTGGGGTACTGAGCATACATAAAGACATATTAATAAGTATTCTGAAGAATAAATGTGCAGTACTGAACAGACAAAACAGATATAAAACAAAATACTACATGGTTTGATGACATTTAACACACTGTGGTCTGCCATGTTTAACATGATAATCAGACATTCCAATGTAACGATACATAAATGACAGAAATTTGAATAAAGTTATAATTTTCTTTTCTATTACAGGGAGAACTTGATTACACTATACAGGCCAACGATAGGATAGTATTCATATCAACGTTGCATGGAGGATGACAAAATAAATAAATTATAAAAAAAAAATAAATATCTTCTTTATTTATTTTCAATGGGTTCTGTTTTTATCTCACCTTACTGAAAGGTGGTTGGAGTTTTGCAATAATTTTTCCTCCAACATCTGTCCATCCATAAACTGATCGTATTTTAATCTTCTCTGAAACTGCTTGACCAATTGTAGCTCAACTTTGGCAGAATGATGTTTGTAAAACCCTCTACAAGATTCCTCATTTCATTCAGTTGGTCAAAAGAAAACATGGTTGCAAAAGCATCATTATGGCACTTCCTGCATACAGAGATCTCAGTATGATATTCCAGTACTTCTAGGCTAATTCCATGTCCCATTATATGGATATTCCATGCAGTTACGGGTCTTGCTTGCCTTGCTATACAAATACAGTTGCATATAAGTAACATCATGAAATTTAATTTTGTTAATCAAATTTCTAAAACTTAATCTTTAAATACTGTAGATGAAGATATTTTTGCCCCCCACGGCAAAGCAACAGAGGGACATACTAATGCTCTGCATCCGTCTATCCCTCACACTTTTGTGGACACAACTCCTCTGAAACCCTTGAATGGATTCACATTTAGTAAGATCGTTAGTCACCATATGTAGTTGATCCTATCACAACTACATTTCGATTTGACAAATTATATAGTCACTTTGGGACTTGATCGACTTTGTGCATTTTAGATCAAAGGAACTTTGTGAAAACTGGTCTGAAACTACTTTACGGATTGCTTTGATATTTGGTAGGATTAATTGTTATGATAGGTAGATGTGCATACTATACTGTCATTTTGATTCATAAAATTTTGTAGGAGTTGTGGGACTGACAGTTTCAGCAATATAATACAATGATAGATCTTAAGGACTCATCTCCTCTGAAACCGCTTGTCAAATTACTTTGATATTTGGTATTATTAATTGTTTGAATGATGTTTAACACCATTTTCAGCTATATCACGGCATCCAGTTTTTATTGGGGGAGGAAGCCGGAGTGCCCAGAGAAAACCCCTGACCTGCGGTAGGAAAACTGTCAATCCTTGTCGATTAAGATTGGAGTCGAGTACACCCTGCCTACAGTGAGAATCAAACCTGCAATCTAGGTGTTGACAGACCACGTGACCAATAGTAGACTAACTACCTTGACCACTCGGCCACTAAGGCCCTGGTTATAGGACTTTGAACATTTCACTAATATAATACAATAGTAGATATTGTGGACGCATCTCCTCTGAAACCGTTCGACAGATTGCTTTGATGTTTAGTAGGATTAATTGTTATGATGTATAGATGTGCATAGTCTACAACCATTGTGATTCATCAAATTTTGTAGCAGTTATGGAACTGACCAATTTCAGCAAAATAATACAATGATACATCTTTTGGGTGCGTCTCTGAAACTGTTCAATGGATAGCTTTGATATTTAGTAGGATTAATTGTTGTGATGTGGAGATGTGCATACTCTACCTCCATTTTGATTTGTCAAATGGACTTTTAGCAATATTGAACAATATTGAAAGCAAATTTTACCAAGCACTAAACTAAAGTTTTTCCCGAAACTAAATGTATCACAAAATTTTTTTTTTCCATTTTAGTTTCTTACACCTCTTAGGCTATTTGATACTGCAGCAGTGGGGGACATTTTGCTATGTTTAGCAACTTGCCCTTGTCTGGTAATGAAATTATTTCAAGAATTGATAAGTTCCTGTTAATTTCCAATTAAAATGATAAATTCTTTTGATATGTACTGCAAATTGTAAATCCTATTTCACAAGCACATTCACACCTTGCTGTATTAAATTAATACACAAATCTGTAAACATGTTTATTAGTACCAAAAGTCATATAGATTAATTAGCTTTTCAAAACAATTTATTGTATACTTCATACATTGTGCAATTTAAAATGATGACCAGCCTTGTATGTACTTTTCATAAATTCATGAAACTATGATTTCAAATCAGACTGCATTTGCAAAATAACCTGAACTATATTTCTCTTGAATTTATTGTGATTTACAGTCTATATAATTGATCTTATCAAGCAACCAACTAACACACCCAATGTAAAGTGTGCTGTATGCACTGTACCTGATATGTGAGTAAAGCCATATTTCTGACAAGTTTTGACAATCTGGAACTGGTTGTGTTTACATGAATTCTCATATACTAGGCATTTTAAAGATACTGTTGTCTTACCTTTAAGCAGTACTGATTTCTCATTTTTTTTTGGTGACAAACATCTGCTTGTCAAACACAAGATCCACAAATTATTTCCAAGTAGGCTGGTTATCCATCTACTTCATGATTTTGTGGTCTGCAGATTTAACAAACATCAACCCAGGTACCAATGCAATGACCCTTGAATTATAGTTATTGACAGTAATGCTGGACAAGTTATTTTTATATATATTTTTGATTCAAGAAAAAGATCCTTAAGATTAAGATATACATTATTCATACATTGTCGGAAAATAAATTTATTTGTACGAGCATGCTGCTTAGAAACCGGTAGAAATGAGAGGCTCTGCCGAGCATTTCTCGCCCGTTTCTTGGTGAGTACAAATAAACTTTATATTTTCTGACAATGTATGAATATTATTTTATTCCTGCAACCCTAAGGTACACTTTAAACTGATGGAAGACAAGAATAAAGTACATGATATCTGACTTCAAATTTTTGGCGCATTTTCTAGTGATAGCCTGGCGTCACAAATTTTCGCATTCGAAAACACATTGTAAACAAGAACAGAATACTATATACAGTAAGAAGCGAGGACAAGGGTACCAGGAGACTTTATTTGGCACTGCCAAAGAAAGCAAAAATTATTTGGCTACCTTTTTTGGACAGCAAATGAACTGATTGCAGGATAAATGTATATACATGTATTCTCTACTTGTTGGCTTTTTGGGATGTCAAACAAGAAATGAAGATGTGAAGACACCATGAAATTGAAATCTGAAAAATATAAAGACATGTGACCAAAATAAATTTAAAAAAAAACACACAAACAATTAGAACAAACGCACATACATGTAAGAAACATGAAACCCACTGAACAAGTGTGGACACAGAAAAACGTCTCGCCTGAATTCGGCATCAGTAACGAAAATAAATTTCGTCATAAGCATTACATAAATAGCATTAATTATGAGCAGCTGCCTGTATACCAAATATTGTCACCATACTATGCATAGTTACAGAGGAACTGTCCTAATACAAAAACTTTAACATAGTCGCTGAACCGTGAAATTGAGGTCAAGGTCAGGTGACACCTACCAGACAATCATGTACTATTCATCAGCAACCTATATACCAAATATTATCATCCTACCATGCAGTTACAGAGAAACTGCAGTAACACAAAAACTTGAACGTACTCGCTAGACCGTGAAATTGAGGTCAAGGTCAGGTGACACCTACCAGACAGTCATGTACTAGTCATCAGCAACCTATACACCAAATATTGTCATCCTACTATGCGTAGTTACAGAGGAACTGCCATAACCCAAAAACTTTAACATACTCACTGGACCGTGAAATTGAGGTCAAGGACAGGTGACTAACTGGCAAGTACTCATCATAAGCTACCTCAGTACAAAATTTGATGGACCTAGGGCTTCGGCTTACAAATATATGAAGCAAGATGTCAAGTGTTTATGCCGCCGCCGGATTCCCATACATATGTCTCGCCTCCAGCGACTTTCGTCGCAGGCGAGACAAAAAACGGAAGGGAAAGTTGTTCCAGCTCTGCAGAATTTATAGAAAATGGTAACTGGGTTGACCATGCAACCAAACTGCATTCTGAATGCTGAAGTGATTACAGTTCTATGTTGTGGATACCAGAAGAGATGGCCCGAGTAAAATTCAAATCTTTTAGGAAGAACAAAGAAAGAAAGTATAAGAAATTGGTTATAAACTGGAAATTATATCCAACCTGCTAGATGGATTTTACATTTTTCCACATCACACAGCTGTAGTGGTGACAAAATGAGCAAAACTTATAACATGTCTATTACCATCCAAGTAGTAGAAATATTTTCATGGTCAGGCCAGAAATACCACCCCCCCCCTCCTTTTTTCCCATCTTAACTTGATGAGAAATATGTTTTAACTGGAAATTGCTTCAATATTAATGTTCCCACCTGCAAAAGTGGATTGTTTGTTTGTTTGTCTGTGTTCCAGCATTTTCAGCTGTATCATGACATCTAGTTTTTTTTCTGAGGGAATCCAAATATTGAAGTGTATTTTGCTTTTCCAACACATTGGGTGAAGGCACATGGGTGAAGGTAAAGAATGGGAAAAAGTTCTAGGTTGTCTACCTCAGTGTGGGAAACGATTTTTTTTTTCCAGCTTGCCATCCTAGCCAGTACCAAAACAATAGTACTTGCTGAATTTATGATCTACTAGCCTAAGTTGGCGAGAATGTTTTCAAAGTTACTCGCCAACATACAATATCAATAAAAATGACATAACATAAAGAATCATGTTGACACTGAGAGCTAGTTAATTTATTCAATTCATAAGCTATACATATGCATATTTTCAGCAGAGTCCAAAAGAGCCATAACCATTTTGTAGGCCTGATGAAATGCTGTCTCCATTTCATCATCAGTTTTTGATATTTGAATTTAAATTTTGGCACCCATAGCACTTTTTGCCAGAAAAAAATATGTACAGCATTTCCGTCTTTCTACCCATTAATAAAAATTGGTCTATTAACTTCATTTCTTTTAATTCGTAATAATTTTTAATTTCTAACATCATATTTCACCTAGGATTAGTGGAAAATCTTGATATTTTGGTAATGTAAATTGTTATAGATAAAGAAATTAAAAAATAAAATTACCATTATTGCAATCCGAGATAGGGATCAACACAAAGTTTTTAGCCCTACCGGTGTTTAACAAGTTTATTGTGGTCAAAATTTGTTTTATTATTAAAAGTCAATTACTCTTAAAAACGAAAGAGAAACATCACGAATAAAATCCTTAACGCTCAGTTATGGTACATTTATCATCAAGTAAGCCTGGATTATTACATTTTCTTAGAACCCGACAGATAATTTCAGCTCGCCAAACTGACGAGTAGCAGGTGATCTGAGCTCACCAAAAATCTTCTCTAATCCCATTGGGCGAGTTGGCGAGTCGTTTCCCACATTGCTACCTTGACTGCAGTAATCCAATTTTTTGTTTTCATCTTTTTTTTTTGTGAGTTATGTGTCAAGTTACAAAGTAACTTATAATATTAAATACTTTAACTGATGTAAATAATTGTGTAACATACAAAAATGTTAGGTCTTATCATTTTTGACATAATATTTTATTATATTCACAATTTTTTATCTGAGTCATTTTTCACATTATTTCATATTATCTTCTTTTTCTTCTTTACTGTCATTCAATAAATCCTCTTTTTTCCATTTCTCTCTCTCTGCCTTTCCTCTCTTAATGGCTTCCTTAAACAGCCTTAAATACAACCTGATAGCCTCTGGTGTATCATCATTTCCAGGGATTGGATAGGAAACTAATCGAGGATCACAATTTGAGTCTACAATTCCTACTGTAGGTATACACATTTTTGCACACTCCATTATTCCAAGATGTTGTTCAAAGGCTGCATCCTTTGTACTGAGAAATATTCCCAAATCAGGTAATCTGATCATGCCCTGAAAACTCCCTCTGGTGTTTGTAAACAAACCAATACCCCATTTACGACACTGACTATACTCTCCACATTCTTTTGCTGTCCTTTCAACAAGAGGCAGTGTCTGAACATTTCGTGAAACAAAAAGTATGGGTCCTTGTCTGAAAGCAATATGTGCAATAAAATTTAAAGCATCCTGTAGCATCACTAGGGTTTGATCTAGGTCAAAGATGTCAATTCCTAGACGTGATCCAAATAAAAACTCGTTCATGTACTCATTACGACAGCCAGCTTTGTGACCATAGTGAACTCGGGCATTAAACAAGTCTCTAACGGTTACCAATTCTTTGACTCCAAAGTAATCAGGGTGACTCAGAATACTATCATCAGGGTCATCAAATGGGTAATCTGTAAAAAAGAAAACGAAGTAATCAGGGTACCTCAGAATCATATCAGTAGGGTAATCAAATTAGTTATCTGTAAAACAAAGTAATAAGCATGACTTGGAATTGTTTCATCAGTGTCATTATATTGGTAATCTGTAAATAAAGTAAATCAGGGTGACTCAGAATATAATACCTGTATCAGGGTCATCTATAAACAAACATCTATTTTTCAGAAAAAACCTAGAATACAATACAGTTATGAATCTCTTACAAGACCAACTCTTGTAAGGGAGTGACCTCTGGTGTGTAGCTATTTTAGTTACAAAGAACTTCACAGATTTGATGCATCTTGAATGAATGGCCCAATACAACATGGATTTCTGTAGTCTTTTTTATTGACCTGAGCTTATAATAACAGCTAATAGGTGATCTATCTGTTTTCATAACCTTCCAAGTATTATTCTGTGCTAATTTGGTTCAATGTAATAAAATTGTTTCAGAGAAATTAAAAAAATTTTTTCTCCCACTAAGCCTTATTTGCATATAAATGGATATGCAAAATAGACACATTTGAACTGATTTTGCTGAACAAAAAGTGTAGCCATTTAAAGAGTTATTTCTGGTTACCTGGTTGTGCTGGTTTTCTTATCTGAACCTGCATATTGGACTGTAGTTCTAACAACCCAGCAGGTGATGATCTGGTTGTGGATAGTGTTCTGTGTGAAACATATTTACCAATACTGGTCAACTTCCTCCAAGCTACAACATACAAAATGCTTGAATTAGTTAAAGATGCCTGCTGTGGTTATATTTACATGTCAATTTATAAGCTGTCTAGCTGCAAAACTACACTTATTTAATGTGCCAGGAAATAATATGGAATGTACCAGTGAGATCATTAGCACACAGCTCATATTGTACCCATATAAACCGCACTACAACAGTTTTCAATAGAGTAATCTTTCCCATCTTAGAACAAAACTTTTTTGTAATTGTCTTCAAGAAAACTTTGGACAGTGTTAAAGGCTTTGTTAATTTTTTCTACCACCCTGTCGTTTAAAATGGTACATGTACATGTATTTAATGTTAACATTATTCAAAAAGTAAGCCAATTTCATTTACAAGGAAAACTTCAAGCATTGATATTTTTAAATTTGCTGAAAATACCTTACATTGTAACTGTTGTAAATGAAGTGGAAATTAAAATTATTTCTCTTACATAGCAAATTTTGTGGAACTACATTTTAAAGAAAATATTTAATAATGTTATTATTTTGCATTAAAAGAATACACATAAACAAAGTGTAAAATTCATCAAAATGGTAAACAAAACTGGCAACCTATGAATTTTCTCACGATTTACTGCAATATATATATTTTTTAAAAGATCTAGCAAAGGCATGATAATATAATTCAGTAAATAATTTTAAATAAGTCACTAAAATTTATTAAAATTGAAAATGTATTTACTTTAGAAGCATTATCGTGTGAAGTTTTCATAAACAAGTTAGTGTCTGTGTGCTGTTGTTTGCCTGACAAATGAAAACTGCTTACTGCCTTTCGTAGAGTTTATGGTCCTTTTGAAGATCCAAAAAGAAAAATCATATTTTGAACAACACTTATTTTCCACAGTTAATTGGGGTTTTAAAATGCAGTGGTTTTTTTTTGTTTTGATAGGGCTATTTTCCAAAGTAAAATTTGACCTAAATTTGAACAGAAGTATATGTCAGGAACAATTGATTGTAGTCTAATCGAAATCTTTTTGTAAATGTCGTCAGCAGTTGAGGTGGGAAAAGTCTTGCAGTTTGTTCAAATACCATTGAATGTCATCAAAGCAGACAAACTTTTGTGAACAACACAAGATCCCAGAGAATGGATGACTTCCTATGTAAAATTCTCAAAGCAAAAGTCAAGGATGATTTTTGATATGCAAACAACAAAGGCATGATATAATATATGGACAGTGGGAAAATTAATTGGATTTTTATAACAAAAAGGTATAATATGGAATAATAATAAAATGCAAGCAAAAAAACTGAGCGCATGGTAGGTGCGTCTTTTTTGGTATCATTTTGTGTTAAACTATGTGAATTTCTGTGATCTGGTTTCCTCTTGTTACGATCTTGTTTCAGCCCAGGCTTCTGTATGTACTACATTAGACTTAGTGGATGTCATGTATCTTGAGTTATAATAGTCCCAGAAGTCCGATACAATACAACAAATTGAAATCAGTTTTGTGGCATGTTATGAGTTTTGTATTTGTAATTGTATACAGATAATTAGAAAGAAAACTTTATCTAGTCTACCACAGCTAAAGAACAAGAAGATCATCCGCCATGTACCGAAATGGTCCTAAATAATCGGTGTAATATTGGAAAACCTCGTGTTTAGTCTGTCAGTAAAACGATTCCGAGGTATTAATGTATACATATATTGTTGTGCTCGCGTTTATGCAACGGGAGTTAAATATATTTTGGATTTAATTATTTTCTTCAAGTTACCAATGTATAAATTTCGATATGAATCTTTCCGTGTTGGAATCCTGAAGGTTAACATTTTAGCATTGAGGTGGTTTTTTTTGTTTCAGGAAATTCAATGCGGTGATTAAAGAAGAGAAGGTACGACCGTTTACAACATCATTTAAAGAAGGATATGGTAACCGGACAACTCGGACCAAAACAGATTCGGACTATTACCTATTCGGACTATAACCAATTCGGACTATAACAAATTCGGCCTACTAATTATACATAGCAATTTTAAGGTGGACAGATTCGGACTACAAAATAAAAATTTTAATTACAGTACTACAAAACAATGTTGACAGAAGCGAAAAGAGAAATTTTGTTTAATAAATATGATTGTACATAATAAATAAATAAATAAAACATAAAAGAGATATTGGTGTATAATCAATTTAATTAAGAGGTTTGTATAACAGAAACAAGCTATGGCCTCCTGTATTCCTGCATTTAAAGTAGACTTGGTTGGTACAGTATTATCTCAATTCGAATGTTGAAACAACATAAAGTGATGTCCAATAAAACTATATTTCGAATGTGTTGTTCATCATTTCAAAAATGGATGCATCGAACCGTTGCGTCGATTGTCATCTTAAAGTCTCTTCAAGCTGGGACTAGTATAACTGTCGCCCTTCGATGAGATATGGACGAGAAAACGCATCTCGTTTCAAAAAACGCAAATAATCTATAAAGACAGCATGCATTACTGTGCGATAAGTGTGAAAGATGGCAACAGAGAATTTGCAACACTGGTTAGTTTTATTTTCTATTATATTAAAAATATATGATACAAAGCGGCCAGTAATATTGTATTTCAAGACCACTAAAACAACAAAACTTAATTATGTGATTTTAAAAATGTTGGCATTCCGGGAACACCCCATTTACATACATCTATTTCGGAAATAAACTTGTACAATTTAACACACATAACCCGAATGCATCACATTATTGAGCAGAAACTACAAATAAATACAAAATAAAGAAAAACTACAAACAAAACTCGTGTGTTTTTTAAGGTAGTCCGAATTGGCAATGGTCCGAATATGTGATGGTCCGAATTTGTGTAGTCCGAATTTGTTATGGTCCGAATATGCAATAGTCCGAATTTGTTTTGGTCCGAGATGTCATGGAATCAAGGATATAAAACAAACAAGAATCTTATAAACGAACATATTAAGGTGGTGTAAAATAGCAATTTAGAGTTATTTCTATATTTAACTGAAAAAATCAGTTCTAATTTCAGTTAATATATTGCACTTGTATGACAATCGTTTTAAAATTACAAACCAAACAGTTTTTGGTACGTTTGCTAATGTTGGTATTATTTTAGGTATTTTATGAACTTTTTCAATAATGTGTTATCCAATCAAAATAAGTTTTACTAAAATGATTCGGTTAGCCTGTCACTAAAATCATCAGAAATGACGTCTTTGAAGAATTTTGTGTTTTTAATTTTGTTTAATTCATTTTGTTACTGCCGAATACACCAACTTGTATTAAAGGTAAACGAGCTCATTTAAATAAAAAAATTCAGATGACCGCACTATACATTACAGTTTGGGTAGATTAAGATTGCAGTTCACGGCATCGAAAGCTAAAACTGTTATCAATCAAAGTATTTAATTTATTGACAGCGAATATATGTACCTGGCGGAAGCCAGACAACTCGGACCGAGACATCTCGGCCATATATTCAAGACAAGTCGGCCCGGCTATGGGACAAGTTAGACGAAATAAAAAGGCTAATACCACATTTCTTTCATTATCACTATAAGTGTGGAAAAAAAAATTTGTGTTCAGCTCGCTATTCTGACTATAGTCAATTTTACAGTGTCTGTCCGACAGGTTTTGCCTGACAAAATAGAATACTGCTTACCGTGTATGGTCGAGTTTATGGTCCTTTTGTAGATCTCATATCAAACTTTTTGAAATCAACAATTTATTTTCCACAGTTGATCGGCGTTTTGAAATGTGGCTGAATTTTCATTTTGATAAATCGAATTTCCATAGGAAGTCAGCCATTTTTGTTTCTAAAGGGGTCTAATGTTGTTTACAAACGTTCGTCTGCTTTTGTGATGTTCAATGGTATTCGGACAAACCGCGAGACTTTTTCCGCCTTAAGGTATCCGACCCATAATGGACCACGTGATCATATTTGGTGTCCCGGATGTCCATTGTTTGTCAATGGAGCAGACCTAGGTAATGTTCGGCAAACATCGGAACTTCTATTTGAGCAACTAACATTTTTTCCTTAAAACTGTTAACTTTGACTCAAAGTAAAACAATATATTTAATTGGTATCATTAATTAGTAATATATTGATTAAATAAAGCTGCATTTCTTGGTCTAAAAATAAAATTAAACGGTGACTTCAATTATGGGTCGGATACTTTAACTGCAGACGACATTATCCGAAGATTACGAATAGACAACAGTTGAATTTTCCTAATGTACACTTCCGTTTAAAACAAGGTCAAAATTTATTATGGAAATTCGATTTATCAAAATGAAAATTCAGCCGCATTTCAGAATGCCGATTAACTGTGGAAAATAATTGTTGATTTCAAATAGTGTAATATGAGATCTACAAAAGGACCATAAACTCGACCATACGCGGTAAGCAGTATTATATTTTGTCAGGCAAAACCAGTCGGACCGACATGGTAAAATTGATTATAGTACCAAAATAATAGTACTCGCCGAATTAATAATCTACTAGCCATAGTTCGGAATTAGGTTTTTAAAGTTTGTCAACAACAGCCAACACCATTTAACATTTACACAGGGTTAAGATCTTAAAATTAAAAGACTCTTGAATTAACATTGAAAATACACCAAACACTCTTTTAAGATACATTTATCATTTGGAAAGCATGACTTGTAAATTTTTTCTTTAACTCGCCTCAAAATTTAAGCTCGCCAAACTGGCAAGTTGCAGATGAACTTAACTTGCCAAATTCTTCTCAACTTGATTTTGGCGAGTTGGCTAGTGGCCGTTTCCCACACTGCATTATGTAGAATCCCTCCACTATATGGAGCAACCATCAATCAAGTTGATGTAAACTATTAGCAACTGTCCAGATAGCAACTTTGTGAGAACATGAACAAATTAAAATGTATACCTTGCAACCAAGATGGAATCCGCAAAGTATGCGAAAAAACACGGCCGAACACGAAGTGGCAATCAATTTATTTGGACATAATTGGCTGTGAATGTTCCTTGACCAGAATGACAGCAGAATGGTCTATTAATGGACTTCGCGGTATTGCCATGGTAAACACCGCATTTGTACAAGGCATATGTTGTAACCCCAGAAATTCGTAATGAAAGTATTTGTTGCAGAAAAGCAGTACAATTTTAGAAACCTTGTTACTCACACGTCTTTATTTTATGTTCGTTTTACATAATTGTTCATTCAACAGATTCTATTGTTGTGTAAATTCTATAACAATCCGACATGCACGGAGTGAGAAATCATGTGTCAGTTATCGGTCTCTTTGAATACCTGATGAGATTAGATTAATTGACAGATGGGTGTGCCAAAACTAACACACCTATTAACAAAATATCAATATATAGGTGAGGCGGGAATCACTCAATGAATGGAAGGAGCAAAAACTATAAGTGACACGTGTCGCTGGCTGAGGACATCAAACTAATTGTACAAAATTTCTTAAAAAAA
The DNA here is from genome assembly GCA_944474755.1 of Limnoperna fortunei. Taxonomy (NCBI): domain Eukaryota; kingdom Metazoa; phylum Mollusca; class Bivalvia; order Mytilida; family Modiolidae; genus Limnoperna; species Limnoperna fortunei. Next base: position 46,315,205 of record OX104114.1, on the reverse strand, counting down.
TTAAAGTAAATATGTGTTTTTAGCAATATTCCACTAAACCTACGACTGCCAAAGTTTTGAAAACGTGGGAAAAAATATTGCTCCAATGTGTTTGAGACAATAAAACTATCCGGTCGGCAAAGCATTTTAATTACACGGAAAGTCCATATGTTGGTTACCTTCATCCATTAACACCATTGACCTGAACAGGAAGCCAGCGGGACATTTTTTTATTATAATTATGAAATTTACTGTAATATTCATACCTTTCAACTCTTACACACATTTATACACGCGTATATTAGTTGACCCCACAATAAAATCACAGGTGTTCCTTGATCAATTGACCATTCTATTTTGCATCTGGTACAAATAAGTACCATATGTTTAATACATCAGGTTAAAAATTCGTCAACTTTAAACATATTAAAATGAAACATTTTACAATGTCCTACAATTAACAGGAGGTTGATAACACATTTCAAATGATCCCATTTCAAGATTTACTGGTAAAATCATGAAAATTCAAATAAAACTTATCATTTAATGGATGGTCCGGGTTGTCCTCTATCAGACCAACAGGTCTTAATGTGGTCCAAGTTGTCCCATAAATTGGTCCGATCACTTGTCTCGAATATCGTGACAAGATGTCCCAGGCTATGTGGTCTGGCATTCGTACCTGACTATTTTCACCATGGTCTGTACAACTGGTAACAGCGATTTTTGGCAAGTCACTGTGATTGAAATTAAAAGAAATGTTGATAATACTGTTTTTTTGTCATTTCCGATGGTAAGATTGAATTCTTCTATCTCTATGGTGCAAATATTTCACAGTTCTCGTTATCATTCTCTATTGTGACAACTTTTTTTTGCTGCCTCTGAGACAGAATGAATCTAGGGCTGTTATAAAGTTAGTGATTTACATTAAAATTGTTTGTGGAGGTTTATGTTGTATTTTCGCTGGAGTTTTAAATTAAAAATCAATAAAAAATGGTTTATTTTAAAATCAGAAGTAACTCTCATATCTCTGATAGTTCATGCTGATTGTTTATTTTCACTTTATTCATAATCATTCCATTATTGACAATTATGCATTCTGGTAAAAGCTGGTATTCCTGGGCCCGGTTTCATAAAACATCTCAAGTTTAAGGATTTCCTCAACTTGTCCTCTACTCAAAAATTGACCAATCAGATTGCTTGAAAATTCAAATTTGAGGAAAAACTAGGATATTAGAGGAAAATCTCAATTTGAGAAGTTTGATGAAACCCAGGCCAGATATTGCAACGAATGTAACAAAAAGAACCCAGAATACCTGGCTTTTTTTTACCAGAATGCATCTTAAGGATTACACACTTACTAGTACACACTTCAATTACACACTTCGTGTTTTTGATTTTGTCAACAATGGATAACGAACAAAGTGAAAATTGAAATAACAATTATTTTCATTAGTAATTCAGGGTTTTGAAATGTGGAGTTTGTGAGGGCAATTTAATTTAGTAAATTTTGACTTTTTATGAGATGAAATGTCAAGATATCGTCAGACTAATTTATTTTTTTGTAATTTGGACCACTTTAAATAGAGTGGTGTTGCCTCCATTTAAGGGACAGATAACTGTGACTTGCACATGCAATATGCTTATCAGTAATTGCCTTATAAGAAAATACTTCATTCAATTGCTTAAGAAATCATAAGCACAGATTTTTGCCATTTTTTTTTACTTTTTTATTGTGACATCCCAATTTATTTTTGTTGCACATAAGTTATTCCATAGATAATAATAATGTTGGGAAATTCTGTAACATAACCAGATGTGAGGATTCACTTTCAGTTGTCTGTCTCTTTAATGGTCTAATGAGATTTAATTAATTGACAGATGTTTGTCAAAAGCAACACATCTATCACAATCCAATTAATAAGTGTGGCAGTGTGAGAATCTGTCAAAGAAACTTGTTCTTCTGTTTAATCTTCATCCTTAACAGTAATATCATAGTACGGTAAAGTGTCTTTGCCTACAGAAATAACTATCCTTTCTGCAGGCAGTATCAGTAATTTGCATGCATTGCAGCTGAACTGGACACAGAATTAACAGCTTACTGTTGCTTGAAGTTAGATTAAGTTATGTTGGTACATGTTCTGTGGAGGTTATTGTCTCGCCTGCGACGAAAGTCGCTGGAGGCGAGACATATGTATGGGAATCATAAACACTTGACATCTTGCTTCATATGTTTGTAAGCCCAAGCCCTAGGTCCATCAAATTTGGTCCAGAGGTAGCTTATGATGAGTACTTGCAAGTCAGTCACCTGTCACCTGACCTTGACCTCAATTTCACGGTCCAGTGACTACGTTAAAGTTTTTGGGTTACGACAGTTCCTCTGTAACTACGCATGGTAGGATGACAATATTTGGTGTATAGGTTGCTGATGACTAGTACATGACTGTCTGGTAGGTGTCACCTGACCTTGACCTCAATTTCACGGTCCAGCGACTATGTTAAAGTTTTTGGTTAAGGCTGTTCCCCTGTAACTATGCATGGTATGGTGACAATATTTCGTATACAGGTTGCTGCTAATATTTAATGCTATTTACGTAATGCTTATGACGAAATTTATTTTCGTTACTGATGGGGAATGCAGGCGAGACGTTTTTCTGTGTCCACACTTGTTGTAAAAAGTACTGGGGGCCTCGGTGGCAGAGTGGTCAAGGTAGTTCGTCTACTATTGATCACATGGTCTGTCAACACTGAGATTGTGGGTTCGATTCTCACTGCAGGCAGGGTGTACTCGACTCCAATCTTAATTGACAAGGATTGCCAGTTTTCCTACCGCAGGTTGGCGGTTTTCTCCGGGTACTATGGCTTCCTCCCCCAATAAAAACTGGATGCCATGATATAGCTGAAAAATTGCTGAAAGTGGCATTAAACTCCATCAAACAAACAATAAAAAGTACTGACTCTTGTCATGGTCAAATGGTCAAGATACACTGCTCACATGGATAATTTTAGACTTTTTCAAATGTCTAAAGTGTCCCCAAAATAAATGCGAAATTTATTGCATAAAAACACTTAATTGCCAATTTGGGAAAATATTATTTTGCATTATAAAAAACTAAAACTTGCAGTATTAGTTGTTTTTATAATTACTTTATGCCTTTAATATGTAAAATTTCTCAGCTGTATTGTAAAAAAGATACTGATCGATTAATAGGTTTTGCAAAATAGGATTGCCCTAAAAATAATTTAGAAATATTGTCTCAGGCTTATAGTTAGCAAGAAAAAAGATATATGAAATTTAGGTACAAGAGTAGAATGGAATTGAGTTATTGAAACATCAATCGAACCAAAGAGGGAAACACTAATTGTACATACAGTGAGCAGTCTTCCATGCAACGATTGGGCAGATGCCTCTGCTGGTGGACTGTTGGTCCTGGAGGGTATCACCAGCCCAGTGGTCACACTTTAACACTGAAAATAATATCATTGATTCTTTCAGTGATATAGTCATTGTCTAAATTTGAAAAAAACATTTCCATTTCTAAGGTTGTTTCCATCTGCAAGGTGTAGATGGCCTTTCCCGATTTATTATAACTTTTTTCATATTTTGTTGATAAAAGCTCTAAAAGTGGTGAAAACATCCAACAGTGATCATAAAAAAATTACTGATACAGATGGGAAAACAATCTGCATTTTAATTTCACAGTTTCTGAATTTTGCATTTTTTACCCTGGTGGAATAGGATATTAGTACATGTATCCCTGGCTTTCAGTCTTCTGTACATGTTGTTGAGATAAGAAAGAACACCATATCTGGGTTTTTATTTCTATCATACAGTGTGACCTTGCAACTTTTTTTAAAATATCACAAACTTCTTATACATCCAAGTTTCACTAAATTCAAGGATCACCATAGTGGGTGAAGTGGGCAACAAAGTCTTTTCAGAGTTGCTATAAAAGCGTTTGAAAAGTGAATTTCAAATTTTTGACACTCTCCTCAAATCACTCAATGGTTTACAAGTACTTGTATTGTAAGATCACTACCTTTATTTTACTGTGTTAATACCATTTTATTGGTGCTTTATTATGAATTCAAACCTTGCTATGTTATCACTTAATTTAGAAATCACGATTGTAAAAATAGCAATCAAAACAGTTTTACATCCAATGTTAAAATCATTGTTTGTTTCAACATTTAGGAAATGACATTTTCTCTGTTTTAATATATTTATATTATTTGGAGAAATGAAAGTTATAATTTAAATTATATTCACTGTATTTGGAAAGATGGCTGGTGTATAAAATCACAAAATAATGCAATTACCACTGCTATTTTTTAGGATGATGACAGAAAGATAATACAGATGAGTACATTTGGATTTTTACAGAATGGAAAACTGGATATAAATATTACACTTTTTACATACAAGATTCCAGATGAAGTAAAACTTAAAAATGAAGGTCTCCTGGTAAGTAATAAGTCATTTTTTACATGGTAATTTTTACATGCATGGTGTGGTTTATGTTAATTTCAGTGGTACACACAATAAACAAGTTTCTGTTTTTGTAAAACTTTGATCTGGATTTGATCATATGCTCCTATATAAGAACAAGGGTTTTTTTTTGTTGAGGTTTTTTCCTATCCCACTGATATAAATGAACTGCCTGTATACATTGTAAATTAATTTTATGGATTTAAAGAGTAAGCATTCATCAATTTTTAGAAAGGGACACTTTCAAATAACCTCCAGATTTCTAATGGGTCTTAAATTGTTTTGTTTGTTTTTAATGGTGTTAAGTTTAATGCCACTTTCAGCAATTTTTCAGCTATATCATGGCGTCCAGTTTTTTTTGGGGAAGGAAGCCTGAGTGCCCGGAGAAAACCCGGACTTGCGGTAGAAAAAACTGGCAATCCTTTCTTAAATGGTTCTTGTAAATATCTATTAATCCAATAAGACATTTTACCTTCAATGTGATAAAAGATACAGGCCCTCTAATCAAAATCACTGCTGGTTTATCAGTTGCTGTGCATCTTGGTTATGAGTATGCTGTTTGTGTTGAGAAACCAAAGGATGACTGGCCTTGACCTTCTGGAACTTATCTCAAGGGGATAAACACTTTTTGTAATCATCAAAAGCTTATTGCTTACTAGAGTAGATGTAAACAATATTGATTTAAGGTCTGCAATATATTTCAAGGAAATTAAATTTTGGTTGATTTGATTTAATTACAGGATTGAGCAAACTAAGAAGATGCACTATTTATGGGCAAAACTCTTGCCATATGCATGAGTTAAATATTATAAAATGTGTTTATACAATTATTGTTATCTATTTAGTTTGGCTTTACACTGGACAAGAGTGGTAGCAGTGGGATATCTGCTTATCTGGTAAGTTTACATTGCTTAATGATGGACATTTGTTTAAGCTAGCATAATGCCTTTTATTTTATAAACATATTCTGTTATTTATAAGACAGATACCTGTGCAACATCACATGTGCATCCTTACACCAGAAAATAAAATGTAGTATTTTAGGATTGTTTTAAATTGCTGGTTAGATTATTGGATATAGACGACTTAATCGTAAACCCACCGAGTCATTTATATCCAATAATCTTAGCAAAAATTGAAAACAATTCTTATATTTTAAATTCAATTTTATGAAAAGAAATAACAAAACAATATTTAACAAGTAGTCAAATAATATTAGCAATTCACAATTTTTAGTGTCGTCGTTTGTTGTTTGCGGAGGAGTTCATGTATAGTCAAAGTCATCAATACATTTAATTTATGACATCAACAATCAGCCACGTGCTGAAATACCAAGTTAGGTTATACGAAATGGACAATGTTGCTCAGCTGTTGAGTATTTAAAGGAAATTAAAATATATAGAAATGTTCTTAAGTAGTGTACACGTGTATCTGTTAAACTGTTGTTATAAGACCACCCCTTATGCATTTGAAATATGGCTTTTTGAAAAGAGGAGTTGCTGGTTAGATGTTTAAAGCTCAAATAAATGTGATATGATGTCGCCCAGGGAATGAAAGGCTTCAGGTTTGAAGGGCCTTATAGATGGGGATTGCTGAAAAGGGCAACCTCTGTTTAGATGATTACAGCAGCACCAAATAAATAAACATGGGATGTAGCCCAGTGAAGGGAAGGCTACAGGTGTTAAGGACCTTTTAGGGTCAGACTGCTGCATATATTTGCTATCAATGTCTACCCAAATTTTCCTTATTTTGACTACAAGATTAATTATAAAAAACAAGTGAACTAGTTTTTAGTATATATTTATACATGGATAGAGGATTCTTGGATCCTTTTAAAATTGTAGTCAGTAACTGGCTGAAACTTGGCTAAGATTTCATCTTTTATCTTTCACGCAAAGTAGTTTATTACATGTAGGACATTACATATTTCACATTAGTATGACTGTATTTCAGGAGAATGCACAGGGAAAAAATTGTCTGTTGAAGAATCCAAAGGGAATACTGAGCAAAGACAACAACAAAAATAACAGCCTTTCTATTATTTTCTTCAGAATGGACTTCAACAGAAATGTGTAAGATTGACTGTTTAGTGTTAAATCAGCTGTAATTAGGAGAAATAGTTTAAAAGTATAGGGACTAAAGAAAACTATAAGGGATTGTTTGAATATAGCAATTTTTTAGCTATTTCACATCAACATTATAGAATTCATTGTTAATTTTAGCATACTTTTATGTCACAATATTGGTGATTTAGAAAAAGTTTTATAGTATTTCTGTACTCCCTCCATGGAAAATTGAACTCTACCTATCTACAAGATTTTACAAGGGGGGTTTAATATACACCAAACAATTTCAAAATGCCATAGGTAAAAATTAAACGGATGTAAGTTCTTTTTAAACATAATAAAATGCCATGTGACAAAAATGTCAAAATACATTTTTATTTGACTGTCCTTAGCCAGTATTTTTTGGACATTGTTTTGTGTGTTCTGTTTATTGCCTATTTGAAATCAATTTAATTGTTAGATTTCTGTTTTTTCCTCTATAATAAATGTTGAAATATGTTTAAAACAAAGTCTAGAATATATCAGGATTTTTTTATGAGCTCAAAAATTGGTCACAATATTTGAAATTTATGGTATATTTTTAATTTTTTATAGTTTGACAATAGAAAGAAATGGTAGTGATGTACTCACATTAGAAGTACTTGGAAATGTAACATCTTTACATTCTACAACTAAACGAAATGCCAGAAAGTCTGCTTTTAGAGATGATGCACTGATGCCAAGACATCAAAGAGAGGCTAGTGACAAGACATCTTTGGAGACAGGTCCCACGACTACTGCAACAACTGTTAGTACCAAGCTATTGGAAAAAAGTCCCATGGTTACCAACCCTAAGGCTACACAGAAAAACAAAGAACAGACAGCTGATAGCCCAGATACAAAACAGCCAGTACAATCAGACAATCTGGAATTGGTGAAAAGTGTTCCAATAAATAAAGTAGAAAATGCATCTTCACACAGTTATACTATGTTTGTAAGTATTGGTAATATATGTGCTTTATGATATTCATTTTCTGTGTTAGCGGTAGACAAAACTTTTCAAAAGCCAAAGTTGCTAATTATAATTTTTTTCCCTAGCCACATTTGGATCTGATTAGCCACTTGAATTGTACATAGCAAAGCTTAGACTAAGTCAGAATTATAGGGAGAAGCTAGTTCTCTTTTTTGAGGCTCAGTGGGGATAGAACAGAGAAGTGGGTGGATAACAGAGTTTTAGATCCGTTACTGCTGATCTAATTAAACAAGACATTTTAAAACTAAAAATTCTATATTCACTAAATCTATATTCTAAATTCTACATAAACAAAGGCAACTATCCTAATTCTACATAAATCATAGCTAAGTCATAATCAAAAATCTCCCCGTTCCCCAGACTACACTTGCATTTAAAAGATAAGCATCTTATGAATATTCATATGACCAAACTGACCACAACAGATAAGGAGGCGTGTCATTTACTAATGAATCAATTAATTACATGCCACTATACAGCTGCTCAGATTTCACTAACCAGTATCAATATCATAATTATAACAAGAGAGAAGTTAAATTATATGCAGTGAAAACATTCTTATGATGTTCTGTTTTTCTTTATTAAGTGTTAGTATGCATGGTATATGCAGGTTTTATTTCATTTTAATCTTTATATGAGTTTTTTTCAAGCAGATTAAATTATTGGGGATATATTGAGTACCAATAAGACCAGAACAAGTTTTATTAACTTGTCAGTTTTCTTTATCACAAATCTCCATAAATATTCAACATTACACTGAAAAAGAGTCAACTTCCACAAAACTGTACAATAAAATAAATACACATATTCCTTTTTTTTTGGTACTCAAGTTTATTGAATTATAAATGAAGAAGAACTGGAAGTAGAAAATGACAACATTGTCCAACATATAATTTTAAATGTTAATTTATATTTAATGTAAATTACATTGAAAAAAAAAATACTAAAACAGATTATAATTATTTTGTTTAAAGTAACTATCAGTTCATATCCCCTCAAGTAATTGTAATATTAGGGCCCCGCCACTTTGTGGCGGACACCCTATAGTGGCGACTTTGGCTTAATTTTCAAGATGAACTAGTCGACATGGGACCATGAAAAGGTGACTTGGTACAAAGTCCAGTTTTGAATGTTTTATTTATACAATGGTATTTGCCAAAGTGGAGACAGTAGCTGTTTTTTAATAGCCACATAGAGCACTCATTTGCCTATGGCGAATCTGGCGACCTTTACCGCAAACACAGATTTTCTGTGAAGACTCAAGTAACTATAAATTAGAAAATTATAATTACCTGAGTAACAATTATTGATCCATTAAAGCTATACATAAATTTTTTCTAAGTAGTGGATTTATCTAAAATAGACAATTTCATGTTTGTATATTGTGGGATCAAGGAAGGAATTGATCTTCATGTCAAAATATTAATTTACAATGGATTTTGTAATTAATGTAAAGTTCTGGACTTCTCAGATGTTATAACCATTCGGAATTTTTTCAACTGGTGACAAAAAAATTTGTTTGGTGATTACCTACTCAGGATACAATATGTACAAGGATGACAATATAATACATGTACATTTTCCCATTCACTTCAGGGAAACAAAACATTTCTACCCTTATTATCTTGTCTGTCCAAAGTGGGACCAGGATAAGATGATTTCTTTTGCTTTATGCTTATATGGAGTCCTCAATGCTAGTTCAGGATTCACACTGTGTAGGAGAGCGAAACAAGTTATAATTTTAATCTGACAATTATTTTATAACATGAAATTTTGTTTTCAAACTTGTTCCGTACCAACATCGAACTGCAATCTGGGTCGAATGTATCAAAAATCAAACACAGCAAAAATACAGAGAATCATCGAACCTTCGGTGAATCGTTTCAACTCTATTTATTACTTTAGGATTACATAGCAGTTACTTCCCTTTATTGTAGGTTTTGAATGCATATGACATATGGAGTTTTATCAGTTGGTATTTCAAATAGTAAATTTAATAAAAACCATTGTTTTATAAGGAAACAGCTTTAAAGAAATTAATGGGTTATTTAATAAAAACTACATTTTTTTTATAACTTTAATTCAGTATTGACTGGAGTAATTCTATTGGGATAATTAACAAACATAATTAGTAATAACTGACTTAGATAGGCTACATTACAGTATATAAGACAGAAACAAGAATTAAAGCTGTACACAGCTAATCGATTCATCTGTAATTTTAAAACAAAATCTGTACTAGAATCTTTGTATTTCCTTCCTTAAGCATATCAGTTAATTACCTTCCTGAGTTTAAATTAGGAGCATTAAATACAGGTTTTTTTTCAGAAGCATGCAGGGTTCAATTCAAAGTATATATGTAAATAAAGAACCAAAAAAGAATTTTTAAGGCGGGTTGCACAAAGTGCAAACCAGGGTTATAGTATGGTGAAGTCAGGCAATGGGGGAAAAAAGGGTATCAATTTTGTGTAATCAACTCTTCTTACAGTTTTCAACCCAGATCTCTGAAGCTTCACAGAAAGATGCACATATATTGAAGTTGTGCACCTGCTATTATGGAAGTGTTCCAGGGTTTTTTCCTAATTTTCCAGACTAGGGAACTTGGTCTTTTTTCAGAACATTTGCAAAAGACAGTACCTATTTTGTGTATTCAACTCCTACAGTTTTCAACCTAGATCTCTAAAACTTCTCAGAAATTGCACATGTATTGCACCTGCTATTAAGATCGTGTTCCAAAAGTTTTTTCCAAAATTTTCCAGACTGGGAACTTAGTCATTTTTCAGAAAATTTGCAGAAGATGATACCTATATTGTGTAATCAACTACTACAGTTTTCAACCCAGATATCTGAAACTTCACAGAAAAATTGCACATGCTATTCTGGAATTGTTTGAGGATATTTTCCTAATTTTCCAGAACTTAGTCATTTTTGAGAACATTTGCAGAGTCATTTTCAAGAACATTTTTTTACACAAACCCAAAACCTACTTCCAACAAATTGTAAACCATTCCCTACTTATTAAGGTACTAGCTTCGAAACCCGGCCATTTCAGACTTTAGCGATTTTGTGGTAAATTTAAAAGCAGAAAATGTAGTAATATTTTTGTTACTATGTTCATGAGAGATATTAAATCAATAAAACACACCACAAAAACTGTTAGAAAAGGGATATAACACCTTAATCAGCAATATAATTTACTGTTATTTTATGACAGTAAATTTCATAAACTATTCTACAACTGTGATTTGTATGTCTCAGCAATTTCAATACTGCATTAATAGGTATCATTGCTTTTTATTTATACCATGAATGATCACTATAAATATATATACCTGATTTTTGAGAATACCAGTACTTTAACTGTATATAAACATGTTTATAAGATGTCCTGTCTGTATGCCATGTCTTCTAGAAGTATTTAACATGATTTTAATATTTATTGGAAGAAAACGGACCATAAATGGCAATTGTTCTGCCTGAGTATTTTTGCATGTACATTGTTACTAAGCTGAACATACTTGAAGAAAAATGATTTCTACTTTGGCATCTGGTTTTGGAAATTGGCAACAGAAGATTGCAGAGTGATTTTTTTGGCATAAACTTTTTATAAACCAGAACAAGCCTTGTTGCAAATAAAATAGAGCATAGAGGAGACAATTAAACATATTCTAATGATATGCAAGAAAAATGTCACAACAACTATTAAAAATTAAATAAGTCTAAATTTGCACAAATTAGAAATACTGTGAAATGTTGTTGATCACATTGCTATATAAGTGTCATAAATACTTGTTACATTATTGAATAATTTTACATGCAGAATATAACATTTATTTTGCTTCATGTTGTATGCATCAAAGTTCTGATTAAAATATTTTAATCTGGTTTTTAATATACCAATAGGTGGTCTTTATTTTCTGTTCATTTATATTATGTGTATGGCAGATCATTGAATTATGACAAATTGTTCACAGAATGGTGCCCATCAAATTGCATAATTAATAAAAATTGTTTTACATTTACATGTTGTATACATGTATAAACAAATGAAACATGATTAATACTATATTTTTGTAGCCATTTGTACATTTGTAGCCATTGTCATAATCACATGACTATTGTGTGCTTTATTCACGACCATTGTCACAGACATGTATGCAGAATGAAGGTAATAAAAAAATACCGAACACCAAGGAAGCTGTCAAAAAAGACAATCTACAATCAAAGTCTAAGAAACTAGCAAATTTATGAAGCAACAACCAAACATATATTAACACAGCAATGGTTTGAACTAGGCATTTCAAATATTCATGACCATCTGCACAGACACATAAATGAATTATTATTATTATGTTTTTTAATGGTGATATTTCTTTATTTTAGTTTAGAGTTAATATCAACAAGAAACAAGAAGAAGGTTTATATAACTTATATTTTCACAACTGCCCTGCCTACGTAGCAGAGTCAACAGTAGATATGACAGTAAGTACCTTGACAGTAATTATTATATTATGGCCCCACAATATTCAAACCCCCACAAAAGGCAACCTCACCCTTACTAGAGGATCCTCTTTTTATCAGGCTGCATTTTCAGTGCTGAAAGGTATTCATGTGAAAGAGGGACCACTGCACTGTATATAAATCTGAGGATCTTGTTGAATTGCCACATTCTGTTGTATTCTTTTAAGTTTTCATCTAGTATGATTGCTTTCTTAATGGTTATAAACAAGTCCTCCATTTTCTAAAAATCACTTTTCTTTCAAAATTCTAATTTTTTTAGCAGTAAAGGGTTCAATGTAGTAATGGTTTTAATTTCTAGAACAATATTTTCCAGTGTTCTGGAAAACAAGTTTTCTTATATATCTTAAAAATCACATCATTGCTTTATCCATTTTTAGATACAGATAACTGAAAGGAATGATGGCACATATTTGTCAGCTGGAGAAATACCTTTGGCTCCATTGTACTTTGTATTCTTTGCTTTATACCTTGTAGCAGGGTGTGTTTGGATGAGTGTACTGAAAAAATCTGAGTATGTATAAGAATGTCTTTCTATTTTCTTTTATGAATGTTTTGTTTGAATGCGGTTTCAGTAATTTTTCATCTATACTGGATTCAGTTAAGGGCAGGAGGCCTGATTACTCATTAAGAATCCCTGACCTGAGATCCATGCTTAAACACCTTTATATACATATATGAATATTGACCCCGCAATAAAATCACTTTTATCTTACTGCCGGGTGTTCTATTAATTCTATTTTGCATACGGTATCCAAATTCTTTTTGGGCACCAATTGGAAAGATATTTACATTTCCTTATTTATTAAACACTTACTGTGTATATTATATGCGTTTAAACATGCTTGTATTCCATAAAAGTTTGATGTGACAATTTTTGTTACCCCGTAATTAAACTTAAAATAATATATGTGAAAATATTTTATCTAGTACTCTTCTTTAGAGCTTTCTACAGACATCTTAGCAAAAATTTATACAAAACTGAGTGATTTAATGACACTAACAATACGCTGTCTTCATATAATGTATACAACACATTCAGTCCATGATAATTATGTTACATTCTAGGACTGAGAAATTTGCAGATCAGTGGCAAACATCAAAATTGATGTGTCCTTAAATTATGAACTTTTGTCCATCAGGAATTTCCACGTATTACAATCAGTTTCCATCATGGACTAATACCATTGACATAATCCGTTCTGGCTGTAGTGCACATGGGATTATACATTGTACTGCTAACTACTGTTGTACTTATGCACAGTGCTTGTACACGTATAAACTACACAGTAAAAAAATTTATTATGATCTCTTCTCTGATGTGTCTTATGAAGTCTGAAATGGAATCAATTAAAACTATCAGTGTAAGTTGTCTGTTGACAATAGCTGTTTGCTTTATATTCCAGCCTGATATGTGGGTATCATCTTTGTCAAGTCTCTGTATGTTTATAAAACGAAAGCATACTTTTAAAGAACATATGGCACAAAATGTATAATATAATACCTTAAAATTAACTGACTATACTAATATTCTTCATTTCTATTTCAGTGAATCTGTTTACAAACTCCACTACCTAATGTTTGCTGTAGTAATTGTTAAAAGTTTCTCCTGTATGTTTCATGCTGTAAGTTTAAAATTCATCAGATTGTAAACTCTTGCAATATTGTTTAGTTATCTATGTCAATAGTAATACATTCTTGATAGCCATGCACATTTATGATTTTGAAATTTTCTAGACAGCAAAACTGTGAACTAGTTCATTTTGATACTAGGGCCCCTTTGATATGGACCATAACTTGCTTTAAACCTCAGTTTAATTGTAAAAAATTGTATCTCATGTAAGAGGACTTTCGAATGGAAAACAGGCATAATACTTAAGACATATTTACAGAATACCCTGAGGATTTTTGTGATCACACTTGTTATGTGTCTTACCCCCCCCCCCTCTTTTGGAAGAAACAAATCTAACTGTTTCTGCATTTTTTTCCCAGGTCAACATATATTACATTGGAAAAGAAGGAATTCATGAAGAAGCCTGGGCTGTTCTTTACTACATTGTCTACTTGTAAGTTACTAGTACTCAAGTTATTAAAGTCTTTCTTGAGTGGGTAATTTGTCAAACTGCATAAAGTAACTCTATGCTAGCATTTGTTCTGATGATTATATGCCTAAAAATGTAATCAGATGTATATTGAGGTCACTATTTTGTTATTCAAAGGCCAGGGAAACATTATACATGAGAAGTCAAATAGGTTAAAATTTAAATTATGTAAAATTACATGTTATAAAACTTTGGGGATTATGCCTGCAATACAACCTTGCATCTTGTACACAGCTTTTTATAGTATGTTGGCATTACACATATTTCCCAGTCACAATTTCCCATTGCTTCCATGGGAATGTCAGCCATTTGGAATTTTTGAGAAGGAATAAATTTTACAAAGCAATTCTTGCAGTTATAAATAATATATACATACAAAAAAAATCGTGTTTGAGATAAAACAACACACACTACCTTCTATATCTGTATGATTTATTTTTCCAAAGGTCCTTTGTTTTCTCTGGCTTTCCTCCTTATAAAAACTGGACGCCATGATATAGCTGAAAAATTGCTGAAAGAGGCATTAAACAACATTCAAACAAACAAACAATCATTTTTTCATATAAGTGCAATATATGAACTAAGAATGAATTTAACATTGCAGAACCAAAGGCTCATTGTTGATTATAACTATAATATTGGTTGGAGCTGGTTGGGCTTTTGTCAAACACATTCTCTCAGACAAGGAAAAAAAGCTTTTCCTCATTATCATTCCACTTCAGGTAAGTGTCGTAGGAAACTGATTATTTTACAGAATTATATGATGTTACGTAATAAAAAATTTATCATAAGTAATCAATGATAAATCAACTCTGAATGTCTCATAACTTTTTTCTTGAATTAATTTAATTTGAACAATTTTCGTTATCCTATTGATTTAGGTCATGCAATTAAATTGACAGATATAAGTGGACAATAATTGGCTACAAATACAGAAAATAGGACCATATAAAGTAAACAAAAAATTTTTTTGTCTGAACATATTGGGCCAATTGAAATTAATACCTGAGTTATCAGTGTGAGGTTCTCTTTAAATCTTGTAGGCACATTTTGTTTATTTATTTATTGATGTATTTGTTTATTATTTTTTAACACATTTTTTGAGATGAATGCATCTGGTTACTATTGATAAAGAAGCTAGTTGGAAAAATTTAATAAAAAATATGTGCTTGCTTCTGACAATATTTAATTTTTGCCTCTAGCTTTGTTGTCTAGCACTAAATGGTGTGACCTAATTAAAAAACTTTCTTTTACAGATGTTTGACAATATAGCCTATATTATATTGGAAGAGAGTGAAGAAGGACAGTCAGAGTATCACATCTGGAAGCAGATATTTATTATGATAGATTTGTTATGCTGTGGTGCTATTCTTTTCCCTGTTGTATGGTAAGCATTCATAGCATCTTTCTTGACATATTGCAGATTCACTATAGTTTATGGGTTGTAAATTTTTATGGACTTTGTACAGACAGGCAGACTACTCAACTCAAATTTCTGTTCGCTCTGATAGGATCAAATGATAAAATTACAAAAGTCATTAATCCAGAGTAAGCTATAATTTAGACAAATGTGTCACTATGTGCACTGTCTATTCTGTTATCATAAACAGGAAACATCTTTGGTTGCTTCATAAAATTATGATTTTATTTATATAATGACCTCAAAATAAAGTCTTTAATTATAAAACATATAATCCAAATTGTTGTGGACTTGGAGGCTCAGTTATCGATTATATTGCTTTAACATTATGTGCTCCATCCCTATACTAGATTTTTAATTACAGTATTTACATGAATATGTCACACTCATGTTTATGTGGCAGTTTAATAAAAAATAAATGATATTATTCATAAACATGGCACACTCGTGTCATGTCATATCTGAATTTTCCTGAGATTATATAGGTGGTAAGATAGTGGTTTTCCAATATACAGTTTGAAATAACCAAATGTCAATTGGATACCTTGTTTTATAACATAACAATTTATTTGTTCAGGTCTATCAGACATTTGACTGAAGCCTCAAATACAGATGGAAAAGCAGCAATTTGTCTCCTTAAACTAAAACTATTTAGACAGTTTTATATTATGGTAAGTATAAACTTGGTTGTACACTTTTTAAATTAGTCCATTAGTGGCATCGATGAGGAGAACTATATGCTTGCACTCCATCCGTAGGTCTGTCAGTCACACACACGTTTTTGCACTTGTTTTGCAGACATTAAGCTGATGTTCAGTAGTCAACAATAAACTTCTTATCAAATATACTTTCAGTCCACTGATTTTTTTGGAAAATAGGGCCTTTTAACTTAAAAAAATTCTTAAATTCTTTCTATCTAAACACTTGCAGATATTTAGCTGATATAAGTGTTCTATTCCAGAAAAAAATGTCTCCTGGGGACAGAACACATTGAAACTAAGGGGTACCACCAATAGATTTAAATAAAAATTTAACCCCCACCCCTTCCACATATAATTTTCCTATATCAAATTATTATTATTTTATTTTTTTGACACCCCACCCAGCAAATTTCAATATGCAATTTTACTCCAATTTTATTTTATCCACAGCATCCTGCCCCTTGGCATATTTTTTTTCTGGAATAGCTGGTAGGGAACTTTCTATAGCCTGAGCAATATTTTCTGAATGCTTGTTGTTTTCATTTTAGTCAGTTTCAGGTTATTATTTTTTTATTTTGAAATTATTTGTTGACATGTTGAAAATCTGTGTTACCCAATAAAAACTGGATACCCTGATAAAGCTGAAAAAGGGTAAAAGGTCAAAGAAATTAGCTGAATAACTTGGATTGAGTGCATATAATTTATCAATGTTCATTCCTCATGAGCCAATTATGCTAAAGATGTATTGAACATAAAAACATTCACAGTTAACTAGTTGTTTAGATACATTAAAAGCTTCAGAAAAAGCAAATCAGATATGTTTAAAGTTCAGATTGCATTCCAAAAATGTTCATTATTTAATTGACTAATTAGTATTTTGTTGTTTTTACAGGTAGTTTGTTACATATACTTTACCAGAATTATTGTGTATCTTATCAGTGTAAGTATTAGTAGTACCTTTAAAGGGAGAATTGTTAGTTTACTCAAACGATAAGAAGGAGGATATTGCAGCTTGATTTGGTGGACCATATTGTCTGCTAAGTAAAAAAAAATGTCAAAGGACCTAAAGAGCTACGGTTTCACAGCTAGTACAACTGTTGCTTGTTTGGCTTTTTATAAAAAATTTCATTTGTTTGTTGGTCTTTCAATTAGTATATTTTTTCAAATCATGAACAAACTGTTCATATATAAGCCAGACATATTATAAGATAGCACTTGCCTTATGCCCATGATGGCCACAAAAATAGAACATTTTTTAAACAGCCGAATCTTTATTTTTTTTGGCTATATATATAATTGTACGTTTTTCAGCTTTTTCTATGAAATTTGTACACTGCTGTAACTGCTTTTACAGCTGCTTTTTTATTTCATACAACTGCCTCTAAAACTGCAATCATAATAAGCAACCATGTCATACAAATTTTCTTTTATCTAAAATTAAGTATGCATTTTGTCAAAATCTGAAATATTAGCGATTGACACAACCTGGGTGATACAAAACTTTGTATCATCTATATGGTGATACATATTGTACTTTTGTCAGAACTACTTGTTGACGTTATAATGAATGGTAAAACATATGATTCCATATGATAACTCCCATTCTATGAATAAAATATGACGCCATAATATGTGTGACAATATGGACTATATTTTATGTAAGAATTCTTCAGTGAATATCAAGTTAGATTAACCTGATTTATCGTTATAGAGTTATTGGACTTTGTTCGTGAAATAATGGGTGATTTTTTATTTTCAGCCTATAACTCCAAAACGTTTTATGAGTTTGCTTGAAAGTTTGGGGAATTGTTTATATTAAAAGATACATCTACCTTTAGTTTTTGGTAAAAATCTGATTTATTGTTATAGAGTTATAGGACTTTGTGAGGGAAGGATTTTTTTGTTTTCGAACTATAACTCAAACATGCTTTCATCAGGCTTATGTAACGTTTGGGGAATTGTTTATTTTGTTAGATACGAGCTTCTTTCTATTTTTGGTTAAATTCTGATTTTTTAAAATTGAGTATGGGAATTTGTTTGTTAAAAACTGGGGGTGGTGGGAGTGTTTTAGTTTTCAGACTGTAACTCGAGAAATTTTTCATCAATTTTCATAAAATTTCGGGGCATTGTTGATATTCATAGATGTGATTATGTCTCATCGGTGCAGATAGAATTACTAGTATGCACAAATTTTATGCAAACAAAACATGCACTGAAATGAAATAAAAAGTCATGTGTTTTATCATTGAACTTCAAAATTGTCTTTACCAGCAAAACATCAACATGTAGATTTATCAGGTAATGATAAGTAAAGTTTATTAGTGACCATGACTCTGTACCCAAACTGTCAAAAAGACTGTTTGCGGAAAAAGTGTAATGTATGCAAATCTACAGTAGGTGACATAATTCTTAAGTAAGACACCTACTTACAGCAGGTTGACTTAACACATACCTATAAAGTGCAGTAACCGAAAATCATAGACATCTCACAAAATTCACTATGCAGGCCATTTATCTCTGTCCCAGTGTTGCTGGTTTAGGGAAGCTTACTGTACACTAAAAATTCAAATAAAAAGTTGTTGAAATGTTGAAGTACAAGAGCCAAAAATTTCACATCAGTGGTTCATTTAATTATCCAATATTTTCTCATCTGCTTCGTCCAATTACAATTACAAAGTTCTGATGTAAGCAAAAAGAAAAAGTTAAATATAATTTACACAAAAAAATTCACTTTTTTTTTACAAAACTGATCCACATTGTGTTGGATTATTGAATTAATTAAAGGTCCATTTTTAGATTACAGTTCCATTTGAGTATGAGTGGTTAGATGAACTATTTAAAGAATTAGCTACTATTTTGTTCTTCATTGTAACTGGATATAAGTTTAGACCAGCATCAGACAACCCATACCTCCAGGTTCCTGTAGACAGTGATGAGGAAGTAGAAATGGAAGAAGTGTAAGTTATCTAATTATTTTTTCAATCTATTACATGCTCGCCTCTTATGTATTCTTGCCACATGAAAGATCAAAGGTAACCCCTTTCAGGCCATATTCTGGTAATCTTTGATCATGTGACTTTAAGGACCAACCAAATATTTCTATCCAGAATTGGCCTTTTAATTAGGGGAGGCAACTTGTTTTGCTAATTTGTTATTCAAAATTTACTACATGCATGCAAAGTACTAATTGTTCTCAAATTAGATTCCAAGAGTAAAACCATGTGTTTAGCAGACCAGAAGTTTTCTGATCATTTAATTTGACGGGACAAACATTTGCAGACTTTCCTCTTACAATGTTTGCAGTCTATATTATATGATGATAAATATTTGAAATAGGATTTTATTGGAAATAAATAAATCTAGAATTGAATTCAATATGGTAAACACTGATTGTGTACAAGTTCCAATCATCTGCGCGGTGGATCATGTTTACATATAGGACTGCACATGGAAGTAAGCCTGTTGATAAAGGCATGTGCATCGTAATTTAAATTTTATTTAATAAATATTTGTGTATTATGTGATTTTTAAGTATAGTATGGTGAGGTCGGGTGGGCGGGAAAAATATGGTATCTATTTCGTGTAATCAATTCCTCCTACAGTTTTCAACCAAGATCTGAAACTTCACAGAAAGATTGCTCATGTATTGAAGTTGTGCACCTGCTATTATGGAACTGTTTGAGGATTTTTTTCCTAATTTTCCAGACTTGGGAACTTAAGTCATTTTTCATAACATTTGCAGGAGAGGGTACCTATTTTGTGTTATAAGCTCCTACATTTTTATACCCCCGCTCGACAGAGTCGGGGGTATATAGTGGTCCTCATGTCCGTCCGTCTTTCCGTCCGTCCGTTCGTCCATCCACATTTCGTTTCCGGATGATAATTCAAAAAGTTAACATCCGATTTGAATGAAACTTTGGGATATTGTTATATGTCAGGTTGGTAAGAAGCCTATCTATTTTGGGGAAATCTGTCAAATTTCAAGGTCGCAGTCCACGAAAAACGTTAGAAATTTTTACAAAAGCAGGGGTATTAGTGATCGCTAGATCAACTTTGTCTAGTTTATATGCAGATCCAAAATCTTCTTCCAACAAATTGTAAAACATTCTGTAATTTATTAAGACACTTGTTTTGCAACCCGGCTATTTCAGACTTTGCAATTTTTTTCTTTATTCAGATTGAAGTCTTATCGTTTTGTGAGTGAAGAAAAAAGCACTTTTTCAGCATGAACAAAACTTCTCTACTAAGTGTTTTAAAATGATAGCCACTTTGATAAGTTGTTCAAATATCTTAACATTCATTTTCATAAAATAATGTGCAAACAAAGGTCATAAGAAAATGAGCTGAATGGGGTGATGTTAGAACTTCTAGAAAATGGGAGATTTAATTAAGATTGGTATTCTTTGTATTAGACTTAAGTGATTATTAGTGAGGTTATTAGTTTTCTACCTTATTCTTTGTATTATAAACCATGGCTGATGAAGTGAGGAATGGTATTGAATCATCCATGGATTATTGATGGGGACCTCGATGGCCGAGGGGTTAAGGTAGTTTGTCTACTATTGATCACGTGGTCTGTCAACACTGAGATTGCAGGGTCGGTTCTCACTGCAGGCAGGGCGTAATCGACTCCAATCTTAATTGACAAGGATTGCCAGTTTTCCTACTGCAGGTCAAGGGTTTTCTCTGGGTACTCCGGCTTCCTCCCCAATAAAAACGGCATGATATAGCTGAAAAATTGCTGAAAGTGGCGTTAAACACCATCAAACAAACCAACATTATTGATGGTGGACTTCTAAGTGTTTCTCCAGCTTATTAATGTAATAATTTAAAGTAATGAGTTTTTCATACTTGTTATGTATTTTTGTTTATTTTTAAAAGGGTCACCCAGACAGGACTTTATGAAGGAATTACAAGAGTCAACCAGAAATTTGAGGAAGGAGGAACAACTCCAAAGCAGAGAGAAAGTAGCCATGAATATGATTAAGACATCTGTAAACAATGATGTCACTATTAAAATGAATGTCTGTGATTCTTTTCTTTTGTATGTGTGAACATGTGTATGTTTGTATGAGATTGTGTATTTAAAAATCTTTTACAATATTGTATCAAGTTTACCTCCTTTGTCCTTATGATTCTGTCCTTGTTATGAGGCCATAATATTTATCTTATATTATAGTTCTGTTCATCTTACATGTTTGTAGACAGCCAAATATCTGCATTACAGTTAACTTATTTTCATATTTTACCAATAAGGTATTGTAATCAAAAAGGTTATCGATTGGTGGCTACTACCAGTAAGGACAAAAGAGTAGAATTATGTTTTTTTAGCTCACCTGACCCAAAGGGTCATGTGAGCTATTGTTATCACTTTGCGTCCGTCGGCGTCGGCGGCGTCTGTAAACTTTTTACATTTTAATCTTCTTCTCTGAAACCACTTGGCCAATTGAAACCAAAATTGGCCATAATGTTCATTGGATGGACCTTTACAAAGTTTATGTTTTTTATTTTGATTGGTAAACCAATATGGCCACCACCTCAAGACTTAGTTTAACATAGGACCCTATGGGAAAAAAGTTAAAAAGGGCTTCTTCTCTGAAACCGTTTAAGCAATCAAAACAAAACTTACTAGCAATATTGTGTGGATGGTCCTATATAAAGTTTGTGTTTTTGATGGGAATTGGAAATTCAAAATGGCCACCACCGCAGGACTCAGTTTAACATAGAACCCTATGGGAAAAAGTTTTAAAAGGCTTCTTCTCTGAAACCGGTTAATCAATGGAAACAAAAACTTACTAGCAATATTGTTTGGATGGTCCTCTATAAAGTTTGTGTTTTTTATGGCAATTGGAAATTCAAAATGGCTGCCACCGCAGGATTTAATTTAACATTGGACCCTATGGGAAAAAGCTTGAAAGGCTTCTTTTCTGAAACCGGTCAACCAATGGAAACAAAACTTACTAGCAATATTGTTTGGATGGTCCTCTATAAAGTTAATGTTTTTTATTCCAATCGGAAATTCAAAATGGCCGCCACCGCAGGACTTGGTTTAACATTCGACCCTACATGTGTATGAGAAAAAAGTTTAAAAGGGCTTCTTCTCTGAAACTGTTTAACCAATCAAAACAAAACTTACTAACAATATTGTTTAGATGGTCCTCTATAAAGTTTATGTTTTTTATGGCAATTGGTAATTCAAAATGGCCGCTACCGCAGGACTTAGTTTAACATAGGACCCTATGGGAAAAAGTTTTTAAAGGCTTCTTCTCTGAAACCGGTTAATCAATGAAAACAAAAACTTACCAGCAATATTGTTTGGATGGTCCTCTATAAAGTTTATGTTTTTTTTGGCAATTGGAAATTCAAAATGGCCCCTACCGCAGGACTTAGTTTAACATACGACCCTATGGGAAAAAGTTTTTAAAGACTTCTTCTCTGAAACCGGTTAATCAATGGAAACAAAAACTTACTAGCAATATTGTTTGGATGGTTCTTTATAAAGTTTATGTTTTTTATGGCAATTGGAAATTCAAAATGGCCACCTACGCTGCAGGACTTAGTTTATCATAGGACCCTATGGGCAAATAAAAAAAATCTTCTCTATACAACCGGTTAACCAATGAAACAAATCTTTCTAGTAATATTGTTTGGATGGTCCTATTTAAAGTTTATTGAAAATTACAGGACTTACTTTAACATCAGGGAAATGCCACCTTCATTGCCTATAAAATCAGGTGAGCGATACAGGCTCTTGAGAGCCTCTGGTTAATTTGAGTTAACATTTTTTATTTATCAAGTGGTTTAGTTGCTGTGTGTCTTATAGACTTTTCCAAATTATGTAATTTCAAATTTAATATTTTTTATACTATAATTGGGAATTTTCAGGTTGATTAAATTTGCAATAGTAACACATTGATGTTTATATTTTTATGTTATGCCTTTTTAATGCTTTAGAAAATCTTTTGAAAAAGGCTTATGATGTTTGTCATGTGGGTACATCATTACATAACAATGCATCATATACCTTTGTGGTCTTTTAGCTTTAAACTTCAATCCCAGGGTCAAATATGCATTTTTGGTTCTTGTTCATTTCTGCTTCCATGCTTGACAGATTCTCTTTTTTTTTTGTCAACAGTTGATGTTTTCTATATTGGCTTTTTTTAAAAGAATACCCGAAAAACGTTAAAACTTTGCACAGCTGTTAACTACTATAAAATGAATATCAAGTTGAATTTTCAGCTAATCCCATTTGTATTTTTTGAGTTGTGCCCATTTGAAATTATTTTTATAGGTCCAAGGTCAAGGTAAAAATTGTCTTCTGAGATGGGCTGTAATCCTGCTAAGCTCTTCCTATAGGCTGATTTTTAATAAAGTAAAAGTGTTCATGAATATTAAAGACAGTGCAACATGGCAGGGTATCATTTAATGTCCCATTAAAATGCGCATTTTCAATGTTTTGATAATTACACTCCTTCTATTTAGTCAACAATTATTGGCTTTTGATTTGTTAAGTATACTTGTGGTCAATAAAAAACTAAAGTTGTATTGGTCGATTCAAGTCAAAGCACTTGCTAGCCACATTTTACAAACAACACAAAATAAATTAAACAATTTTTATGAAATCTAAAATTAATTTGCTTATGGAATATAATTATACAAATATAATGCAAGATTTTTTTAGTTTTATGGACATGTAAAAGAATGCACAATATTTTTATGAAACGCTACTGTGTTCATACAAAATGTAACTTGACCCATGCTCTTACACACATTAAACTACAATACTGCATTCATTTCTTGAACAAAAAACAAACCAAAGAGTGGGCAAGGTAGACTCACTTGTTTGCCCTCCCTGTCCCCACACCCCCTGGGTGACAGAATCCTCATGAGCTGCAGTGTAAATTATTGGGTAAATCATTCTTTTACAATATAATCCTATGATTATATATTGTGTTTAATTTGTTAACATTGTACTAGAAATTCCTGTAATCTTTTTTTTGTGTAGTTTCACATTTCTCTTTTGATAATGTATGGTAATTTATTTTTCAGGTTTTAAAATTTTTTTTCTTCTATGTACATGTATTTATTATTCCTTGCAATATAAATAAAAAGTGCTAAACATGTTAATTTTTTAAATTAAATAAATTGGACAACTTCTGTATTGGCTTCACATTGCAGGTGTAGTTTTGATGTGGTCTTATTTATCCAGATTTTTAATGGTTCCTTGACTTTCAGCTCCAGTTGGTTGTTTGGTGTCTTTCATTGTCCAAGATGTATGATAATATATTACCTACAGGTAATTGATTTTCATTATGTGTCCTTTTTGTCTCAGGTCTTTCTTTCTTAAACGGAACCCCATTTTCCTTTGCCTTATCAACTATTTGTAATGCATTGCAATGCAGCACAGACTTTCCACAGGGTACCCGCCTACACTTTTTCTAGCTGTGTGTATAGAATCTAACAGATGTCCAGGGTTAAGACAAGTCTCCCATATGGTAGGAGACGTAAAATTTAAACACACGGTGTCTCAGACTTTCTTAATCTGGTACTGGTATCAGTGTTTCGAGCATAACTATTTTGTTTTTATGACAGTTGATTGGTAGTTAATTAATATTCCAACATTAACAGAGTAGTATAAATCAACAAATAAAATTTGAACCTAGCATTTGACCAAACTCAATCATGTTGCTAGTTCACTGAAGTGTGTTGCATTTGACTTAAACAGAGAGCACCAAGAAACTAGAGGCTCCCAGGAGCCTGTAATCGCTCACCTGGAATCCAAATGACTTAAACTATATTAAAATTTTTGAAATTAACAGTTTCAGTCTAGTTGTTGTAGCTTTTAAGTTACTGTGCAAAAACTAAACATTTCTTCAAAAAATGTGTTAAATACAATAACTCCTATAAGGTGCCATCGACAATTTCTGAAAATTAAATGGTTTTTAGGCATTGTCCTTTAGGGTACTTTAGAAATTGACAGTTTTACTCTACTAATAGGTGCGTTATAGACTAATTTATAATTAAAAAACTGTTCATTTGTCCAAATTCATGATGAAAGGCAATAACTCCTATAAAGAGTCATCTTGCAATTTTGGACTAAGCAATCATTTGTAGGGCTTCTATTGCTGATCATTTGTGCAATTTACAGTTTTAATCTAGCTACTATAGTTTTCAAGTTACAGGACAAAAATGGAAAATTTCATAACAAAATTGTCATTTAAGGGCAATAACCCCTATAAGGAGTCATCTGACAATTTCAGACCTATTAAATGAATTGTAGGGCTTTTTTTGCTGATCATTTTTGCAATTTATTATTTCACTCTAGCTGTTATGGTTTTTAAGTTACAGGACAAAAATGGAAAATTTCATAAAAAAATTGCAATTTAAGGGCAATAACTCCTATAAGGAGTCATCTGACAATTTCAGACTTAAATAGTAATTTGTAGAGCTTGTATTGCTGATCATTTTTGCTATTAACAGTTTCACTCTAGCTGTTACAGTTTTTAAGTTACAGGAAAAAAACGGAAAATTTCATAAAAAATTACCATTTAAGGGCAATAACTCATATAAGGAGTCATCTGACAATTTCAGACCAATCAAGTGAATTGTAGGGCTTTTATTGCTGATCATTTTTGCCATTTACAGTTTCACTCTACCTCGTATAGTTTTCAGGTTATATTGTAAATACCAAAAATTTTGTCAAAAAAGGGCAATAACTCCTACAAGATGCCAATACACAACTTCGCACTAATAGCAACTATTGTAGACCTTAATGTGCTGATCAATTTGAAGTAACAGTTTTCTCTATAGCTATTATAGTTTTTTTAGATAATGATCAAAAACCTGTGTTGACCCCCATGTTCTATTTTTAGTAACAGCGGCCATATTTGTCTGTTGATCAACACCCTGGGTACAAACTTGAAACTAGTAACCCTAAGGATGATTGTGGCCAAGTTTGAAAAAAATTGGCCCAGTGGTTTCAGAGATTTTTGAAAAAGTTTATGACGGACGAAGGACGCCAAGTGATAGCAAAAGCTCACATGGGCCTTCGGTCCAGGTGAGCTAAAAAGGTGTACCAGTATAAGACAGGAATATTGCTACCCTGCAAAACTATGGACAACTCTGTCCTTTGGATGATAAAACAAATGTTTTTATTCCAGTTCTTATGTTTTAGCTGTTTATAAATTTTTTTTAAAACTTCTGTTAATTGTAAATCCTGGTTCAATATCGCCCCTCAAATGCACAGAAATAAAGCTTGTGCACATCAAACCACAATTTATATTTTAAAATCTATATATACCAAGTGTTTGAAGAAATCTCAACAATTAGTGTAGATATGGTTCTTGTGCAAGGCACTCCTACTTATAACAATCTAGGCAACCTCTAAGTTTTAAATTCAGTCACATTACTTGTGTTGGTCAAAAGCACAAGAGGGTGTGTTGTACTATTGTCATGCCAACTTTAAATAAAACTTGTCTTACTTATTCAATGTGTCAAAACAGTTTTTTAAAAATATAATTGCATCCATTAAAACTAAGTCCTATACTAACTATGTCATATTCCATGTTGCATTTTCTCAAGCTATTTCGGTAGAATACCATAGGGTATATTATCACAGGACTGAGGATACAGCAATTTATACAATCAAGAAGGAATATGAAATTTAAATTACTGTAACATCTATCTAAACTAAGACATTACAACTGCTACCATACTTGATGGTAGATATGTCATGTTACGATTTATTTATTCTTTCTGATCCTTGACACAATGGCAACCTGCTGAATTCAGCTTCATAAGAACCTGGTTTTTTTTAATGGTGTTTAATGCCACATTCAGCAATTTTTCAGCTATATTATGGCATTCAGTTTTTTGGGGGAAGGAAGCCGGAGTACATTGAGAAAACCCCAGACCTGCAGTAGGAAAACATGTAATCGTTGTCAGTTAAGGTTGGAGTCAAGTGCACCTTGCCAGCAGTGAGACTTGAACCAGCAACCTGTGTTGACGGACAGCACGATTAATAGATGACTAACTACCTTAACAACTTGGCCACCAAGGCCCCTCTTAGAAACCTAATGATTCTTAACTTTCAGTTACATAAATAACAGAGTTTGTTACAATTATATTTATTAGATCTATGACAATTATATATCACAAGTTTATTTTACATTCTAATTTACAACATTGCACAATATGACACTTGAGTCTAATAACATCCTTTATTGATCATAGTGACTAAAGTTTTAAAAAAAACAAACCAATGAGTAATGTCTTGTAGTCTAATTATATTTTTAATTTTATATTGTGAAACACCAACATTATAATCTTCAACACTGTTGCGAAGTTCACTTGCGAGTGTTTTATTTTCACTCAATTTGCACGAGAAACAAAAACGTGAAAATAAATCATTACAAACTTCGAGTTTTCCATACCAACAGTAGCAGCGACAATAATTAAAAAAACATGGAGCCTAACAAACGTGAAATGAAATAGCTGCAAAATTAGTAAGCCATAAAAATATGTGAAAATAAAATGCTGAAATCATACAGGTTGACAATATTGTCTAGCCTACATTTTCTGTTAATGCATCCCTTTTATTTATCTTTTCAGACAGAAGAAATGATTCTGATAAGAACTTAAAAAATTGCCATTTGTACAAATCAACATAGCATAAATACTATTGATTATTTATTTTACAAAAATGTACAGCTTAAATATGTATAAACAAAATTAACTGTGTAATGTCATACAGCTTAATAAAACACAACAAAACATGAATCAAAATTAAAATTTAACATGTCGTAATTAATAGCAAAGAGTAATTTCAAAACCATGAAACATATTTCAATGGCCGTTATATTTAGAAACAAAATTCATTGGCCACATATGTAGATCCCAATTTTTTTTTTTAGAATAACATGTTTTTAAAATTAAATTGAAAAAAATATTCTTTCATTATTTGAACAGTTACATATTCAGCGTTAATTAATAATATATTTCTTTCACACTTCCCTTACGAGGAGAAAATTTCGCGAAACATCAAAATTCAGAATTGTCTACGAACTGGGATTCCGATATATATGCGAAACATGACTGAATACTGTGTTCTAAAATTTAACATGTATCTGTCATCGATAATAAAAATAAATATGCAAAATAAAAATCCTTAAAAAAAAAAAATACAATATGACATTACACAGCTGATCTAACAAATATTTACTGACTATTGTATAAATACTATTCTTTCTCCAGACCAAATCCTATTTAATGTAGCAGTCCAATTCAATATTGGACAATTTTGAAAATAAGTAATACATCCTATAAAAGTATTCAAATTTTTAATGTTGTCTTTAAAATTTTATGATGGATAGTATACTGACAGGCATTTAACATCTTCCACTTTTAAGGCTTTGTATTTACAGTCTATAGAGTTATCTCCCATTAGCATATGGCTTCACATTGGCTGTTACTGATTACTATATGAACAACCATACTGAAAAATGTACATCATTTGAATTTACTATATAATATGTATCACCTATATCTCCCATTAGCATATGGCTTTACATTGGCTGTTACTGATTACTATATGAACAACCATACTGAAAAATACTATATAATATGTATCGCCTATATTCGTTGTTTACTTTCAATACAGCCATCTTGTGGATTACTGCCATTACATTATTTTGTGTCATCTTGTTGTCATGAACAAATTACATTAAATGATTCGTCTTGTAGAAGAATAGCATTTGGACATAATAATTGCATATATAACATAATTTCACTAAGGCCTGTCAAACACAGTATGGCATCCATTAACTTCGTTTTAATATGCCTGCCATGTTTGTTTTAGACAGGCCTGAAATGGATATCTGTAAATTGTACAAAAACACATCTATCACATAATAATATCTATGAAGTGCATGATTAATGATCAGTTGCCATGGTTATGGTCAAATCTCCCCCATTTAAGAATTGCATACATACATTTTTACCTGTACACATTTAATTGATTCTTCAGGTGAATTTTAGCTTTCTTCACCTACCCAAAATGCTTTAAATGTTTAGAAGTCCCCATACAGAAGTTCAAATTTTCAAATGATTTGTTCACAGCTGTCAAGTTATTATACAAAAACCCCACATTTTGCTATTTTCAGTGTTTAAAAGAGCCATAAATATAGCTCTAGAACATATAAATGAGGCTTACAACAGACAAGGATAAGATATTGTGCAGACTCTAATAAAAAATGTTTTTTTTAAATCAATTATCCAACAGAATGTAAACATACAGAGTTTACTTCACATCAAAGCAATACACTCAAAATTTGAATTGTGATGGTAAAATATTTGTAAACAATGCTACTGGTTTTGGAGGAGAATTGCATGACCTGACACCCTAAAATGTGTCATCTAATAAGAATAATGGGTCACCACAAAAAAGTGTCCCTATAAATAGCCAACAAAACAAAACTAGAGGCTCCCAGGAGCCTGTAATCGCTCACCTGGAATCCAAATGACTTAAACTATATTAAAATTTTTGAAATTAACAGTTTCAGTCTAGTTGTTATAGCTTTTAAGTTACTGTGCAAAAACTAAACATTTCTTCAAAAAATTTGTTAAATACAATAACTCCTATAAGGTGCCATCAACAATTTCTGAAAATTAAATGGGTTTTAGGCATTGTCCTTTAGGGTACTTTAGAAATTTACAGTTTTACTCTACTAATAGGTGCGTTATAGACTAATTTATAATTAAAAAACTGTTCATTTGTCCAAATTCATAATGAAAGGGCAATAACTCCTATAAAGAGTCATCTTGCAATTTTGGACTAAGCAATCATTTGTATGGCTTCTATTGCTGATCATTTGTGCAATTTACAGTTTTAATCTAGCTACTATAGTTTTCAAGTTACAGGACAAAAATGGAACATTTCATAACAAAATTGTCATTTAAGGGCAATAACCCCTATAAGGAGTCATCTGACAATTTCAGACCTATTAAATGAATTGTAGGGCTTTTTTTGCTGATAATTTTTTAATTTATTATTTCACTCTAGCTGTTATGGTTTTTAAGTTACAGGACAAAAATGGAAAATTTCATAAAAAATTGCAATTTAAGGGCAATAACTCCTATAAGGAGTCATCTGACAATTTCAGACTTAAATAGTAATTTGTAGAGCTTGTATTGCTGATCATTTTTGCTATTAACAGTTTCACTCTAGCTGTTACAGTTTTTAAGTTACAGGACAAAAACGGAAAATTTCATAAAAAATTGTCATTTATGGGCAATAACTTATTTAAGGAGTTGTCTGACAATTTCAGACCAATCAAGAGAATTGTAGGGTCTTTATTGCTGATCATTTGTGCAATTTACAGTTTCAATCTAGCTGCTATAGTTTTCAAGATACAGGACAAAAACGGAAAATTTCATAAAAAATTGCCATTTAAGGCAATAACTCATATAAGGAGTCATCTGACAATTTCAGACTAATACAGTGAATTGTAGGGCTTGTATTGTTGATAATTTTTGCTATTTACAGTTTTACTCTAGCTGTTATAGTTTTAAAGTTACAGGAAAATAATGGAAAATTTCATAAAAAATTACCATTTAAGGGGAATAACTCATATAAGGAGTCATCTGACAATTTCAGACCAATCAAGTGAATTGTAGGGCTTTTATTGCTGATCATTTTTGCCATTTACAGTTTCACTCTACCTCGTATAGTTTTCAGGTTATATTCTAAATACCAAAAATTTTGTCAAAAATCGTCAAAAAAGGGCAATAACTCCTACAAGACGCCAATACACAACTTCGCACTAATAGCAACTATTGTAGACCTTAATGTGCTGATCAATTTGAAGTAACGGTTTTCTCTATAGCTATTATAGTTTTTTAGATAATGATCAAAAACCTGTGTTGACCCCCATGTTCTATTTTTAGTAACAGCGGCCATATTTGTCTGTTGATCAACACCCTGGGTACAAACTTGAAACTAGGAACCCTAAGGATGATTGTGGCCAAGTTTGAAAAAAATTGGCTCAGTGGTTTCAGAGGAGAAGATTTTTGAAAAAGTTTACGACAGACGACGGACGCCAAGTGATAGCAAAAGCTCACATGGACCTTCGGTCCAGGTGAGCTAAAAAGGGGGAGGGGGTTGTCCTTGTAATCACTCATCTGGTGTTCTATTTGGGATCTTGAGTTGATAGATTCAGACTGAAGGGGGTCTACAATAACTTGTTCTTTTTTTACTACACTGCATGGCTCAAGTTCAAATTTCTGTGTTTTTAAGGAAAAATGTGTACAGACACAATTGGCTTTTCGAAGATTTCTATGCATTCATTCTATCCCTATATTCTAATTATGGTAATGGTAACCATGTTGGTTAGAGGATGGGCCAAAGTCAAAATTTTGAAAGTAGACATCCTAAAAACAATTCAGGCAAATGGTTATGAATGGCTGGTGGATTGATATGAAAGGTATCTATGATGATGGATGTAAAATGATGACTATATCTCCCAGGTGAGACAAAACAAAAATTTGTATGAATATCTGGATCTCCTGACATGCAACAAGTGTGAAATGGTTCCTCAATAAATAAAATGTTTCTATAATTATAAAAATCATAGCAAGTTTGGTCTAGATGGTATAGATGGTCTGTCTGGAATTTTTGGGACACTTCCTGGACCTGCTGATTGTGGTCGTCTGCAAAGAAAACAAGAATAGTTTAAATTACATACATAACTAACTAAGTACTAGTATTCTGATTTTTATACCATAATAATTCTATTCATGCTGTAATTTATTTAAATTAAGTGCTTTGATTGGATAAAAACACTTAAATGGCATCTTCTCAGATAATTTATATATCGATATTTCTTCTGAGCGGACTATTTTCAGTATCCAATGTAAACAAGATGGCGTCCTTCTAGCGTATCCAGGGAGAGGGGGACAATGTTTTCTCTGCCCCAATGATTTCCAATTAAATCGATCGAGATTTCTAATAAAATATAATATAAATACAATTAAGTGTTTCATTTTGTTTTTATCCTATCAATATTTTACAGAACGGCGATTCCCTTAGTACTATGTTTTGCATATCTCTACGCTTTCCGTCCTAGGTACATTTTGAGGTCTAGATGGGTTTCTGTAAATGTTTTTTGCTGTTTTAAAAATCGCAACGATTATTTCACAGAATTATAAGGATTAAACACTGTGTTTTAGGAAATTATCAATGTGTAAACTCCGGCGACTCCCTCACAAACTTGACATAAAGTCCTTTGGACTTTATTTAGTTTGTGAGTGAGTCGCCGGAGTTTACACATTGATAATTTCCTAAAACACAGTGTTTAAGCCTATAATATAGTCAAATAAATGCAAACAAGTTCTTAATCAAACAACAGGTTTTGTTTGATCCATAAAATTGTACAGAAATAATAGTGTACGATGTACACAAATACTTATTTGGTTTTCTGTGTAGAGATAAATACCATGATCATCCTCGGGCCATAACATGAAACATAAGTGAGCAAGGCATAAGAAAATGACTGCACAGATCTGCATAAAACATGGGAATTAATACTTTTTCGTTTAAGGGTTTCGTCAGCTCAAAACTAAATGTAACAGGTTCCCATCAAGTCAAACATGACATTGGCGATACATTCTTGTCAACTATTGATGACATTCTGATGTCCTAATGTCATGATTAAAAAAGTAATATTTTTCTGTCACTTAAAAAGACAAGACAAAGGAAATAAAAAAGATGGTTACATAACAGTTAAATAAAAAATATACTATCAAACTAAATACTAAAGATAGTAACATAACAGTTAAATTAAAAGATAGGCCATCAAACAAAATATGAAAGATCACTACATAATTCGTATAATTAAAGGTGAATGTAAAACTTATTTCCAATCAAGTGAGATAAGGGTGCCCTCACATAAAGCATGTTGTAATTTATGTCTACCAATATCTACCAATGGGTAGATGGTCTCCTAAACCAAAACCAAATTCATCTTCAGATTTGCATAATATTAAGTGAAAAATGACCACAATGCTTCTTAAGTCTCAAACAGCACTACTTTAATTCTCAGTTACAATGTATATTAAATCTTTCTTTAAGGAATAATTCAAATTTCTGAACAGGTTATACAATATAATATGGTTTGGGTCTGTTTACGCCTAATGGTGTCAACAGACCCAAACCATATTATATCGTATAACCTGTTCAGAAATTTGAAATATTCCTTATAATTTAATTTTAACTATAAATTTTAACAATTTTTATAGTAAAAACGTCAATGACGTATGGAACTCTTTGAATTTTAACGGCGTAAGAATAGGTCAAAGGTTACGCAAGTTATTTCTTATATGGGTCGCTCGATTTGAATTAACCAATCAGATTTCACCTTACAAAGCAAATTAAATTATTCACAAATAATTTATTTATTGTATATTTTTCTGTAAATAAATGTCCTGAAAAGTTTTGAATGAAGGGTTAAAGTTAAATGCCCAGCAAGCAATATTTTGGATAAAATGAGGACAATGAAAAAGTGTTTACGTAACATAAAATGAAGTTAGCACCAATTAATATTTACCAAGAGGAGATAAAATAAGCACAATAAATTAGTAAAAGACAGAGCAACAAAAATTCACCAAAAATTAATGGAAAACAACTAGCAGTGAATATCAAAAGGAAATACACAAAGGCAAAAACTACTGACTAAAGACAGTATCATACAATGATCAAATGGACCTTACAGAACACAAAGGCAAAAACTACTGACTTTACACAGTATCATATAATGATCAAATGGACCTTACAGAACACAAAGGCAAAAACTACTGACTTAACACAGTATCATACAATGATCAAATGGACCGTACAGAACACAAAGGCAAAAACTACTGACTTAACAAAGTATCATACAACGATCAAATGGACCCTACAGAACACAAAGGCAAAAACTACTGACTTAACACAGTATCATACATTTATCAAATGGACCTTACAGAACACAAAGGCAAAAACTACTGACTTAACAAAGTATCATACAATGATCAAATGGACCTTACAGAACACAAAGGCAAAAACTACTGACTTAACACAGTATCATACAACGATCAAATGGACCTTACAGAACACAAAGGCAAAAACTACTGACTAAACACAGTATCATACAATGATCAAATGGACCCTACAGAACACAAAGGCAAAAACTACCGACTTAACACAGTATCATACAATGATCAAATGGACCTTACAGAACACAAAGGCAAAAACTACTGACTTAACACAGTAACATACAATGATCAAATGGACCTTACAGAACACAAAGGCAAAAACTACTGACTTAACACAGTATCATACAATGATCAAATGGACCTTACAGAACACAAAGGCAAAAACTACTGACTTAACACAGTATCATACAACGATCAAATGGACCCTACAAAACACAAAGGCAAAAACTACTGACTTAACACAGTATCATACAATGATCAAATGGACCTTACAGAACACAAAGGCAAAAACTACTGACTTAACACAGTATCATACAATGATCAAATGGACCTTGCAAAAACTACTGACTTCACACAGTATCATACAATGATCAAATGGACCTTACAGAACACAAAGGCAAAAACTACTGACTTAACACAGTATCATATAATGATCAAATGGACCTTACAGAACACAAAGGCAAAAACTACTGACTTAACACAGTATCATACAATGATCAAATGGACCTTGCAAAAAGTACTGACTTTACACAGTATCATACAATGATCAAATGGACCTTACAGAACACAAAGGCAAAAACTACTGACTTTACACAGTATCATATAATGATCAAATGGACCTTACAGAACACAAAGCCAAAAACTACTGACTTAACACAGTATCATACAATGATCAAATGGACCGTACAGAACACAAAGGCAAAAACTACTGACTTAACAAAGTATCATACAATGATCAAATGGACCTTACAGAACACAAAGGCAAAAACTACTGACTTAACACAGTATCATACAACGATCAAATGGACCTTACAGAACACAAAGGCAAAAACTACTGACTAAACACAGTATCATACAATGATCAAATGGACCCTACAGAACACAAAGGCAAAAACTACCGACTTAACACAGTATCATACAATGATCAAATGGACCTTACAGAACACAAAGGCAAAAACTACTGACTTAACACAGTAACATACAACGATCAAATGGACCCTACAAAACACAAAGGCAAAAACTACTGACTTAACACAGTATCATACAATGATCAAATGGACCTTACAGAACACAAAGGCAAAAACTACTGACTTAACACAGTATCATACAATGATCAAATGGACCTTGCAAAAACTACTGACTTCACACAGTATCATACAATGATCAAATGGACCTTACAGAACACAAAGGCAAAAACTACTGACTTAACACAATATCATATAATGATCAAATGGACCTTACAGAACACAAAGGCAAAAACTACTGACTTAACACAGTATCATACAATGATCAAATGGACCTTGCAAAAAGTACTGACTTTACACAGTATCATACAATGATCAAATGGACCTTACAGAACACAAAGGCAAAAACTACTGACTTTACACAGTATCATATAATGATCAAATGGACCTTACAGAACACAAAGGCAAAAACTACTGACTAAACACAGTATCATACAATGATCAAATGGAACTTACAGAACACAAAGGCAAAAACTACTGACTTAACACAGTATCATACAATGATCAAATGGACCTTACAGAACACAAAGGCAAAAACTACTGACTTAACACAGTATCATACAATGATCAAATGGACCTTGCAAAAACTACTGACTTCACACAGTATCATACAATGATCAAATGGACCTTACAGAACACAAAGGCAAAAACTACTGACTAAACACAGTATCATATAATGATCAAATGGACCTTACAGAACACAAAGGCAAAAACTACTGACTTAACACAGTATCATACAATGATCAAATGGACCTTGCAAAAAGTACTGACTTTACACAGTATCATACAATGATCAAATGGACCTTACAGAACACAAAGGCAAAAACTACTGACTTTACACAGTATCATATAATGATCAAATGGACCTTACAGAACACAAAGGCAAAAACTACTGACTTAACACAGTAACATACAATGATCAAATGGACCTTACAGAACACAAAGGCAAAAACTACTGACTTAACACAGTATCATACAATGATCAAATGGACCGTACAGAACACAAAGGCAAAAACTACTGACTTAACAAAGTATCATACAACGATCAAATGGACCCTACAGAACACAAAGGCAAAAACTACTGACTTAACACAGTATCATACAATTATCAAATGGACCTTACAGAACACAAAGGCAAAAACTACTGACTTAACAAAGTATCATACAATGATCAAATGGACCTTACAGAACACAAAGGCAAAAACTACTGACTTAACACAGTAACATACAACGATCAAATGGACCTTGCAGAACACAAAGGCAAAAACTACTGACTAAACACAGTATCATACAATGATCAAATGGACCCTACAGAACACAAAGGCAAAAACTACCGACTTAACACAGTATCATACAATGATCAAATGGACCTTACAGAACACAAAGGCAAAAATTACTGACTTAACACAGTAACATACAATGATCAAATGGACCTTACAGAACACAAAGGCAAAAACTACTGACTTAACACAGTATCATACAATGATCAAATGGACCGTACAGAACACAAAGGCAAAAACTACTGACTTAACACAGTATCATACAACGATCAAATGGACCCTACAAAACACAAAGGCAAAAACTACTGACTTAACACAGTATCATACAATGATCAAATGGACCTTACAGAACACAAAGGCAAAAACTACTGACTTAACACAGTATCATACAATGATCAAATGGACCTTGCAAAAACTACTGACTTCACACAGTATCATACAATGATCAAATGGACCTTACAGAACACAAAGGCAAAAACTACTGACTGAACACAGTATCATACAATGATCAAATGGACCTTGCAAAAAGTACTGACTTTACACAGTATCATACAATGATCAAATGGACCTTACAGAACACAAAGGCAAAAACTACTGACTTAACACAGTATCATACAATGATCAAATGGACCTTACAGAACACAAAGGCAAAAACTACTGACTTAACACAGTATCATACAACGATCAAATGGACCCTACAAAACACAAAGGCAAAAACTACTGACTTAACACAGTATCATACAATGATCAAATGGACCTTACAGAACACAAAGGCAAAAACTACTGACTTAACACAGTATCATACAATGATCAAATGGACCTTGCAAAAACTACTGACTTCACACAGTATCATACAATGATCAAATGGACCTTACAGAACACAAAGGCAAAAACTACTGACTTAACACAGTATCATACAATGATCAAATGGACCTTGCAAAAAGTACTGACTTTACACAGTATCATACAATGATCAAATGGACCTTACAGAACACAAAGGCAAAAACTACTGACTTAACACAGTATCATACAATGATCAAATGGACCTTACAGAACACAAAGGCAAAAACTACTGACTTAACACAGTATCATACAATGATCAAATGGACCTTACAGAGCACAAAGGCAAAAACTACTGACTTAACACAGTATCATACAATGATCAAATGGACCTTACAGAACACAAAGGCAAAAACTACTGACTTAACACAGTATCATACAATGATCAAATGGACCTTACAGAACACAAAGGCAAAAACTACTCACTTAACACAGTATCATACAATGATCAAATGGACCTTGCAAAAACTACTGACTTCACACAGTATCATACAATGATCAAATGGACCTTACAGAACACAAAGGCAAAAACTACTGACTTAACACAGTATCATACAATGATCAAATGGACCTTGCAAAAAGTACTGACTTTACACAGTATCATACAATGATCAAATGGACCTTACAGAACACAAATGCAAAAACTACCGACTTAACACAGTATCATACAATGATCAAATGGACCTTACAGAACACAAAGGCAAAAACTACTGACTTAACACAGTATCATACAATTATCAAACGGACCTTACAGAACACAAAGGCAAAAACTACTGACTTAAAGGGGAAGGAAACCCTCTAAACATCTTTGCATAATTTTGCAGAAGATTCTTATATAAATGTATTTCTAACTATGTTCGTGTTACAAAATGGCACCATAAAGAAATAAATCAATACTTTGTGACAATAAATTTTGAAATTCCCGCCTCCATGTAGGCAGCCATTAATGTGTGATCTGTGACGTCACACCTACTATTCCGGTTTACCTGTCTCAGCATCTGCTAATTATGATTATTAAACTTTCCAAAATATTTATAACTGATAAAATTTATATGGTAAACAAAAACAGCTAAAACCAGATGAGTCTTCTTCTTAATATTAAAAAAGATCTTATTTCTGAAGATACTGAATTCGAGAAGCATTTAGCATATTCAGAAGGGGGGGGGGTCTCAGAAGTTGTATTTCGGACATAGCGGAGTTTGGAAATTAGAACGAAATGCCGACCGCAGAAGAAAATATTTGTTTTTATAGAATTCGACTTGGTGCAAAAGAACTTGAAGATCACAAGTGCGTAACGATGCACTCAAATTCTAAAATCTCGATGTTACATTTATACAGTCGGATTCATTGATGTTTAATGAAATACTACGAGTGCCAGAAGATTTGAACAATTATTTTTCGTGGTCTACTTCCACGTATTTTATTACTTAAATTTAAGCAATTAATTGTTTGGGAAGATGGCATAATTTAGTGCAGATGAAAGCAAAATAATATGAATATACATCGCACTGCCTATCTTTAACCGGAATAGTAGGAATGACGTAGACAATTGCACTGTTTGCACTCTTCAATGCAAAAGAGCGCCACAATATGTCGACGCCCATGAGCTAGCGGGAAATTCAAAAATTTTATTTTTAATTAATATTTCTCGACTTACCTTGTAAAATTTTTAACAACTTTAAATAGTAAATCTTATTTTTAACTTTTTTTCTTTCAATTGAGCTTAAATTTATTTTGTGGTTTCCTTCCCCTTTAACACAGTATCATACAATGATCAAATGGACCTTACAGAACACAAAGGCAAAAACTACTGACTTAACACAGTATCATACAATGATCAAATGGACCTTACAGAACACAAAGGCAAAAACTACTGACTTTACACAGTATCATACAATGATCAAATGGACCTTACAGAACCTACTTCTGTAAACTAGAGGCTCCCAGGAGCCTGTATCGCTCACCTGAACCAGAAACCAAACAACCCTTTTTTATCCAGCTTTTCTTTGCCACAAGGAATAGCCCAACACTTCTGCAAAAGTGATTAATTTTGACCTTTTAAGGGAAATAATTCCTATAAGGAGGAGCTTTTGATGCTTAGAGAAAGAACGGAGGTTAACTTCAAATTTGCTGTACCTGTTATACTTTTTTAACTATCAGTCAAAAACTCATTGACTCCCCCCCCCCCCCCCCCCCCCCCGCCAAGTGATGGCAATAGCTCACATGACCCTTCGGTTCAGGTGAGCTAAAAAAAAGGTCTTCTTATTCTTAAATGCATTTTTTATTAAGAAATATGGAGTAAACACAAGATTTTAAATGTATTAAGTACAACAAGATCCACCCTATAAGAACAGAAAACTTTTCAGCTAAAGATAAGAGTCATGGTTATATTGCACACTAAGGTGAACAAGCTGGCTCAGTCTGATGTAATAACTAGCAGTACATCCTGTGTAAAGATACTGTAGAGAAAAAGCATAGCAATCAAACTAATAGAACTCCTGGTTAGTATTCACACAAAGATAATCATCCTTCCTCCTTATAACATGGTTTTAGGTTTTTAATGATTACAAGGAATGGTCATTTTTACTGTAAATCAATGGTTAAAAAAGTTTTAACTTTAAGTAAAATAAGTACTGTATTTTTTTTATAAGCATATGGATATATGCCAAATGAGGCATACAGTCTATGAAGATATGCTTAAGACCAGAAAAATATAGTTGTTTGTTTGAATGGTGTTTAACTCTGCTTTCAGAAATTTTTCAGATATATCGTGGCATCTGGTTTCTACTGGGTGTGGGAATTGGAGTGCTGAAAGAAAACCCAGACCTTCAGTAGAAAAACTGGCAATCCCTGTCAATTAAGATTGGCGTCAAGTGAACCGTGCCCACAGTGGGACTCGAACCCTCAACCTCTGTGCTGACACATATTTAATAATAGTAGACAAACAACCTTAACCACTCAGACACTGTGGCCCCCAAAAATGTAGTAATTACTGATTTTGCTGTACTGTATCAATTCTTCTGAAGGACATGTTTATAGGTCAAACTGTCACTTGTCTCCATGGGAATGTATACATTTAAAGTAAAAATTGCAAAAGTCTGAAATGGCCGGGTTGCAAAGCAAGTGCCTTAACAAATAGGGAATGGTTTACAATTTGTTGGAAGGAGGTTAAAAAATGTAGATGTTGTTGATCAAACAAAATTTGCAACGTCTTCTACAAATGTTCGGAAAAATGACTTAAGTGCCCAAGGCTGGAAAATTAGAAAAAACAATCCTGGAACACTTCTATAATAGCAGGTGCACAACTGCAATACATGTGCATTATTTCTGTGAATCAGAGTTCTGGGTTGAAAACTGTAGGAGAAGTTGATTACACTAAATAGGTACTGTCTTCTGCAAATGTTATGAAAAATGACTAAGTTCTCAAGGCTGGAAAATTCTGAAAACAATCCTGGAACACTTCCATAATAGCAGGTGCACAACTTCAATACATGTGCAATCTTTCTGTAAAGTTTCAGAGTTCTAGGTTGAAAACTATTGGAGGAGTTTATTACACAACATAGGGACCATCTTCTGCAAATGTTGCAATCTTTCTGTGAAGTTTCAAAAATCTGGGTTGAAAACTGTAGGAGTTGATTACACAACCCTATTTTCCCTGCCCGCCAGCAGGCTCACCCATCCGCCCACTCCACCATATTATAACCCGGGTTTGCACTTCATGCAACCCGGCCAAAAATGTATCGACCTATAGTATGACAAATACTGTATGTTTATTCAATAACATTTAAGTTATAGGGAAATTTCTTTTTGGTTTAAATTATTATTTTATATTTTTTTATAAAAGATTTTGTTGAATAATTTTGACTGGATAATGTTAGTAATTTATCCAGGTATGTTCCTGGCTTTGAATTTGCAAAATCAAAATAAATAGGAAACTTGTAGATGGCTCTGCTGTTAAATAGTCCAAAGTGGTTTTGGAGAAGTTTAAATATAAAAGATTAAGGAAAGATAACAGAAAAATAGTGTCAGTGATACATGTAGCTGAACTAGTCATTCAGTCAGGCAATCTAAACAAACTACAAGTATCAATCAGGTGAGCTAGCCACTAGAAGGAAGGATGATTATCAAACAAGATCTGATAATATTATAAACGGTTTTTTCTTGTTGCAAAATATGAACTTTCAAATTAAAATTGAATGAAGACATTGGACTGAATAAGTGCATGCACACCTATCGCAAAACCAGATAAAAAAATATATAAAAAAGATTTAATCAAATAAAAGCAATTTGTAAATGAAGCATGCTTTTAACCCACTCCAGGTAATGAATGTTTTTGTTTTCATTCAATTATAATTTGCGTTACGATCTGTAAACATACCCTCGTGTTGATCCAAATTGATTGGATAAATATGATTTTGTTCTGGAATGAATCAAATGTGTACCATTTTTATCTAATGTAACAGAAGTATGGAATAAAATTGGGGAATATTTTTAAATTTTAGTTTTGTTGTCAAAACATTGTAAGAACATCCCTTCTGCATTGAAAATTTGTGGTTATGAAATGAGTGGCCTGTAGTATGGGAGAATATTATAATTAAACAGTATACAAATGTAAAGACATGTGTACTATGGTCAAGTAGTCCTTATAAGATACTGAATCATCTTAACCCAATGCAAGAGTTAGGCGTGGGGTAAGTACCTGTCAATCTATTAATCATGCAACAGTCAATACATGGATTAAAAGTCCACATATTTTTTTATTATATTTAGTTTAATAGAATATACAAAAATTTCAACAATAGCTTTTACATACATTAGGTCATGCCCATATGAGATTTAAATTTTATAGCAAGCACAACAAATATGGGGAGAAAACTCGATAGCTGAAGGTTAAAAGCACTGAAAAATGTTAGATATTAAATTTTTATATGCTTTCTTTAGCACAGTGCATGAAAACAACTTTATTGTGTATGATCATAAATTAATGAAATTTTAAAATTATGTAGATTTTTCATTTATTTTCAAAATTGCATGATTTTTAAATGAACTGGTACAAACACTGAAGACGTTTTAAATATACGAATATTACAATTTCCAGCAGGTGATATTTTTTTTTTTGCTATAATTAAATAATAATAATAAAAAAAATAACTAAAATTATTTTTACATTTTAAATACATTTGTTTACCGGTAACTTAAAATTAAACAATATTACTAAAACTACTAAACTATGCAAATAAATACATCTATAATTATACCAACATGTAACTTCTGAATTGGTTTCTAATTTACAGTTTTTAAGTACTGATTACTAACGTCTGCAGAAAAATTGTATCTGATGCCAATACATGACCAATGTCAAAATGTTTCTGTTTTTTATCAAATTGTTGCTTCTTAAAGCAAAATTCATTTCGAAGAAATGTTAAATGTCATGAAAATTTGAAAAATAATATGGAATTAATAAAAGTGACAACTTTTCACGAACTTTGCCAATGAAGAAACCAAATTCAAAGTTTACACATTGTAACTTCAAACAACCTACCCCTGTGCAACTCCTTGTATGATAAATGGTGCAGCGCTGTAAATGTTAGAAATATAGCTGTTAAGAACTACACCTTCAATCATATATACAACAGGTTTTTTCCTACCTAGTTCTTGTTTGTCTTTTGTATAGTTTAATATGTGTATATGTAAGAGTTTTGTCCCTTGCCAATAAGTATATATCTTGCCAAAATTTAGAAATACTTTATAGAATTTTAGGTTTTTAACCACTCACAGAATACTTAGCATTTCAAATAAAAATTGTGGTTATTTTGATTGCATGCAAACAGTTTTGCTGCGTATAAAATTGCATTATACAAACATTTTTAAAAAATCCCAAGAAAGGCAACTCTTTATAAATAGTTGAAAAATGAAATAAATGTGAAATACATGCAATTGTGATTGTTTTATATAAACAGAAATATTAAATTGTTACGGTTTAAAATTGTACAATGTACATCAATCTTTTTTATAACTATATTAATAAACACAAACTTTACATGAAAAGAATCACCATATTTTTCGTCAAAAGACATAGACTAATAATTTCATTTAAGAATCTAAATAAGATGTAATAAGAATTAAGTAAAAGGTGATTGAATTTAAAAAAAATAAAACCTACAATACCACTTAAAATTCTCTTATTTTAATTCCAGTAAAAAGAGATTTCTAAAATGATTTCGTACCTTTTAGCAGCATCAGCAGCGTAAGGTGCAGCACTACAACAGTAAATTTCACAATTAATCAGTATTTGAGCCACCATTTTATTTTGCCTTTTTTATCATATTTATTACACTGTATATTTTTTTTAATCTTCATGCATTTTTATGCACCAATTTTTCTTAATTTAACATTTAAATGCTTTAAATAATAGAAATATTTTGTATTTTAAAAAACTTAACTTAAAGGAGAAATTATTATAAAAAAAAAAAACAAACCAAAAAAACTCCCATAAAAACATATTGCATAATCATGATAAAAGTTAATATTTAATTCATCCTAATATTGAGTGACTGAATTCTAAGGTTTATCTGCCCTTGGAAATGGACAATAAGGAAGGGAATAAGTTCATAGGTTTGTAAAATCATTGTA
The DNA here is from genome assembly GCA_944474755.1 of Limnoperna fortunei. Taxonomy (NCBI): domain Eukaryota; kingdom Metazoa; phylum Mollusca; class Bivalvia; order Mytilida; family Modiolidae; genus Limnoperna; species Limnoperna fortunei. Next base: position 46,270,897 of record OX104114.1, on the reverse strand, counting down.
GAGATAAATTAGTCTTGTATATAATCCATCTAATCCAATTTATTTAATAACTTTAATATCTTGGTAATATCACCATACCTTCTAGCAAGATCTCCAGCGTATGGGGCAGCTCTAAAATTATAACAAACATATGTTGATGATGGTTACCATGGACACAAATTAGAAATTACAGCAATTTTAAATACGCCTACTGCATAATCATTTTGTGGAATTAAAATCTTTAGTTAAGCTTTTTACTACGGTAGATAACCCTATAAAAGGGGAGATAGAACACCTGGTTGTAAGGTAAATTAAATATTCTCTAAAGACATAAAGCTATCAGCTCATTTAAATGTTATATATTTAGATTTCTATCACATTTGAAATTCATCTATGATTCAGTGATTGTCATTTTAAAAACTGCATCTCCATAAAAACTCACTGTAGCTTAGATCTATATACTTAACAGTGGAAATCTGTTATTCACGTTGAAATTTGAATGATTTCATGCAATTTTATTGTTACGCTTTATCATTAAAAGGGTAGGTGGGAAGCCAGAGTACATGGTTTCATGGGGGAGGAAACCAGAGTACAAGATTTCATGCTATCATATAAAGAAATAACATCTAGCTGGGATGAGAATAATTTAATGTCATCTCTTGTCATATATTTAAGTTTTGTTGGAAAATAATCAATAAACACCTACCCTTTAGCTGCTTGCTGAGCTAGGAAAATGGAGGAGCTGTAAAAATATGTATATAAATTGTAATGGGAAACAGTTCAGAGTTAAAATGTATTGGTATTGTACCGAGTGAACTGGTTGGTTTTTTAAATTTAAAGTTTTAATATAAACAGGTTCTATTTTATATGGGTACATGTGAGTTATTTCATCATATATAAATTGAAATTACATCTACTGGGTTTTTAAATTCTTTATACTTGTTCACTTTGCTTTGTAATGGAATAACAATCGATGTTTGCCCCCATCCCCCACCCACCCCCCAAAAAAACCCCAAAACAAAACGAAAATAAAAAAATAAATAATAACACAAAAAAAAACAACCAAAAAACCCACTAAAAACAAAACCCTTCTGTTTTGCATATGGAAATAAAATAGCACTATTTTTTTGCAAAACTTTTATTTATCAAACTCAACCTAAAGCATGCGCTCTGCCAGTATTCATAAAATTTATTATATTAGTATCACATGAATAAAATAAATCAGCAGTACGATTTCATATTCATATTCTTATTCCTACCCAAATGGCCCTAAAACAAACCAAAACAGTTCATACACCATCTTCCCAATGCAACAAGACATACTCAATTTAATCCAAATTTTAAATGCATTTTCTGTTTAAAAAATCCACCAACTTCTACAAAACCTTTGACAAACATTGATATGACTGAAGGTGTAAAAATGACAGCTTAAAAGTTTAATTATATAGTAAACCAGCAAAAAGTGATATTTCATTAACATGTTTTACCAATGTTGTACATCAGCAGTATCCCAAATTAATGTTGAAAAAATGTCATGCATTAATCAAATAAATTTACAAGTTTTACATTGTACAATAAGATTTGGTAAAACCAGTTACGTGAAATATCTGAAATTGTATTAGTATCAAAAGAAGAATATATTTTAAAACTCCACAAAGCAAAGCTAAATTATAACAATACACGTACCGGCCACTCTGGTTGAGGCTGTAATGTTAGACAACATGCAACATTTACACATAGCTATAAGGTGTTATAATACAGGCTGATTACAAGGTTGATAATGCTCATTTTGGATATCTGGATACATGAAACTGGTTCCAACAAGTTTGGTTATAGTAACAAACCATACCTTGATTAAATATCCTGTGTAATTTCCATTTAAATCCTTTCGGAATAATGCACTTAAAATTTTTTTCATTGAATCAGATTCTACCACTTTACCCAGTTCCAATATTTATCCACACTCGATAGTTTAATTTTCAAAATTTGCTATCTTGCATGCAAAAATACCTTAATACAGCAGATGGAGTGGCAGAATCTACTACATAAAACATATACTAGCTTTCTTGTTGACCTGTTATGACACAGATTTATAGTTTACATGGTGTTCACACTTTTTTCCAAAGAGAAATAACAGAACATAAAGATAAAATAAAAACAGGTCTATGGTAATATTCCAGGTACAAAATTGGCATACAACATAATTGAGTTATAGTCTAATCCAGATAAATGTACAGGCTCCAACAAGAAAGCTTATATGTACATGCACACAAAATAATCTTGTCACTCGCATAAAAACATTTGTTTTGAATAAGACAGATTTAATTCCGTCCCCTGTACCTCCAATATGGATATTTGGGAAGTACAAGATTAAACAATTTATGTTAGATATAAACATTTCAGCCATATCACAAGAAAAACAAGAACATTTTATATCTGTTGGTTCTAGACTAACACTCCTATACTGGGTAACAATATGGAGTAACTGCCCACTGTAAGACATTTCTTTAAGCGACGTAGCATTCCATGCTCCAACTTTTAAACGATGCATGCTAAAGCAAAGAAGTTGCATGTACCAATCAATTTAAGGCTTTTATTAGAAAAGAAACCTGCACATTTTCTTGATTAGTATATGATAAACTAAATTTTTTTAATCCATGCGTTTTTATAATTTAAAAAATAATTTTGTTCTACAGTGGTTACATGTTACATGTAGATCTAAAGAAAATACTGTAAATTAATTTAAAATAGCTTCCAATTAGCAGAGTTATTTTCATGTCAGAGCAAAAATTTTCTATACATAGCGATAGGGAATAAAAATTTGAGAATAAAAAATGTTACATTATCCATGAGGTTTATAATGGGTCTTTCTTAAATAGTACTAATACAAAATCTCTAAAATGGGACATTTCTGTGTTAATTGGATAAAAAAGGAAAATTACTGATTGTACATGTACATTTTTGTCTTCACAATACGTGTACCCTGCCCTTGACAACAATAATGTAGCTCCTTTGAGATTTTTGTTATCTTGGCGGAGCGTCAAAGAGGTCCCATTACTTGTAATGGAGCAGCCCAGGATTGATTTACACAATATTGTAGCTACCTGCCCTTACACCATTTGAATGAAAATGATGAATATAATTTTGTGTAAAAATAAATGTCAGATGCATATCAAGTCTTGATTATAAAGGTATTTGAGCAATTCTGAATTGTGATGGTTAAGTTTCAACCAAGCTAGGTAGTCAAAACAATGGGATGAATTTTTGTGTTATTTAAATTAACCATGGACAGAATTAACATGTGGTAGGTAAAATAAATATGAAAGGGAAATAACTCTGGTGTTATGTAAAAATTAACCATGAAAGGGAAGTAATATACATGCATTATGTAAACAAGCATTCCTTTTAATAAGAATTGCCAAAACAAGATGTAGGTACAACATCTAAAACATTCAATTTTGGCCTGCTTGCAAATCAACATAGATAATTCATATTAATATTAGATCAAACATAATACATACGCAGGAATAGGTGGGCCTCCAGCAGGAGCAGTTGGTGCTGGTCTGTTTGGAATGGATGGAGCCGGTCTGGTGGGTAGTGCTGTTCCCCCAGGCCCTGGCCGGTTTGGCAATGGAGGTGGCGGGCCACCTCTTCCTAGTCTCGGTGATGGTGGCCTGTTGTCACTTCTGAAAACAGTGTGGTCGAATTAATGTTCAGCAATTAGTTAAAATACACAATCGAATGATTAGTTGTGTAATGCACATAAAGCAATATTTCATATATAGATATGTTCAACAGATTTAAGTGCACTTCACAATCATTTACAAGTTGCTTAAAGGTTACAATACAGATTTCCATCAACAGTTTATTTAATGCTGTGTTTTGTAAAATGTAAATATGGAAAAAGAACTTTCAGATTGAAATTCTTATAATTATTAATATGTGTCACCAAAATGGATGCATAAGAGCAGCTTCTTGTTTCTGTCTAATTTATTGAAAAACTTGATCCATTACAGGAGATCCTAGCCTATAAGAAAATGTTTTAGGAGAAACTCCTGGGAATTAGAGTCTGACAAAGAAACATAAGTGCCAAGTATGCTGAAATGGTCTGGTGGTTATTAAATTAAATTGTACTGGTGCAGTGCCAAGTGATGCCAAGTATTGGAGCATTAGCCTTGTTACAATTCTCATTTCAATCATGTCACATAAAAGCTAAATAACTTCAAATAATTGGCTAGTTCTTGCTGGTACAAAGAATGTAACCAGTACATTATAAATTGCACAAGCTACCAGTCAGGTAAGCTTAAATCCTGTATTTCAATCTTACCAGTAAGGTAAGCTTAAATCAATCTTACCCATTTACTGAGTTCTCCACATGAAGCCAATCATTATCTACTGGTGGGGGTATGGGTGTGGCTGTTGTGGTAACATTGATATCTCCAATAATGCCCAATGCATCCTTGGTAGCATGGTACATACGTAACAATTCCTCCCGTCTTTGAGCTTCCTCAGGAGATTCCTCCATCATGGATTGCTATAAAGAAAAAATTACAATTTATCTGAGGGAGTGAGCCTAGGTAAATTGTATCATTTGCCTAAATATTACACTTTCCAGTTGTAACCTATATGTATTTCAAAGTTTACACGGTTTTATTACATGCAGGCAATTACTTGTATTTTTTGCTAATAATAACATGGTAATCTGCAGGTGTCAGTAATACTACATGACTTTAAGCAGATTTTCACCCTAAACTGCTCTGACTACTCTATAGTGAACTGTTATAACAGTGGGATTTGCTGAACAAACAGTGTAGTACTTTTTAACTCTTTATAATGCTTATTTTAAGTGACAACAGTTTCAAGAATGAAGGGCTAGTTCCTTTACACAATTTTTCAATGAAACTGTTCAAAAAACAAAATGCCATGTGATATGGATATAAGTTATGACAACAGCCCAAAGGATTGCCCTTATGAAGCTCATCTGTGACAGTCATTAAACATTATAGTATAAACCAAGAAGGTGATGCCTACTAGAGATGTAAAACTACATATTAATAAAACTAACCTGATCAACGCTGGAATACAAGTGTGCCATCAATTCGGCTCCAATAAATTCCTTTACCTATGAATAAAAACAAAACAAAACAAAAATTAATAAAATGACCAGTATGCATTACTTAACAGATGTGGTAGTTAATTTCTTATCTTGATAGAAATCACACCGACTAATCAGATTGCTTGAAAATTTTAACTGAGAACACAAATAATAAATAGTGCATGTAGAAAAATATATCAAGCTTAAGAAACTAATTCCAGCAATGAGTAATGAAATACTTACATTATTAACCACTAGGAACATGATAGTCTTAGGAACCAAATCCCTCTGAGTTTTGTTGACTATTTTCATGTAAGAATCAACCAAGTTTCTGATGGTCTCAACTTGTCGCTCCAACTGTGGATCCATGGAACCAATATCATCCTTGGACTGTACAGAAAACATATATACTTATTTTTTGTTAGAACTTAGGATTACTGTTAAACCTATACTAAAAAACTATGCAGGCAAAAGTAGTCTTATCCCTAAACATATTAATTTTATCAGCAACTAACTGAGGGTTGCTTGGTTGAATGGTGTTTAACGCCATTTTCAACCATTTGTCAGATGTTTCATGGTGTCCAGTTTTTATTGCAGGAGTAGAAAGTGTAAAACCCTGATCATAGGTAGGAAAACTAGCAATCCCTGTCAATTAAGATTGAAGTCCAGCACACCATAATACAGAATAAAGCAATGTCTTATTTCTATATTGGACTTTTGTAAATTTTTTAATAATTAAAGAGAAATTTTCCTGGAAGGCAGAGATATCTTGATAGATAATTATATCTAGCAATACTACTTAGCACCTGCCGCATGTGATATAAGCTAAGTAATACCAAAGTGGCAATCAAATCTCCCTATCCAAGGTACTAACACCTGCCGCATGTCATATAAGCTAAGTAATACCAAAGTGGCAATCAAATCTCCCTATCCAAGGTACTAACACCTGCCGCATGTCATATAAGCTAAGTAATACCAAAGTGGCAATCAAATCTCCCTATCCAAGGTACTAACACCTGCCGCATGTCATATAAGCTAAGTAATACCAAAGTGGCAATCAAATCTCCCTATCCAAGGTACTAACACCTGCCGCATGTCATATAAGCTAAGTAATACCAAAGTGGCAATCAAATCTCCCTATCCAAGGTACTAACACCTGCCACATGTCATATAAGCTAAGTAATACCAAAGTGGCAATCAAATCTCCCTATCCAAGGTACTAACACCTGCCACATGTCATATAAGCTAAGTAATACCAAAGTGGCAATCAAATCTCCCTATCCAAGGTACTAACACCTGCCACATGTCATATAAGCTAAGTAATACCAAAGTGGCAATCAAATCTCCCTATCCAAGGTACTAACACCTGCCGCATGTCATATAAGCTAAGTAATACCAAAGTGGCAATCAAATCTCCCTATCCAAGGTACTAACACCTGCCACATGTCATATAAGCTAAGTAATACCAAAGTGGCAATCAAATCTCCCTATCCAAGGTACTAACACCTGCCACATGTCATATAAGCTAAGTAATACCAAAGTGGCAATCAAATCTCCCTATCCAAGGTACTAACACCTGCCACATGTCATATAAGCTAAGTAATACCAAAGTGGCAATCAAATCTCCCTATCTAATACACAGCCATGGAACACACAACAACAAACAGAACACATTTATATAAAGCCAGTGACAAAAACTCTCAAGAGAGAGAGTTCCAGTTGATGGCAGTCAATCCAAGGTTACGTCTGGTAAAGGAAGACAGTTTACTGGAATTGCACATACTGAGCTGGGAAGGATTTCCTGTTTATGAGGTTCTAACCAGACATTATGCCCTCAATGGCAGACTTACCTTCTACTACAAATATAGCTAACAAATGCTGTAAGCGGCTTACAACCTCATTCAAACAATCAACCAAACTAGAATACTATGAAACAAAAAAACTTCCCAAAACTGACCGCTTGGTGATCCTCTTCCTGTGATCTGTCTGGGTATACTCCTGCTCGGAGGAATGATGCTTTCCAGCTGTCTATATCATCCTGGGATTCTCCTGATAGTTCTAACTGTTTATAATCTTTGTACACATTTCTATAAAATAAAATACAGTTATAAAAAAGAACAAAAATTGGAGCTCCCAATGTGTTGATATGATTGCAGGAAATTAACACAATATACAAAATTCCATACGTCCAGAAATATAAAGTTTATTTATAATATTCTTAGAAACAGGTAGAAATGCAAGACTCTGCTAAGCATTTCTAACCTGTTTGAAAAAAAAACACATTTTCTGACAAGAAAAGAATCATTTTGAAATAAAACACATTTTCTGACAAGAAAAGAATCATGTTATAATCATATCACAATGAAATACATATAAAAACAAGCATAAAAAAGCATTCTAGCCCATTTCGGGCTTTTTAAAAGGTGCATAACTGTCTGACAACATAACGTCACAAATATTTTTTTGTAAAAGCACGTCGTAAACTAGAACAGTTCAATTGGGGACTAGGGCACAAGGAGACTTATTTATATACTAACAGAATAATGCAAAAAAAAATATTTTATATAACAAATATCAAATAGACATTAATTTGTCAATTACTTATTTGCAAAAATGTGTAAACAACTGACATTATTTCTACCTGAAAAGCAGCTAAAAATATTTATATGCTGAAAAACTACCAAATTCTCTTAAAAGCATATTAGCAAAGTGTGAATTTTAGCAGACTGCAAACATTATTTTTACACACAATGTTTGTTTGGTAGCAGATCTGTAATTAAACTCACAAACTATTATAATTCCCAATAACAATTAAACATTTATCTCCTTTTTCCTGTATCTATTTAAGAATTATCTTTCTTTAAGAGGTATTTTTATAAAATTTCTATTTGGTTTATCATGTAACTATTCATTTCTTCAAGACAGCTAATCTTCTTTTGGGGTGAAAGAAGGCATTAAAAGACAACTTCAATCTTTATTTGAAAATCAGAGTGAAACAAAATAAAATGCTTGGACCTCATCACAAAACAAGAAGAAATACCTACTTTAAACTGAGGGATGAAACCTCAAATGTATGTTTTTACAAAGACAAAATTATTTCTTAAACCAAGTATTAAACCAAGAATATTTCCTTATCTGAATTTTGTATAACACAGCTATATAGACAGTACATAAAAATAAGTGTAAAATGTCATTTATAATTGAATATTGCAATCAAGATTACAGCACTACTGTGAAAGATTTAACTAAATAAATATTTCGGTCAAGAGTACAGCACTACTGTGCAAAATTTAAAACTATAAATATGTGCAATGTGCAAAAATAGTATTAATAGAAGTAAATGAAGACATCAACCAAGAAAAATTAAGGCATCATGGGAAATAATGGAATTTATATATTGTAATGTACTATAAATAGAATGCAACTCAAAGATCATTTTGCTGTATATTAAGAGTTGAAATAAAAAAACATATCAAACTAAATGTTAGAATATGTTCCTTGAGAGAATAGAAGTTGCAATTCTTAAATAAAATAAAACAAATTTATTTGAAATCTGGTGTCAATCACTCCTTTTAACAAATTTTTATAGTGTGTTTTTCTGCCTTCTAAGTTTTAAAAAAACCAAACTAAATCACCTAGCAAGTATTGCATTAAGGTTATGAAATGGGATACTTTTTTCAGTAAACAATGCCTGTAGTTGTTTCTTCATGATATTAGGCATAAACAAACCCATACCAGGTTATATAGCCTTGTTCAGAAATTTCAAATATTTCTAATTTAATTTAAAAGATTATTCTTGACAATTTTAACTATAAAACAGCCATGCCATCATGGAACTTATGAATTGTAACAGCATAAGGATAGGTCATGTGAACAATGCAAGTTATTTCATATAACCTGGGATGCTCCATTTGAGGCCATCAGAATTCAGCTTACAAAGAAAATTAAATTATAAGTTTTAAAGCTGCTTTCATAAGCCAAGACTTATAAAATATCTGTACCTTGGCAGATAATATACAATTTATTTGAATTTCTTTCCAGTTTCTTAAATAAACTGGATATTTTCTGACAATGCATGAATTTAACAATAAATACATTGTCTATTAAAAACACAAGTTTTAGGCAATACCGTATAACGGTTAGACAAAATATTATCGCTATGTGTCCTCAGTTTTGCAAACGACACAAACGTGAATAGCACAATGTTATTTATAATGAATTACTTGTGTAAAAGATTAGAATAGCCCAATTGTTTGCTTAGTGTGAAATTTATAGCAGAAGATATTATAAAAATTAAAATCCAAAGTGATCTCTGATTTGATGGAATTATTCTGAAAATAGTAAGATTTAAAAAATTGTCACACAACAAAGTACATGTACCACACTTTGTTGACTAAATAAAGAAGTTAAGCATGTCTTTTTTGGGAGGGTGGGGAAGGGGAGGCAGATGGGAGGGGGGGTTAAGGTGTTTATTTGAGCAGTTCCTCTCATATCCGATATTTATTTCTATAGAACCATATGTAAAAGCATTGCAAATAATTGGGCTATTGTATCTCATACAGTATAAAACTGGTTAATACCTGGTGAAATATACAATGTTACTTTAAAAGCAGAAAATTTCGTCCAATCAGAGCAAAGTTTTATGTATTGACATTAACATGTTGGAAACCAAATAACAAAATGGGAAATCATTAATCATTATACATGATCACATTATGTTATACTGTTGATTAATTGATATTTATGAAATATTCATTTTTTAACAGATGTTGATGGACAGGCCATGAATATACAAAAAATACAATTGTTCCTGCTGGAAATGATCAACCAAAAAGTTATTACCATTCACCAAAATGTTATTATCCTAAATAAATTTGGTCAACAATGATAATTGGCAAGAAATGAAATTAAATCTTTATAGTAGATTGCATAATTTTATCAGACAACTTTAGTTGTAACATGCTTTGATTAGAGGAGGTTTTTTAAATAATAAGTATACCATAGTTTGTTAAGAATTTGATACAAGAACAAGATAAGTCAATATTATTGAGATATAAGTAATTAAAAATTTGGTGGGAAAGATGTTTCCTTTAAGCTTTATAGTTTGTACAAACAATGAGCAAAATAAATGGATAAATCCATTGGAGAATAGCAATAAAATTATTGTCCAGTGAGCATATTTAACAGGTCAGAAACCAATAAATTTTGCTTACTTCTGCTTATCAGGATTTTGGGTTTATTTCTTTCTTTTTCATTACTGTTAGCATTGAAGTAGAATATTTAAGAGTATGTTCGTGCAGATTTTATTTTTCAATTCACTAGAGTCTGACACAATTAAAGCAGTAGTGACTAAAAATGTGTTCAAAGTGTTCAAATCTTCATCTTTTGGAAAATATTGCAATAGAAATTAACATCCTTTAAATCCCATGTATGTCAATTACAAGATACATCAATACAATGTCAACCTTGCTCTGATTTTATTATCCACTAAACAGATTAGCTAGAGGTACAGTATGTCAGAACCTTACCTGAATTCGGGATTAAACAGAGCAAACATATACTTATGAGAAAACAAACCGCCCTCCATGTCCCTTATCTTTAAACCATCTAAGGGAATCATGAATTTCTTCTCTTTTTCCTAGAATTCAATTAACAATACACTGTAATAAGTAGATCTGCATGTTCACGGCTCTAGGAAGAAGCAGCCAAATGCTAGCTTAATGTGGGTACAAATAGGTCAGGTCAGGCAATGTGTTGCCATGGTACAGATAGGTCAGGCAATGTGTTGCCATGGTACAGATAGGTCAGGCAATGTGTTGCCATGGTACAGATAGGTCGGGCAATGTGTTGCCATGGTACAGATAGGTCAGACAATGTGTTGCCATGGCATGCTAAATGGAATGGTTGGATGAACTGGTATATCTCTCAAAAACGGACAGTATTACAGAATGATCACTATATTACACAACAGCACAAGTGGATTTTGTTTTTTTTTTTCAGCCCATCCAATGTAAATTTTAGCACAGGGTGGGTGTGCATAATATGTAAAACAAATTAGGTCAAAAGTATGGTGGACTACACACTCATTATGGGCGGAAAATAAAAAATCCCCCTTATATGTTTTGTAATATTGTATGAGCTATTGTCCAACAAGCAACAGCCTGTCATTCTGTCATACAAACCATTCTCGAGAGAGAACAATTAATGACGGGATGTTATTGGACCTAACCTCTTATCGGTATGAACTAAAGCGAAGCCTTTCCTGGTCCTCAGAAACCCAGAGTCAGCCATATCTCGGATGATGATATTATCTAATTGTAACATGTACTGCTTGTCTTTCTCCTAGAACAGTTGCCAAAAATAAAATATTAGACAAAAAAAAGATTGTAAAATGGGACAAAATGCACAACTGAAAACATAAAAAGCAAACTACAAAAGTAAAGAAACAGGTTCAAACAAGTTATGGTACACATGCAAACAATACAACAGCTTTACATAGGAAGTAGACATAATACTTGATGTAAAAGTATGCAGAAAGTAAGGGACAAAACTCTTTCTATACAAGTATGCCAAAAGTAAGTTCTTTTAAAAACAATGGTGTTCTTAGACTAGAGACTAGTTTTAGTACAAATGACTTTTACATCTTTCAATATTTATGTCCATATATTAATCTCACAATGAAAAATTTGCCAACAGCATAGTCATGCCTAAGTGTTCCATTATTCCAGGTGTGGTTACAACATGAAATGATACCTATGTTCTGTCGAGAAAAGTGCAAAAGTCGGACGTCTAGATAACATTTTTTCAACATCTCTCAGTTTGACTTGATCCAATACTAACATATATTTCTTGTCCCCTTCCTGAAATAAAAGTTTGTATTGAAAAAAAAATGCCATCTACCTGTATGGCCTGTTGAAATGATTCATTCTGAATCACTCTTCATTTTTGATTGTCAGACAAGTTAATGTAAATAATGTGTCCAATAAACTGTCCAAAATTTTTGTTTACAAAATCATCTTTAATTACTTAAAAGATTAAATATGCTGTTCGGTGCCATGCACACAACATACCGTTACCACACTAAACGGAACTCTTAGACTCTGTCCAAAATAACTCAAATTCCTCCTCAAATCTTCAAGATAAAACAGTGTGGTGAAACACACTGGCCTTGAAATTCATTACTTAAGCCTTTATTGCTCACCTGATTAACAGATGACTACTACACAGAGATTGCCAATGGCAGCCATGTTTGAATTTTAGTCTGCCCAAATTGGATGAACTTTTAATTGCAAAGGACCATTTATACTTCAACTGTTCTCAGTAGCTGTACAGTGTCAGGGAAGGAAATATTTTTCTCAAAATAAAAATTTTCCCCTGGTGGTCTAATTTTATCACTTAACATATTAAAGAACCTTAGTGAGCAAGCTCACGATACCCCACGCGTTCCCATTACATCGAGGTGGTATTTTGTATTTAAATTGGTATATTGAAGTTTAATGAAAATCCATGAAGAAATAAAAGTGCTAACCAGGCGACAATATTGAATATACATGTATATGAAAGTTGACTAAGTCCCCCTCCCAAAAATATGGTCACCCCTTGACACAATTCCCTGAAAATCAATCCCATCCAAGCACCTACTATAATTAACAATTTCCCAAAGTTTCATGAAAATCCATGAAGAAATGAAAGCACTATCCAGGCGTCAACATTGAATATACATGTACATGAAAGTTGACTAAGTCCCCCTCCCAAAAATATGGTCCCCCTTGACAAAATTCCCTGAAAATCAATCCAATCCAAGCAACTACTATAAGTAACAATTTCCCTAAGTTTTGTTAAAATCCATAAAGAAATGAGACAGCAGCATGATACACAGACAGGCGGACGGACTGAAGGATGGACGGGTCAAAAACATTATACCCCTGCAACTTCGTTGCATGGGGTATAATAATGAAAAATCTTTGTTAAGAACCTCTCTAATTCATTGATATTAAGTTGCAATCTAGTGGACTGTAACTGCAGAAATTTTTTTAAATAAAAGCCAATCAGAAATTAAAGTTTGTTTTTGCATACAAAAGCGATGTCTCCCCCCATTCCCCACTTATGATCCAGAGGATAAAAATTTCCTTGTAATATGCACAACCACATATGGTGTACTTCCAAGTTTCGTAAAATTTGGTTCACTAGTTTCAGAGGAGTTGAGTGGAAACCATGATTTATGAGGAATTTTTGTAAAATTCTAAGTTCAAAGGGCCATAACTCCTACAATATTTTGAATTTCCAGGTAATATGCACAACTACATATGGTGTACTTGTTACATACCAAGTTTCGTAAAATTTGGTTGAGTAGTTTCAGAGGAGTTGAGCGGAATAACTTTGTGACAGACAGACGGACAGACAGGCAGACAGATGGACAGGAGAAAAACAATATGTCTCCCCACCAATTGGAAGAAGACATAATTAGTTTTCCTACTTGTGGAATGTTTACAGTTAAATCAATGTACAATAAGTAAACTTTGTATAGGACCACATATAATTCACTGCTATCAAAGTGACCTTTAAATTTCAGCTAATCAAAAACAAAAATTCCTCATTGTGGTCATGTTTTAAGTTAGATCAGCATGACATTTGGAATCTTAATCAATTTGATGCCATTCTTACTTCAAATTCTAGTATTTGTTGCTGTTTTAAGAGAAGATTTTTTTAAAGTTTCAGCCAATCAGAACTTAGATTTGCATATGATGTCAATGTTTTTCATCTGATCAAGAAGAAATGAAAAATCTTTGTATTGATAAACAGCTTTTTTTTCTAAATATATCTTTACATCTTTTGTATAAAAGAATGATATAAGCATAAACTAGAGGCTCTTAAGAGCCTGTATCGCTCACCTGACTTACAAAAAACTTTTTAAGACAAGACTTTTCTTGCAAATTTTGATATTAAATGCTAAAGAGTTTATGTGAAGATGCTGTTTCTATGAATGTTGCAATGTTGAATTTACAATCAGCAGTAGGAGTGTTTCTGAGAAGAAGCAGTTTTTGTTTTTTCATAGGTTAGTATGTTAAGTGATGTTCCATAGTGGCAGCAATCTTGTATTTTGGATCGAAACAAACAACTCAAAATTGGTAGAGAACCATACAATATCACATATCCTAAAATCTGCCAAGCTGTTTGTGAGAAAACGAATTTTAAAATCTCAGCCAGTCAGAACGCATTTGCAGCTCTGGCAGCTATGTTGAATTTCCTATCGGCTCGAAACATACTTAAAATAATAAGATTACTATTACTTCTGCATTATTTGGTTAAATTGTGTGGAACTGAGTTTCAGAGAAGAAGCTGTTTGTATGGTTTTCCCATAGGGTCCTATAGCTATGTTAAGCTGTGTTCCACCGTGGTGGCCTCTTGGAATTTAGATCGCCACAAAAAACTAAAATTTTGTAGAGGACCATCTAAGGTACATTTGTGCAATATTTCAAATCAATCTGCTAAGCGGTTTGTAAAAAGAAGATTTTTGAAATTTCAGCCAATCAGAACCCATTAGTTGCCCTGGAAGCCATGTTCAATTTGCAATTGGCTCAAAAAACTCAAAATAATAAGATAAATATCCATTAATCATTTCTTCATAATTTGGCTTCATTTGTGTGGAACAGTTTCAGAGAAGAAGTTGTTTGTATGTTTTTCCCATAGGGTCCTATGTTAAACTATGTCCTGTGATGGCTGCCATCTTGGATTTTGGATCGGAACAAAAATCTCAAACCTTGTAGAGGACCACATAAGGTACATTTCTGCTATATTTGAAATCAATCTGCCAAGCAGTTTATGAGAAGAAGATTTTTGAATTTCAGCCAATCAGAACGCATTAATGGTCCTGGAAGCCATGTTGAATTTGCAATTGGCTGGAAAAACCCAAAATAATAAGATAATTATGCAACCTTCATTTCCTTATTAATTTGGCTTCATTGTGTGGAACAGTTTCAGAGAAGAAGTTGTTTATATGTTTTTCCCATAGGGTCCTATGTTAAACTATGTCCTGCGATGGCGGCCATCTTGGATTTTGGATCTGCACAAAAAACTCAAACTTGGTAGAGGACTATCAAAGGTACATTTCTGCAATATTTCAAATCAATCTGCCAAGCAGCTTATGAGAAGAAGATTTTTGAATTTCAGCCAATCAGAACACATTAACGGCCCTGGAAGCCATGTTAAATTTGCAATTGGCTCGAAAAACCCAAAACAATAAGATAATTATGCAACCTTCATTTCCTTATTAATTTGGCTTCATTGTGTCGAACAGTTTCATAGAAGAAGTTGTTTATATGTTTTTCCCATAGGGTCCTATGTTAAACTATGTCCTGCGATGATGGCCATCTTGGATTTTGGATCGGCACAAAAAACTCAAACTTTGTAGAGGACCATCTAAGGTACATTTCTGCAATATTTCAAATCAATCTGCCAAGCAGTTTATGAGAAGAAGATTTTTGAATTTCAGCCAATCAGAACACATTAATGGCCCTGGAAGCCATGTTGAATTTGCAATTGGCTTGAAAAACCCAAAACAATAAGATAATTATGCAACCTTCATTTCCTTATTAATTTGGCTTCATTGTGTGGAACAGTTTCATAGAAGAAGTTGTTTATATGTTTTTCCTATAGGGTCCTATGTTAAACTATGTCCTGCGATGGCGGCCATCTTGGATTTTGGATCGGCACAAAAAACTCAAACTTTGTAGAGGACCATCTAAGGTACATTTCTGCAATATTTCAAATCAATCTGCCAAGCAGTTTATGAGAAGATTTTGAATTTCAGCCAATCAGAACGCATTAATGGCTCTGGCAGCCATGTTTCATATTTGATCAGCACCAAAAACTCAAACTTTGTTAAGAACCACCCAATGAACATTCCTGCCAAGTTTGGTTCCAATTGGCCAAGTGGTTGTGGAGAAGAAGATTAAAATGTAAAAAGTTTACGGCCGACGACGAAGACGACGACGACGACGACGACGGACGCAAAGTGATGAGAATAGCTCACACTGACCCTTTGGGTCAGGTGAGCTAATAAAAACAACATTATAAGTTAAAATGATGAGATGAATCTTAGGACAGAATGAAACACTGTGAAATAACTTACACTTTCAATGCCCATATCATCAAGTAATGCTACATATTTGAAAAAAGCATGATATACAAAGCAACCACAATCATGTACTGTGGATTCATTAAGTGCTGTAGATTCAAATTGTTGTTGTTTATATTATAGATACTTTATTTTATGGTTTGAAGATTTGCTCAAAACAGCCAGCAGGTTGTATTTTGCTGAAAAGTAGAATTTGTGGTTTGCCTTTATACATGAAATTCATTCAAAATTAGCATCCCAGGAGAATAATGAATCCACAGCTTTCAAGGATGAAATGACCCAGATAATTATCCTCTTCTGCTTAAAAAATTACAATTTTAACTGAAACTGACTCGATTATATAAAGGTATTTTTTAATGTCACTGAAACAGATATAATTATTTTAATACTTAATTCTTAATAATAATGAACATTTTACCTCAAAAGTTATCACTAAAATATGTTTTCTGAACCACAAGTTTTAAAAAAGGTGTATGAAAATCGGTCGAATGTGGTGTAAACAGGATTCAAGTCAACACAGTACGAGTTGAAAAAATGTAACATGCACAAGGTATAAGATTAAAACAATGTGCCAGTATACATAATTTGTATTAGGATAGGAAAATGCAACCAAAGGCCCTAAAGAGTCGGTATTGCTCACATGATATGTCAAAAAGACTCCCATAGGGTCTTATTTAATAGAAAGATGCTTGGTGGAAGCCATTACGGGATTCCAAACTAGCACCAAAAACTAAGAATAGTAGAGGAGTATCCTGATATAATTTGGTGTAAATGTGTGAAACTGTACATATATCCTCCCCTCCCCCAAATAAAAGCAAAAATAAAATATTATAGGACTATTTTTGGTGCATGCTCTGGTTTAAATATGCAACTGAGACTCTATGACAACAAGTGGATAGTATGGCATATGCAATACTTTGTCCCCAGCCAGCAAAATAAAAACATAGAACACTTAACAACCAGAAAACTGTTGTTTTTTCCAAATTGTTAATGTTCAAGGGCCAAAACAAAATTAGAACTTGATCTCTTACTCATGATTACTAATGATCATACCAAATATCAGCTCAATATCTCAAAGCATTTGGAAACATCTTTCTGAAAAACTGTTATGCTTTAGAAATATTTTCAGTCTAAGTGCAATTATCTTGTCAAAAATCATAGGACCAGAACAATTCAAACTTTATCTGCACTCATGATGGTTGACTCTAACACCATATATCAGCTCAATATCTGCTACCGTTTAGAAAATAAGACTGGAAAACTGATATTTTAAAGAAACTGTCCAAGTCATAAGGCTATAAATTCCCCCAATATCATGGGAACAGAACGAAATATATATTTGATCTGTAACTCATAATGGTTGACACTAAATATCAGCTAAATCTCCCAAACATTTAAAAATGGTCTAGAAAACATGCTGATGAATCGTCAGTGGTCAGTAGGCCCTATCTTAAACCTTGTTCCAAGATGGCTGCCATCTTGGATTTAAGATTAGTAGTGGATCAAGGACAAGACTGATATGTTAAAAGTTTACAGACAATGATGGATGCAAAGTGATAAGAACAGCTTACGTGACCTTTGGTGATAAAAAAAGCAACAAGAAATATTTTATTATTAATGCATGCAATTATCAAAATTCAGTAAGTTTGTTTACTATATTGTACATATTTCACAGATTCCTTTAAGAGAATTGTTTTCAGAACTTCTAAATATAGATTATAGCAGGTTACCCAATTGATTAAAATATTAATCTTCTAATGATTTGTTTGTTTGGATAGGATTTCACTCAATTCCAGCAATTTTTTGGCTATATCAAGGCATCTACTTTGTATTGTAGGATGAGCAGTAACTGTTGAAAACGTCTGAACTTCTGCAGGAAAACTGGCAAGTCTTAAAAAATTTGGTGGAGTTAAGCACACCGTGCCCTTCAGTAAGGGTCAAACATGCAACTTCAGTGTAAACATGCCAATGATCAGGTGACAAGCTACCTTAACCACTCTTTCACTTAGTCCCCAACTCTTGATCGTTATGTAACTTATATATCTATCTTATTTGGATGAATATCCTAATCAATGAGGTGGTGGAGAAAAAAATCTATATGTATCCTTTTACAAATTGGACACCACAATTTAACATAAATGCTCAATATTTAAATAATTAGAAAGGGAAATACCCTGACACTAAGCTGGAAATAACACAACACCAAAATGCAGAACACACATAAGACAGCAAATAGACATTACAAAGGCACACTGTATATGCACATATTATAATTAGAAGTACATGAAGCAACTTATAGGATGACAAGATAGACAGATTGTTTGTAGAACATCTAGACATGATTTTAGTCAAATTATTCATAAATAACTTAAATGCAAAGGGTGAGAGGTTTGTTTACAAAAAGCCATTTTTCTGTTTTTTTACACTTTTTGGAATAAAAACCCCACCTAAGGAGATTAAACAAATATATAGTATTCTTTTGGCTGCTTCCTTCACATTATCATCACCATTAAAGGTATATGGTCTACCTAAGTATATATATATACTGTCTTAAAATAACTGCAAACAGTATAATGTGTACCAAGGTCAAAAACAAGACCTTCATACGTATTTACCTTTAATTTACAAATAAATAATTTTTTTAAGGAAAGATTAATGAAATCTAGATCTATATAATTAGTCATGAGATATTTTTTCCATAGATACACATCAAATGCATCAAATGCCAAGATGATGTAATAGATGCATCTTGTATTTATTAAAGAGTTAATAATACATGTTACAAGTTTATAGAAGTTTGACAAAATGAGGTCAAGTTAAGGTTGTTACACAGAGTGGACAGCATGATATTTCATCACCATAAAAAGAATTAAACATTCTACATACTTTAAATGGTATCTTGATTAATATATATTTTTTTTCATAAACTTTTCAAAATCTTGAATATAATGTAAACTATCTGCACAGTAAAGATGGATTATTTCTAATTGTTTTCAAATTGAAAAACAATATAGCTTTAATAATGTTGAATGTAGAATACTCAAATCGATGGAAGTGCTCTAGTGTTTCAATGTTGCAAAAGATATTAAACTGGTAACAGCAAATTTCTTTACAATATTCTTCAAAAGTTTACTGTTCTCACTAAACCTGAAGAAACATGAAAAAACAAAGGCAACAAATTTTTACACATGTACTTATCACAGAGAGAAAGTTATATAACCTACCTCTTCATCTTTAAACCAGGACAAAGACTCCGTTGTTAAAACAAACCAGAATTCTTTTGATCCTCCCTTCATGAAACTGATATTGTGTAAGGTTAACCAGCCTTTTCTTATAACCTACAAACAAGAGAAACATTCAGACTACAGGTTATTACAATAAATATGCCACCACCCTACATTACTTTAAGACATTTGTTTTAATTTTGTTTGAATAGTGATTAATACCACTTTCTGAAATTTTTCAGTTTTGTCATGGCATCCAGTCTTATAAGTAAAGTACCATTGAAAACCCCTGACCTCAGGCTGGAACACAGTTTAAGATCTGGTTGATAGTTTGATTGTATAGTATAACCTTTAACCAATCTGAAGAACATCATATTTCTTACTGTCATTTTTTTACATTGTCGAGGTATTAGCAGCTCCTGTTCATATTGCCATGTCAGTTACCTTGACAATTCCTAGTGTAAGTAGAAGTACATAAAAATGACACTTTCTAAAAATTTTTTTCCATTTTGGGCAGACATTTTTGTTGGGAATCCACAGGTATTTGTACTCAATAGACTTTACACAGTGGTCACTAAAATTTGAATGGTCTATCCTAATATGCAGGATTCAAATTAACGTCTTGTTTAGACAATATTCACTCTGGAAGATTTGTTAAATCTTTATCATGGCAACAATATAATTGAAAATTCAAATAGAAACATGTGTGCCTAAGCTGAGTTTCAGCTGCAACAAATTTCACCAACAAATTCTCTACCAACAAATTTAGGCAGATCCATAAAATGATGATGGCAACAAGTCTCAATTTAAACCAAAAATATAAAAACTGTTTTCCTTTAATCTTAACTAGGTTATTTTATCAATATTTACATCTACATCTCATAAATAAGATATTTTTAAAAGTTCCCATGTTAACAAACCTGTTAGACTATTATATTAAATTCTTTATGGTTTTGATTTTGAACTCTATCAGAACAGAGAACTGCACAACCCTACAGTAAACAGGTAAGAATGACACCTACATGTAAATAAGATTTGTTAAGTTTTTAAACAATGTAATTGGAGCAACTAAATGTGTTCTATATTTAAACTTGACATAGATTTTTTTAATCTAAAGGTTCAGTAAAATTGTATAGGATTCTTTTGAGAATAAATACACAGCCTAAGACACAGAATAAATTAATTAAAATCCCTGTCAGCCTAAAAGTTTAAACAGAAGAATAGACGGTTAGCTTCAAAGGTATCTAAAAATGGTTTTGAAAAGTTTTAAATGAAAAATTATGTTTACATCACTGGTAAGAATGATAATTTAGTTAAAAAACAAGGAATTTTTTTTAATATACTTTTTAAAGCCGGTTGTTAAACTGCTTAAAATACTAGTAGCGCCAGTGTCTGATTTTGCTGAGTAAGATAAAGTTAGTATGATGATACAAAGACTGAAATAGCTAGTTAAAGACAAAGGCAATGTGCCAAAGACTGAAATAGCTAGTTAAAGACAAGGCAACATGCCAAAGACTGAAATAGCTAGTTAAAGACAAAAGCAATGTGCCAAAGACTGAAATAGCTAGTTAAAGACAAGGCAACATGCCAAAGACTGAAATAGCTAGTTAAAGACAAGGGCAATGTGCCAAAGACTGAAATAGCTAGTTAAAGACAAGGCAACATGCCAAAGACTGAAATAGCTAGTTAAAGACAAGGCAACATGCCAAAGACTGAAATAGCTAGTTAAAGACAAGGCAACATGCCAAAGACTGAAATAGCTAGTTAAAGACAAGGCAACATGCCAAAGACTGAAATAGCTAGTTAAAGACAAAAGCAACATGCCAGACTGAATTTTCTACATGAGACAAACCCAACATGCCAAAGACTGAATTATCTACATGAGATAACGGCAACATGCTTATAGGGAGAGAAGACCAATAAAGCCTCCCCATGCCTATATAATAAGTGATATCATTGCAAATGAGAAGTTTAAGAGATTTGATATGTCTGTCTTTGGGAATTGTAGCTGGAATGAAAAACTGCGTAAGGCAAATAAATGTCTGAGGTTGAAAATTGGTAGAACAGGTGAGGCCCTGCCAGGTATTTACTACACATTTTGCATGGAATACACACATTATCTTTAATTTAAAAACACAATGCAATTTTTTCATCATTTTAGGACTGTCATGCACTTTTGGTGACAACCCTTCTTGAAAATGACTGGTGAAATATTTATAAATCTGGACAGTTCATTATTGTTTATAAGTAAAGAAATTCCTACTAAGAGCTCTGTTGCCATTCAATGTTCATATTTTTTTAATATTGTATCAGCAAACAGTAATCATTCTCTCACAGGTCAATGACCCTGACCACTTGCAGATATTTAATCAGGTTTAAGATTGTTTTATAAATTAAGAAATGTTTTTAACTTTTCCTTACAAACAATATATACATATCAAACTTGAACTAGACAAAGTCCATCTAGCGATCACTGATACCGCTTAAATTTTGCAGAACTCTTTTTGGAATAATTGCGTTTTTTGTCGACTGGTGACCTTGCCTATTGATGGAATCCCTCCAGCATCAACAGGCTTCATTCCCACTTGGTATGTATTATATATACTAAAGTTTCATTAAATCAAATGCCCAATTTTTGAGTTATTGTCTGGAAAAGTTGCTTTATGTCAAAATTTCGAACTTTTTTGGCAAATGTGACCTTGAAATTTGATGGATTTCCCCCAAAAATCAATAGGCTTCTTATAAACCTGATATGCAACAATATCCCAAAGTTTTATTCAAATTGGATGCAGACTTTTTGAGTTATCATCCAGAAACAACATTTTTGTTAAAATTTTCTATCGTTTTTTGTGGACTGCAACCTTGAAATATGAAGGATTTCCCCCAAAATTGATAGGCTTCTTATCAACATGATATATAACAATATCCCAAAGTTTCATTCAAATCGGATGTAAACTTTTCTAATAATCATCCGGAAACCAAATGTGGACAGATGAACGGATGGACAGAGACCGATAGAAGGACATGAGGACCACTATATACCCCCAACTCTGTCGAGCTGGGTATAATAACACATTGATGATTTGTGTATCTAAAAGATGAACAAATGTGTGTTTCTCTTAAATGGCCAAAAAGAGACAAATTAATTTCAGGTTTAAAAAAACCTTATTGTTTCAAGACAAACTGTAAGTTGTCTGCTTTCATAAAAATTGTTTGAAAACATTCTATTGTCTTATTTAGGTATATATATATATATATATATAAGGCACAATAATAAAAATTATAATCTGAAGCTTAGTTAATCACACTGAATTATTTGTTTAGACATTTTTTCTGGAAGTGATTAAATGAAATAAAAAACCATACATTTCCACTTTATTTACATGAAAAGTTATATAGGCTATAGCTTGTTTTGTGTTTATTAATGTTACACACAGATTACAGATACCTTCTTGACCATGACTTATTTTTGACAAACCTTCAATGTCTGACTTTTTTTTTAGGACACATGATCTTAAAATGTATAATTTAAGACACACTTATGAATGTGCAAGTCAGAAAACACCTTTTATGAATGTAAATTTAAGAATGCATCTTCTATACTTAATTATGTTCCTTCAGATATTTTTCAGTCAATACAACTTTATTAATGTTCATGCATTTCATTTTTTTGTAAATCTACATTCTGTTTATACTTTGTAAGTAAATGCTTATTGACTAGAAAAGCTTTTACAAGGCAGTTTCATTTAAACATATTTTGTGCACCAGGAAGGCACTTTTAAACTTTGTACAGAGGAAATTTCTTTTTTTTTCGTGTTTCAGAATATGGGCAAAAAATTCAAAATCCAAAGCCACAATTTAAAGGTGCCTTCCTGTAGTGCCTTGTTTTGTAGCAGAACATCCCTCAGAAAGTTTATCTTGAAATGCCTATAGTCAACTGCAGTATACAATTATGATATAGCACAAATATTTCCTAACATCTATGGATTATAAATTTACTCCAGTTAGGACCTTTAAGGAATTTTTAGAACCTGTTTAGAGATCAATAAATTGCAGTAATACTCAGGCCACTGTTTCTCAAAAGTCATACAACTGGTTATAAATGTTGTACGAATCATAAACATAAATGATCTTAAGTGATACTACTTTCTTGTGAAATGGTGGACTGTTCTCCAACTGTCAGAAAAGTTTCTGTTTATACTTTTTCTCAAAGGAAAAATTTGGTACTATATCACTAGATGTGTTAGTTGGTCCAAAATAAGCAAAAGATTCATCTTATGGTTATTAGTACACTATAGCTCCATATACAGGTGAATTTTACTTTTTTCACCTGACCACAGTGGGCAGATCATAAATGTCCACTGAACTGTACTTATATCTATTATTATGTTTAAACAATATAATCATATATGCTAATCTGTCTTTTTTCCAATGAATTATACTTTATAATCTTATGACAAAGCAATTGCTCAATTCAAAGGGCAGACAAGCTGAAAGATTTGTTCAACCTGTGCCTACTGCCCACCGTGGAAAGGTGTAACGAGTAACACCAACTTGAGCCTACCTGAGCCAATTAAGGGATAGTATACACTTACTTGATCCTTGAATGTTTCTTGATATCCCTACGGTAACAACCCAAAAAGAAGATATTAATGTCGGTTTGTTTGAGGTAATACGCACTTTCTGCAATTTTTCCAGCTGTATCATGATGTCTATGGAATAAAACCTCTGACATTCATCAGGAAAACTAGCAATTGTTAGTTAAGGTTTGAGTCAAGCACACACTGCCAATAGTCAGACTCGAACCTGCAACCTCATTTTTGACATTCAGTGATCAATAGTAGATGACTAACTACCTTAACCACTCAGCCACCTAGGAGGGAATTAACAGGTTTCTATCTCATGAAAGCTAAATATTAATTAAGAAACAAAACACAGTGCAAACCAAAAAAAAAAACTGCTGGAGCATATTCAAACTTGACACATGCATAGATATAAAAAAACTAACAAGTAATAAATTTAGCAAATGAGATAAAACATTAAATGGATACCTGATTTCCAACTTTTCTTTTGGCTACATTTTCAGATTTGTCTTGGGCTCTGAAAATAAAAAAAACTGAGGTAGTTTATAACTTTAACTTGGATGGCTTGAACTCGTAGGGGTTAAAGAAAAGTGATCAAGAAATTGGGAGTTTGAGAAACCAGGTCATGTAATTTCTGAAAATGGTTCAGGGAGTGAAAAAGAATTTATATCCCTTTATATATTTTAATTAATTTCCAGTCCCACTGAATCAATAAATCACTCTCTGACATCATATAGAACTAAGTGTAAAACTTAACTTTTTTTTCGCTTTTTTTTTTCTCGATTGTTTATTTTAATGTTTGAATTAATTTATAAGTATTAACTACAAAAAATATTTTCTTCATCGAGAAATAATAAAAGTTCTTGAAGCTTTGACCATAGTTGGCTACCTATATTCTTCAATATTAATAATTTGTATAACAATGAACTTATTTTCCATTTTAATTATGCAGGAAAATGTCCTCCCATTTTCATTTTAGATTTAAGATTTGTGAGACAGAAAAAACTGCCACAGATGCTAACAATGGCAAACATAACAAATGTATGATTGACATAGCTACAATCTATAGAGTGCTATTGTACTTGTTTAATGTTTTTTCCATAATTGTTATTCATGATTAATTGATATTAAAACAATAAACTTGCTATAATAAGGAGTATGATTTTAAGTTTATGTGTTTTATTGTCTTGTTGTGGATTAAACGAAACAATATATGTTTTTTATATTTAAACTTTTAATATTTCTTGGTGTTGAACTAGAAGAAGAAAATGACATCATTGCATAAAACATGTATATTCAATGCAAAATGCACTATTATAAATTCTTCAACAAATTGCAATTGATATGTTATTGTAATTAAATTAATATGTTAAAAGTGATTTCCAAAATACTAATTATTATTATTGTGTTTTAATCTTTACAGTTGTAAGTTGTATTTACAAACAGGAACATCGTATTTGAAATCTCCAGAATCAAATTCATATCTACTCTGGTGATTTTCGTATTTTATTTGCTTAGTACTAGTTTCTGCCAGTGTTTAAATCCATGCTATACGTACAAAGTTAAAGTCAGGTCTGAGCCATCTTTGATTATTCCCCTTTGAAAAAATGTCGAGTAAAATATTTCAAGATGATTTCTGTTGCAAATGTCAATTAAATTGTTCTTTCTATTCCCGATCTGGATTATAATTAAGCCACTTCAACAAATATTATACACGCGCAAAATTTTGCTATAAAAACATTTTTAAGGGACTAAACTTGAAATGTAAACGCAAAATCTTAGTCTGAGCATCTTAGCGTTCGCTGGTCGATGCATTGTACTACAGCTGTAACATTCGCCAACTGGGCGATCTAGAAGGAGGTATTTGGTCGCCCACCAGAAATTCTACTCGCATTGTCGACTGAGCGACTGTCAAGTTTTATCCCTGTTCTTTGAAGTAGATTATTCAGGAAACATCAAAATTACATATTTTATGGTTGGCTTTGTCTAGTAACACACAGAGCTTTCTGAAGCATTCTTGTTAAGTTTGAGGGCATGGTGCTAAAGAATTTATTGAAGCATGCACATTTTTCTTACTTAGCAAAGCCTATAAAATCTTCATGATTTGTGTTCATATAAGATAACTGTATATCAACCAATAATAGCAACTGTTCCTTCACTCTTTGTTCCTGTTCACGTATTCGTGTGTTAACGATTCTTTCTACCTCCTCTCGTAACCGTGGATATCTGCTCATCTGTCAAGACAAGATAAAAGTAAGTTATAATTGGAGGTTGTTTTGACAAAGAACAAATGTGTCCCCTACCAGTATACATTCAATGAAATCTCCATATGGTAATGAACAAGTATGAAGAGTTAATTGGAAAACTTTAGGATGAGTTACAGACCTGATTGGCAACATTTTTTAAGTTGACTACCAAATGTCTGGCAAAGAAGGCAAGCCTAAATAAATTTACAATAGTGACAGGTCAGATGCATTATTTGATATTGAAACAGAAAGGGATTTTCAAATTTCAGGATTACTGTCAATGCTTTAACAGCTAGTGTATGGAAACTTTGTCATTTAAGTGGTATGTGATATGTATCAGGAAAATATTGTTTCCTGAAGCTTATCATATTGGAAATTTTCTAATATTTAAAGATGAAAACAAATATGGTTAAACAAACAGAAATGATTGTAAAAAAGTCATGTATTGTCCGCAGTTTTGTCTTTTGATCTTATCTGTGATGGATGGTTGCCGATTATACATAACTACAGACTCTGTAGAGTTTTTTTACCAGTTAATAGTTGTTACTAGCGGTTGCCATTTTATTGTGTGTTATGTGCAGTTATTTTCGTACTATTATAACACTATTCTCTTATAAACTTCCAAAAGTATACTTTGAATGTATATTAATTTTGATAATAAATGGACTATACATGGCGTTTTACGGTACTCCAAATTGATTTCATATGTAAGAGTAGGCCAAATTGTACTGCTGTAATAATAAGATTTCAGTGTTGTGAGGCAGAATTTAGTCCCATTACTCATAATGTGCAAATACAAATTTCTAACTGTATAAAAATATTCAAACAAGATATATATATCTTTTACATTTTTTAGCTGATGACATTGCCATATATCTGGAAACAATCTGTATTAAAGTTTTTTTTAAATGTATTTCAAAATATTCTTTGTTGCTGCTGTGATAAAACGAGCTGTTGGTCATTTCACAATATAGTGATTATTGTGACCTACTTGTAGAAAAATCATGCAAATTTACATACTACAACAAACTTTTAATATCCAAATATTATACTTGCAAGTTGTTATAGAGAATCCTGTCCCCTATGCCTTGCTCTTCTCACTTTACATAAACAAATATAAACTTACTTTAGTAGAACATTTGTGTACAACATTAGTAAGTTCAGAGATGACCAAGTCTACACATTTTAATGAGGGACCTTTCAGTTTGTCTATCTGTTTTTTAACTACTGCTTCAAAGGCCATATCAGGCGTGAAGAGACCCGTCCTGAAATAAGAACAAAGTAAGTTGTCAATGAATGTACGAAAAGTTAAACGCGATCTTAAAACAATTCTACAGGCAGATGCAAAGTAAATGATTATTATTATCAACATAGACATCACTTCCTCCAGTATGCCAATGTTTGTGTGCACAAAGTACCTGGCTAAAACCCATACTGCAGCAGGAAACTAAGCCATGCTTGTTTAGTAAGGTTAAGTAAAGCATATTTTGTCATAAGTCAGGTTTATACCTAGTGTTTTTACACCAAGTGACTAACTACCTGTATCGAGAACACTTGGAAACTTTTTGCTTAAGTAAACATTGATTTTAAATTCTCGCCTAATTCTGATCAAGAATGAATAGAGAAAATTATATTGAGAAATGTAGCAATAGCAAACAAGTACAAACCAACTTCTCATACCACAACGTAACCTATTCCAAATTAAAATCTCTCCACTTGTGTCTAATTTGTGAAAAAACAAAAGATAAATTGATAATACACAGAAAATAAATTGTTTGTAAATGGTAGTCAATAGCTTGGGAACAGTTAACAGCAACTGTAAACTAACTCAGTGCTTACCTAATAGCATGAATGTTCTTAATTATAATCCCAATTTCTCGCCGTAATTCTCTCTCATCGAACTCCATCTGAAAAATCCCACAGTTAGTTAAACCAGAGGCTCTTAAGAGCCTGTATCGCTCACCTGATTTTATAGGAAATGAAGATGGCATTTCCCTGATGTTAAAGTTAGTCCTGTAATTTTCAATAAACTTTAATTAGGACCATCCAAACAATATTACTAGAAAGCTTTGTTTCATTGGTTAACCGGTTGTATAGAGAAGATTTTTTTTATTTGCCCATAGGGTCCGATGTTAAACTAAGTCCTGCGGCGGTGGTGGCCATTTTGAATTTCCAATTGCCATAAAAAACATAAACTTTATAAAGGACCATCCAAACAATATTGCTAGTAAGTTTTTGTTTCAATTGATTAACCGGTTTCAGAGAAGAAGCCTTTAAAAACTTTTTCCCATAGGGTCCTATGTTAAACTAAGTCCTGCGATAGCGGCCATTTTGAATTTCCAATTGCCATAAAAAACATAAACTTTATAGAGGACCATCCAAACAATATTGCTAGTAAGTTTTTGTTTCCATTGATTAACCGGTTTCAGAGAAGAAGCCTTTTAAAACTTTTGCCCATAGGGTCCTATGTTAAACTAAGTCCTGCGGTAGCGGCCATTTTGAATTTCCAGTTGCCATAAAAAACATAAACTTTATAGAGGACCATCCAAACAATATTGCTAGTAAGTTTTGTTTTGATTGGTTAAACGGTTTCAGAGAAAAAGCCCTTTTAAACTTTTTTCTCATAGGGTTGAATGTTAAACCAAGTCCTGCGGTGGCGGCCATTTTGAATTTCCGATTGGGATAAAAAAACATTAACTTTATAGAGGACCATCCAAACAATATTGCTAGTAAGTTTTGTTTCCATTGGTTGACCGGTTTCAGAAAAGAAGCCTTTCAAACTTTTCCCATAGGGTCCTATGTTAAATTAAGTCCTGCGGTGGCAGCCATTTTGAATTTCCAATTGCCATAAAAAACACAAACTTTATAGAGGACCATCTAAACAATATTGCTAGTAAGTTTTTGTTTCCATTGATTAACCGGTTTCAGAGAAGAAGCCTTTTAAAACTTTTTCCCATAGAGTTCTATGTAAAACTAAGTCCTGCGGTGGCGGCCATTTTGAATTTCCAATTCCCATCAAAAACACAAACTTTATAGAGGACCATCCAAACAATATTGCTAGTAAGTTTTGTTTTGATTGGTTAAACGGTTTCAGAGAAGAAGCCCTTTTAAACTTTTTTCCCATAGGGTCCTATGTTAAACTAAGTCTTGAGGTGGCGGCCATATTGGTTTACCAATCAAAATAAAAAACACAAACTTTGTAAAGGTCCATCCAATGAACATTATGGCCAAGTTTGGTTTCAATTGGCCAAGTGGTTTCAGAGAAGAAGATTAAAATGTAAAAAGTTTACAGACGCCGACGCCGACGGACGCAAAGTGATAACAATAGCTCACATGACCCTTTGGGTCAGGTGAGCTAACAAAGGGTCATGTGAGCTAAAAACCAAATTTTTTGTTGATAAACTGAAAAGCACTAGAAAATGTTTCAATTAAATTGGACCAGAACAATATATCTGTAACTCATCATGGTTGGTGGCTCACTTTCCAAATTAGCTCAATATCTGCAAGTGTATCTGCAAAGCCAGTAGGGAAATTATATGAGACAGCTAAACTTTTCCCATTTTTAAGGATTGTTGAACCCTCTACATATGTATTGTGAGTTTTCCTTAATATTTAAATGAGCTGATTAATTTTACATGTGCTGGGAAAATTATATGCTTTTTATAATACCTTGACTAGTTCAAATGGGAATCTCTCATGGAAAATTCGATTAATTTTAGCTCCTCCACTCAGTTCTAAGGTGCTGATTTCAGCTCCTGATCCTTCAATACTCTTTTCAAAATCTCCACCAAATTGTGTACACATTCTGCAAAAAATAAAGAATATCTAACACCCTAACAGATTTAAGTGCATAACAATTAACAGTGTGGGTCTATCATAATATCATGCAGATCATGTTGTTATGGCAATAAATAGGCAGGAAAACTTAACCACTTCTGTAATAGCTGCTTGATACAACACAGATTTCTATGAATGCTTAGGGTCATTGACAAAAAGTGTTTATAGAGATGTTTTGTTGTTGTTTCTGTAATTATGCTCCATTTTGACATTAATTCTATTATTGTGTATTCTACTTTAATTTTTTTTCTCAAGATCATCAGAATTATTGGAATTTTTGCACATTATAACAACTTTTAACACTTTCGTCACCCGATTAAACTGGTTTTATTGTTTCAATGACACTGTTTACTTGCAATTAACTCCTACCTGCTCTAATCAGGTTTCAGGGAATGTGTGTGACATGGAAAGTGGGCGTTTCACTTTCTTTGGGGTTAATATAGTGTGCAAAAAAAATATGTTCAAACATGCAACTTTAATGATTTTTAGAAATGCTATTACAAAAACAGTATTCATACGTATAAAGTTCACAGTGGGAACACCAGACAAGGTTATTTTAAATAATTGTAACCCCTTGCCTTGTGCAATCATCTGGTATTGTACAACTATGGTAATTAATTTAAGTTTTAATAATAAAGCATAGACAGATTGGTATTTTTACTCAGCTCAAATTACATCATATGCAACAAGCAGTTCATCAACATTACTTACTGCATCATGGCTTTCGTTTTTCTGGCCGGATCATCCGGTCGAAAGTTTTTAAATTCTTCCACATCTTTCTCCATTGCTAGCAGCTGAGACTGTAACTTATTTCGCAAGGCTGGTAATGTATCTTTAATGTGATTTGTCAACTGTTGATTCAAAATTCGTTGGAGAAAAGGTGTACCCATTCTGTCAGCCATGTGCCTTAAAATAACAACAATATACAGTAAATATTAGTTGTCCTTAATACACTCAACAATAAGTTGATAATACCAAACTGTCCAATTTTGCTAGTCCCAAAACTTAATTATCCAACTGATATTAGTGCTACTGATACTAGATATCAATGAAATGGTCTCCATCTCTGTGGGCACCTCTGATCTTGAGGTCAAAGTCAAGGACTATGGTATGCGACACATCACCTTAATATTATCTACCCTAACTGATTTATGAAATAAAGTTGAAATACTGCTTGCTGGACCTTAAGCAACTATTTAATCAATTTTCTAGTTAAACCTACATGTACATGCATCTTTTATGAAAAATTAGATGCCACGATGCCAATCTACTGTTCAGATCTGATCAACAACTAAAATGTCTGTACTAAGAACTCTTAATTTAAAAAAATAAGTCAAAATTTTTTACCAAGGATTTGTGAACAGCCTCTTATTTTTTTAAGTGTGACTTATATATGACAGTTTAGTAATTTTAAACTTTCTATTTTAACATTAACAATTCAATATCTAGTAAATTCATAGCTCCAATACAGTTGTAAAGTTTAGTTAAGTTCTGTGGTCAGAACAAAAAATATTCGGTTGGTATTTTATAATACCCATCCAATTAATATTCACATATAATAAGGCTTCAGGCTTCAATCATCTTGGCAGTTTCTGAGATGAAGGCATTTGAAAAATTTTTCCTTCAGGTAATATTCTAAATTTATCCTGAGGTGGTTGCCATTTTGAATTTCTGATTATAATAAAAAACAAACTATGTAAAGGGCAATACTGGGAACCTGTTAATTGCTTTAATTACCTGTATGCTGGATGACTGAGAAAGAATTTTCTTTCCCCAGCTAAAGCAGCTCGGATATCTTTTTTTCCTTCTATATCTTTTTGACTTCTGTTGACTACACCAATATAACCTGAAAATAAATATTAACAGTGTAGCTAAGACTGATTTTAATGCAACTGATACCGACAGGTAAAAAACTTTGTGCCACTGTACAATAGTACATGTAGGTTTTTGCTTTTTCATTCCAAGTGCAGTCTATCCACGTCAACATTAATCTCATCTTATGTGTCAAAATCGTTAACATGATCATCTGTTTTTAAATGCAATACTGTAAAGTCTTATGATATGCAAAGGAAATGCCTTGTCTGCTCCAAAGAGTGGACAGGACCAAGATGATAGAGTTTTATGCAACCTGCAGCGACTTGTGGAAAAGTAATTTAGCTGTGGTGCCTATTTATGGTTTTATAAGAACTCCACTTGGCTTCACCAGCACTATACAAACTACATAACATAATAATGGAGGAGTGCTGGTAAAGACATGTCTTATGAATTTATCCACTTCCACACGGATGAGTCGAGATTAACTGTACTGTAATTCTCATATA
The DNA here is from genome assembly GCA_944474755.1 of Limnoperna fortunei. Taxonomy (NCBI): domain Eukaryota; kingdom Metazoa; phylum Mollusca; class Bivalvia; order Mytilida; family Modiolidae; genus Limnoperna; species Limnoperna fortunei. The sequence goes on along the minus strand of OX104114.1, from coordinate 46,238,475 downwards.
CGTCAATAATGGTTTTTATTTGTTAACACCATACTTACATCTGAGCAGCATTCTATAAAGGTCAGAATTATTTATATCACATTTTAATATTAAAAAACTCCACTTTAATAATAAAAAAAATCAAAATATAAATAACAAATAAGTTTAAGTCTGTAAAATGTATCAGAACCCAATATAATATTGCAAGTGGAAAATGGAAAAACAAAGGGGGTTTTAACAGAATTTTCTAATAGCTGCCAATCAGAGATGACAAAAACAGCAATGATTTGTTGTCAATTTTCTGGGTTTGGAGTAAAAAATGTTCTTGAATTTATAATAAGTTCTGGTACATTCATGAATTACCTTTTTTTGCGGGGACAGATTTTATATTGTATTCCACTGAATTTATTTCTCTAAAGACCAATATCAAAACGATGAATGATTGAGATTTTAGAGCATCTTTAAACACACAATGTTCAAACAAATTTGCTGTTTACTATTTTATATTATCACATGCTGCTGAAATACTAGTATTTAAAGTTAAAATAAAGTTACCTCTCCTAAGGGGTAATAATTTGTTTTCTAACACTTCTCTGGCATCTGTACCTTCATCCATTAAGTCTAGTTTAGTTATAACACCAATAGTCCTGAGACCTAAATAATAAAAATAGAAATGTTTTAAACATAGGAATAATGACTTTATTTTAAATGACAAGTTTTGTGAGACTTTGCTTCAAGTTATTTTAAAAGTTAAAGACTTAAAGTAATTTTCTTGACAAGAATAATAGTATCAAAAAGGATTTAATATTTGGTCCAAGGCGATTATACTTTTAATAACCGAAAGTGAATATTCAAAACATAAAAACATAGATTTAAGTAGGAAACTTTTCAAATAGAATTAAGATCTCTTCATTTTAATGTATTTTTTTTTAATGATGTTTTGTTTCACTCTATTGATGTGAATGTGTTTGTTTACATGGTGTGTAATGCCATTTCAGCAATTTTTCAGCTTTACCATGGCATCCAATTGTACTTGTGGAAGAACCTTAGCACAGACCTTTGGTAGGAAAATTGGCAAGACCTTGTCAATTAACATTGGAGTCGAGCGCATCCTACCTGCAGTGAGACTCAAACCCACAATCTTGGTGTTGACAGACCACAAGATCAATAGTAGATGAACTACCTTAACCACTCTGCCACAGATGCTCCCTGTTGATGTGAACCAACTTCAAAACCTTATATATATTAACTAAATGTTGATGATGCATTAGATAAATAGATTGACAAGTTAATTTTTAAGGTCAATATAACTTCAGCCAGTTGTAAGACTTTTAGTTATACCTTGTGGGTCAACTTCCTTGGCTATTTTGAGAGCATCTGAGTTGGCCAAGTCACTGTTTGCTGGTGACACAGCCAGAACCAGACAACTGTCTTTTGATATAAACTCTAAAATCATTGAACGGATCTGTAATTCAATATCAGCAGGCTGGTTCCCGACTGGTACCTTTGTCATACCAGGTAAATCTATTAACGTTAGGTTAAGAACTGAAAAAAAAACATAAGAAAAATATATTAAGGAACATTCTGCAGTAAAATTTTAATGTAAATTCATGTTTTAGTTTCATCTTGCAAAGTAACTATAAGTTGCTATAATATGTTTATGCCATTCAAACGTTTTTTGTTTATTTGATATAACACTGGCACCATCCCATTCTCTAACACCAAATAAAAAACATTTAACTACTTCCTTGCAAATTATTATCTTTCAAAAAATGCAGTCCAAATTATCTACATGACATATTCCTAAAAAAGGTGAACAGATTTCAAATATACATGATAGCTCGTCTGTTGTGGGAAACATGAAATTTGTGTAATGTTTTTCTTTTAACTGTTTTCCACAAATATTTAATGTGACATGTTTTAAGCTACTTTCAAGAATATTGCAGCTACATTTAGCATCCAGTTTTTCTAGGGATACCAGAATACTCAGGCAGAAACACTTTTCTCATTAAAAAAAATCAATCTTAATTACTGGATATATTTGACTGACAACACTTATGCAGCATCTGGATGGCTACCATCTTGTCAGCTGTAAACTTATTATTCCTTTTTTTTTCACAACTGACTATGCATCTAGAAGATACCTGTCTAGGAAAAAGATATTTCTGACATCACTTACAAAAACTAACCCCCTTTTTTACATAAGCATTTATTTTTATATTTATACTTTTTATGTAAAGGACATATTTTACACCATAATTAACCATATTTACCGTGAGGGGAATAAACCCTTAGGTTAATGGGTATATTTGATATTGCCTTGTTTCCACCAGTCACGCGATCAGTCTCTGCTTCAATTTCAATCCGTACTTGATCAAAGTCGGAGTAATACTTCCCCTTTTGATGTAAAAATTCTGCATACTCTGTAAAAAAAGTCAACATAAAATAATAATTTGTCTGTAAAACTCAGAAAATATAGCCAATGATGTAATACTGTAAACAATTTATAATTTAACGACAATTTGGTAGGTTTATTTGTATTTGAACATTGAGTGAGCAATAATTTTACCTATATTCAGGTAAAGAACACGTCAACAAAATGTAAATCAATTTGAACCTTTTCCAAAATAGTGGAATTCTCTTTCCACATATTTTATTAAAGTTATGCCCCTTTTTTAACAGTACTTATCTATAGTTTATGACAATTCCTGGCTTTTTTTCACACCCATCTCCTATGATACTTTATATTTCAAATAAAGTTTGTAGTTATCCTTCATTGCCTTTTAAACTGCACTAAAAAAAATTTATGCCTTTTTTTTATAAACACACACCATTATAAGGAAACATTCTTGTTTTTACTTTATAATTATGCTTATATGGAATAGGAGGTCAATGTGCTGGAAATTTTGATAATAAATTGGGTCAGTTTAGAAATTGTACAATGTAGCAATGCCTTAGGCCACTAATGGACAACTTTGGCTTAACATCAATAATGTATGGAGAAGTGGCATCCTCCCAAAAAAAGCTAAGGGCGAACTTCATACAGTTGACTAACTCCAATGATACCTGCCAATTTAGTGTTTTCAAAATTGTGTGTAAAACTGTGTAAACTGACATGGGCAGAAAACAAAGGTATCTTGTCCTTTAGATTTAAGATAAATAAATCCAGAATGGAATTAACATTGTACTAGCACCTTACAGCTTACTCTACTAATGTCCCAATCAGGTCATACATATATCGTATACAGTGGAATGAACTTCTTTTCACCAATTAGTTAATTTTATTAAATTTTACTAACCATTCCATTTTGTTTAATGCAAAAAAGAAGACATACCAGGAAAAATGTGAACAGGTCCTCTGAAGTTTTTGCATAAAATCTCACTTATACAAAATTCAACCACACCAATCCTTGAAGTTAATCATGTTTACAACACTATAATAACTCATGTTAATCACTTATCTTAATTAATAAAATTATCTTAGGCAACAACTGAGAATTAATAAAGGTAAAATTGTTATTACTTTACATTGTATCCCTCAAGTTATCTTTGACAGGTTGATAAGTTTTTGATATTAAACGATCGTAAATAAAATAGGTTGTGTGCATCATGGTTTTGCTTTACCATAGTTAATGAATTTTTATTCTCCCAAATTTTACTCCACAAGAGTAAAACACATGAATTATTAAAAGTCACAATTTAAAACTTTTTTTATGTCTGAAATTTCAACTCAACCATATACAAGACAATGAAACAAACTTCTTATTATCAGATTACATTTCAAATCTTATTTCATTTAGCTTCTTTTCTAAAAAAAATTGCAAGAAGAGATATGTGGAAAGCCATAAGATACAAAAGAAAAACATGTCAGAAAAAAATTCTTTCAAATTGAGTTAAAATTAAATTTTTAGGAAAAATGATGAAACAGTATCAACAGTTAATATAAGGACATGTTAGATGATAACAGGAAACCAACCTGCTTTAGCATTTATCAACTGTAAAACAAGAGGTCGTCTGGTCACAATTCCACTTCCTCTGGGTAAAAAATCTCTGAAAAAAAAAGTTAAATTCTGATCAGAAAATAAACTTTAATGCAAAAAATAATGAATGGAATTAAAATAAAGAAATCAGATGTTTCCTGGAGCCTGCCTCCCTAGTCCACAAATGACCATTTTATATTTAGTCAATACAATGTGAACCATTTGAATTTTTGATAACACCTACAAGAAAAAACCTTTATACATTTGAAGCCATTCTTTAGAACATTAATTGATTAAGACTGAAAGTTGTCCTGCAGGAGGTTGCAGGGACACACGATGTACAAGTACTCTGACTTTCACCCCAATAAAAACTGGCTGTAAAGGTTATGCTGAAAAATTATTATAAAAGAGTCTGCTTTTATTCTAATTAAACCATAAACAAACAACTTAACATACATATACATGTAAATATGATTAAAACATCTTGTGCAGCCATTGAAACATCTATTTACGGTAATGCCTGCCATTTTGGATATAGAATAGACTAGAGTCAACAGTTTTGCTAGGGAACATTCCAAGGATAATTCAATCATACCATTTGGTTCAAATTAGATCAGTAGCTTCAAATGAACAGAATAATGCTACTTTTAGACATTGAAATGCATTTTATACTTATAGTTCAGCAGATTTTTTTAATGATAAAAAGTTACCTTATCATAAAGATCTAATAAGATGAAATAATTGCAGTATTTTTGTGAAAAGTGACACCTACTCATTAGATTTCTTCCATTAGATGTAAGCTAGGGGGGTTTGCATTTTCCAAATTAAGCTGCCAACCAATTTCTACTATACTTTTACCTAATATTTTTTTAAACTTTTCTATTTTTTGCTTTTTTATGTACATGTATTATTTTTGCATTTCTTACTACAAAAGATATAACAACAGCATAATCAGGGTTCACAAGATCACTATAACAGTGAACAGCATCCACCCCAGTTGTCGTGTACACAAGAAGACTGTCTTCATTTAATTATTGACATTAGCTATTAAATGTCCATGTTTGCAGATATAGATTTTTATATATGAAAGCAGAACTGATCAGAAAGGATCAATAGCACATCCAAACCTTAACTATGACTGTGAATCTAAACAAACTGTTTACAATATTGGCATTTTTTAGCTGTCAATCAATACACAAAATGAGGGGATTAAATCAATTCATGGCTAGCTGCCTATTCATTAATGTACATCATAGATTTCCTTATCTATCAAACTAACGATTGTGTACGATTCGTTTCCCCATAACAATATAAGCTACAGCACAGAATATTACAGTCCCCAAACAAATAAACTACAGTCAATATAGGTTGCTACATAAATGTTTACTACAGTTCAGCTGGATTCAGCCTTTTCCCCCATCCACAGGGGTGGGTTGTGGTCACTGGTTGGGCAAAACTGCTTTTTTAAAAAGTTGTTTTATTCCACTATCAGCAATTTTTTAGCGATAGCACTAGTATTTTATTACGGAGGGAATTCAAAATGGAGTATCCAGTGACAATCTAAACATTTGACAGGGATAACTGATAATAATTGTCAAATAATGTAAGCATGCTGCTGGTTTTAAAACACCGTTGGCAAAATATACAATGTAATCATTTGAAAAAAATATTTATACCCAAAAAGTTAAACAAAGAAATATTGTTTCTTATATAAGCTTTGTTCTGTTTGGATTTAGGTGAGAAAGCTAGATTAAGCTGTGACAACATTCAAACCCTCAGCATGAAAACTGGCAATCCCTGTTAAGGTTATAAGCACACTCAGCCTGCAGTAAGGCTCGAAATGACAACCTCAGTGATGACAGGCATATGATCAATAGTAGATGACTTACTATCTTAACCACTCTGTCACTGAGGCCCGAATTTAAAAAAATAAGGACTGTATTATCCCCATCCAAAAAAGCTAGCTTTTATTTTTTGCTATCGTATGAAGTACCTTGCAAAAAATATGTAATTAATTATTTATTATAGCATATTATTTCTCAGCATTTTTCAAGAGTTTATGAAATGAATTGTCTGTAGAACCTACACCAAACAGAATACACTACTGTGTAAGGGATCTAGAAGCGATTTCAAATTTTTTTCCTCATTACACGCTTGCTTTGGGAATACATGTACATGTGCTAATGGGACATTTGTAATGTGTCTTATATAAATCATGAAGAACTTTTAGGTAAGTAATTCGAGTACATGTAAAATGGAGTTAATTATTGAAATCTGTTGAAGAGACAAAATGACAATTCTAAGACTTTATGATAGAAGCTACTAGTATGTTAAGAAAATATATAAAATATTTTAGACTGGTGTATTATTTTGTTTTCAATTTCCTTAACATCAAAAAGATCAAATAAGTTACTTCCTTGATGGCACAAACAATCAAACAAGAATAAAGTAAACAATTCTATTATAATTATTCAATAAATACTTGTAATAAATGTCTAGTCAGACAGGAAATAACAATAAATATAATAACTTCAAACACCAAAAACTTTAAGTTAACTTCCTAAAAAACTTCCTGCATTATTCCTTAAATTTGGTATTCATTTGATTGTTTACATGGAGCTTAAAACTGTTTAATGCCACTTTCAACAATTTTTCAGCTGTACCTTGGCATCCAGTTTTTATTGCCAAAGGAAGCCTGCATACCAAGAGAAAACCCCAGGCATTTGGTAGTAAAACTGCCTATCCATGTCAGTTATGACTGGAGGCCTGCCCACAGTGAAAGTGAAACTGCAACCTCGTTGTTTACAGACCATGTGATCAATAGTATATATGACTAACTTACCTTAACCACTCAGCCAGCAAGTGTACTAGTAATCATTTAATAGACATTTTTTGACAGTAACAAAAAGAAATTTACTGCTGTTATAATCTGAAGTTAGTTTTTTTATTTGTAGGATTAACCTTGCCCAAAACTAAAAGCGAGGGTACGACTATTCATTCTAGATGTGTATTAGACTTCCATGTTTCCCTTAAATGCAAAATTGTAATATAATGTGCCTTAAATGTTTTGAGACCACAACTGTGGTAAAAATGATTTCTGTATATGAGCAACATGTGATGAGGGGGGCATGTCTTGAAGGGCAGTTCTAGTTAGAAAACTGTCATTCCAACCAGAAAGCTATTGCGTATGACGTATGAATCTTATAAATAGAGGCATGTTCTATAATTATCCGTTGCAATATATTGTACATGTATGTTATATTGACAGAACAGCCAGTTTATAGCGACGATGGTGTTACCTATAGGTAGGTAAATATCCCAAATGTAAAGTTATTGTCATATTGGAATGGAAATGTGCTTTATCATTGTTTTACAACTGGATGGCCATTTATGTTGTTATTTTATCCCTTGCTGTGGCTCAGGATAAAATAATGTGACTAAAGCATGTTTAGTAGTCATCCCAGCACAGCCTCCGTGAATAATTTCTTAAATACATTTTTTCACATTTTTTAACTGGAAAAATTAAATGAAACAATTTTGTGTAAAAATAAATATTTAAAAAAAAGTTATTTGGTTTTGTATATGAATTTTTGGAATGAGTTTCAATTTTATGCATGTATTTTATTTAGCACAGTCATTCATTATACATATGTACTAAACAGGATTACATAAGGATCAACCTCAATATCCGAGTGTATAAAATTTACACAGGATGTAAAACTCGTGTATTTACTTTCCTAATTTTAATTACAATTATAATTATGTTTATACACATACATGTATATGTACTTAGTACATACATGTGTATAAACATAATTATACAGGATTAACAGATGATAAACCAATGCATGCGAGCATAAAATCAACCCAGGAGTCCTCCTAACAAAAAGTTTTCCTAAAAAAAATCTTAATTTCCACAAAAACACCTTTAATTCCACCAAAAAAATTAAATTTTCTTAAAAAAACACTGAACTTCACTTCTTTTTTTTAATTAAGGGAAATACCTGGAAATTTGGTTTTAAGAGGAAATTTAAGTTACATCCTTAAGTGCCACTGGATCCATTTCACCTGTATTTAATTATAGATAAACTAAACAAATGACAGTAGGGTTGGGAGGTTTAATTATTGCATTTGTATATACAGATGTAATTGATAAGAAAAACCTCTCAACACTTTACTATAACCTCATTCAAGGAGAAATTTAATTCAAAATTAAAAATCACATATTATGTCAGATTAAACAAAATACTGATCTTACTGGCCAACACAAAAATCTGATGGTTAAACCCCTTACAAAAAGTTTTGTTAAACCATAAAAGATTAAAAAACACATATATTATTACAAGCACATACAACAGGGAATCCAATGAACCAAATCCAACAGCTGACAGACAAGTAACATTATATGAATGCAAAAAGGAATTCCTATAAAACAATAAAGTTATTAACAAACCAACTACAACAAAAAGATATAATTTTAACATAACATATACCTAAATTGTCACCTGTTTCTCAACTCTAATGATAATTGTATACATGTAAAGTTGTACAAAATCAGTCAAAAACTCGTGGTTCAGCAAATACTTTATTTTGTCAACTGGTAGTAAATTTAAAAATAGAAAAGATGATTATGATAAGTTTTAATTTTATAAAAAGGAATCATTCTCAAGTTATGATTGCATGAATTATTAAGGAAAAAGTGATATTCATCTTCTAAGACATTACATAATTTACAGAGTATAGGAGATTACTAGATATCCGATATTCAACTGCATACTTGTACTTGTGCTACAGTCTTCGCGAAATGCGTCGGTCCAACGGACAAAACCGATATAATAACGCTTGGACCGGTAAAAAATCGTGTTTCGTCGGTCTGCAAGACCGACATTGTTATTATCGAAGTTAAAGTTGCCCTGATGATTCGTTCACAGAAAATACTTATATATCTGGTAGTACTGATTCACACAAACTTCCAACTTTTGAGTAAATATGTAAAACCAATAAAAATTGCGAAGATCCTGCGTATTTAACTCATTTTTGAAACGTTTTAGTTTGGCAAATGGATTACGCGCCATTTGTTTATTTTCGGGATACGTCTAATTACCAACAGCGAGATAAGTAGACTACAACGGCCTTCAATGAAAACTCGTAACTGTTTGATAAACAAACACTTTAAAATGGGGTTGAAACTCAAAAGTTCGTTTAAAACATATTTTTTTTAATCATTGGCTTTGATAATATATAAAATCAGTGATACTTGTAGGATTTTTTTATGGTGAGTCCTGGACTCACCACTTTTGAAAGTGGTGAGTCCCAAAAAATTTTCATGAGTCCCACATATCGCAGATGAGTCCAGCTAAGTGCTTGCATACAACCGTTTTCTTTGATGACCGACCCATTAGCCAGTATAAATGTCTTTTTATAAAAAGATATAATATGGCTTGCAGAATGTTTATCCAATGCATTTTTATATTAGTAGTAGCTGAGTTTGGAAGTCTTTTGGAGTATGATTGCTGATGTTTTCCCATTAAAGAGAGACTTTTATCTTTCCTTGAAACAGATGCTGACATTAATATTTCTTCCAAACAACTCATTACTCATCCTCCCCTACCCCCTTTCAGATCCTAGTCTATAGCAGATTATCTTTTTGATATGTACAAAAATTAAAAGTTTATAAGATAACTTATTGTTGTTCATATTGAAGATATCTTTTTACCGGTCAAGAATTCTTACTTTAAAAAAAATCGTAAGGAGTGCAACTGCAATGAAAGGTTCGAACGTGTATTAAAACTTGAAACGAGTGTATTATCAACGCTTAATTTTAACCATAAAGAGTGTCCATCAACACTGCACGCTTATTGTTTAATAAACATTTTAATTAAAGCATATTTGCCGCCCGAGTGATTGCTACCTGCTGAGAATCGGACGACAGGTAAATATCGATCGCCATTTGTAAGGATACGTAATCACGCATCGGAGACGGAATTGACATGACAGAAATTCGTACAAGTCTGACAACTGACACCGACGCGTACTGGGACGCGTTAGATGTTGAAAAGGCGCGTCCAGAACTGAAAAGACGCGTACAATACGCATCTACACGCGTTGATCCCTGTAAAATATACTAGTAAGCTAAAATTGAAGGAATAAAAATAAATGGTTATCAATGACCTCATGATAATTTCTATAGATGGGTTTCCCATGAAGCAGTTGCTTTCAGCTTTGTGAATTATTTCTGTGTATAACAAAATGTTATTTTATTTATATTCTTTTGAATTTTGTCCAGATATACACAGCTTGTTAATAACAGTTATGAATAGTATGATGTTTACAATAACTTTTATGTATGATAAATATCTGTATCTACATTCATATAAGGTAGCTAGTAAAATGTAAACAATGGCTAAATCGACAAATTTGGTCCGGCAAAAGCTGCTTCGGTCCAGCATTTCTGGGGAAGTTGGTGGACCGAATGTCCACCATTCTTTGGAAAGATTTCGTGAAGACTGGTGCTGGTCAAAATACAGATTTTGATGATTGATTTGAATGTATAAAGTCAGAGCTTTAATCAGATGTGAAGTGTATTGACTCTAAATAAAATTCTGGAGCAAACATTTGTCATAGTTCATGACTGGGTCGTTTTTATTTTCTTTCATTCATGACAGGTTATATGCCCTTGCTGTGATTTCATGCTCTCTGTCCTAAATATAACAATTTGTTTAATTGTGATCAAACCCTACTCACCACTATTCCCCCCCCCCCCCTTCTCTAAAATGAGATCAGAATAAATTGAGAATGCTTAATTTCACAAAATCTACATCTCAAGACAAAATAGACACAATTAACAATAGGTACAATACCAGGCCACTAGGACTAGATATATTTTGGCAAAATTGGACTTGCAATAAAAATTAACGTGGTCATAGCTAATACTTAATGAGCAATTATTTAATTAAGTCATTTATTGAGGTCCCCTATACTAAAGTCACACCCTTGGTGCTCAGTTCTTTGCTTGTATGTTTTTTTTTTAATTATCACATAATGTACCTTTGTATTACCAAAATCTCTAATAGAAAAATTTTTCCCATGATAACGGGTCCATATTTTATACTACGCCTTTGTTTTTTACATACCATAAATCGTCCTCGACTTTTGCTACGGAAATCTTACATTGTAAGTCAGACATTAAGGGGACCTTGAGTGTTTCAAACATTTTTCTGCTTTCATGACGTTCAATGGTATTCAAACAAACCATGAGACTTTTTCTGGCCTAAATTTCATACGACATTACACAAAGGATTTTGATTAGACGACATACACTACTGTTTTAATTTAGGTCATTTTTTACATGTAGAATAGTTGCCCTATCAACTATTCAAATCTGCTGCATTTCAAATCACTTATTAGATGTGTAAAATAATTGTTGATTTCAAATGATTTTTTGGATCTACAAAAGGACCATAAACTCGACCAAAAGGCAGTAAGCAGTTTTATTTGTCAGGCAAAAACCCGCAGCACACAAACAGTGACTTTAGTATATAGACAGTTCGCTATCATCCTACATAATTATACTTAAATCTGAGCAAAAATTAAAATATCTGTGGAGTAACTACGCATGCTGTACAAAGCAGTTAAATCTTGGGATAAATTTAACCATGAGGAAATGGTCAATTAGCATCGCTGCTCAGTTTAACGTGAATTAACGCCCCCTTGACATGGGTTGTCATGCACCTGTTCAAGTCTCCTCGGCTTTCGTTCTATTTTTATCCTATTAAAATGTTCCTACTATTTAACATATAAATAAGGTATTTGGTTAGAATATGTATGTAATAATGACATCGAACTCTTACTTTCCGACGAAGTTTTCCAATACACTGCTTTTTCCAGCACTCTGGCTTCCTACTACTGCAATTTGAGGTAAATCGAGGGATAGCGGTGTCCCTAAGGAAGAAAAGGCATCTTGCAGCTTATTCACAATAGGAATAAGCTGCTCCATGCCAACGTTTCCTGACATTTTCGTTACTTCCGTCTGACTGTTTTCCTTATTAAATGTTACTTCATGGCGGATATTCAAGAATGGTTATGCAAGGCCGCTTATATCGCTAAATGTTAAAAATATATTCAAATAATTTTCGTTTAAAAATGTAGGTCTACGTGTGCAAAATAATTAACTATAAGCACAGATACAATAATGGAATAACTTAACTGAAAGTTTCAGGAGAAAACAAGGAAAAACATGTTTATTTTTTTAGTAAAGGGAGGCAACTCTCATCTGGATACTCCTCATATTTACTCATTTACCTATTTATATCAATGACACAGAAGGCTTTCCTCGTTATGCACTTCTGTTTGTTTACCACATACACGTGTAATGTTTATTTAGTGAACAACTTGAATTTATGAGGCTCTTCAATATGTGTGGATTTTTCCTTATTTTTAGAGAACGATATATGATCATATATAGGTATATTTCTGCAGGGACAGTCTATACTACTAACAGCACAGACTGTGCCTGATTTCTGTCATTTCTGTTTAATCTTGGGAACTGACTAACATGAATTATTATACGAATTTGTTTCATTTTTCTCGATCTGTGTATTAATATGTATTTTTGTCCACTTTTTTAAATGAACAGACATGTAGAAGTGACAACTGACATGCTATATAAAGTACGCTAGAAAAATTGTTTTTAAAATGCCTGATCTTCATCTCATGTTTCAAAATTTTAGCCCCTTCAGCTTCCTACTTTCGGTCATCCTATATTTAGGAGATAACTGTATTGTATTTGAAGATTTGCAGGCATCAATTGGTGATTTGATGGTCGGAAATTAAGTTTATTGGCGACGCGTAAGCGGAGCCAGTAAACGGATATTTCCGACCATCAAATCACCAATTGATGCCGGCAAATCAATTCCACGATTGATGCCGTCAGATTTTAACGCAAGCGCAGATGTTATTTCCGGCAAAAAAAAATCCAATTTTAATCAGTTAATTTAGTTTTTTATTGCCGTAGCATTAGAATGGAGATAACTGTATTGTATTTGAAGATTTGCCGGCATCAATTGGTGTTTTGATGGTCGGAAATATCCGTTTACTGGCTTACGCGTCGCCAATAAACTCAATTTCCGACCATCAAATCACCAATTGATGACGGCAAATCTTCAATTACAATACAGTTATCTCCTAATTATATGTCTCTGATGACGCATATATATTTTTTTTTAATCACAACGGTAAGTTTAGAGTAATAACGCGTTAATTCATAAATATTAAGCGTGACGTTTTTTAGTTTTTATGTATGAATTTAACTAACGCGCAAATGGCTACTGATAGCTCAGGACATTCCATGTGGGAATTCCAAATGAATTATATATATAGCAGCTATAATATAATTCTTTTCTTGGTTGTATTTATTCTGGTTTATTTGTTCATTTGATCTTACTTTGTATGTATGTGGCATCGCTAAGAGCCATATGTCTGGATATAATAAATATGCAATACAATAATATGATACGAATATTCTGTGTATATGTTACATGTAAATTTTAACAATTTATTAAGTTACAACTTTGACATATGTTAACATGTAATCACATAAATTAAGTCATTTAGCATGAGGTTGACACAATAAACATAACTGTATACAGAATGGACATCTAACTACCTAATAATATTAAAAATTTCAATGGATTTTCAGTTGAAGAGCTGTTTACCAAATAAAAATTAACTGATAATTTATAATACAATTAAGACAACATAACTATTTCAGTGTGTAGCATTTGAGCTTGATCTATAAAAATACAATAAAAATAAATTTTTTAAACAAGGCCATCGCCAACCTGTAAGCAATTGTTTTATTTATAATATGCATTAGTTTGAACATAGCTGTATAGTTTTTGGTATGTGTATTGACTGTTTAGAAGGACTGCTAAAACCATTTAAATTACCAACATGTCAACCATCATCTCCAGCGTTATGTTTTTATTAATATATGTTGTTTGTTAAATCATGAACGTTATCTATTTTTTTTAGTGATATACCTGCTTTGATCAATAGAAGACGTTAATCCGTCGCATTTGTTTATACATTCAACACGCAATCTGCCATAACGCGGATATGTGAACCACTCTCAGTCATATTATAATACGAGAAAGCCAAGCCCTGGAGATAATGGGTAAATGAGGGGGGGACAAGATCTTTTACTGTTAACGTGTTTTGGGAATTTTTACACGTCTGTTATCTGTTTTTTTTAAATAAAGCAACTGTTAACTGTTTTTCAACAATTTATCCGTTTTCTTGAAAACTGACATTGTTGTTAATTGTTATAATTATAATAACCCTGTTTGCTGTTAATAGTCAGAACCCTGTTAACTGTTTTACATATATGTCCTCTGTTAATTCGTTTTAGTTACCACTTTTAAAATGTAATTGAGTCTACCTATGAAGGAAGGAATATACATAAGATCCCATACAATTTACTATGGAAACACTGATTAATGTATGCATTTTCTCGCCGTGAACTGGTTTACATATATTTTCTATGTTATCTGTTAATTCGTTGTATCCCCCCTTTTTACTGTAATTAATTTTTCTTATGAAGGGAGGAATATGAATAAGGTCCCAAGTTACTTGGAAACACTGATTAATGTGTGCATTTTCTCTCTGATTTGCCCTTTTATGAGATTCTGCTGTTATCTGTTTTTTCGATTGTTGAACTCACTGTTTTCTGTTTTCTCATGTAAATCTGAATTTTATTGTGCACAAGTTATTTACGGGGTTGGGGGTCTAGAGGGGGTCTATTAAGAGGTTAACAATTTTTTTTATTTTTCCCAAAAGGATAACAGTAAATTTAAAATAAGGATAACAAATAACAGCAATTTACATTAGAAAACAGAAAACAGTGAGTTCCAAAATCGAAAAAAACAGAGAACAGCAGAATCTCATCGAACTGTTAACACATCTGTTAAAATGCCCAGAACACATTAACAGAAAAGATCTGCCCCCCATTAATGGTCCACTGATTTTTTACATGCACTTTCTCTCCTACAATACCAACGCACGAAATTTTCGTTTTGGCATGTAGATATGCATGAATAACTTTAGAACGAATAATCATATCCTCGCTTTTTTGCGAGGTTAATCCGACAACTTCGGATTATAACTGCAGTAAAATTCGGCCTAGAATAACTTAAAAACAAGTCCATTTTGTTTTACAAAAATCCCATCTTTAGTTTTCAAATTTTACTCTATACAAATGTGATAGTGCCAAGGCCTTCAGACAACCAGCGAAATGAGGTTTTCAGGCATGATCCTGGGACGTCAAATCGCTCATTGTATGCATTGTTTACCGTCGAGAATTACTTGCTTTTCCGAACGACATCAGCAGACGGGTTCAGTGAACGACAGGCCGCGCCCAGGAAGACAACGAGCAACGACACCTCAAGCAAGACCGTTACATTCGCCTCCAGCATTTACAAGATAGATTCCGAACCGCCATACCTGTAGACGTCACATGAGGCGATTGGAACGCACGGAATGCCAATAGGATCCAATACAATTAGACGTTTCACTTAAGACCTGGTGACGGACGAAGCGGTGCTTGGAGGCTTCGAGGTGAACGAAACGCTGATCCATGACATCCATGTGTTCAGGAGACAGACCCTTTGGGGTGGTAGAAGCGTTATGGTTTTGGTAGGCACTTCCTGTAATCACAAATCTCATTGTGATTAATGGAAATTTGACGGTACAACATTGATGAGGTGTTACGGCCTTCTGTTATCCCGTTTCCTTGTGGACATTAGGATGTTGACGTTTTTCAACAAGACAATGCTTGCGCTCATTTTGCATGCATCAAATGTGCCGTCCTCACCGCAAACAATGTGCGCAATTTTATTGCCAGCGTTCTCCCCTGACTGGAGTCCGATAGAACACCTGGGATCAACTTGTACTAGCTGTAAGAAGAATCCAACCACCGCCGATCACGCTAAATCAGCTAGAAATTGCGCTGCAAGAGGAATGGAAGAATATTTAGCAAGAACGAATGAGTAGATTTATCCGATCAATGCAACGGAGATGTAGGTTCATGCGTTGCAGCAAATGGTGGACACATTCGTTATTGACTTGGGGAAATTCAGAATTGACCAAGTACTTAACCGGTTCGTTGAGTAGAAAAGAATAAACATTAATTTCAAATACTTGCGTCTATTTGTTGCTATTGTTCAGAACTTTACAATATAATAGTTGTTTCTTTATAAAACGTTATTTATGTAAATTTAAGTGCAGCGTTTTCATTTAAGTCAGTAAATATTACATGTAGTTTGAACAGGCCAATGCCATATACGGTTCAAATATGAAGAGTGTGCAGGGGACAAAAATAAAATATGAGTTTATAGACTGTTCACGGATATACAGAAACGAAATTATCTAACAATTGTTCAAGTAAGGCTAACATATCATGTTAAAGTTAAATGTGCGTATGACGCCAACGCCACCATCCGAAACCTAAATATCTAGCTTTCAGACGAGCTGAAAATAGGAAGCCCGAGACAAGCCAAGTCTCTGATAACCATGTTGCCTAACTGTCACAACATAAATCAACTAGAAAAAGTTTATCTATCGATCATCGATACCCAACTTAAATTTTGTACATTTTTGGAAAAATTTCTAAGGATAGGCTTCTTACCCACCTGATATGTAATATCATTAAGTTTCATTAAAATCAAATGCACACTTTTGGAGTTCTAGTCTGAAAAAATCTTTTTTTTGTAAAATCTTTTATTGTTGTGTGTCAAATATAGAGGGGCTGAAACAGTAAAGTGGCAATCAAATCTTGCCGAAGGAAAACACTTATACAAAACCATTTGACACACAACAATAAACACAACAAAACAACACACCAACAAAAGCCAGCGACACAAATTCTTGACAAAATGGGAGTGAACTCATGTGCTCAGGAAGAGTAAGTAGTTTTGTGTTATTGCAGCACAACCCTGAATACATAGCGAGTCCTGTACAGTAAAGGAAGATACTACATTCACTTTTATTTAAAAATATCCAGCTATTCAAGTCAAGGGAAATGGTATTGCACATAAATTGTATGGAATTTAATATGTTTGTTTTGAGTGGGGTTTAGCATAACACTGCATTTAGTTATATCTATGTATCCAGTTTTTATTTTAATGTCTAGTGACAGCTTTTTTTCTATGAAAAGCTCCATAACCCTTGTTGTTGATATTGAAATGAGTAGTTACATTTTGGTAATTACAAAAGACAAAACTCTAGAACACATCAAAACTCTTCATACTTCACAATGCAAGTCAAAATTAAATATGCTCTAGTCCAGAATATTACCTAATTGATTGATTGTTACAAGTATTAAAAGATGTCTGATTACACTATTTATTGGAATGCTACACTTTTCAACAACAAATACACCAACAGTTTAAAATGATATTCATATTATACAAACAATCATGTATTTATGAAATAGTAAACCAATGAAAAAAATGACAAATTGATAATTTCTAGTCACACAAATAAATAGGTACAATTTAAGAACAAATCTCTAAAGACTTTTAAATAAAAATTGTATGTCCATCATAATGACATGCATATAGACATTTTTGAAGCTGTAATTTGAGAACAGATTGCTAACCAAATTTGTAATACATTGCATTCAGACAAAACAACGTGAAATTTATTAGAATGCTTACAATAACCAAACCATTTAGTTGTCGACAAAAGCTTTACACAGATCCCTATAAAGTATTTACACTATTTTCAATACATTAAATTTTCTGTTCTAATAATATCTTTATTAACTCGTATCTTGTTTATATTTAATTCTGTAAACATGTAAACTATGACAAACTATTGTACAAAATTTTTGTGTAGTTCAGGTTGAATGTCCATAACAAAGTCTAGTAAATTCTTTATTGCCCCATCTTTGTTTCTACGAACATTTTCATCAACTTCTTTCAGTTTTTTCTTTGTTTCATTGTCTATCTGCGATTCCATATCACTTCTTGAACCTAAAATCTGGAAAACACAAATATAAAACATTGCTTGATTAAATTATGCACCCAAAGTTGGTTTGGTATTATTTTTTTTTGTAAAAGTTACACCAACCTGTATAAAACAATTTTCTTTTACATCAAACTGCATGGCCAATATGCATATGAGATATATCCAGAATATTGATATTGAATCAACAAAATATTATATGAACATTTTAGAGCCATGTCATTGTATAAACAGTTAAAACATCAACACAGCTGTACAACTATAATTACAATATACATACTGATAGTTCATATTTCTTATACTGATCTTCTCTTTGCTTTCTATAGCCATCAATTTCTGCCTGAGCTTCTTCTTTTGCTTGCTTTAATCTTTTGGCCTTACCTGTAAAGCAAATTATGTTCATTAATTTAGTTTAATGAAAAATATGTAATTTTCTTCTTAGTCTGTTACTTGCAGCACATATGATGATATAAAACATTTTTGACATACATTGTACTGGTATACTTGCTGTGATAGATACTAGTATTTGATTCAAATTTACATTTTAAAAATTCTATCAGAAACCACAAAGCCAATTGAAACCAAAATTTTTCACTATTTAGATTTGTATTGTTTCTACCATTTCCCCTTTCTCATCCTGAAAATAGCTGAAATAATGAAAAAATTTATCTTATCATTCAATAATTGATAATTGACGAGGATTGCCAGTTTTCCTACCACAGGTCGGGGTTCTCTCCCGCTTCCTACCACAATAAAAACTGGACGCCTCGATATAGCTGAAAAGTGGCATTAAAAAACACCATTCAAACAAACAAATCAATCATTGAATGGTTTTTACTGTACAAGTGGTTTTTTTTAGATCAGACTTAATTAATAAGCTTTCAAAATGGCCACCAAAGCAGGTGTTAGTTTTAAACAAATCTACTGTAAGAATTTTTGTTACATTCATTTAATCTTATTTAATATCTGATACTAAATCATTTTTTAAATTATTTATTTCAGATCAAAGAACTGATACAGCAAGTGATACAGAATTTTGCAATGTATTGTTCTTGTCTATCGTATTAAGTTGTCAGAGCCTTGCATATTGTTTTTAGATTTATATATATAAGAATGGTTTACATTTTTAGAATCTTACTTTGGCAAGATGTTTGAAAAACCTTGCCTTGGGCTTGGACTCTAACAGTAACAGTAACAATATCGTCATTAATGAAAGATTGGCACCGACTGTTTAGAACATATATGACATATAATTGGGTTACAATAAAGTATTTAAAACAGTTTGCAAAAATTCTGTTACAAAAGCTGCATAGTATTCTTGAAATGCTCTTAATTCCTGTTAATGATATATACCGGGCAATAGGCCAAACGTCAAAAAATGTTATTGAAAATCTCACTATCAAGACTAAAAACCACAAGCATACAAAATTCTTACGTTTTCTGGCCTCGGAAACTTTTTCTGCAGCCTTCTTTTCTGCTTGTAAAAGTTGCTGAATCCCTGTCGATTGACTTGCCATGATTTTCGACTACTTCGACTATGATGTTGGAAATCTTATGACAGGAAATTATGGGTATGACGACATCCAGCCGATCCACTGATTTTTAAATACAATAAAATATATGTCGGTGACGAAACGTCAAAATTCCGGGAAATTGAACACTGATTTAGAAACCTATGGATTTTAACAGAAACATTATCTACTGATATTAAAAATACATTATTAGTATATAATGGTTCTTAAGTGTGATGTAAAATTATTACTGTTCGCCAGTTAAGTTAACTACTGTATATGCTGCATCAGTTCTCTACGCGAATTATCGTAGTGAATATATGATAAACCGAACGAAACTAACAGTTGTACCAAAAAGTACATTATATTAGGAGACAGACTAGAAACGCAACTTTGCTTGTTTCTGAATTCTAGCTGTCATGATTTCTTTGTATTGTTTCAGGCGATGCTGTATGATCATGCTTATATTATGAAATAAAATATGTTTACACCAAGGACATTATATAATGTTTTGTACAAACAAAATTTTATAACCCGATACATGGAAGTTTCTGCAGAGGCATATAATTTATGTAATTCTATGTCTCTAATTTTCAATAATTAAAAAGAATTCTGATCTAGTTAATCTAATAATGTTAAAAAAAATACATATGTTAATTAAATACATTTAATTTGAATGTCAGCTGAAATATATTATTACGCTTCTATCAATGACGTTGAAGTAAATCTTTTTGCTTTTTCGACTTTTTTCTTGGTTTTATAATAAATTTAATATTATAATTAGTCAAAAACGTGTTAAATAACTATTATAATAACTTATGTGGATGTTCTCGAGTACGAAAATTTAAATTTTTATGTATTGTTCAAATTTACTTTTTAACTTCAAATCCGCACGCAAGATTTTAAAATAACGCAACACTGCAGGATAGGCACAGTTACAAAATTGAAGGGCAGAGTACAGAGAAAAAAACAGACAAAATATTAAAAAAAATATATGAATTTGTTTTTTAAAAAAGGCCTCTCTGAACTTCCAGAAACCCACTTAACACATGAATTTCATAACAGACCATATTCGAAAAAATAAGAATACATATTACAGTTATAATGGAACTAAAACAAGTGAAAATTACTCCATATGTGTTCATTTTCGGGCCCGAGCGTGATCCGAATGACCCACAAACAATGACCATCACAAGGCTTATCACATGACCTTGTTCCAATCACGCGTATAATACCTGTCGAATAGATACAAAAATTTACAGTTTTGTTCCATTGTATAATGTTTTTTTTTCTTCACAGCTAAGCGGTTTTAATTATCATACGTTTATGTGGTATTTGACACTACGAGTTATGACACGTATTACCATTTTTAAATTGCAGCCTTTTGCTGTTACGGTGTTAACAGATGAATTTTAATAAAGGCGTTTTGAAAGATATGCCTAATTTGATTTTTAAGTGATTTCAGTAAAAGAAATGCTTAAATAATAAACCTTTATAGCAAGACTTATTATGAATATTATATTGATCGGTAACTGTGGACATAGTTTCTTACGAATAAAATCAGTAGATACACATATTTTATCAAAATCGACACGGTATACCCCGCCGAAAATAACAAATGATATGTGTTTAGCACTATATAAGATTAACAAAGGAAGATAATAAATAAAGGATTCAGGAAAAGAGTAAAAAAATCCTTGCTTCATCACATTTATACAGAGAGCTGAAATCCTCAGTGAATAAAGTCATTTTAGGACTTGCAGGCCCGAATATAGAAAATGAAGTGAAAAGTATCAAGGATAGTTTTTAGACGATGCCAAAGATAACTGACGGAAAATTACAGAAATATAGAATTATGTATTTTAATTGTAAACTTCACAGTGTACGAAATATTCAAAGGTTTTTTAAAATGTTGACCTTATTCAAACACGGCATTCTTTATTTATAATTTCTAAAAGTGGATGCTAGTTTTTTTAATCAGAGAGAAGAGACCAAACACCAATAGGCCGAATTTTACTGCCTTGAAAATCCTATGTTAGTTTTGGGATTTGTCGGATTAACGCCAAAAAATGCGAGGGTATGATTATTCGTTCTTAAACATCCCCACCCAACCCGGGGGTCAAAAGTATTAACAACTATATATATAGTCTATAAATGACCTTATCTTCGGTCTAATTCTGTATAATTTACTTTTATAGATCGAAAGATGCTACATTTTTCTTTTGCTTAAACAACTATAACTGTATAATAGTTCTATGTTTTTGCTGTTGTAAACTTTTCGTGCCCGATGGTATCACCTATCTATGCATTAGTGACAACTGGCCCGCTATAACGACTTGAAAAAATATTTTTCTTGCTAAATTTGAAACTGCGGATTGTTTTAAAGTTTTCTTTTCCCGAGATGTAGATCTCTTGAGCCGACTTTGGTATTTGGAATTTTGTTAAGTACTTCAGCATCTTACTATTTGGCTTCCGATGGTATTGGTTTGAACGCCACAGATGATGCGGTGCAAGACCGCCGTTGTTTTTCACGACTTGGATACTAATTCAATTTGACTTTACCTATAGACAACTTACATTCTGCCATTTCAAGTAAAGCGACAAACAGTAAAAAAGTTGACAATTTTTTTCGGATTTGGCCATTTTTTATCCTTTTATTTAAAAACGGTAGCAGATAGAAAAATTCGTATAGATGACACAATTGAAACGAACATTATAGAACAAATACAACTGAATTGCATGAAAATAAGAATATCCTCCAATTATATAAGAGAGAACAAAGTTCTGCCTCTTTAGGGTTGGGTCTAAAACGAATAATCATAACCTCGCCTTTTGTTCTTTTTTTTGCGAGGCCCGACAAATCACAAACTAAATTCGTATTATTACGGTGAATAGCAGTAAAATTCGTCATAGGTTGGGTCCAAAATACCCATTGTTATTCATAAGCTTTTTTGTGCAATGTACCATATTGTATTTTAAGGTCATTTTGTATGCAAACACACTATTGCTATGATGGCATGGTCAGGGTGAAAAACAGAAAAGGGTTTCTGCATGTACGTGATGTATCATAATTATGTGATCATATATAAATATTTGAAAGAATTAAAAAAAATCGTAAAACAAGTCTTTATTCCTTCATACATGTAGACTTTGTTGGGGCTATCTTAATAGTCCGGCAATCATCTGTCATCAAATTTTCATACTTTGATGGGAGCGTAGGATATAAGAGAGCTCTCCACGTGCAAAACGGTTGATTTTTGCGACACTGGTTTAAGACGGCACAGCTCTCCTTCAATCTCCAGGATTTTAAAGTTTTTCGTGTGGTTAAACTATATCAATCGCTTCTTTATTTTTTTCCGTAAAATTAATAATCTTAGCTTTAATCCGGTTCATTAAATCTATTTCTAAGGTTGTTTTAATCATAGCCCCATCATTTAGACATTTTCACAACCCCATCTGAACATTTTCACTAAATATGCATGCAGATAAATCAAATTAATCACTAATAAACAACTATTTCCTAGTCAGGTAAAATGTCCCTAGGACAAATGTGTTTGATGTCACTGTTGGCAATTTTTCATGTTTTTCAGATATATGATCGGATATTCCGGCTTCCTCCACGGCTTCCTCCACCAACAAAAACCGGGCTTTCTCCACCAACAAAAACTGGACGTCGCGTCCAGTTTTTGTTGGTAAAGGAAGCCGGAATATCCGTAGAAGATCGGAGAAAAAACCCGACCTTCGGTAGGAAAACTATTAATCCTTGGTAACTAAAATTGGAGTCGATCACACTCTGCCTGCATTGAAACTCGACCTACAACCTCATTGTTGACATTCACGTAATCAATAATCGATGACCAGCTACCTTAACCACTCGCCCCTTTCAGAAATTTGTCATCAAATACTTATACAATAGTTGCTTATATAGAGGGCATTGTCATGATATCTTGACTGCACAAGGGACAGTGGTATTGCCTGAAACATTGATAATGCCCGAGCCAAAGGCGAGGGTATTATCGATGTTTAAGGCAATACCACTGTCCCGAGTGCTGTCAAGTATCATGACAATGCCAGCTATATAAGCAACTATTATATTTATTTTATTGAAGAATTAAGAAACCACGTGTTTAAGACTGTATTATGTGTTTGTAGCGGCTTGCTGTATGATTTTAATGTTTGGCCTCATGATATATCATTGTCATTTTTAGGCAATACACAGTTAGTTTTCTAAACTTTATGACATTTTTTTTTCCTCATTTGGGTTGTACATGTAAATATATTTTTTATAAATTAAAAATAAACAGTTTTATGTTGATTGTTACTTGAGAGGGCATTACCACGACGTGATAACGCCCACGGGCGTTATCACGGCGTGATAATGCCCTCACGTCAAATTACTGCAAATTAATTAATACCAGCTGACCTTGAATTATCCAATTAAAACAAACACAATTTTACTGATATGAAATAAATATTTATACAACAGTTGCTTATAAAGAGGGCATTGTCGTGATATCTTGACTGAACAAGGGAGATTGGTATTGACGGAAACTGACATAGATAATACCCGAGCCAAAGGCGAGAGCATTATCAATGTTGAAGGCAGTATCACTGTTCAGAGTGGTGTCAAGTATCATGGCAATGCCGGCTATAGGGCAGATATATAAGCAACTATTATTTTAATTTCATTAAAGAATTCAGAAACCTTGTGTTTGAGACTGTATTACTGTATTTGTAGCTGCTTGCTGTATGATTTGAATGTGGGCCTCATGATATATCATTGTTCGGCATTTTCAGGCAAAACACAGTTAGTTTTCTAAACTTTATGACATATTTTCTTCATTACGGTTGTACATGTACATATATTCATTTATATAAATTGAAAATAAACTGTACTGTATTCTGTTGCTTGTTATTGGAGAGGGCATTACCACGACATGATAATGCCCTCATGTCAAATCACTGCGATTAATTAATACCAACTAACCTTGTTTTATCCAATTGAAACAAACATAATTTTACTGATATGAAATAAACATTAATAATTACCGGGGCACTGATGGCCAATTGTTAAGGTTAAAGTGTGACGGACGGACCAACGGACTATATACGCGCCGTTTTCAAGCGGGATATAATGACATATACGACAAATAATAAAAAAACCAAAATACTCATACAAAAATATGAGCATAGACCTGTGTAAGACAATAAAAAATATGGAAGTGTATTTAATAAATATGGACAATTGTGGTTTTCTGTTTAAGAAAGCGTTTTTAAGTCACATAGAGTCCCGTTAAAGCTAACAATGCAATTGTTGTAATCAGATGTTCCAAAAGGTGAAATTCATTCAAAGGTAAATTTTTGTCATGTGGCTTATGATGAAAAAAAAAGTTATTTCCAATAAAACATGTACAACCTTGATAGCACGTGCAATAAATCTGAAAATCTACGGGATAAAAGGGCTAGAGCTCAAAGTAGACTTTTAACATATCTTAATTGGCAGCACGGCATGGCCGGCAGATGAAGAAATAATCTAGTTAAATGTTGGCTTTTGATGAAAATTTTGTATTTCGATTTATGTTGGGTTTGAGATTGTTCCACAAACGTTGGGTTTGAGATTGTTCCACAAACTTTCAAATATTATATCTCCTGCAGTTTTGACAACCTGGACAGTCTTTCATAGATATAAACCAGCTTAAGTTCACAAAACGACAGACATACATTATACAACAGACACAAGTGTTTATCACTATAATAAAACTTATATAAGTTTATAATGAATAAGAATGACAATATTGTTGATAATAAAACCTATTATATTTAGGTAGTCTGGCAAAGGTGTCCAGACTGAGATGGAATACATTCCAGCAGCTCCAGCGTATGGTGTGTACATTTCACAACTTACACGTTATCCTAGATCCTGCCATCGGTATTCCGATTTTCTAGACCGATCACTGCTGTTGACTTATAAACTACTCAAACAATTAAGGGTTTGTTGGTGTTCCTAGGTTGATGTTATCTCTCCAGAAGGTTTATGGTCGTCACCATGACTTAATAGATCGTTATGGGAAAGCAGTGTCTCAAATACCATCAGACATTTTCGCCGAGTCATAGGTAGTGTTCCTATTCCTGGATTTGACTTTTTCCCTAGACATGACAATAAGCAACTCGAGGGGTGTCTGATTAGAGGCAGGCACTGCATACTCGTCCTGGAGCACCCGAGTGCACCCGTAGTATTTATTGGGTTTGGGTTACTCCTTTTTTTGTTTTTTTGTGTTTTTGGTTTGTGTGTTGCGTTTGTCTATATTTGTAATTTTCCCTTGACTTTTGGCTCTTATAGTTCGGTCGGTTTTCTTTGCTATTTTTCATATAACAACTGGATAAAATCGTGGCTAAGGTTTTAATTGATACAAAGGTATAAATTATTCAGATGTGGCAGGTGTGAAAACAAAACTATGGTAATGTTTCATAACCAACTTTAATTAGTATCACAATACTTCATGTAAAAATATTTATCTGCATAAAAATAAAAATATTTAAAAACACAAACACACATCATTATGACTAAGTAAAATCAATTAATAATTAAAAGGTAACAAGGTAAAAACAAGCACT
Organism: Limnoperna fortunei; assembly: GCA_944474755.1. NCBI lineage: Eukaryota > Metazoa > Mollusca > Bivalvia > Mytilida > Modiolidae > Limnoperna > Limnoperna fortunei. The sequence goes on along the minus strand of OX104114.1, from coordinate 46,212,368 downwards.
ATGGGAAGTATATTTTACACTAAACACTAAACCCTGTAGAGCTCATGTGTCGAGCAGTTTTCCTTCCAGATACTTAAGTCTGTTTTATCAGTTTATAGCAGTATATTTTGTTTTCTTTAAAAAAATTCCAAGTTCATTTTCTGATAGTCATTTAACTTACATTTGATAATATATACATGAAACAAACACATACAGTCTTCTTCTACACATTAAAAATTATTAATTTTTGCAAAATAATTTCTGAGTAGGTCATTTAAAATACATGTAATTGGAATTAAATTCATATATCATCTTTTATCACACAACACAGATCAGCTGGTGAGAATCTTTCATTATCCAAGGTGGACTAGATCTATGCAAAGCATTTTGCTATTGCCACAAATTTGTCTAGATCAGCACATGCCAATCATATATTATTACAGTGGTAAAGGTAAGCACATTAACATCTCATATTTTCACAAGTGAATTAGATCTGCATGTAAGCATCTCAAAATCACAGTGGAAGAGACAAGTTATTTTAGTATCTAATATTTTTAAATTGGCCTATATAAGCATGTGAGCATTCTACATAACCAAAGCTTCTTTACACTTAACACAATAAGGATCAATCCAAATAACAATTAAATTCTGTTTTGAATTAAGCCCTTATTCAAATTGCCAATTGAAATTAATCAAGAACATGTGCCTTGTCAACGTTAATGTCCCACTAGGCACATATGGTAAAAACTCTCTTTTTTCTAAGTTCACTCAAGCCTGAAATATTTGGCACAGCTCTACAGATTGTTGCCACTGAAGAGTTGTTTTAATGCTGTAACTGTACCAAGGTTCACAGTGGTCTGAAGATGGTGAAGTCATCGTAATTTAAAAAAATCTTCAACACAAATGTTAACCAGAGGTGGGACAGATGACTAGACAAACTTTAGTTGACAGGACATAACAATTTACACACACACATAAAAAGAAAATGGATGGAAAACTTAACACCTGACAAACAGATAAAGTAAACAACAAAAAAACAACCAAAATTTGTTAAAAAGTAATGATAAAAATTAAAATACTTTTAAAAAGCTTTATAATTATCTATTTAATTGGGAAGATTAGTTTAGGTTTTTGAGTTTACCCTCATAAAATAAAGTATTATTATTATTATTATTATTATTATTATTTACAGAAAAATGTATGTAAATAATTATATATTCAACTAAATTTGATATATTGGTGTTAAATCCTTGATTACAACAGTATCTAAACTGATAAAACTGATAAAAAATGTAATATCTACTTTTTTACATAATATAACAAGATTGTCAAATGTAGTGTATGTTTCAAGTAAACTTAAGCTCATGGGCTGCTGAGTCAATACAGCCCTGGAAAATATTTATTTTATCTAATATTAAAAATATACCCTTTTTAATTTATTGACAAAATTAATGACATTTAGTGTTAAATCGTGTGATTTAAAGACTTAAGAATTATAATTAAGTACTTTGAATATATGGTAGATAAAGTTTCATGACATCATTTTTATGTCGTATGTCAATGTTATTGAGTCGCTGTTGTAACACAAAGTGGGCATAGTCACGCCTCTGATCCACTTCCGGTATAACCATCAATCTTTCCTTATTTAGTGGTATTCTATCTAACGAAGCTGAGGCACCAGGTTGAACTTTAACCTTTGAAGGACTTGACTTAGGTCTTCCATATTTGGCCAACTCTTCATTGGCCTATAAGAACATATATACAAATAAACATTTCTTTGAATAGGCATGTTTTTGGCAATTGGCCTTTGTAATGTCACCTTTCAACTGTTGATCCTAAATATATAATATTTATAAATTCTGAGACAGCATAAAGTTTAACAAGAAGAAACATGAGGATTTAAGCTTTGCTTACTTTTTGTTCGAGCCCATGGATAAATTCAGCTTCATGAAAACAAACCTGTGATGAGTGGTGCACAATTAGTTCCCATGGTAATACCAAATGTTAGTTCAAATATATGAACCAACCAAATTATAATAAAGTTCCAGCATATTTATAATCTGTTCTTCAGTTTTTTTTTTCTGTCAATGTGGCTATTCACAAAATATGTAAATTCCGTACCAAGAACTAAATATTTGTATCAACAAGAGTTCTAACAAAAAAAAACTAGTTGTTTCAGATGGATCTTGAGTTTTGAATAAGGATAACAAGTAGAACTAAATGATTTGAGTTTAAAACAATCCATATCTGATTCAAAACATGGAGTTAATATCATAATTATATCATTTTTGTACTATTGTTTTATTTTTTGTAACTTTCTTTGCATACGGTATCAACTTATTCACCACATACCTGTTTACAAGCACACAAAACTAAATACATGTATGTATGTCATTGAAATATCTTCATGTTCAAGATAAGGACTAAGTGGTACATTTGTATTGTTAAAATTATTTATTAAATAAAATTAAACCAGAGGCTCTAGAGAGCTTTTATCAGGGCCGTAAATTATATGTAGGCATGTAGGAAACTGCCTCCTATTGCAAACTGGCAAAAAAAATTTGTTACCAAAAATAAAATAAAATGAAATAAAAATAAAAAAGAGAAAAGAGAGAGAAAGGAAGGGATAAAATAAAACAAATTATAAATAGAAATGTCATTGTTGTATTGTCTATATTCTATGAGTATAATGAAGGTTTGAAAAATTTGCTATTGATAATGATACACCTGTATATTTTAATACCCGTTACGTATGCCAAAGGATAAAAAGATGAAAGAACAATGAAACAATTAACTAGTCGGTGGTTGTTTGATGGAAGTTGATTTTGATTGATGTAAATTTTCGAGCACAGACTTTCCGCAGAATACAGAAAAATAGGTAAATCACACCACTTTGAAATGAGATGAGACGGTGTCATGAGACGGCCTTTAAAAATATACCACCTTTTCTGTGTGTATTTACGTTAAATTAATATCAAACCCAAGACAGTAAAATTTTTATAGTGTCTCAGTAAACAAAATTCAGTTTTATACAAATATATCCTTATACAGGATTTTGCACAAAAATGTGCTAATCTTCAGGTGGGGGGGTGGTGCCCCCAGACCCCGGCCTTTAATGCCTCCCCTTAATCCAAACACAATTTACGGCCCTGTTTATTGCTCATTTGGTTAACATAAAAAATAGTCTGATCATCAACACATAAGGTAAAATTACCTCCAAGCATAATTCATACAAAGACTTCCTTTAGGCACACATTTGTTGAATGAACAGCAAATTAGAAACAAGAATTGCCAATGTCTTTTATGTATTTTCACCCAATGAAATCAAAATAAGGAAGTATCTTTGTAGACCTCACAAACATGTCTTGTACAACATTACAAAACATTTGGACATGTATTTTCAAAGAAGAAAAATAAACCTTAAAACAAAGATTGTCCTTGGTGACCATTTTTCAATGTATCAAGAAGAAACTAGATTATTATATAGATAGAGATGAAATATCGAATTTTCCGAGTGACAGAAATCACGGTAAATCACATGTGAAAATTATTGTTTATTTTCACTCTCGGGTTTTTTCCCGCCAAAAATGTCAGTTGGTTTTGTACTATACAGATATTCATCCGCCGTTCATAAAATTTAGGATTAAGCATTAAAATTTTACGTAAACAATTTTGATCTAAATAATAAATAGGATAATCAATTGGGCATCGTCAATATCCAAATTATGATCACTCGTGCCCCATAAAGCATCAGATTAAACTCGTGCGCGGAACAAGTTCCGCGCACTCGTTGAATCAGATGCGTTATGCCGCACTCGTGATCAAATTTTGGATATTCACTCCGCCCAATTAATTATCCTATAAATATTTTGTTTACACTGAACCCTACATGCATCATTTGTTACATGACTAGACTTGTTACTTACAGAAGGATTTATTAAATTTCAACTTTTACCCATGGTGGTCATGTTGTTTATATAGAATGAGGAATGCATCTAGAAGATTTACAAACAAGAGTCCTTGAAAGAGGTTTTGGTGATGATTAAATTCTTTTACCTTCTAAACATAAATTTTGTTATCAAGTTTTACAGAAGAGTAATGGCAACAGCTCACCACCTTTTTCAGTTAGGTGTGTGAGCACAAAAAATTATCAAAAATTTGTATGACAACAAAGATTATAGTGGTTGTGGTTTTATGAAAATAATGAGGATGATAAGAAAGTACATAGCAAAATCTAATTACATGCGTAATAAAAATAGTCCCAGTAATGGGAATCATGCATTATTCCACACCAGGTTACTTATTCAGTTAGACATATTGTCAATAATTCAAATATCTTTAAAAATTCTGAAAGGCAAAGTATAAGTTTGCTGAACATCTTTTTTTGTCAATTACCGACAGCAGACCATCAATTGTACAACACCAATTAATATGGTTAGGTATTATGCAAGCTACTACCAGTGGCTATTTTGGGTATTATACTTTATAGTTCTATAAAAACAACAGACTTAGCTACAGTTGTTTTTTAGGATTTTGCACAGTTACCATGACAACAGATGGAACATACTACTGTTACTACAACTGTTATGATATATGACAGACTGAACTACTGTTATTTTGGGACATATACACACAAAGAGAAAGAACTGAAGAAACAAGTCATGGTATTAATATGAAAGTCCTAAGCTTAATTTCACAAATTGGAAATTTCAAAAGGCATGCATGGAAAGAACACATATGCCAGGATAAATTCATCAGTGAACTGAAATGAATTAAAAGGTCCTCAAATTGATTTAAACTAAATAATTGAATTATTCCTCCATGTACAGCAAGTACCTATATTGTCACCAGGTAAATTTTCAAGCAATAAATCTCTTGGATCGAATAGACCATGGGACAGGAAATTCTGATCACCACTAATGATAGATTTGGGACTGAGAATTTTTGCCTTTTGAAGTAGCCGATGCACCTCCTCACTCTTGACATCTTAAATATATTATATATATATATATAAAGCAAGTACAAAACCATCATTTTAATCTTCTCTTTTAAATTATATTAACAATACATGTGTGATTACAAATCCCAACATTTTTATTAACTCATTGAATTGACCATTTTAATCATTAAACAAATTGTTTTACTCATTGAAATAACAATAAACCTAACTTTAGTTTTCCGTGTTAATCTCAAAACCAGAAGTTACAAAGATAATTGTCGAGAAACCATATTCTCTGTGAGTTTCCTGAACATTTTGTGAGTTTTTTTAATGGTAAATTAAAATATCTTTCAATTATAAATGAATGATTATCGCTATTTTTGCAACATTTTCTTTTGATCTTTGTGTTCGATATTATTGCATCTCACTCTACTAGCTTGAGATGGGCCCATCTCAGCTCGCTGTCAAGACGTCATTAAGTAACACAATGTTACAAAACAGCGATAAACAGATTATTTACTTTTAATGAAACTCGATGCAATTTCTCTCGTCATCTCATCTCAGGGCTAACGCCCTTCGATGAGATATGAACGAGAAAACGCATCTCGTTTAAAAAAACGTAAATAATCTTTTAATTATCAGCAGATTAAATGGGTCAATACATGAAAGCACTATACAAAAAAATTAAGAGAGAAAACAACTGTTAATGTTCTGCTTTTTGTGTTAATGACACAGACAATGGTTGCAGAAATGCAATATTTTAAAAGATGAAGTTTTCCAACTTACACTCAAATATTACTTCAATAGCCAAGAATAATTTTCCACCCATAAACACAGTGTAGAATAGCAAAGCATTGTGAGTGATCCTTCATCCCATTCAAAATTTGTCAAAACATTGGCTTAAGAACCTTATTCACTTTAATTCACTAATGTCTTCTAATGTGCTGTACAAAAACAAATTGTTCAGAAAGAATATTGTGAAAATTTATAACATTATATAAAATCTTAATCCTAAGCTGAAAACTTAGCTCATTCTGTTTAAGGCAATCAAAACTTAAACAAAAAAAAAAGACTAATTATAACGCTTTTTTAATACTTTGATGGGAGTGTGGGCTCCACACTTCCATAAAAGTATAAAATGGCTTTGGATGGCAGAGGATTCTTGGACTAGATGGATTGAAATGAACATAATCACAACATCTGATTGCCACAGGAACAAGCAAGACCCAAGGAAAAGGTTAGACAATATAACCTGGCAGATACTATTGGCCCATTGTGAACGAGTTTTAATTTATTATGTGTGGAGAGCAAGGCACTCTGTTAGTTCACATGAAATTGAGGCTGACCTAGTTAGACTGCAATTCAACTGCAATATTTGGTAACATAAAAATGAGACTTTCCAGCTTAATATTATTTCAAAGATAAAAATATAAAAACACACTGAAATTCGTGCATGCAAAAAATACAACATTAAACCTGGAATGAAAACAATGAAAATGATATTTATAAAACATTAAAATGCCTGAGATACCTAACTGCATTGAAGTATGTTGTCACCAATTTATAGTAACAACAAAACAGATACCTTGTTAAATACTGTTGCCTACTAAGGACGAAATTTCACAACTAGGAAATACAGAACAAAGTGTCAGATAGAACCCATAACAGGAAGTGCACATGTCTAATTATTTAAACATCCTACCAAGTCTGAAGGCTCTGGATTGAACCCTGTAGGGAAGTAGATGGCATACAATAGATACCTTACATTCCCAACCCACCTCCCGACATACTATAACCAAAATTTGCAATACATGTACATGAAACAGAGCCAAACAAATGATCTCTTGTAACAAAATTAACACTTTGTTATTACTCATATTAAGGCCAACAACTCTAAAAAAGATTGCAACTTAAACAGAACCATGCATGTGCATTTTTGTCTTCCTTCTCCGTGACCCAAACCAATTTTGTCATTGCATGGACCATAAATTTCTTATTTAGGACTTTTTCCCAATACTACCACATTACACTTTTTCCAGACGTTAAGTCTAGGTTGGCTATTGGACAAACTGACATTACATCCATATGCTTATACATGTAAATAGAAGTGTAACCATTAAAAAATGTTGACCTATAACAGGTGAAATAATGTTAAATTATGTCAACAAGATATAAACAACTGATCAGCATTTGATGACTGAATGTGGTGTTGCAAAAACAGAAAAACTAAAGGGAGCACAAAATTCTACTACAATTTGATTTCCAAAAGATGAATGGTTGCAGCCAACAACATGCAGTTGTCTCCCTTACCTGTACTTCCTCTGTCTAAAATTTAAAGCAAGTTCATGAAAACACATATTTTATATTGTTGCACTTTAAATTATTTCTGAAATAACCTTGTTTTCGTAATAATTTTAATAAATCTACAGAAAAGCTGAGACAAATAAATAGAGAGGTTGAAAACTTCTGTGTACTGGAATATATCATTAATGTTGCAGCCATTACTTTATTTTTAAAACACCTTTAAATTTATTTTTGTGAGTATTTTATTATATTTATTTTACTTTTGTATGAGTTAACAAATTTTGAAATTATATTTTACACAACAAAGCAAAGAACTAAAAATTTTACTTTGCATTATACTTACAGCAATGTTGTGAGTATGAATAATTATAGCATGCAAAGGTAAATACTCAGGTGGCCATTTTGAATTTCAAAATGCAACATTTATAACGTATTGAGAATCAACATTTAAAACATAACTGATCAAGGGAATTTATACAATTTACGATTATTTAACATAAGATGTTTACAATGCGGAAATTCAATAAAATGAAACTAATTGTTAAAGGGAAAACAGGGCATAAAGTTAATTACTATTTTCCCTGAGTGAAGTTTAGAAACCACATGTCACATGACAGAGAAGAGATTATCACAAATGTAAATGCAGTCATAGATTATTATTCATTTTATTGGGTGTCAAAATTTTATGGTTTAAATTCCATTATTATCTTGTTGAACATACTCAATATGTAATTAGCCATTATTTCTGCAAGAAAATTTTTTTTCATATATTTTTTTTCAAATGAACTTTAAATATCTACTACAAATTAAAAAATTATTACATTTATTTATCATTGCTATGTTGACCAGCAAATGTAAATAAATAATATTGATTGTTAAGCCATGGATAGAAATATTGGTTACATTAATGTGATCTTGAAAAAAATTGATACTTCAGTAAAAACACTCATGAAAGTTTGAAATGTGAGTCCTATCATTGCAAATCACATCATTCATAATTTATACATGTATAATAATTAAAATATCATAAAGACTGCAAATTTTACAGTATTTTTTTCTGCTGCAAGTTTACAGTAAATCTGTGGATATAAAATGAGTGACGGAAAAACAACATTTAATGATCAGTCTGTTCCTAAATACTAAACAATACTAAGATAATACCTGGGCTGCAACAGTTATTTGGTGCCAGGTTTTAGCTCTATCTAGGTAGTTGTGGTACTTTTCTTTCAGATCCGATTTACTGAAACAAATACAGGGAGACATATATGTTTAAAATAACTTGTTGTCCTGACTTGAATCAAATTGTGAAGATTGTGTTTTGATTGTCCTCTCCTCCGACATTTGAAGAAGCCCGACATTATTTGAGGTGTGCTCTACTTTAACCTTAATTGAAAACAGTTGCAAATTTCCTTCAAAAGGCTGGATGTTCTTCCTGGGTACTCGGATCATACCCTTTTATAAACTGGATGCCATGATATAGCTGAAAAATTTGCTAAATGTGTCACCTATCCCACAAACAAACAAATCAAGGAGTAAACTTAAAGGTGTTAACTAATAATTGACCTCTGATTTTGACCAATTATCTAACACTAGTTTAAACTCATTTAGGTCATAGTTTATATACTGGTAACTGCATACTTATTTAACTTATGCACTTATATAAACATTGACATAACTGAGTTTAAAACAGTGTTAGATAATTGGTCAGAATCAGAGGTTAATTATTAGTTAACAGTAGACATTCTAAACCAATCAGATATAGCTGACACAATCAGTTTTTAAAAAAACTTGAAGGTTAAAACATAAATTTACAACCTCCATTTAATTTAGAAATTGTGTTTAGAAAAACAATGAAACATTATTGTCACCGTGAAAGCCTATAGGTTAAGAAATAAATCTCAATAAGTCTTATGTGAGAATTGTAGTTCATAATAAACAATGTCCTTTTTTGCCTTTAAGTATTTCAGGGCTTTCAACACTGCTATTTCTACCTTTAAATTGAATGTCGTTAACATCTACTTGAAACCTCTTCATATGCCAAAGTTATATTGAATGTATAATTATGCACACAAACCCTAACCTTCAGATTACAATAATTAAAACAGACAATACAGAGTTTTCTTTAGCACCTACTTTCACTTCTGTGATTTTTACAGGTGTTCAAGTATTCATATTTTTTAATAGTTTTATCTGCAGATTGTTTTTGTCTGTCATTTAAATACCGAGTTCTTGTCTAATTTACAGGTTAACCTTCAAGACATTTTTTTGTAAATTTTGTTGATATTTATGAAGTCATGAAGCACAGAGATTCACCTTTCTGGACAGATATTTAAAATAAAATATCCTCAAGGAGATTCAACAAATACCTTCTTGCAAGTCTTATTTTTTCCTCCATCTCTTCTGTCCTTTCAGGTCGACTCAACCAAGGTGTACTCATCCTAAGCTACAAATATTAAAATGAAATATTAGTATTTATTGAAATAAAAAGCAAACTGCAGTAGAATCCAGACATAGAGACAGACATATTTTTAATATGGTCACCATTTTCATTGTCAGTTTAATTTCACCCTGAGGTAACACTGGAAAGCTTATTCATACCTTATAGGAGGAAATGTGTATTTTTCTGAGTCCAGTGAGTGTCATGGAACTGATTTTGAAAATGGGCCTACTAAAGACCATTCTATATAAGACCTAGCAGTTTCAGTGAACAAAAATTTACATAAATTTCTAATATGGTTTTATTTTAAACAAGGATCTATTATTAAAGGGGCATAAATCTGGAACCCTATAAGTTTATTGCCTACATTCCTATGTTTCAACTGGAGAAGAAAAACAATAACACAAAGTTCAAGTAATCCATGATATAGAATATCTGGTTCCATATATAGCTTGGTGATCAAATTTGAGGTGGCAGGTAAATGTAGTTTGATCAAAAATAACATTAAACCAGGTTTAGAGGTTAGCAGCAATGCAAAATAAAAGTTTCTTACAAACAAATGTAAGTTAATAACATAAGGACATATGGGATTTTAGATGTCTCAGTCAGTGTTCACTTCAAATTTTATCTGTGTTTTATACCAATAAAAATAATGATGAATTATATAGGCAAAAAATAAAGGAAACAAAGGAAACAATTCCTAACGATTGAATGGATATGACAGGGCAGATGAACACACTATGTTAAAAAGTATAGGTGTCAGCTTACCTGATTCCTAGGAAGTATCACAGGTGTCAGCTTACCTGATTCCTACGAAGTATCCCAGGTGTCAGCTTACCTGATTCCTAGGAAGTATAACAGGTGTCAGCTTACCTGATTCCTACGAAGTATCCCAGGTGTCAGCTTACCTGATTCCTAGCAAGTATCACAGGTGTCAGCTTACCTGATTCCTAGCAAGTATCACAGGTGTCAGCTTACCTGATTCCTAGGAAGTATCACAGGTGTCAGCTTACCTGATTCCTAGGAAGTATCAAAGGTGTCAGCTTACCTGATTCCTAGGAAGTATTAAAGGTGTCAGCTTACCTGATTCCTAGGAAGTATCAAAGGTGTCAGCTTACCTGATTCCTAGGAAGTATTAAAGGTGTCAGCTTACCTGATTCCTAGGAAGTATCAAAGGTGTCAGCTTACCTGATTCCTAGGAAGTATCAAAGGTGTCAGCTTACCTGATTCCTAGGAATTATCACAGGTGTCAACTTACCTGATTTCTAGGAAGTATCACAAGTGTCAGCTTACCTGATTCCTAGGAAGTACAATGTATCACAGGTGTCAGCTTACCTGATTCCTAGGAAGTATCAATGGAGTCAGTGATGGTAATTTTCCAGACTCTGAGAAAATGGCACTCTGTAAACAATATCAAAAATAAATATACAAGTAAAAGAAACATATTAAATGAATTTTAGAAAAGAATCATTTAACTTCTCCATCCACATCTAAAGTGTAATTTCAAAAAATATTTGAAATAAAGAAATTCAATCAAGTATTACCCATGTAGATGTACTATTAAAAAAAATTCATAGCATTGAGGAATAAAATCAGCAGAGTGCTACAAAGTACTTTTGCAAAATTGCTAAGTTAAAAGGGGGTAATTACTACAAAATATTATTAATATTTACAACTCATCTTTTAATTTCTTTAAAGATATTACTGAGCTAAACAAAATGTTTGAGTTGGACTGAAATCACTTACACTTTTGTCAATTTAAAACTGGACAGTCAATCACTGATACCCCAGCTTTTGTAAAAAATTTCTAACGTTTTTCATGGACTGTGACCTTGAAATTTGACAGATTTCCCCAAAATCGATAGGCTTCTTACCAACATAATATATAACAATACCCCACAGTTTCATTCAAATCGGATGCAAACTTTTTAAGTTATTGTCCGAAAACATCTTTTTTTCTAAAAATTTCTAGTTTTTGCAAACTGCGACCTAGAAATTTGTCGGATTTCTCCCAAAATCAATAGGCTTCTTACCAACTTGATATATAACTATATCCCAAAGTTTAATTCAAATCAGATGCAAACTTTTTGAGTTATTGTCCAGAAACAACTTTTTTGTAAAAATTTCTAACGTTTTTCGTGGACTGCAACCTTGAAATTTGACGGATTTCTCCCAGTATCTATAGGCTTCTTGCCAACCTGATTTATAACAAAATCCCAAAGTTTCATTTAAATCGGATGTAAACTTTTTGAATTATAATCCAGAAACTAAATGTTGGAGGACAAACGGACGGACGGACATGAGGAGCACTATATACCCCCGACTCTGTTTTTTTTATAGTCCTACCTAAAATACTATACAAACAGGATTAAATTCAAACTCAGTTGAGATATCATTGTGTAAAACGTTTGTCTAAGCTGGAATAGAAATAGAATTGGTAGAAGGCTTACAATGCAGATAGATAGATGCATGAACTGATAAATGACATTACCATATTCCCTGCTATGGTTGACAAAAAATTTGCATGATTGCTTACAATGCAGACAGTCAAAGGGAAGAAAAGGTAAATTAAACATAGTTACTCTAACCTTGGATAAGGTTGGTTTGCCCAGTAAATTAACATCTAATCTGTATAGTAGGACTTGACTCTTGTGAGCACTGACTGCCAAAAAAAACTGTAGCACTGATGTCATTAGTCGTCTGCAACCAAATAAAATATAACAAATTGTTATGTTTTAAAAATTAATCTATATCTATATCTATAAATCTATATTATGGGGTACTGCAGTGGATTGTACGAAAAGTTGTAAGTGTGAAATATATCATAAGTGTTGGAAGATCAAAGGGAAATGCATTGTGACGTCAACACTTTCGATAAATTTTACAATTACAACTTTTTGTGAAAAGCACTGGAGTTTATACTTGTTTATTAAGGTCGAAGTCAAGCACAATTTTCCCACAAGAAAAGAAGATAAATAAAATACATTTTAAGTGACTGAATGTCCAATAATACAGTGATAAAAATATTTATAAAAAATCATTCCAGCAGAATCTTTATATCTACCCTCACTAGTTTTCAGAAATCCCTATATTTTGAACCTGCTTAGCAGATGACAACAAAATTATATGTTTCCTAAAGTTAAAGAAATCTTTTAGATATTCTTTATATTAAACAAAAACACAGTCTCTAGCTAAATGAACAAGTTTAAATACCTATAAATAGGAGTTCTGTTAAAGTTAAGAATCATGCCAATTTGGTGAAAACCAGAAGTCATCAGCACATTTCTGGCCTTTACATTCTGCCACAATGGACGCACAGACAGATCAGACACTTTCAACTGTATCTCTGGAGCATGTTTTGTAATAGCAAGCTGTAACAATAGACAAGTTTTATTAACCAATTAATTTTTCTTTCTTTCTACAGTTTTTTCATAACATATACATCACCTTTTTGAGCAACAAAATAATCCAAATCAATTCATATTGAAACAAAATTTACAAGAGAAGATGTTATTGTGGAAGTTTAGGTCTGTAGAGTGCATCAAAATTTGTAAGTAATGTACTCTAATTAAAATAAATCATTCACTTGCTCCCCCCTTTTTGTTTGTTGCAACATAGAAGATCTAACAAAACAGTATTAATGTCTAAATATTGTCTCCAAAGACATAAAAGAAAACTTTTAGCATGCAGATTCATTTTACCCTGGAGATATTATAGATTTCATGGAGACAGACAAAGCACGAATTTCAGTTATCAACTAATAAACGTGGTTGCTATGATAGGAGCTATTGTTAAAATCAATACACTATGCATCTTATTCTAGATGAAACTTTTTCTCAAGCAATTAAATTAAATGAATTTACAGCAATACTGAATGATATGGCAGAACAGATCGAATAATAAGCTTATCCATGGACTAAACAACGAGTCAATATGCTAAAGAGAAACAAGAGGAACAAGTTGGCAAATATAAAAATAAAGGGAAATTCAGGCATAAAACCAGTTGTTCCATTAAGGTCAGCATCTCCTTCATCATTTACTAAACCTATCACAGGTCTGTCAAGTTTTGCAGATTAAAAAGCATTGGATTCTGTAAAAAATAGTAAGATCAAAGTGAAAAAACAAAAGATCAAAGTAATTAGTTGACTAATTACCTGAAAAATGCATAAGTCTCACGAGTATTCCATAAAACTGGACAGGACTGCTATTAAATCTACTTACCAAATCAACAAAAAGAGAGATTTGTTCTTGAGGAGATGGTATGATGTCATGCAAGGCCTGTGTACAGTTTTTATCATCAGATATATCTACAAAGTCCAATTATAAGTTACATATATGTATTAACATTGCAGCATATGACTTCTGAATTGTGCATCAAATAAACATTGCTTGCATAAATTTTATCAGAATTTAGTACAAATATTTGGTTCTACTGAGTTAAATTTACAAAAAATTTCAACACAAATGTTATTTCGTTTTATTCATTATTCTTTGTCCTTAGTGAAGACAGGTTTCAATGGTTATAAAGATTTGTTTTTAAATCCATTAGATTTGTTTTAAATAGCCTTAATATGAAATGTAAGACTATGCTCAACATCATCACTAAACATTGAAAATTTTTGTTGTAAGATTTAATTAAATTTACCAATTAATGATCTAAGTGCATCGTATGTAGGTATCAACAATTCATCTTTATTCCAGTGTGGATACACCACATAAGGTTTCAGTATTTCAGTTGCTTTAGCTTGGAAGTGGAATCCTAACATTTTCAGAAGGTCAAGAGCAGCATGGCTGTTGATGATACTGTCCGTCACAAAACTAATCTGCCGATTATTGTCCTGTGTGTGGAGCCTCTTTAAAGCACTATCTAACTGTAAATATAAAAAATTGTACTATAAAGAAAAATATACTAAATGTACTGTAAATATCCTAGATGTGCCATAGCTGTCATATAAATGTATTGTGATTTTGAAATATATCATTTATACCTTCACAATTATAACTGATAAATTTAAATTTAAAAACAATGTTAACCTATTAAATACAGTGTCCATCTTGATAAAAGGGTGGCAGAACCAGATTTAGTTCTTAAAGAACCAACAAAAGATCATCCATACCAACTGCAGTTTGAATATGGCCCAATGGTTCCTGATAGTAAGGTTAATAATGTAAAAATGATATAACTGGGTTGATTTTACATGTCCACAGCGGATGTTTGGCACAGGATGGACAAAACCAGCGCTAGCTTGGTCTGGCTTTCCATTCATGTTGTTTCTTTTGCTTTAATTATCATAGGGCATGGAAAAATTATCCAGTGAAAAAAGCAGATATGCATTTTGTCCACATTTTTCTGCAACATAAAAGGTCAAGAGGGAATAGGCAGGCATTCATATAGCTACCAACTGTAAATAGTGAAGCATAATCCACAGTTAATTTACAAAAGAAGATGGTCAATACAAACAAATATTTAAAGATAACAAACAACTGTCTACATATGAATTCCCAAGTTGACAAATATCTACAAAACACAAATGTACAAGTATCTGCATATAAATTCACAAGTGTACAAATGTCTACAAATGAATTCATAAATGTAGAATGTAATTCACAAGTGTACAAGTGTCTACATATGAATTCACATGTGTAGAAGTGTCTACATATGAATTCATAGGTGTACAAATGCTACATATGAATTCAAAGGTGTACAAGTATCTACATATGAATTCACAGGTGTACAAATGTCTACATATGAATTCACAGGTGTACAAATGCTACATATGAATTCACAGGTGTACAAATGTCTACATATGAATTCAATGGTGTACATGTGTCTACATATGAATTCACAGGTGTACAAATGTCTACATATGAATTCAAAGGTGTACAAGTGTCTACATATGAGTTCACAGGTGTACAAATGTCTACATATGAATTCAAAGGTGTACAAGTATCTACATATGCATTCACAGGTGTACAAGTGTCTACATATGAATTCACAGGTGTACAAATGTCTACATATGAATTCAAAGCTGTACAAGTGTCTACATATGAATTCACGGGTGTACAAATGTCTACATATGAATTCACAGGTGTACAAATGCTACATATGAATTCACAGGTGTACAAATGTCTGCATATGAATTCAATGGTGTACATGTGTCTACATATGAATTCACAGGTGTACAAATGTCTACATATGAATTCAAAGGTGTACAAGTGTCTACATATGAGTTCACAGGTGTACAAATGTCTACATATGAATTTATACCTGTACAAGTGTCAATATACAAATTCCAAAGTTTTCTAGTGACAACATATAAAGTCACAAGTGTAAAGGTGTCTACAGGCAAAAAAGTGGGTATGAGACATGGACTTGCATGTGTTGATTAGTTAAAATTTCAAATAGTTTCTTTGCACATTTCTTTCTTATAATAATATATTCAACTCTACAAAAACACAAACAAGACTATATATCTTACTAGATCTATCAAGTCTTGTACAACCATAGGATGATGTCTGTGTTCCTGTAAAATTTCTCCAAGTATTCTCTGTACAGTTGTTAAGTTATCTTCTCTTGATGGAACTTGAAATCAAAATAATACAATAATAACAATTCACCATGCAAGCAGGTAGAAGCATGAAAGTTTCAAAACAATAATGGACCATAATTACTGACAATAATAACCCACATAATTCTCTCATGACTTTTATAGTCTTCTTATATATATTCACAATTGAGAACAGGTCTACTTAAAAAAAAAATAATGAGTATGAGGATATGTTCATCACAAACTGTCGGGACAATTTTTCAACTTCATCACAAAATCATGACTCATTTAAGCATGTTTTCAATGTGTTTTGAACTGAACCAACATGCAGGGTTTGATTTATGTGATAGCCCACAGACATGTCACCCCACTCAGACTTATTATTCTCACTCTGTGTTAAACTGTTTTTACTCTACTTTCTCAGGAAAGAAGCAACAAGTATATGGGGGCCTTGGTGGCAGAGTGGTCAAGGTAGTTTGTCTACTACTGATCATGTGGTCTGTCAACACTGAGGTTGCAGGTTCAAGTCTCAATGCAGGCAGGGTGTACTCGACTCCAATCTTAATTGACAAGGATTGCCAGTTTTCCTACCGAAGGTCGGGGATTCTCTCCAGGTACTCCAGCTTCCGCCCTCAATAAAAACTGAACGCCATGACAAAGCTGAAAAATTGCTGAAAGTGGCGTTAAACATCATACAAACAAACAAGCAACAAGTATAAATTGTTATATTTTCAGTTTTAGAGTCAAAATCCTAGATAAAACCATGGGTTTCACTGACAGGGGATGCAACTGACAATTTTCAGTACTCAGCACTATCATGCTACAACAGTAAAATATGGGCCTAATTTTACTTTATGGGACCTACTACCTATACATACAGTTACTACTGACCTTAACACTAACCATAGCCCTACCATTACTCCAACACTAACCTTAACCTAACCTAACCCTATGATGATTTGGGTCCCCTAATATAAAATTAGGCCCAAATAGGTATAATTGACAACCCAAGGAAAAGCAAAAAAAGAATTGGTCTCACAAAGCCTTTTAAACATGTGTAGTAAATATGAAATTCATAATAGTGGGACCTTCATGATTTAGCTTATTATAATAGGTTAGATATTGGTTAAAACAAAATTATTTTAAAACCTCATCCCAATCAAACTTTTTTAATCGATCCCAATCTGTTAAACCTTAATGTAAACAAACCAAACAGATTTTTATTAATTGTTATTGACCTTAAAAGTGAAAACATTGGTTTACCTGTTGGAACAACAGTTTTGGGGTTTAACAATTCTTTGCCACATTGCTCTTCAACTATTTTTTCAGTCTGATCTAAAGTCTGGTCCAGCATTGCATGTCTTATCTGTTTTAGGTTAATGGTCACATTTTTACCTATCAGTACAAAGGGGCACCAGTTCTGTTTGTCAAAATACCTGAAATAGCAAAGAATTAAAATATATTTTTTTCAATCAAATTACTATTCTTATATTATTTAGTGTATTAACTAAGACTGTTTTTATTATTCAATCTTCATGATTTACAAATGAAAAACTATTATTACCCACTTTAATGTAAAATGAGTTTTCATTCTCATATAATTTCTTTGGGAATATATGATGCAATTTATTCATTTGTATAAGTAGAAAAAATATTAGAGTGTAGTACAAAATATGCTCTAAATAAAACTACACAAAATTTCGGAAATGTGAAATACAGGGTCTAATACCAGTAGGAGAGCAAGACGGTAAAATGTCAAGTGAAAAGATTTCTGGTCTGCTTTCTGGTCTGCCCTACCAACGGTGTTTGATTTTATTTCTTGCTAATTCGTTAAACAAATCCGGTTCTGTTCTGTTAAAAGTTGTCTACAAATTGAGTTATCTACCCTGAACGTAATCTCCAGTGTACATTTGTTGCATCACAGTGTTTGTTTTGATGTTTACTGCTATCATATTGTGGCATATATTGCACGGTTAATGGAAGCTCAGATATGTTTTTTTTTTATGTTAATATTTAGAGGCATAGTAAACTGACACAACTAAAGCAAATATTTTATGATTTATATTACTGAACCGACAGTTGACATCACAATATATTTTTACGGGAAAAGGAGCGTGAAATTCTTATCTTACCCATGGGTTGAGACAAGGATATCTCAACCGGCAAAAATAGGTACCACGCTGTATAATTAGTGAGAAATAATTATCACCCATCTATTTAATTTGTAAAGAGTTCTTGTTCTTTGTAGGTATTTTAACTTTATTATAAACATTAAATAGCCAAAAAAAATGTTTTTAATTCATCGAAATGTAAAGTTTCTGTTTTTAACCTAGCTGTCAAAGATAAGTGTTGCATCCAAGAAATTACCTCAACACTTATCATGAAGGTTCTTCTAGAAATAATAAATTAATAGGAATTTAGGGTCGGTTAATGGATTGTATAATGAGACAAATAACTTTATGGACACAAATTTGTAAATTGAGAGAGATTTGTATCAAAGTAAAGATTTGTAATGCTGAATGTAGCTGTTTTCCCAATCCTGCTTTATTCTTCAACTGCATAATGGTACTAACTTTGACTGATTTGTTAACTGAATAGAAGCTTAGCTTCAATTAATTTCAGTTATATTGAGGACATTTACAAAATACTAATATTTTTGAACCAAATTTACTTTCATGTAAGAAATAAGTTTATAGTAAATTCTACTGACACACTAACAATCTGAGATGAAGTCATTCAATCTGTGCCAAATAAACCAGCTTTGTACATACCTTTCATCATTCTGCAGAACTCTCATCCCAGAATACATGGCATCTGTTACCAAAGAACCTTGCTGAAGTTCTGTATAGAAATGGTAGAAAAACTTCTCTCTAGCAATGTTTGGTATCATCCATGATGTAATTAAAACACATTGAGCTCCTTTAAAAAGAATAAATAATTCTGAATGGTTTAATGTTCAAGTGGCAAGACCTTTTTTTGTTTGTTTGAATTGTGCCACTTTCAGCTATATCATGGCATCAAGTTTTTATTGGGGGAGGAAGCCAGAGTACCAGATAAAAACCCTCACCTGCAGTTACTGTAGGAAAACTGGAGGCAAGTACCTGTTACTTTTAACCGTTCATATGTCTGACATGGCGACAGAATGCTTTTGGCAGAACCTTTATGTTAAGAAAAGTTCAAAGTACCTGCGGCTAGGAATGCTGATGGTAGAATGAAGCCTTCTGGGATGGTTTCCTGAATCCTATTGGGAGTGTAGCCCACATTTAATACTACAAGCTGTGCAGTAAGTTTACAGGCTAGTATGTCACTAGTTGTTACAATGTATGAGTACTGTTTGGGAGGTCCTGTTTCCTGTCGTACTGGGTTTGGTGTAAATGCCAGGTATCCTTCTCTCCAACAAGCAAATGTTGCTAAAACAAAAAAAAATTGGTATACATACTAGACATGCTTTAAGAACAGTGTAACTTGCAAAAACTGAAACTTGAATAAATCGGTATCATGTGTTAGCTAGGCATAGCTTCACATAACTGTCAAATCTTACCTGTCTAAAGTAGTTATAAAAAAAATAAAAAAGAACTAATAGATATTATCTGTTGCAATCAACTTTTTAAACCAAGAGAAAACTTCCAACTCTCTAAACAAGGGGTGAAAGGACATACACATGGTCATGGTAATCAGTATGTATTGTATTGGTGTGAAATGTCTTACTGCAAATTCATTTGCTAATATAACAGGGGATAAAGAATACACCACCCAGATAAGAATGTTGATACAAGTCTAATTCCAAATACATGTATGGTTACAGCTGATCACTACATGTAGTTGATTTGTCTTAATTTGCAGAACATGCAGAACATTAACACTTTCAGGGCTATTTAATAAAACAAGTTTACAAGTTTATGCATTTTCTCTCCATCTGTTCTTGTTCTAAAAGGTAAGTAATCTTTGTTTCTCTGCTTGCGAAAAATTAAAACACAGCATTTTGTTTTCAGTGACATGTTACAGAATACAATGTGTATTTAAATTTCACATGAGACCATTTAAGTTTTGATATTCCACACCAGTGGTTGTTAATCCCCTTCCCCCTTAATGCCAGCTCAAAGAAATAAACAACATAGAAAGGGAATATTAACATTGTATTTCATGTGTGGAGATCCAAAAAACAGTAACATAATATTTCAACCTCCCTTGCTCAGTTTTACAGTAGGTAAATCTATAAACACTACAAGCTACCTATATGTATTACTGTTGCTGTTTCAACTTCTTTCAAGAATGTTGCTTTAGTAGCCTGTGCTCCAGTGATAGGAGTAACATCTAACCAGGAAGCTACAGCAGACAACTCTCTCTTAGCAGCTGGAAGACTAAAGCAGGAAGGCTTCCAAATACTACCATGTAATATTGCACTGAAAATAGAAGATTTATGAATTGATTGATTGATTGGATGTTTGCTTTATGTCCAGCGAGCAGTATTTCAGCTATATTCAGGATGAGAAGATGTCTGAAAGAAAACTGTTTAATCTCTGCTTTGTTATTGCAAGAATTGATTACTGATGAATAAAACTTTAAAAGCAAAGAAAAGTTTTTCTCCTTTAAGACTGCTTTATTGATATATACGTCAAATAACATGTGTCGACTTGTGTAAAATAGAGTTAATGAAAGCAACAAAAAATAATTTATCACAAAAATACAGTAGGGTCCAGATTGACATCAGAAACAAATTATTAATATTAATTATTTTGTTTGAGCTAATACACTGCTAAGTTACCAGAACAGTCCTATCTGAGACGAGGTAGGGACATTACTTAGAGAAGTCATTTTAAACTTCATCCAAAAAGATATTTTAAAAAAAAGAGAATAAAAAGTTTAAAAATTTTTTTGTCAAAACAAGATTTAAAAAAAAAAAAAAGAAAAAAAAAGAAACCCAAACCCCGAGACTCCTTCTCCACCCAACTTAAAATTTGAATAGAATCAGAACAAAAAGTTAACTCAGACCTTAACTACAAAATTGTAAGAACTCATGAACTCAAAAACATTTCAGTCTAATATGAACGGTTTTTTTTTTCAGAACTGAGATGGGAGAAAACATTCTTACCTATCAGGGAGTTGTGGATTGCCTATCACGAGGCACCTCTCTGGGTCACTGATCTGTTGGAATTCAGTAACAGAACTTGACGATGAAGTTATATCTGTCCCTGTAGCAGTTCTTGTAGTCAATGTAGAATAACTGTGGAGGCTTAGTAATGCCTCCAATGATGTTGGACTTCCTACACGTGCCAAGAATTCCGTAGCCTTCTGCTTTGACTGTTCTGGAATTTGTGGTAAATGTTGGACTGGAGAGTTAGACATCCTACCTTCTAATGACAACTGGGTATTTTCTTTTGATTGATCGATCTTTTCATCCAACTCTGTCCTTAGAGACAACTGTGTTGTCACAAGACGTGGATTAGACACTTTCCGTAAGTCTAACATAAATGAACCTGATGATTCATCATCGTCTGCAGGAGTTGTAGCATTTGATAAAATTGTTTTTGTTAGGTATTTGTTCAAACCACCTTTCCTACACTGAGATCGTAAGAAGTTCAGTTCATCTTGAATTTTAAGATAGTTAACTTCATTATTTAAGCATTTCTCCAGCATCAGAAGACTAGGTAACACTGTTAAATGATGTCTTGTGTACAAATAATTAGAACTCCAGTCCTGTAAAATGCTGAATGGGCAATGAAACAAGTCTTTATCGGGTATAATTATCAGATTATTACCCGTTTCTAACTTCATTAATATATCCTCAACTGGGGCAATTAGCATATTAAAAAGTCTTTGCAGAACCGGTTTGTATGTACTGTTTTCCTTTCTTTTATGTTTTTTATCTTCAACAACTTTGCTACTTTCACTTTCACTTTTGCTAGTTGTCAGCATCATATTTCTCCGTCTTTTTAAATTTAGCCTTTCCTCGCTTAAGGGTAGCGCTCTGTTCTCACATGTGGTCTGTAAATGTTTCCAATCTATCTCTCCTCGTATTTCATCAATTAATTGTTGTATCTATTTTAAAAATAGAAATTACAATCACATTATTGTCAACACAACTGTTTTTCTTTTTGAAAAACACAGTTGTAGTAGAAGGTGCATCTTTAAATTAAACACTACTACAAATTACCTGATAAAAATGCAGGGACTTATTTAAAATAAAAATAAAGTAAATATAATATTTGAAGAAACCTAAACTGAAGCCTGATATTTGACTGAAGTTTCTTCAATGAATTCAGGTCAGAAACTACTGAAACACTTCATCTAATTCATCTTCACAATTAAATGAATTGCAAACCATAATATCAACACATACAGGTATGCATTGTGTTTAAAGTACCGTAAAACGGTGCGTATAGTCCGCATTTACGTATTGTCCGCACCCCTTTCTTGGGCCAGAAAATTGCGGAAAAATTCTTATATGCATGTACGTTCCGCACGTACAAGTTTTCACAAAACGTCTCAAGTTGCAGACATCCAAGTCCAACTTGGCCTCGCTTCTTAACAAGTTTTTACATTAATATGTAATTTATTCTCTTCTTAAATATCATTTATGTTTATACTTTTATTAATTTCAAGTGATTGTAGTAAATTAAATTAAAAATAGAGCATTCTCATATCGTCTATTTTGATCGTTGTTAAAACAGAAAATCGCACATTTCGAAACCAAAACAATTTGTCAACTTTGATTCATCAACCAAACAAAGAAAACAAAAAGATAACACGTTTTATTTTAATCCCTGAATGATTGCAATCAAAACATCGATCTTCAAACAAATGAGGTTACATAACGACGCCATTTGCATTTTACGCAATACAGGTTACACATCTACTATTTTCGTATCTGTTTTAATTTTTATTCATCATATAGAATTAATATAATATTACTAAAAATAATTTAAGTAAAAATTTATATGATAATAACGTATACATATGGCAGTTTGTAAAAGAATTATGTTAGAATAGTACGAAAATACCGCGTATGACACTACAACAAAATGGCGACCGCCATTGACAACAATCAACGGGACGAAAAAAACCCGATCGAGTCTGTATTTATGTATAATCCGCACCATTCCTTTCCAACTAAAATTAAAAGAAAAAAACTGCGGACAATACGACCCGTTTTACGGTAGATACAGTTTGCTTTCATTTTTTGTTTGGAATAGGTGTTAACATCATTTTCAGCTATTTTAGGTATATTGTGGCATCCATCATTAATAGGGGAGGAAGTCAGAGTATTCCTGGTGAAAACCCCTGACCTTTGGTAGAAATCTGTAAATCTTTGTCAATTCAGATTAGAGTCATGCACATCATGCTTGCAGAGAGACTGTTGACAGGCACATGGTCACTAGTAGATAAATAACTACCTTAACCACTTGGCCCCCTAGGCCCATTACAATTTATACTTACTTCTAATCTAAATCTAATATTTTGTCTTTTTGGAATTCATGGTCAAAAAAATTGTGCATGTAAGTATTGTTTTTATGTGTGTTAGAAAATGGCATTTGAAAGTCAGCATGGCAAAGTTATAAGGTTTAATACCTGTTCTATCATTCCTTCATCCTCCTCTGCCTTTCCAGAATAAAATCTGACAACTCCTTGACCAGGAAGTATAACCCAGATCAGCAACCGACTTGGTAATAATGAGTAATACAAAACATTAGCGTTCTGTTCGTTCACAGTTCTTATCATGTGATCAACTGAGTTTATATGTGATCCAATCTGGGTCCCTGCATATCCCGACATGAGAGTCATATACCTTCGACGATAAGCCTCTGCAAATAGCAAGCATTCATTTTTATTACCAAGCTTGCTCAGAACACACTGCATACCATCATAACATTCAGCAAGTTGTTTCTCATAATCTGGAGGACAATATGTATCCTCATCTCTATGTTCTTTGATTTTTGTCTCATAAAAAGGAATTAAGGCCTCAAAATATTGCCGGGCTTGCTCAATGTCCTTCAGCTGTGTGGAGTGTTGCTGTATGCAGGCAATATTGTACTGACAGATTTTGTGAATGTCATAATACTCCATGTCTTCAGCCAAGTCAAAGGCTTGATCATAGAAATATAAACTATGCTGGTATTTTCTCATTTCTCTATAAACATTCCCAGTTTTACACAAGGCTGTAGCCCGTGTTCTGTAGTCTGTGCGAATTGCTGAATTAAGCATCTGGTCATATTTTTCAATAGACTTTTCGTAGTCTTCTTTTAGAAGATATGTGTCCGCTAACATTTCATATGCCATTACTGTCATTTTTGTGTCCTTAAATCTTAATGCCATGGATATATACTGTTCGTGATACGTTATTGACAATTTCCAGTTTCTCAAAGCAGCATACACACTCCCTAAACACCCATATGCCTGGGCCATTCCTTTTCTGTCTTTGTTCTTTTTGGAGCATTGCAGATACATGTTATAATTTTTTAAAGCCTCGTCATAATTTCCAAGAATTTCATTTAACATTCCAGTGTTGTGATAAGACTCAGATTTAATTCTTCCCTCCAGACCATAGTGTTCTAATAGACTTATATACTTCCTTGCATGATGTTCTGCATGATGCATCTGGCCTATAGTTTTATAAGCAATGCTTAGATTAAGTCGCAGTCCACACTGGAGTTCTTTGGTCCAAAAATCTGGAAGCTCCCTATCTGAACCAGCTTCCTCCACCAATTCAGCTTCAAGCTGCAACAACTTTTCATAGTATACGATAGCTTGATGTGTATCCCGATTTTCTAAATATAGCGTTGCAATATTTACAAGAGATTTGGTCTGGTATATCTGCTCATGTGTTGCAACTGCAGTGGACAGACATTCTTGATAGTAAGTAATGGCTTGTTCATTGTGCTTACTAGCTGAATGGGCATTGGCCAATGTGAGGAGAATACGCATTGTAATTCCCTTTTGATTAGTTTGAAATTTTTGTGCTGCTTCAAGAATTTTAATACAGAAATCAAATCTCCCTGCTTGGAAAAGATGAACACCAATTTCACTTAATTTCTTGTAGGAATCCATCTCTAAAATATAAAATACAGATATTGAAGGTTAAAGAATGAAAACATACAAAGAATTGAACAAACTTATATAAGTGCTGGAATATAAGATGGTTTGTTTCTTTGTTTGTTTAAAAGGTGTTTCACACTACTTTCAGCACATTTTCAGCTCTATTGTGGCATCCAGTTTAGATTAGGGTAGGAATCAGGAGTACCAGATCAAGTCTTCGAAAGGAATGCTATCTCTTATATAATATGGAGTAGGCATTGCCAAAATGCGAGCACAGACAATATAGTCCTTTATTATCAATATATAATGTACATTTCATAATTTCAAAATTGATGTTATTTTCTATCACCCTTTAAGTGCCTCTAAATTCCAGTAGTCACGTGACGTCTTTCTTTGTAACTGTGACGTCACATGAAGTGTAATTTGATTGTCAATTTTTAAAGATCAATTTAGAGATTGCAAAAAAATAGTATGAAATGTTTGTTGTTAATTTTAAATATAACATTTATTTTTAATCGATGTCAACTTTATTTTCAAGTCTTTCTTAAAATTATTTTTAGTACTTTTCTTCATTCACTTTTTTCGAACTTCTGGACGAAAAAAATCAATATCTGCATTGAGCAGATTTTGATAACATGGTTTCATTTTGATCACATGACACGTAATTGCAGTAAAGCTCACCACTCTTCGCGGGCAGCTTAGCTGCCCGCTGCGAGCTGTGTTCGCTATTAAAATTAAATTCACGAATCAGTTAATACAGCAAATACGCTGTATGTGAGATCCTTTGTTTATTGCATGGCTTCAAATAAAAATATTTATACCAATCCTACTTCTTAAGACTTTTCTAGAAGAAGCAAATGTATAACAATTGTGTATATTGTAGGTGGCTTCAATGACATTTACAAATAATGTTAGATTATTTTAGAGGGAACATCAAAACTGTTTGTTCTTTATCTCACAATACCATTATGATTTAATTTTACCAAGCAAAAACACAAATTATGAAATATAAAATTTTTTACATAAGATGTACTATTACATAGATGTGGATAAGCTAGTTTTGCTCACCTTGTGCCTACAACTGTGCAAAGGTAGAAAAGTCAACTACCTCAGCAAAGGGTATAAAAAGTTATATATACACCAAACAAACCGTATCTTACCCTCAAGATTTTCAGCTACCTCTTTTGGGATGTTACACAACTGTGCAGCAACTTCTGCAATATGATCAGTAAGGTCATCAGCACTATCTGGGTCAAGGTCAAGGGCAGTCAAAAATGCTGATACAGCATCTCTGTAGCTCTGAACTTTGCACAAAGTCAACCCATAAAGTCTATATGCCTAGATGGAAAACAGGCAACAAAGTTAAAAACAGAAGAGAAAGAGATTTTATGTTAATACGAAGTTATCATTAGCTAATTCAAGGTGATATGTGTGCGCTATATACATGTATATTTATATTGAGGCCACTGTAGTTGACTTGTCAAGAAATTCATACTTAGCCACTTGTTTATACAACTCTTAAATGTATGCAAACAAGAGCAAGTGTGGAATACAGTGATGGTGTCACTATCTAGATTGACAGCAATGCATCTTAGGCCATTCATTGGTTTATATACAAAGTTTATATATTTAAACCAATCATTGGAAATCGGTGGCCATGTGGTTAAGGTAATTTGTCTACTATTGATCAGGTAGTATGTCAACATTTTTGGGCATGGTGCACTCTACTCCACTCCAATCCTAACTGACAGTTTTCCTACCGAAGATCAGGGTATTCTCCAGGTACTCTGACTTCCTCCCCCAATAAAAATCGATGCCATGATATAGGTAAGAAAATTGCTGAAACATCCTTCAAACAAACAATTAAAACAAATCAGAGAGGTTCTTCTATCAGCTTTTTACCACCAGACCTACTGAGTTTGATGTTGGAAACCTGTCTTCAGATCCATCAGTTTAATCCAATAAATATTCATAAAAATTAAGGTTACAGTATATATGAACCTATAAATGATGGATTGAGAAACATAAGAGAATCAGGCATAGCAACCATAGATACATCTCCCAAGTACAGTATGTGATGAAAATCAGCTTGTGATTTATACAGAGGTATAATTTCATGTTCTCTTAGGCCATCATTAAAACAAGCTTGTTTATTGTTTTCTGATAAACAGTTTTAAATGTAGAAAGGAAATCAGTTAATTTTTTTATTTCTTCCAAAGTGTAAAAACATGCCAATTGCATTCATATTTTTTTTTCAAAAGCCCTAATAAATTTCTTTTTGTGCCAAATTTTATTTGATAGGTTGGTAAAGAAAACTGCTAACAGGGCATTTTTTATTACTGCAAAATAGCCTTTCTAACATACCTCTGGGTTATCTGGCTCTATGTTGATAGAGTTTTCTGCGTCTTTTACAGCACTGTCATGGTCTCCCATGTCAAGATAAGCTTTAATACGAGCAAACAAAACTTCCATATTTTTTTCATCAATTTCTAGAGCCTCATTGTAGCGTTTAATAGCAACTCCATAATCTTGTAACTTGACAGCCTGATCTCCCATTTCACGAAGAGATTTAATCTTAGTAAAAGACAAAAAAATTATAAAAGCCGCCTATATTGGATGAAGTTGCAGTGAATAGACAAAATTATTAGACTGGATATAATTCATGACTTTAATTTCAAACTTAACATAAAAGACTGATACCAGGCTGTTTTTTCCGTGGTATAAAACATCTGCATTTGATCTATATAACGTTTGTGAAAAGAAATTATTTTTTCTTATTTACAAATCAGAAAAACTATTCTATGTTATTTTTTTCACTATCATAATGTAAAGATTTTTGTCAGTATTTCTAATTTCAAGCAATACCTTGAGTGTTAGTATGATTTTATCTTCTATTTACATTAAATCTGATAAATTCTTGTTCATATTATATTTCCTCATAAGTAGGTTCATTCAATATTTCATACCCAAACCTTCGTTTCATTAATATTCAACAGATCATCTGGCCAATCAGACCACTCTATTTTTTTACAGGTAAAAATTGCATAGAGATCAGACGTTATTAGAACAGCAAATAGTATCCACAAATATCTAATGGAGTGAGGAGTGTTGTAGGATCAGCCACGGATTACTATCAATGGTTAACAGCATGATGTCTATGTTATGTAACTTTACCTCGTTTATCTCTTCCACCTCAGAGATGGGTTCACTGCCCTCAGCCAAGCTTGGCATACTGAAGCTGTGACTGAGGGTGGCTGTGTAGTGTGCTTGCATCTGTCTATCCATTATCTACAACAGAAACATACTGAGTGTATTCTTGTACCAATATGCAACAAGACATCAGTAGAACCAATGAATGCTTCAACTGATCCAAGCTCCAAGTTTGATGTCAATAAGTCAAATGGTTCTGAAGATCAGCTTCTGACAAAACTACATAAGATAGAAGGACAAAATGTACCGGTATGTGCCCCCTTTGGGATGTATAAACACTGTAATTGCTAATACAGTACCTGAACACATATTACACATATTTACAATAGATTCCCTTTCATACCATTACTTACAATAACATACAAAAATTAAAAGTAAAAAAAGAAAAGAAATTTCAAGTTTGTAACTCTTACTGGAAAAAGACTTTCCGCACAACATAAGGGGCTTCATACATGTACCATTTATCAAGGTATGCCTAACTTTAATAGTTTAGTAACACTTTTAAACCAATAGGCATGCATGGTGATTATCAATCAATGTTAACGTTCATTACAATTTTTAGAATGTCATAAGAAAAACATGTATGTACTAAAGCTAGTAATGATAACTGTGTTAGGATGTCAATGTAGATGTCTCACCAAAAACGAAGATTAACAGTTGATTGTACAACTTGATTACATACTCACAAAGTTTTGTGCTGATCAGTTATCACATCTCTAAGAAAATGAGGAGACAAGATTGAACAAAAAGAAAGAAAAGAAGAAGAAAGAACTGGACAAAGACAATATGTCTCCCAAAACTTTTTTTGTACAGAGATATAATAAAGTGTTCAATATATATATTCTTGATTTTTAAATAATGAAGAATTTATACATTTGTAGATCAATTCCCTTGGACAGATTATGAAGGATTGGTAAATATGAAATCTGATCTTGTCAATTAAATTTCACAAATTAAAAATTTAAATCAGATGGAAGAAAATTTCCCTTTGACATAATATAGCTGAGGTGTAGCATCCCATTTGATATTGGTACGGCGGAATGCTAATCAGGATTGCGCAGCATTCATGTCCTCTTCGCAGAGGTGGTTGTATGTCAGGGGGTTCGGGGGCCGCTTAAGGGCCCCAGAAGCTCTGGGGGTACATGGTGCAAGACCCTGCATTCTGGTGATTTCCTAACACTTAATCGCAGGTCTTAAAAGATGAGTTTAGTGAGCAATATTTTTTTTTAATTTTATTTCTGCAAATTATTGGTACGGCATGCCATACCTGCAAAAGTTATTGGTACAGCAGACTCCGTACCTGCCGTAGCTTACCAGTATATTGTTTTTAAAAAAAGTAAAACTACACAAACTAAATTGTTGAGTTTATTCTAAAGTTTTAATTTATTTATATGATTTAATTAACACTGTAGATTATATTAAACTTGCACAACAGAAATTTGTTATCCCCCAATGGAGAAAATATTTTTGTAGTTAATCCATCAGTATTTCTTTGTTTAACCTTAACATTTTTTGAATATAAGTAGCATATATGTAGACACTGTCTGACTTGTTGTCTTGTTAGACAGTTGTCTCATTAATTGGACCTGTTGTCTCAAAAGTAGATAAGTCGATAGAGTTGTCCTGTTACTATTAATTGAGTTGTTATTTGTTAGTGAAGTATTTTTTCCTTTATAATGGTTAAACCAACTTATGATGCATATTGGGATAATAATTTTATTCAAATTTATTTCATTCCTGGAAAGGATAAATATTGCCTGAAGTAGAACTACTTTGATGGTATACAATGTACATATTGCTGATCAGTGTTCCGAGTTCTTATATAACCTGTTATCCGATATCAGAGACAAGATTTTCCCAATACTATAATAAAAAAAATGCATTTATGCTTAGTTATCGGTTTCAGGCCAATTCTTGCCAATGTTTTTTATTTTTTTATTTCAGATATCAAGTTGAAATTCTTCTTGTTTATAAGAGTAGAATAATATTTTCGGAAAGAATGTGTATTTTTTAGTAATACACAGGTATTTGGGGGTTTCTGGAATTGAAAATAAATAACTTGGAGGACAGCTGTCAGAACAGTTGAACCTAACCAGACAACTCAGACCATCTGAAAACTAGTTAGACCAAGGTTTAAGTCCATTCTGACCATTCTAAAAGACCACTTGGACCAAATAAACTTATAAATAATTCAAATGCATCAAAAATTGTATATTTATGTAACATATCAAGAACAAACTAAATTTTGTTGATTATGTAGATTATTGTTTTCTTCAGATGTATATTAATTAGTACTTGCTTTAATGATTCAATCAGGTGGTGCAAACAAAGGATGAAATAAATTATTGAAAAATCTGGTTGTTTCCACAGGATTCACTGCTAATTAAATTAGGTGAGGCATGATTAGCATGAAGAATAATCAAATGTAACGAATGTGTATTTAATTAAAAAAAAAATCACCATTATATTAAGTAATTAAATAATTTGTATTGTATTATCAGCGTGGCTTCTAAATTTTGGGCCACATTTTTTTGTAAATTTGCGTACTTTAAGGTTATAATTTAATACTGCATAATATAAATCTTTAAAGATGCCCTTGACAAATCACCATTTCAGGTAAATAAATAATTTGTATGGTATTATCAGCGTGGCCTCTAAATTTTGGGCCACATTTTTTTGTAAGTTTGCGTACTTTAAGGTTACTATTGAATACTGCATAATATAAATCTTTGAAGATGCCCTTGACAAATCACCATTTAAGTTGTTTATTATTAATCAATCAAATTATCGTTATTGTCTTGTAAATTTGTTATAAAAATGCCAACCACTTGTTTTAAAACATGTTTATTGATAGTCAGAGTGCCTTCTAAAATTTGTCTAAATAGTCTTTCATATAGTCTTATTGGTCTTTGGTCCAACTTGTCCTGATACCTCAAACTCAAAGGATTGGATAAGCTCTGCTATGATGATGACGTTACTCAACTTACTGCTGCTCTCAAACTACTTAGTAAAAAGATAAATAACTTTACATTAAAAACCATTTTATTATTTTATTTTTTAATATTAAATTACCTGTTATGATTCTATTTAGTATTATTAGAAACTATAACTGGCTTTTCATGGCACCAACTAAACTCTGTTCTACTCCATCAACTGAAAACCTTCTTTGGAGTTTATTTGACTGACATTGTGATTTGATTTACTCTATTAGTGACAATACCAATGCAGTGATGTACAAAACGCAATTATTCTTTGTAGCCGAATCTATAGTTCAATGTCCCTTGTAGATACATTTTCAAGACTACCGGAAGTAATCGTTACTATACACACATTACGAGGTCTGCCCAATAACCATCAAAGTTAACAGTAATGTAATGTAAAACCTTAAATCGAAAGAATACAAGTCAGATCGGCACTTGGTCAAAACGGCACCTGGTTAAATCGGCACCTAGTATAGTCAATTCGGCACTCAGTATAGTTAATTCGGAACCTGATATATTCAATTCGGCAACTATGTTTTTTTCTGAATTTATTATAATTTATTAATTATAATATGTTCAGATTGCGACCCAGACACCCTCAGTTATCAACCATTCATATTACCAACAGTATAAATTCTGAAGTAAGGCAGATCCAGAAAATACGGCTTTGGGGGACGAAATTCGGGCAAAGGGTCTGGGGACCTATCAGCGCCCTGTTAAGGGAGTAGTGGAGGCGAAACCCCCAGAAGCTGGTGAGATTCAAGCAATTGAGAAGGTGTTGAGGACTACATTTTTTAACATTTTTAACACACTCTCGCTCGCTCTTTCTTTTCTCTATCTGTCTTTCCTCCTTTTTTTATCACTTTTTCTTTCTTTTCCCTTTTTATGGGGGTTAGCGAACGTTCCCTCTGCCCCCTCTGGATCCGCCACTGGAAGGTTGGGAGTTTTCACCGGCTACTCTGACTCTCCCAGTATATATACTGGACGCCAAAATACGATTGAAAAATGCTGAAAATGGCCTTAAACTCGTGACAAAACATCCACTGGAAAACTGGCAATCCACTCCAAGTCAAGTCAAGTCAAGTAAACTTTATTTAAAGTCGGTAGACATATAACAATAAACATAAGCTCTGTATAGAGCTTTTAAAACCTTAATATTGCTGTCGAGCACACCCTTCCTGCAGTTTGGCTTAAACCCGCATTCTCAGTCTCGACATGTACCCGATTACTTTACTCGACCACCGAGACGCCTACATGTATGTGAGATTGTTTACAAGCAAACAAAACATACAACCGATTCCATATTGTCCATCACTCGTACACATGTTACAGTTAACACTACTTTTTATAAATTATATTTTTTAGACTGAATAACAACTTGTGAAGATTTGTTTTTGTTTATCCTTAAAAATCTTTGTTCCGATACGAGTTCGCTATTACCTTTGGTAACTATGATACTGTGCAATATTTATATGATGGATAGACTGGGGCAAGTTACCCGACTCCTGCTAAAAATAACCAAATTTTGCCCATCTTTTTGAAATCGTGGAAAATAAGTAAATGTATATGTACTAATAAACTCTAGAAAGTATTTATTAAAATAAAAATAAAAATAAAATTAAAGTATGAAGTGTACATGCACTGGTATTAATATTACTTATAGATTTATATATAGGCTACTCCATATCGGCTTGGGTATAATCTCGAAACCTCCCATATGTGCTAATGCATATATTTATAATTCTGGCAATTTTGATAATACACATAAATGAGTACAAATAACAATTTTGTTTTTTTTTTGCAACAAATCATGAATATAATATTTTCAACGGATTTCTTGTGCTTCCAACGTCTATAAACCCTTAAGGCTTAGTCGATATTGATGCAGACGTTCCAGACGTTAAGTGCACGAGAAAGACCAAAACAGGATTTATGCACGAGAGGCACCTATACACCGAGTTATCACACCGGGGAGTTCAATTACGGGTCTGTCATTTCCGGATATATACAATATTCATAAATCATATTATTTAGCCATAATTATAATAATAATAATATTTATATTGTTGTATTTGGTAATTTTCTAGAGAGGCAAACACTTTTTTACTTTATAAGTTATAACGGGGAAAGAACATTAAAAAAAAAATTATGTTTGCAGGGCAAAGATATTTTGATTTTCTTTTTACTGGCCCACCCCCAAACATTGCATAGTCCCTATGTATGTGGTCAGTCACCATAAAACAGAAAATCACTGGCATATACTACAATGAAACGGGTATGTAATGTTTTCATTTTTGCAATTCAAATGGGCGTGGGTATCGAAGTAGGTGGCATATGAATCGGTGAAACACTGTGCATGAGGTCACACATCACATAATGAACGTCCCAAAAAGGTACAATTTACCCATATTGCAATGAAATAAAAAAACCTCTGGACTTCTGCATTACTGTAACAAACCCGCATTGTAAACTTACACTGCCTAACACTGGGGCCATGATCATAATGAAGTTACATTAGAATCGTGATTTAATGTTCAAGAAGGAAACAGCTTTACATTAAGTCGTTAGACACACATCATATTTCAAAACCAACTGTATAGACCTTCATGTTCAAACGTTCCACTATAATGCTTGTGTTTTCGAAGTTTCATGTACATTTACAACCATGTATTGCTTCATGAACAGATGAAAGCCACATACACACGTCTTTACGAATAACTCTATATTACTTGGCTATGCTTTTAACAGCCAATATGGTTTAATGCTTCAAAATTTCGTATGGTGGATAGGCCATCCTGTAGTGTCATTGCATGTAAGTTATGTCCACTACCACTTCGCATTCGGTTTCGATGTCTCGTATCGACTATTGATTACTGGGGTGTCTTAACCGCGTTACAAAGAGTTCGTCTATCTCTGGCAATGTGGGCTCGATTCCAATTTAAAGAGACAAGGCTTGCCTACTTATCAGCAGAAAGTCGGTAGATCTCACAGGGGACTGTGGGTTCCACCCCAAATGAAAACTTGTCTCTAGGATATACCTGAAAACTTGTTCAAGTGGCATAAAACCACATTCACAAAATAAAATATATCCTTAACTACCATAAGTCTCTAGGATATACCTGAAAACTTGTTCAAGTGGCATAAAACCACATTCACAAAAAAATATCCTTAACTACCATAAGTCTCTAGGATATACCTGAAAACTTGTTCAAGTGGCATAAAACCACATTCACAAAAAAAATATCCTTAACTACCATAAGTCTCTAGGATATACCTGAAAACTTGTTCAAGTGGCAAAAAGCCACATTCACAAAAAAATATCCTTAACTACCATAAGTCTCTAGGATATACCTGAAAACTTGTTCAAATGGCATAAAACCACATTCACAAAAAAAATATCCTTAACTACGATAAGTCTCTAGGATATACCTGAAAACTTGTTCAAGTGGCATAAAACCACATTCACAAAAAAATATCCTTAACTACCATAAGTCTCCAGGATATACCTGAAAACTTGTTCAAATGGCATAAAACCACATTCACAAAAAAATATCCTTAACTACCATAAGTCTCTAGGATATACCTGAAAACTTGTTCAAGTGGCATAAAACCACATTCACAAAAAAATATCCTTAACTAAGATAAGTCTCCAGGATATACCTAAAAACTTGTTCAAATGGCATAAAACCACATTCACAAAAAATATCCTTAACTACCATAAGTCTCTAGGATATACCTGAAAACTTGTTCAAGTGGCATAAAACCACATTCACAAAAAAAATATCCTTAACTACCATAAGTCTCTAGGATATACCTGAAAACTTGTTCAAGTGGCATAAAACCCCATTCACAAAAAAATATCCTTAACTAAGATAAGTCTCTAGGATATACCTAAAAACTTGTTCAAATGGCATAAAACCACATTCACAAAAAAAATATCCTTAACTACCATAAGTCTCTAGGATATACCTGAAAACTTGTTCAAATGGCATAAAACCACATTCACAAAAATTTCCTTAACTACCATAAGTCTCTAGGATATACCTGAAAACTTGTTCAAATGGCATAAAACCACATTCACAAAAAAAATATCCTTAACTACCATAAATTACACGATCAATGTCTTTAGTAAAACTGTATATTCTCAACACGGACTCATTTTTTATCAAGGTTTATGTTACGTTTTATATATTTTGTGTATGTTTTGTATGCGTTTAGCTTGTATTCGTACGATTTTTAAGCATTGGTTTTCTTGATATCGCCAAGAGACTGGGTACTTTTCGTGACATTTCGGTATCGTTTGCATTACTTGTAAGCAGGGACAGTCTATAGTATAGACTGTCCCTGTTGTAAGCTAATTTTTGATAATTTATTAATTTAATTTATTTTTAAATATAAATAACCATATAATATAACTTGATTAAATATAAAAGCATATCGCCACACTATAAATTGTTGTAACAAACATACGCAGTATCATGTACAGTGCTTCTTTGCACTTTTTATTGTGTTACTGAGTAACAGTACAAAAGAACCCAGAAATGTTATTCCTCCAATGAAGTAGAAGCCATCTTCATAGGAGTTGTAGACATCTTTGAAAATTCCTGAAAGGAATGAAAAAATATTGTTTAAAAAAGTCGATAAGTTCTCTGATACTGCGAACAAAGTATTACAATGACTGATTTCCACAGTTTCAACATTAAAGACGTGTAGCCATCTTTAAAAATTATTATTTATTTATATTTAATGTAAAATTAAATTTACTGCCCTGAAATTGCAAAATTGTTTTCCTTAGTAAAGATTTCCTATTCCCAATTTACAGTAGCAAATTATAAATACAATATTGGTGATACAAATCAGTATTTTTAGTTAGAGCTCGACTGATGATAAGACGCGCGTCTGGAAGATTCTAGACTCTTTCTTACAGGATGAAATACACTATCTGTTCCCCAAGGAACACCTTTTTAAAAACCATGTTATAGTGTAATGCATTGTTAACCTTGTCAATTGGAAATGTAGTTTTACAGATATTTAATAATAATTTTAATACGATTACCATACCATACCTTATTTGATTGGTCAAGATTACTTCCAGTAGAGGTTTTCAACGTAAATTTATTTTGTGATAAATAAAGTTGACCACGAAATGCATTAAATCTATTTCTGTATATTACGTTGACCAAACGGTGGCGGCTTTCAATATCTACGGCGACATCCTCCCAAGTCAGGGGTTCTGATTTCACGTTTGCTCCATCATCACGGAGCGAACGCGGATATAGAATCATTGACTTGAGATGATGCTACGGCGATAAAATTATTTACATTAATGATTTGTTCCAACTGTTATTGTTGTCATATTATAGATTTAAGTTAAAACCTAGTGTTCACTTTTTAATCAAATCCGAAGGTGGTTTATATAATATTTTGTACGTTAAATTACCAAAAATGTTCATATGTCTACCAAAATACTCAATAAGTAAGGAATAGATATTGCGTTCTGAATGTATTATTAAAGAATTATACGGATTAAACACCGTTTTAATCGTTTATAATATAGTTTATTTATATTAAAAATGAAGTGTATGAGGTAATTCTTTGAATATCATAATACAGAAACCAAAAAAAAAAGCAAAACAAAACAAAACAAAACAAAACAAAAAACAACTTTGGAAAATTACTAAGAAGCATTAGAGTAGCACTTTATTGAATATTCTAACCAATAGGCATTTAATTTTCGACTTATAAATATCGAAATATTGAACATGAATTTTTACTTATTATGTGTGAAAACACACTACAAGGCACATTTTGCATCTTGACAACAGTGAAATCTGTATTGTTTGTCATATATACACATATGTATTTTTTATGTATAATATACACACCTGTAATTGGTGGACCCAACAAAGTTCCTACTCCTTGAAAAAATATCAGAATACCAAATGAACTGTTAAGTTCCTCTGAACCTGCAATGTCAGCTAAGATCACAGACTTTTGGGAAGTATATGTTCCAATCAATAGTCCGAACAGAGCAGCAACAACGCAAAATTCAATAAAAGTCACAACAAATGGAAGGGAAAAAATTACAATGGCTAGAAAAAACATGACACCATTATAAATAATTTTTCGTACCATCCGTAAACGCTTTGCTTCTAAAATAAAACCGGATGCAATCCTCCCAACTGTGTCAAAAACACCTGCCACTGACATAATGTAAGCTCCTTCAACACCACGGAGTCCTCTGGAATGAGCCAGGGGCGGTATAAAAACTAACAAGGAATTAAATGAAAGTGCAAGAAGCCCAATCCCAAGGCAAAACAAAAAGAATTCGGGTTTCTTGAGAAGCACCAGATTAAATTTCCTTTTTGGATGGTTCCTTTCTTGTATTGTGTGGCACGAATAAAAACATTTACTAATCCAAAATTTATGACGTTTTTTGGAAGTCGTTTTCAAATTTGAGTCACTAATTTCCATCACTTGTAAGTCAGCCACGTTTGCTGTTTCAATAGAACTTTTATTGGTGCATTCATCTTCACTTGATCTGAAAAAGAGAGTACAAAATAAAATTAAGTGCACTGTTTAAATGAAGAATTCAATCAGTTGACACACAATATGAGGAACAGATCAGTTGACACACAATATGAGGAACAGACGAAAAGAAAACACGGCCCCCTTAACAACAGGACTAAATCCCAACAAACCGCCGCCGCCACAAATACTGAAAATTGTCTAAGACTATACTGCACTAAAACCCCATGAAAAATAAAATATTGTCCATGAAATTCAATATGAATTTTATAGATTTTTTTAGCTATGCATACATAATTTATAACATAAAAGAAGTGAATTCACTACTTATTTATTGTCTTCTTTATTAAGTAATTGTAAAGCTTTGTGTCTTGTCTGGTAAATTTGTGTGTTTTAAATCATCAGTAAGTGTAGAAAATTTTCGACAAGAATCTTAAATTATTCGTAAATGTGTTATCTTAATAGTCAATTTTTCATTTACAATAGTTCATTTACAAACCCCCCCCCCAAAAAAAAAAACCAATAATACAGAGGCATCTAACGAAATGACAACTGTTGAACTATATTAGTCATAAAATGTGTGGCCCCAAGAAAATCATAGACGACGTGTCAGTGCTGGGTTTGTTTATGATAATATAGCGCTCTACAACATCTTAATTATTTGAATATTAAATATTTTTAGGGTTTGAGCGCCACTTATGTGTCTTGAAACGCGCGTCTGGCGTGGCGATATTTATAACCTTAGTATCCTAGGTTATATTTTACTTCAAACCACTGGGTCGTCTCTCTGCGGGTGAACTGCTAGTTGCCAGGTGGTTTCCCCAGCCCAGTAGTTACACTTCGATACTGACAAGATAGCTTTGATTATTTCAAAAATATAGTCAGTCTAAATTTAATGCCCTTGAATTTCAAAAATAATTTAATTCTAAGGGTTTTCTATTTGCAAGGTGTTGATGGCCTTAGCTAGATTTGGATTAACTTTTTTGGAATTTTGAGGCCCATAGCTTAGATCATAATTATTTGGATTGAAGATATTTTTGGTAATTGAACGCCACTGACAAGTCTTGGTTAGAAGAAAGAATGTAAAAAAAGTCAGCGAGAATATTATACAATTATAGCCTTTAAATTAGGTCGATATGAAAAAATATCGACATGAGAACATATCGACCGACAACGAAGTTGGAGGTCGATATGTTATCTCATGTCGATATTTTTCATATCGACTGTAGATAAAGGCTACAATTGGTATATTATTAATTGATATTTTATGCACATCTGTATATACTAGTATTTTAAAGGAATTTAGTTCAATGTTCTTTTGATTAGTTTACTGTTTTGATGGGTTTTGTCACATGTACGAAAATATCACATTTCATTTCAATATCATCTGAAATTATGAAAACTTTCAATTTAA
Organism: Limnoperna fortunei; assembly: GCA_944474755.1. NCBI lineage: Eukaryota > Metazoa > Mollusca > Bivalvia > Mytilida > Modiolidae > Limnoperna > Limnoperna fortunei. The sequence goes on along the minus strand of OX104114.1, from coordinate 46,172,995 downwards.
AAGATTTATAAATACAAAAATACATGCAACATATTGAAATATTTGCAATTTTTCACAATGTACATACTTTCCTAACTTTCAAACCGGAAACAGACAGAAGTCATTCTGATTAGCTGTTTAAAGGGGAATTCCAATTATTTAAAAATAGCTGTGCAATATCATGTTTTCTAAATATAACCGTGCAACATCACTTTTCTATCAGCCGTTTTCAAAGAACTTTACCAAATACAGCATGTCATGTGACAGGCTTTACACTAATCAAATTTATCAGAAAAATATCAATTAATAATATATATATATATATATATATATAAGTGTCTAATGAATTAACCAAACAATGTCGTTGTAATTTCCACTCTGAAAATCATCTGTACACACAGATTTGATTTTTGAGCCGTCCCACCTCGGGAATCGAACTCGTGTCAGTTTATAACATCTATGGCTACTGCGCCTAGCATGTAAAGACAGAGGTGTAACCTCTAGACCAGATCCGTCCGCTAAAAAACGGAGTTTCACTGGCCTAGTGTTACTTTTGGTTGAACATGTCATTTACATACACAATGTTTTTGCGCGACCTGAGCTTTAATTACAACGATTTTCATACAATCAGAATGGATCTGTAAGCAATTATACAGATGCGTGCATATAGTTGTTTTGAATTTCTATTTATAATTGTCTATTTATATATGCCCAACATCTGATTGTATTTCAACATTGGATCTTTAGAAATGCACTAAAGATACATAGTTAAGATAAATGATATTTATAAGTGTCTAATGAATTAACCAAACAATGTCGTTGTAATTTCCACTCTGAAAATCATCTGTACACACAGATTTGATTTTTGAGCCGTCCCACCTCGGGAATCGAACTCGTGTCAGTTTATAACATCTATGGCTACTGCGCCTAGCATGTAAAGACAGAGGTGTAACCTCTAGACCAGATCCGTCCGCTAAAAAACGGAGTTTCACTGGCCTAGTGTTACTTTTGGTTGAACATGTCATTTACATACACAATGTTTTTGCACGACCTGAGCTTTAATTACAATATATATATAAACTCCATATTTTGCCGACGTTTCGACGACCACTGCCGTCTTTATTCAAGGCATATATACAAATGACAAGAATATGTATATGTGAAGTCAATAACAACAACAACAACGTTATAATACAATGACGTCATAAACGGGTAAAGTAAAGTAAAAGTGAAATTTGGCAGTAATATATATATAACCTCGAACATCTATATATATATATGGTTATATATATATAACCTCGAACATCTGTTTTCTATCAGAATTCTAAACATTTTGTTACATCTTTTTGAGAGGGGACTAAAATGCACAGGAATTCTTTTCAATCTGGATGTTCAGATCAGTCGTACTTACCTTACAGGTTGTTCTTGTTTTTTAAGCCCAGGGTCTCCATATAGCATCCCGCTTACACATATCTGCAAAGCCACTCCAGACAAAATTAAAAGTCCACCAGAAAAACCATAAATTGTAAGTAAAACTTCAAACAGGGGAGGTAATATTAGTGTCCCTATACCACCACCTGCTGTGGCAAGACCAACTGCTATTCCACGTTTCTTTGTAAAGTGTTGTCCGACAACCACAAGGCCTGGTTGGTATGCTAAGGATTTTCCGATACCTAACACAAGGATACAAATAAGCTCAACAATTAATAATGAACAAACAAACGAAAACATTATTGACAACATTTTATATGTAATTAAGATTGGTCAAACAAATTAACTAGGTTTTGTGATTGAACAACTTCTTACATTTGTTATGAGACATATGTAGCAGAATCTGATAAAATTGACATTTCACCAAGTAATAGTATCTTGTATTTCTACTGTTAATATATATCAAACTAATGTTTTCTGGAGGAAATTTACGATTATCACAGAATCTATATACAAGCTGCATCCTCTTAAGTTAGAGATTATAATTCCACGTTCGCAACATCATGATGATGGACCGAACGTGGAGTCAGAACCCCCTGACGTGGACAGATGTACAAAAGTAAAGAAATTCACCATGTAACATTCGAATTAAACAATTTACTGACACTGAGTAATACAATAAACAAACGTCGACCATATAAATAAAAATAGCAATATACTGTTAGGAACAATAAAACACACTTCAAAGAGTCGTCGTACCATCTATATTTACTTATATATGAGTTTATAGCATAGATTATTATCCCTGGACCCTTTATCGAGCATGTTGACAAACTATATATCTCATTGATTGTTTACCGTGATAACATCTTATCCATTGTAATGGCCGTGAATACGACAATTTGTATAAATATTACCGTCTCGTGTAACAAAAAAAGTTTCATATTTTTTACTTGCAAAACATAGTTAACTCAAAAATTGCATTTAGTTGCGAAATTTGCTATGGTAACAAGCATAATAAAATTTAAGTGAACATTTGTACTATTTGTTAAATTTTCATTTTGTTTTCTTTTGTGATTCAATTTCCTTTGTTGGTTACTGTTAAGTTCACATGCGGATAACTTTTGATTTACTTAACAACAAATTATCTTAATATTGTTGTCAATAGTCTTATTTTAAACAAAAGACTTTATACAACCTTGAGAAAAGGTCATTCTTATTAAGTTTTTGGTTTACATGGATGTTTCACCTGTAAGAAATAAGAACGAAGATACCAAGGAGTGATCATTTAAACGACAAGTCACAATAAACAAAAACAAGAGGTGACAACAACAGAACAAACCAACACATAACACACAAACAAAAAATTCATCAACAAGAACCCCCCCCCCCCCCCCAAAAAAAAAAAAACAAAAAAACCGGGGTTGCTTCCAGAATGGTAAGCCACTCCTGATTCACGAGTGGCACCGGTCGTATCACTCAGTTTAAATCCGGTAACTGTGGGTAGTTATAATTCAGTTAAAAAGCGGGAAAGTGGTTACGGCAAACGGAACAAATCATCAAGCCATATAAAATACAAAAACAATAATTATACTAGAAATATCTCATGATGAACTGTATATTAGTTGTTACCTGCTATTATTCCGTAGCTGAGAAACAAAAGCGTAAAGTTGAGAAAATTAGCTGTCAGTAAAACCCCCAAGGAAAACAGTACTGTTCCGATCATAACTACACATCTAGGTGCTAACTTGGTACATAAAATACTGGCTACTGGTCCTGTAAATAAATACGTTTCAAATCACAAAAGATCTTTGTTTGTTTGCCGCAGGTTCGCCAACCCTTTATTTGTAGAGCTTGTGACCGGTCTAAAACATATATATAGGTATGCCGATCTTGCATAACGTGTAAGTTGTGTGATGTACTCCCCATATAACGGAGCTGCTTGAATGAATGAACGAGAAGTTGACATTTGGAAAGTTAAAGTCATCACGTTTGCCGTATAGTCTAGTTTCTGTATAAGTATGAATCGGATCTAAGTGTACAAGTGGTGCCTTTACGTTCTAACACGCTTTGGTAGATTTAATGCAAATAGTCACTAAATTTAACATTGTTCAGGGACAAGACAACACCAAACATTATTGGTTTGATTGATTGATTGATTGATTGATTGGATGTCTGTTTTACGTCCAGCGAGCAGTATTTCAGCTATATTCAGGACGGGAACAAGTAAACAAACTATAAATCAACGGAAAATGGAGGGGGGGGTGGGATGGGTCACAGGGAATACAAGTTTGACTGCCACTGGAAAAGTATGGAGGTTTGGGTAGGGGCGGAAAATTTAGCCTTCGTAGCCTACTCTTTTTTGAAATCTACAAAAGTGGTCTTTATCGTGCAAGGAGCGTGGCACTCTCCAAACACGTTACCCACTACGGTCCGCGGTCAGGCTTTCCGTATTATGACCTGACAACCCCCAACGAGAGGGTCTCCCCTATCCGCCAATCGGGGACGCGCTGGGCTGCTCTGTGGGTCGAGCACTTGGAACCGTCCCAGTATGGTCCCAGACAAACATTATTGGTACATGGGTATTTAAAGGTCTGGACAAGTATCTTTTTTTCCTCTTCAGCACGTCAACTAATTTTGTGTTTATTAGTTTTTTATTATTATATTCTGTGCAATAGGATTGTATTTCCTTATTAACAGACTAACCAACGAAGAATAATTAGTTATTTTACTCTTTTAAAATGAGAACACAGAACACAGAGTTAGAAAGAGGTACATTATCCTGTGTTGCACTAGTATTTATTTATTTATTTATTTATTTATTTATTTATTTATTTATTTATTTATTTATTTATTTATTTATTTATTTATTTATTTATTTATTTATTTATTTATTTATTTATTTAATTCAAACACAGGAATATGTTATTTTTATATTTATAACTTTAACATGAATAAACACAGCTAACACATACTTCGCATAGCTAACATTTTAATAAAATAATAAGAATTTATACATGTATCCTGAGGCTGCATCGCTGGTGCATTCATGTAAATATTAAATAATTAATAATTGTAATGACTTATACTTGCTAACGGCAGGCCATTTTGTCACGTCCAGGTTTAAAAAAGGTACATTTGAGATTCTCGAATTTGAAAATATTTGTTTAACTAATAAGACGAATTCGAGATCCGATCTTTTACTTGATAACATTATTTAATGGAGCTTCATTCCACCAACGCATTTAATTACAAATGACCAATCAATTTATGGCTATAAAATTATTTTGTGTAAGAACGGATATATAAATATATAAATGCGTAGTTTGAAAACATAAACAGATCATAAAATGACAAAACATACGAAAAATTGTTTATTTAATATTCAGGCACATTTTTGTAACAAAACTTAGTGTATATAAAAACCATCACGATACCGAGTTCTAAAATTTACTATGCCAGAGCTTTACATAAACAAAATTAGCAAATATTCCAAAATTTTATGGTCAAATACAGCTTAGAACATTTGCAACCCGGAATTGCAATTTTTTTTTTTTTTTTTGCAGTTTCTTATCTTATTGTGCATGATTGGAAAAGTCTTGTATTCGGTGGATGATTAAATGAGTCCACGTGCACGTCTTATACGATCAACACTCGTAGCAAGATTCTTTTTACATATTTTAACTACGTCAACCAACTTTGTGTTCTAAATGGCCGACAGGTCTTGCAACCCATAGGTTGCTTTACTGATAATAGTTAATATCTATGTCCTATTAGAATTGAAATAATTTCATTTGGAGTAAGAAAGGACTGATTTAACGCTCAGGGTAAAAGGCCAACTCGTGGTCAAATCAGTATATATTCGTGTCCCAATGATTATTTCTTAAGTATAAAAGAAGTAACACATTTAACATGTTAGTAGAACTAATTAAATTTACTAATTAATCCGAATGGTTAAGGTAGTTACTCAACTCCTATTGATCACATGACTTAAACACTTGGATTGCGATTCGAGCCCTACTGTGGGCAAGCTCAACTACACCTTAATTGACAATTATTGCTAGTTTTCCTGTCGAAAATCAATTGTTTTCACAGTGTACTTGAGCTTGCAAAATAGACGAAATGCTATAGCTGAAAAATAGCCCCATTTCTTTAAACCATATTCAAACTAACAAAGCGATGCCATATTACTGCGTTAGACGCGCGTTTAGACATTTAATGTTTCATAATCTTTCATCGATAACGCTTGAAACGATAGGTCCAAAACTATATATAAAGTTCAAAAGTGACTAAACACCAAGTCCAAAAGTAATGCCCATTGAAGATTAGTGTATCATTTCTAGAGGAAGATTATAGAAACGATTGTAAGAATGCACGGCCAATCGTATTCTCGCTGGTTTCCGGCGATGATTTTAACCTATATCCACAGCAAGAGCATAGTTTATAGAACGCCTCAACTGTTTTGTGGGAAAACTTCACAACATAAGGTTTGCTTTACATATATCAATGTGATGTCTACGGAAGCCTTGGAGGGCCATTTTGACTTTTAACTTTTAACTTACTAATTCTGGCTTTTTTGTTTTGAGTTTTGACTATTGACTTGTTATACAAGCCGACTGGGGACATTTTCACTTTTATCTTATGACTTTCAACCTTTTGACTATCGACTTTTGTCTTTTGACTTTTGACTTCTTACTTTTACGTAAGCCTTGAAGGGATATTTTTGTCTTTCTTCTTACACTTGACTTTTTACTTTTTAATTTATGACTTTTTATTCTTGAAAAATTGAAGATTGTACAGCTGCACAAACCCCAAAATTTTCCATTATATCAATTGTAAATCTATGTTGCTGTCCGATGTGATTTATTGACTTTTGTAAAAAATAACAACTGTCTCTTTCTCCAGAAATCCAATTTGTTGACTTTTAACACCGAGCACGTTACACAAAATAAAAAGTCAGAATGAAGTGTGTTACAGAAATAATGCGATTATTGAAATTTCATATTACGATTGGTTTATAGACGTATACAATAGCATAAAGAAGTACATTTTCTGTATAAAATTGATTAACTCATACAAAGGAGGTTGTGGAATTTGCTCTTTTCCTGAAGATATTTTTGTCAGTGAGCGCACATTTTTATAATTAAAAATGTTTTAGTAAATCTAACTTAGGTGAGATTGTCTTTGAACATTGTTTCCCGCCTTGAAAGTCATAAGTTGACAAGTAAAAAGTCAATTGTAAGAAGTTGAAAGACATTTGAAAGACAAAAATGTCCCTTCACGGCTTACGTAAAAAGTTTGAAGTCAAAAGTCAAAAGGCAAAAGTCAATAGTCAAAAGGTTGAAAGTCAAAAGTTAAAAGTGAAAATGTCCCCAGTCGGCTTGTATCATAAGTCAATAGTCAAAACTCAAAACAAAAAAGTCAGAATTAGTAAGTTAAAAGTTAAAAGTCAAAATGGCCCTCCAAGGCTTCCGTAGATGTCAGTTACACAGACAGTGTTGACCAAGTGTTGACATTAATTACAGTTTTTTTTGTCATAACACATCATTAATCTGACATTACTTTCATCAACCTTGCCATTTTAAAACTCGGGACACTATAAGTTATTTTTTTCTAGTTATTAGGTAGTTAATATCACACTGATGGTGAAATTATTATAAAATATCTTTCGACCCATTAATTCAAGAAACCACGGGACAGAATAACGACACAGACGAACATGACAACTAAGTCAAATATCGATAAATGGCGAATCATTATGTTGTTTTTTACTTTTAATATTTAATTTTCTACAGAAATATCAAAACATGTTGTTTAACACACGTAATAATACGTATATGTTAGTGATACTTGATAAAAACTTTAACATCCACAAAGAACCCATGTAGAGTATTCGTTCTGCTTTAAGACCCATTTAAACTACATTTGATACAACAAAGAGGTTATAGCCGTCTCGTATTCTGATTTTTAATGACTTCAGTAACGTACAGTTTTTTGAAATGTACACTTTAATATGGATCAAATTACATAACTTGGAGTGTCTTTACGTTATTCACTTTATTTCAATTATAAAATTTAAAACTATACGCACTTACAAATATAGAGTTCTTAAATGTAAATTCATGACTTATTTTTTAAATGGTTCCTTTAACGTATGACCATATATAAATCTTTTTAGATCTAAACAAGCCGGTTTACTATAAACTATTAATTCAAATTCACGTGTTTGGCTGATAATCATAGTTCAAATATTTTAAAAGTAAGCAGACGGTCTTTAATCAAGTTCCCAGCATCTGCCAACCTACAGTTAGCTAGCCATAATCTTAGATTTAAGCTAATATATATAATCCTCGATAACAAATATTAAACATGTTTATTTGTACGTATATTTCGACGCAATTTGCTACTTTAGACAGTCACACCGTATAACCGATCCGTATCTTTTTTTAAGCCCGTCGGATACGATATACAACCGTCGGCAATTTTGACCACGTGTAAGGTAAGAAGCGTTTTTTATTCTTATGTTAATCTTTTCTTAATGGACCAAAGGTTGTATTTGTCGATTTTATGTTGTTCCTTTTATAACTGAGAGAAATCTAACTTAGTTTACAATAATCATTGCCACTAGGTACGTAATTTCAGAAAAATTACGCTTCTTACCTTATACCTGGTCACAATTGCCGACGGTTGTATATCGTATCCGACGGGCTTAAAAAATGATACGGATCGGTTCTACGGTGTGACAGTAAGCTATTTACAGACCAAAGTAAGATCAGTACCACAATCCATAATCCATATGATGGATCCAAACACTATTCAACTAACGCGGTACGTCGGACTCTTACCATAAACACTTTGGTTGTTAGTCAAATTTCCTAAGTCAACATACAAACACTTACCAAATAACAACTTTAGCGTAACGCTGAGAGATATCACCCAAGCAATATCGCTTGCGCCAGCCCCATATCTGTCTTGGATGTGAAGAAACAAGACGCCATTGGACCTTTCAAAGCCGCCTGAAATATAAATTAAACAAGAAGCTCTTAACAGCATGTATTGCTAAACCGGGGAACAAAATGCACATTCTTGTAGAGAAGAGTGCAGTAACAACTGCTTCTAATGGTATTTTTTCAGTTACAACAATATTAATGTCGTACATGCCACTACGTTTTGCTTTTGTTTCACACGGCTAAGTGATTTCAGAAAGGACGACAATGGATTAAAAGTGGTAATAAAGCTAGCTTGACCGACCAATCAATTAACAAAATTAAATAGGTTTTTCTCTTTAAATTTTACAAAATATTCGAAACGCTTGACAGGCTTGAACATAAAGTTTTTCAAAATTTAAAAATTTTTTAAAAAATGTCGAAAGCATAGTGAAATCCGATAATCCACTTGTACCAATGTAAGATCCTATATTTCTTCTTAAGACGGCTATCTCTGTTAACAACGATTAAGAAAAAAGGTTATCCTATTAAAATATTAACACATTAAAACAATAAAACAATGTCTGGGTTATTAAGTAAATTATATTATCATAACAAAAGCCAGATATATAATAACAACGAATTATTAGTCACGTTATTATTGTTATGTCAGACATCGTTGCTTTGCTAGGTAAGAAGGCGCAAGTTGTGTTAATTGCATCGTCGGGACCCACGAGAAAATATCGACAAGTGTGCATGCCCACTGTCGGTAAGTGGTAGCAAAGCCAGAACGCGACCGGACGTGGGTTTCCGACGATGTGTGAATTGTGACGTTTTGGTTTATTACCCGGTATTTCTTGGGGGTGGGGCGGAGGAGAAAAAGAAACTAATCAAATATTTTTTCAAAATCTGCATAATATTTACAGAGTATTCATAATGAGGTAAAAGTGGTAACACAGTGGTAATGACTGGCCAGTTTTTGCCTATAAATGCAGGAAATGGTCAAATGTTAAAACTAATAATCGTACCTCGTTTTTTGGCGTTAATCTGACAAATCACAAAACTAACTTCGGATTATAACGCCAGTAAAACTCGGCCTAGTCAAATGTAATCTTGACTTGGAATAGCATTGATAGTAAACAGCACGTAATAAAATAATTATAATAAACAAACTAGAAAAACTGTAAGCAATGCTCACTAATTGATATCCCCAGCTTCCCTTATGTTAATGACAAAGTCCATGGTTTTCTATGGCAAACCCCAAATATCATTAAGATCAAAATGTTAAATATCAGGTGCACAATGGTACTATGTGACAAAGATTCTGTGTAAGTTCCATCAAATTCCATTCAATAGTGTAGGAGGATCCCGGAGTTGCGAATAAGAGAAAGTGTAGCGGGCGGACGGACGGAGAGACGGACACCCTCATCACTATATACCCCCTGGCGGGGGGGGGGGGTAATAATAAAATGCTAGTTAAATGTCAATACTTTTAGGTACACCAGATGTTTCTGTTTAAGAATGTGATAGCGTGAACTACTATTCATTTGTGAAACAACCAAAAGCTCTAAATTCTAATTCAACCAAATTACAATTCATATAAAGCATTTTGTACAACTTTATTTCTAATACTAAGTGACCTTTTCGTCATCGTCAATATTTTCACCTACATTTACCCTTCTTACCCTTGATAAAGTTTGTCAACTTTAGAAATTTGACTTCATGTTGTCACTCGTATTTACCTTTGTTACCAATGATGAAGTTTGTCAACTTTTGAATTTTAACTTTTTTGTTGACCTGGCTGTATTTGTAATTGGTTATTAAATCCCATGGTTACATTAACTTTATGAGAGTGTGTACTAAGATATAATTTATTTAAGGTAACCGCCAGAGGTCGTATTGTGATCCTTTACCCAACTACGCAGTTCATTAAGCGTAATATATATCCAGGCAGAAAAAACCGAGAAGTTGGTACTCGTAGGTGTCATTGTAGCTCTATTCATTGCTCTTTGTCAAGAAATCAATATTTCAGTCATACTTAGGACCAGAATTAATAACAGAAGAATGGTATTAAACATTGGGTAAACAATATTTGAGGATAGCTGATTGTGAAAGGAGAATTTTGGCCAAAACGTTCCTGAAATAAAGTTAAAAAGAGAAAACAATTGTAACCCATTTAACTTGTTGTATTTTATGAGTCATCTTGTGTTACAAAGATGTAATCGTGTACCGTGTTAAACAAAATGGCTTAAATTAATATGAAGAGTAAATGTAACCAATGTAACAGGAAATAAAGCACGTTGATTGGTTGGTCGTTGCTTAATGTCCATCAAGTAATATTTGCAGTTGCATTCAGCAAGTGACCATTAACTAGTTAAAAAATAATAATCACTACCTGTTATTTTAAAAGCTCAAAATAAATATAAAGAGTAAATTTTACCAATATAACCTTTATAACCCATGCATACCTGGGGAATTTCTAATTTCATGATAGTATAACATTCAAAGAGTTACCTATGTAATTGGAGCTTAAAAAGCGTTTGAAATGAATATAAAGTTAACTATTGTAACCTTTGTAAACAAGACACTTTTAAATTTATAATTGATGTGTAACCTCGTTTTACCAAGGAGTTTCCTATGTAGCCATTTAATTGGACGTGGAAATGAAGCATGTTTTGTTTGTTTTTTTTCACAAAAGCACCAGAAATTACTGTAAAAAGGACTGTTATTATCGTAACTGTTAATGTTTGTTTGTTTGTTTGATGGTGTTTAATGCCACTTTCAGCAATTTTTCAGCTATATCATGGCGTCCAGTTTTTATTGTAACTGTTAATAACCAAGCCTATATTAGGGTTACAAATATGGATATAGGACACATATCTGGACATATACGAAGAAGACACCCGGACTGCATAAAAATGTAGGAAGGGTGTGCTCGACTCCAACTGACAACGATTGTTTTTCCTACCCAAGGTTGGGTTTTCACCGGGTACTTCCTCCCCAACTTAAAAAACTAGACGCCACGATAAAGCTGACGAATTTATGAAAGTGGCGTTAAACCCCATTTAAACTAATAAAATAAAAATGATAAATCAAAATGGGAAAACAAACACGTGACTAAAAATATTAAAATATTAAACACGAACAAACAACAATTATGGCGAATAAATACTTACAACTAAAACACGAACTACCTTTAATTCATTGCAGAATTTTAGGTCTCGCTACTGCACTGTCACTTACCTAACACAAAGTGAGCCAAAGCACATCCTAACACACATAACCACATCTGCTGATTCCCATGACAACTTCGATTCTTCTTTGTATCTTTTGTACATGTGTTTTCCTCTTCTTCAATATCATAGATTGGTAAACGACTCTTTTCTTCTTGCAAGTCCTCATTGGAGCTTAGATCATCCTTCTCGACATCTTGCATCTTTCCATCGTGCATTGCTTGTTTAAACTAGTCCTGTATAAAATTCATACATACTTGCACTCTGTTATACATCTTATTTCAATATTTGTTACATATGAATATATGCCGACATATTAAATGTTTTGATTAAATGTTGTATTGCTATAGCCTATTTAGGTTATTTTGTTTGCAAATAAATAAATTAATATAAAATTTACTTACTCTATGATGAATTCTTTAGACGTTTAGATTTTATATTGCTATACCCAATAGGGTTTATATGTAATAAAGATTATATTATATATTAAATGTATGTATGAGAGGCGAGACTGTAATAAGTAAAGTATCTCTGTTTTTATCTACGATGGCAATTTATTTATTGTAGGTTGTAACAAATAACATATGCACAATCTAATTAAAATAAAATCTTTCACTTGGAACGCGGCATAACGAACAAGGGAGAGCAAGTGACAGATTTAAATTTAAATTAGATTCCATGCGTACAGTGTAGCATTTGCTATAACCGAGGTTCTAATTCACGTTATGTCTGCCAATAATTATAATTAAAAAATATATGTTATTACTTGCTGAAACAGTTTAGGTTTGTATAGTATGTAAATTATGTGCACAGATACGCAAGTATTAAAAGATTCATTAGAATATTGTTATGACCTAACTGTCCAGAGCGACAGTGGTATTAAGTGGACGCCACTGAGTGTTAATATCACAAGAAAAAAAATCAATAAAATAGATGATACACACAAGCTATAAAACTGTTCCATTCCATCGGTTAATTTAAACACTTATAAATTGTCCCAGCCCCCTTTTAAATCCACAGGGTCTTTAAAAAATAGGTGTTAACCTAATGCGATTTAATAATACTTACACATTTCAAGATAGTCTCACCATAAAGAGAACACATACATACCGGTATCGAATTAACTTCGACGATGACTTAAATCGAGTCTATTACGCAATATTTACTATTCTATACACATTTACACATGTATTTTTGTAAACAAAGTTTAACATCTAGGACGCAACTAAATCTTTAAACAAGGACATATATCATTGCCACCAGACCATATCCGAGATATATACACGATGAACTCACCTTGAAAATAGATGTGGTTGGAATAATGATGCATGCAAGAGATTTATATTTTTTTGAGTAGAAGCGAAGACGTGTTTGCACAAGTTACGGTAAACATGTTGCCATGAGGTTTTCTATTCATCACGGTGTAGAATGGTAACGGACTTATCGCGTTTTTTTTCTGCAGTACCGGACTATTCGGGTTAAGCAACGGACTGTTCGTGAAAGTTGATGTAAATAGAAACAGTAGGTCACTTATTTTGTCTTATTTCTTTGCGATTTTTTAAAAATATTAGTAGAATGTTTATGTCACGGAACGATAGAACTATTTATCTGTCTGCACAAGTTAACACTTAAAGAATATGATTAGTATATAATTTGAAATCGTTTAAAAGAACTCGATACCCGGTGTAGTTTGTTTATGAATATGTGACATGAGAATATATAACGAGCTAATTGTCCTCATTTAGCATATTATTATTTGTTATTTTCTCTTTAAAGCCATCAATGTTAATCACACAAAGGATAAATATATTTATATTTGTTCAAATCTGGAAGAAATTATCGATTTTCATGGAAGGCCATTGCACCGGACTTTTGTCGTGTGTGGCACCGGACTTTCGGCGTCGGCTGTTGTGTTGAATGGATCTATGTTGAGAGCTAGTTTTTAGAAAGTGAAAAGAAATTGGCACATTAGCGCTATACACTATGTTTAAATAAATATTT